>CM059362.1:2400000-3600000 GCA_030324255.1 Phytophthora capsici | reverse complement strand
CAGTGCAGAGTGCACCATCGACACTGCCGTGTTGCTAAACAGCAACTGGCCAAATGTTGACATGGTTGGAAACGCCTTCACCTTAGCGGACACCATTGGCACAACCATCACTCGGACTACCGAAAAACACTACAGTCATCAGCACAACTTACAGTCAGACAGTATCCCATTGGCACATATTGCAAAGATAGTAGCAATCTCAATACCAATGAAGAAGCTACGACAACCCAGAGCCGCGGATCAGTGAACAGCTAAACAATAGCGAAAAACGGCAACAGCAATACGGTTATTTCAAGTCGGACGTCGATCCTACCGACTGGTCTCACCATGACCGCGCACATGCTGATCCAAGTGACGACGAGTGCCTCAGTGAACATAACGACTGCAATGGACTTCTAGCGCAAATGCGAGACTGATTGAACCTTCGCCTAGTGGCGAGCGTCGGGTTCTTTGGTGTTCCTGCATTGCGAACGTCGAATTCTATTTCCACCAATCCGAGCTCGCTTTGGTGTCAATTGATGTCACTACTGGCGAAATGTGCTTTGATGGTCGCATGAGAGGATACAAGCCCGATGTATTGACAATGACACGATCTACTGAGCTGCATTCGCTTCATATGCTGCAAATATCTAGCTACTGCGATCGAAACTCAAAGCGACAGAAGCGAATTGTAGATGTACACTCTACTTTGTGTGGTTTATGGCAATAAAAACGTTTTTCTTTGTAAAAATGCTACAGGCTGGAAATGAAAACGAGGCTGCCGTCAATCCACCGACGCAGTTATACTCACACATTTTCTCTCTTCACATCCAGGTAAGAGACTTGAGGTCTTCACGTCACCAGTAATCGAAGCTGGGACCTTCATGCTTGTGTCGTCACGTCATTTTCATTTGGGGTCGTTTGATAAATTATGATGAAGCTTGACGAGGACGAGAGCAGGCTGGTGACGTGGTTCCCAACCGTCTTCTTTACTCGTCCTCGCGGCAGATGCGCTGGAAAATAGTCAAGCGCGAGAACTTAGAAGCCGCCGAATCAGTACTGCTCGCCGAACGGGGCGACATGGCGTTAAGAGCCTCCCCACTGCAAGTGCTCGAGAGACTTGTGCGCATGCCAAAATTGCCCAGATCACTGCTCTGGAACGAGTAGTCGAGGAACGGATCACGACTCAGATACGAGTCGAACTCGGGCTTGGGCGGCGACAAACCAGTCAGAGGCGCCAATGACATCTGCTGGTTAAAGCCACCGAAGGGAACGGACAGATCAATCGGCTCCAGCACGTTGCCATACGGGTTCACCAACAGGTCCTTGGACTGTTCCTGATCGTCTGATTCGCTTGCAGTGCTGGACAAGTCGCTGCTTCCGAAGTCAACGAACCGCTGGTCCTCCTCGCCCGGGTGGCGAGTGTGGATAAACCGGCAGCGAGAACCGTACATGCACTTGCCAGTCGACAAGTACGCTTTGCAACGCGTGGTCTTGTATTTCGGGTGACGTAGAACGCCACGAAGCTCGTCCTCACCATGAGCGAATTGGCATTTGGAGCCGTAGCGGCACGACCCGTTTTCAGTGAAATGCTTGCACAGCTCGGTCTTGTACAGGTTGTTGCGAGCAGTTTGTGGGAGACGGCCACAGTCCACGATATCACCGTTGGCCAGCACGTGCATGCGGTTGGGGCTGCCGTAGCTCGGTGTCTCAATGGGGCCCATGTCGGTCATCCGCATCTTGGGTTGATAAAGTAGCTTGTGTGTGAAGAAGTCTATTGGGTTGTGCCTTGGACGGAAGGCAACAAAGTGTGGGTCGTGAAGAACTGTGAGTAACTCGGAGCGAGAGGTGGCCGGATTTCCAGAAGCTTTCAAGAGGATATCAAGGAGGGAGTCAGCGTCCAACAGCTCCAAAGCCGAACTGTCGATCTCCACTTGGAGTGAATTGCGCCGCTCGATCGCTCGCGCTCACTGCGAGTGGACAGTGAACGAATTTCTCACCGGAGCTGAACCTCGGGTAGAAGCGGCCGTCGCCATCCGTGCAATGTATCAGGACCGACGACGGACTACAAAAAGAGTGAGTACGCAACACTAACCCTGGCCCTTCTGCCTTATCTCGAACTTTTAGCCCACTCTAATTTGTGGCCGGTCATACAAACAACAAGACAAACGCGTTCAGAAAATCTAAGATCCGTAGAACATAGACCGGAGACTATTGACGACCTTATTCGGTCTTCGAGGCCTCTGCCTTCCTTCTGCTGCTGTTCGGGGAGGACGCAACAGGGCAGGGCAAGTTTCCTAGCAACATACTGACCTCTACAGTGATTTAAAGACCTTGATGCAGTTAAGCAACAATGTAGTTTTGCTACATTTTGGACTATAGCAACTCTCTCCCCACGCACGCAGTCCGGGATAGGCACACGCGAGCGACAGCCTCGCATTTGGCGCGCTTGACCCCGAGACGTTCGCTATGTGGAGCAGGGAAGGGGCTTACCGTAGCGCACAAACGCTACTCCTCGGCCATCATCGGTGCCATCCTCCATCTGCTCTTCTTGCCGGCTGGGCCCGTTTCTTGCTGGTTGCAGTTTGCTCGTCTTCGAGCAGCGCTTCCTTTGGAGTTTTGAGGACATGACATGTAGCACAGATGGGGCCTATTCGTCTGTCGTGTTGAGTGCGCTGGGCACGAGGAAAGGGCCGTAGAACTCAGCGCTGCGGCCGGAACATGTCAAGCGCCATCCGTGCACCAAGATCTGATCGATAGGCTCGACGATCTTCGAGAATTCAGGGCCGGTAGGTTCGAGAGGCTCGATTGCCAGCACCGGGCACGTGCGAGCTCCGAACAGATGGCTCGAGGCATTCATGGCCGTTGAGTTCCAGCCAGCCTCGGCTGGAACCAAGGAGCTGTCGGTGCAGACAGCATGCTCAACCTTCTGTGAGCAATGGGTCGACTTCCTGCCAGGAAGTTCCTGTAAGAGGAGACTTGTCTGCGCCGAGCCGGACCGACGCGTGTTGCACCGAAACTCGCGACTGGATGACGAAGAATTTTCAGCCTGCTGGCTATCGCTTTCCGGTCGCTAAATTGACGGCACTTCAAGCATCGCGTCTTAGTCGCGATGGCCAAGCAGGTCAAGGTCGAACGGCAACGGACCGATAGATTTTGCCCCACTCTAGTCAGGCCGTGACGAGGCAGCGAGCGTAGATGGAACAGTGTCGGCCACACGAAGCCTTTGCCCCGTGGCTTTTGGCTCCGGAGCTTTGTCCATGTTGTGGCGACGCCATAGGAATAGGCAACGCAACGGCACTCACGCCGCAATATCCGCTACGCTGTCTTCTTCCAACGTACATGTAAAAGAGAGAAGATCCCTCTAGCGTTAGGAACATCCGCAGATCGCCCTAGGTGACGGGTACGCCATCCTGGCAATGAGCGGACAGAAGATTAGCTCCAGCTGCTGAGCCACCGCGTGGCACAGCACGAATCTTCAATAGACAACCACCTTTTGATCTCGGGATCAACTTGGTACAGTACCTGTCCGGATGCCGTCACCTCGATGATCGCAACGTGCGCATCTTTTCACATCCGGCAAGCGAGCTCGACATCGGAGACCGAGTCAACAACGAGCGTCAACGACAACGCTGGACTCACCAGCGTCGTGACGACACAATTGCACAATGCCGTCCATCTCAATTGGCAAAACCAGGACGAGTGAGCACTGTAACGGCGTGTTTCTGCCGAGATCTGTTCCCGCACGCAGGCAATTGACACTTGCCGTATCGGATCCGTTGGCCCCTGTTACGACAACGAGCAACCGTAGTGACAGCAACTTTCACTGCTTTGACAGCAAAATCTACCCTTTTGCCATTCATATCGACTACTGGAGTTTCACGGAGCGGCGGCGGCAGTCTCTGCGGACTTCTCGACAAGGTCCCAGTAGTGAGCGACGTTCTTGGCCTCCATCACCTTGCGCGCTGTCACTGTCGTCCGACATTCCTGGAAACGGAAATTGTTGAACGCTTTGCGAGCCACCACACCCTGCCAGACCAGTAAGCATCCGTTGCCACGCTTGGTTGTGTCCTCATCCTCGCTGTCTGATTCGTGCTCAGCTTCTCGAGCCCCATTCCAGTCAATACGCCGCATCATTAGCTTGGTGTACTGCTTGATAGCCTTTTTGCCTCCTTCCACCACCACCATGTTGATGTCACTGTCTTTACAAAGCAGGACGCCACCCGTGAGATGATACTGCTGTGCGTTGACATCCACCTTGAAACGATGCTGTGAGTTAGAGAGATCCGGCACCCTTTTCAGTAGTAGAAGTTGAATCGAGTTAGTCGCCCTGTCATGATACATCGCAACAAATACAGAGCACGTACTTGAAAAGCGCCACATGGATGTCACCAGCGGCGTCCGCCTTGATCTTGCGGAGTTTCTTTTCACGACGCTCCTCGGGCGTGAGCTTGCGCGCGAGGTTGCGCATCTCATGGTTCTTCTCACGCTGCGCTATCTGTTCACGGACCTTACGCTCAATGGCCGACGGGTCTGCCACAGCTTGCTCGGACAGCACACGCATCATGTTTGACAGCTTCACCTTCGGCTCTGGAGGCGGTAGTAACCCTAGCGCGATCTTGTCCTGTTTCTCTTTCTCGCGGTCAGCTCGGTTTTGTCTACGGATCTTCTTGCGTTCCTATGTTCAACATTGAAAAAGCAAGTATTAGCACTTGATCATCAACTCACAGTCAAATCGACTGGCACGTACCGCTGCAGTGAGCATCAGTGGTACAGCTACAGGCTTGTTATCGTGTCTGACGATCAGATTTAGCCGCACCGGATGCTCGATAACGTGAGCAGTGCCGCAGTACTTCAGTTTCATGTCTGCATACGAGACCGTCGCAGTCGGGTCCTCTTTGCGAACTTTCGCCTTAATAAAGCCAAACTTGTCCACCATAGCACGTTTGTCCTTGGGGAGATACTCCACATCCCACCACTCCACATCCGGCGTAGACATTTCAGGCTTCGGCGGCACCTCCACACTGTCAATTTCCATCTTTTTAACCTGTTCGCCATCCTCTGGTGTCGGTTCGGCCGCTTCATCAATTGCTACAATTGATTCCTTCTGATATCCTCGCGGATTGCGGCCCGACGTGAACCCCGCCATCATCTTCTTAGCGTCACGTGCGCGCACCTGCTCGGCCTGCTTCACGTACGAACCTTTAGCAACGAAATTGAAGGTTTTGCGTGCACGTCTACAAAAGTCAACAACAACAAAAGTCAGCTCTAAGATACTTTTGCAAACCCGCTTCAACTTGCCACGTACGTTTCTCTCTTGGTGACCTTCAGTCTCGGATCCACTGCTTCAGCCTTGTCTTCCTCGTCCACCGTACGGTGAGATAAGTACGGGTTCTGGTTCTTCTTGGCTGCATCTCCACCTCGAGCTCCCTGGTTGGCTTTTAGCGTCGCTACAGGAGCCACAGTGGGCTTTTCCGCGACTATATTGCCCGCGGCGTCGATTTCCCGTCCCTGTTCATCCAGCAGCAAAGGAGCAGGCATAAAAGTGCCATTTCCAGCGGCACGACCACTGACTGTTGCAGTAGAACCACCCACAGCACCAGGAGCTCCAGGTTTTCGCAGTAGCGCCTTGATGTGGCTCATTTGGCTCTGAACCGACTTGTAGATCTGATCTGTCCGCCGTTTCTTCTCCTGTTCGATACGCTGTAGTTCCTCCTCGTCGATATGAGCTCCTGGTATACTCGGAGCTGCAATTGGAGCGAGGTTCGCAGTTGCGGCTGACCCAGGGATGGCACGCGATATCTTGGCCGCTGCTGCACGTGCGAGAGCCGCAGGATCTAGCGCGGGGGCCGCACCAGATCCTACAGCTTGTCTCTTAGCTGATGGAGCAGTGGAGGGCGCTGGGGCATCGCTGAACCTGCTCTTACGCTTGCGCCGAGGCGCGTCTGTGTGAGGCTCCATGGTCATACTTGGTGATGAATTGGGTGGAAGTGGCGTGCAACATTTTATGTGTTAAGTACGATTCTCATCTGGAGATAATATTTGGCAGGTGTGGTATTGCGGGTAGAAAAGAAGCCAGCGTAAAAACATGCCGTTGGATAGGTTGCCGAAGCGATACTTTTTCTCAAAATGCTTGGGTTCTTGTCTGTCTCGATGGGTTGGTAAATGCCGTTTAATGAGCTGTCAAGGTGCACTTCGGAAACGGTATCGCTGTCATCAATCTATTTTAAGAATACATATCTCAACACTAGACTTATCTCAAACAGTTAACGTATCTAAAACCTGTCAAATTCAAATTCTACAAATTATATAAATTTCAAAATGTATTCATTTTTAAAAATCTCAAATTGAAGCCCCCCCCCACTTCCTCCTTCCTCCTGAACAGCCTCAGAAGAGAAAAGAAACCGCATACGGCAAGCCCAAGACGAGCCGAATCCCAATGACGTCCAAGACGTCCAAGAAGAAGCCGAATCTGGCTGAGGTGATGGACGAACTGCAGAGCCGCTTCCTAGTAAACCTGCCAGAGTCGGAGCTGGCCTCGAGCGAGCGCCTGTTCTTCCAGATCGAGCAGTGTTTTTGGTTTTACGAGGACTTCTACGCCGATCAGTACGCACATCTGCAGCACGTAAAGCTCAACGACTTTGCGCGGCAGATGTTCGCCCATTGCCCTTTGCTGCGGCCGCTCGCGCATCGCTGTGACGAGCTGTTCCAGGATTTTAAGACGTATCAGCGTCAAGTTCCTGTTGTGGGCTGCATTCTGCTCAATTCCGCACGTACAAAGCTCGTGCTGGTGCGCAACTGGAAGGGAACGAGCTGGACGTTTCCCCGTGGCAAAGTGAATGAGGGAGAGTCCGATATGGACTGTGCACGACGAGAAGTGTTTGAGGAATGCGGCTACGATGTCGGAGAGAGTCTCTCGCCCAAGCAATACCTCGAGTTCGTGGCAAATGACCAGCGGATGAGGATGTACATGTGCCCAGATGTGCCGGAGGGCTACGCTTTTGCACCACAAACGCGAAAGGAGATCAGTACTATCGAGTGGTTCGCGTTTGATGCACTACCGAAGAAGACGTGGAGTGTTATGCCGTTCATGTCAAGGTTGAAGCGCTGGGTCAAGGGACAGAAAGCGAGCAAGAAGAAAAGCGGCAATACTGCTAGTAATAGCACAGCCCGTGCAGCTTCTGCACCACGGAATCGTCCGTTGACGTTGCTTACGAACGGCGCGTCCCAGCAACTTTCAGAACCAGGCACGAAGAAGAAGAACCGACAGGGAGAGCGGTCAATTTCAACTCCCCACAATGACAGACCAGCTACTACTGGCTCTAAGAAAGCTAACCGTGGCCATTTTGGCACGGAGTTTGATACAGCTACCTCGTATGATGGCTTGAATGACGAGACTTTTGGAGACGACAAGAAGGGCTTCAGCGTCGAAGAGATGTTCAGTGTAAACGAGCGCTTGACGGGACAGAAGTTCGAGTACGATGGCAACCCACACGATTTCGGCAAACAGACGTCGCGGCCAACCGCAACGCGAGCGAAAGCTCAACTATTTAATCCGAAGGGCCCGGTGCCGGCGCGAATCCTTACGCGACCTTCGTCAGCGCCGTTGAAGAGAGTGGAAGAGGAGACGTGTCCGTCGCCGAGTCCCCCACGTCAGTCGACGGGCTCTACACCGTTCGGGTCTTTCCAGTTTAACGCCGTGGACATCATGGCCGTCGTGACGTAACCTGAGACAACCAGATTGAAGGAGTGAACTGTGATCACAGGGGTGAAGTGTCTGACAAGGACGGCGTGATTGCAATTCATCACGCCCCTTGCTTCCGTTTGGCAGGAGCAAGAACGTCCTGTCCCCCTTACAACCATCACTGCCCCTCGCTGTAAGTGGATCAGTCCTTCGGTCAGGTCTGTCGCTGCATTTTTGCATATTGTTTTTTTACTGTGTACCATAGTTGGGCTGTGAGTTGCCCCCAGTGCTCGTAAATGAGCATGCGGGTGATCCGTAGCTAGGTGTTTTTTAACACCGCCCATTGTGAAAAGAGATATCCGTCACAGGACTGAGATGAAGGGAAGAGAACGCTAGGAGAAAAACATTGTAGATTTCACGACTGTAGCGTGGCTTCAGGTAACGTTACGGGAAGACTGGAATGAAGTAAGATATCGCCTAGACGTCAAAAGAGTTCTCCACCTGAGCACAGCGTCTACCGTCAGTCCGTCAAATTTACTCGCCCGGCGCGGTGGTGTAGGAAATCCAGCATACGAGTACAAGCTGCAAGCATGACACGCTAAAGTTTTCGAGCAAAAAACATCACAATGAGTGCAAGTGTAGGATAGAAAAGAGAATGGAATCATCATCACCCGAAGAGCAAATAGTTCCGAAAGACGCGGTTTTCGGGCGCTGGTTCCGCTACGGAGCCCTTCATGCAGTTCAGCTGTAGCACAATATCAGAAAATTGCGTTCGACTAAAGCTTGCTTGAAAAGATCATTGACTCACCGTGAAATAAGACACCGCAACACCAGTGTACAGGAGTGACACGTAGTAGGCGATTGAGCCAAGCAACTGGAACACGACTGTGTTGATCACCAACGGGATGTACTTGTAGCCGGAGAAGGACACCAAGTCCAAGAACGAGATGGAGCTGTTCAGTACGTAAAGGCAGGCGGCCAGTACACCGATCTCAATCAACTGCATCACAAGGCAGTAACTAGCATCCTTGGTGATGACGTCTGGGCTGAACCTATTGAGCAGCTTTATCGTTAGCTTAGGTGTATCATGAGGGAATAATAAATACTGCAACGTACTGGTTCGAAGTGCCCTTGGAGTAACCCACAATAAGAATGTAGGTGAGGAATCCCATCAGCGGAATATACAGGTCTGGGGCGTTGCTGTCACGAGTAGGAGGAGCATATTGCATCTGAGCCAAGACTGCGGTTAGATCTACCAGCCGTGAAAAACATCTTTTCAAGTCCAATGGCGTACCGGCTTCGACTCATCTTGCTCGCCATTGCCCATGCGGCGCCAATTCTTGTGTCGGAACGGGAGCAGCAAGATCTAAAGATAAAAAGTTAGCACACAGTAGCAACAATCTTCTGTGTCACCAGTAAAATCCGCACCTTGAGACGACTTTTAACGTAAGAGTTGTTGACAGTGAAGTAATACTTCAAACTACCCCAAACACCATACGCGCCTGGTAGGTACATCTCCGACTGTTTCTGTAAGAAATCCTGCGCACTGTTCATCGCCAGACCTGCCATCGGGTTGCTACAAAACATGAACGTTTCAGTACCCCACCAGTTTTCGGACACAAAAGCAATCCCCACTAACCTGGAGAACTGGTTAATGAAGTCTGGCTGTTGCCCTTGCTGTGGATGTTGCGCATGCATCCGCGGGTTACTGTTCGGCGGGCTCTGCTGAGGATTCTGTCCATACCCTCCAAAGTTGTTCCCGTGCGACGGATGACGCTGCTGGAAGCCCGAAGGCGATGACTGGAACTGCTGCTGGGCAGGAGGCATCGCGCTCATTCCATGTTGGTGAAACTGTATAATATCCGGCAGCAAAAATGAGTCCGATCCGGAATTAACAAGTGTCATTATCATTCACTCACGTCCTGCGTGAAGGCAGGAGCAGCCTGCTGGTCAAAGAACCCGTTAGATGCCTGAGCTTGCGTCGGGACCGGAGAAGCTGCAGGTTTCTGGTAGAACTGGTGCGCAGGTCCCCGCTGGGGCGTTCGTTGCTGGTTCATAACCGGTTGCGCCGGAAATTGCGGAGCGGCACCGAAGCCTGGCGAAGAGTTGAACTGCGTCGGCCTCTGACGGTTGTTGGGGTTCGGGAACGAGCCTGGTCAATGAAAGAGATACATGGGGAACTGGTGAGCATTAGGGAGAAGGCAGGAAGAGGCCGCAGACGGCGACGCACCTGGTTGAGCCATGGCAATCTCGTGCTACAGTAATACTGTGCGATGTATCGACGTGGCAAAAAAGAAAACGTGGTGTGGTTTACGTAGGTTTGTATCCATTTGAATTTTGGTCTGACCAGATCAGATCACAAACTCTTTTTTTTTGTGACTTGCAGTTGCAAATTCCTGAACACCACGAATGGCGTTCCTTGCCGACGACGATGAGGCCTTTGAGGCGGTGCTGAGCTTCGTAGACGAATTTAATACCGATAACCAATTGCTAGATGATGTACCATTGGATGATGTAGAGATTGGGCAGTTGCTACTTGATGAAGAGCTCGAAATACCAACGATTGAGGATATGCAGCTTCTGGTGAATGAAGACTTGGAGTCTGTTGTTAATATGGAGGGACATACTACAGGACGCCGCCGCTCTGCACGATTATTAGGACGTGATGCAGAGGATAAAGACGCTTCTCCAATCGCCCTGGAATCGCTCCGTTCGAGTCGGCGGTTGGCTATTAACGCTAAAAAGAAGATGTTGCGCAAGACTGGCATGTACGGAGACCCCAACCGTGCTCGCAATGGACGCAAGCTCGAAATCGCCTATTTGCGCGAGAAAGTGGGACAACTGGAGACAGAGCTACAGAGTGTACAGGAGCGGTCGTCTTTAGTATCCAGACCATCGACAGGGCGAAGGGAACATCCTGCTGGGCAATATGAAACTGGAGAACAGCTATCCACTCGACTGGATACCTGGAGAGATTTTGCTGAGCAACAGCGAAGTAAACGGGAGGAAGCAGAGCGCGAAAATGTTCGACTGAAACTCGTTCTCGCGAGCCAGATTAAAATCGCGAAAGGATTGGAGAGCATACTGGTTAAACGAGCTGAGCAACAGGTCTGGCACATTGTTATCATATTGACGGTGACATTTAATAATGAGCTTTGTGCCTTATTGTAGATCTCTGAGTGCTCCGCGTCAATTCAGAAGCGAGTTGACGTGTCATGTCCCTCAGGCGACACTTTGGATTTCCGAGCGGATGCTGCAGATTTTCAGGGCCTGTTGCAATATCTGGATGATGCCTACAGCCAAGTCGACGCGGTCTTGGCTGCTAACGGTCTGGCTTGGAAGGAGATGACGCTCCACGATGTGCAGATGCGTGAGGGCGTCAATGGGATGTATCTTGAAGTGTTCTCCAACAAAGTGATGCCATTTTGTTTGCATGCCACGGCAGAGGCGACGTGGAACTACTTCAAAGGATCAAAGAAGCATCGGGGTACTTTGTACGCTAAAGAGGCCCAGGTACGATTGGATCACTTCATTAAGACGTCTGTTGTCCCGTTTCACTTACTCATTATGTACATGTAGAATCTTGATACGCCGTACACGGTCATCGAACACTTTTCCAAGGAACTCGTCGCGGGTAATTCAAGTACGGATGTTCGTATCAAGCAGATCATACGCCGGTATGTCGAACCTCACCGCGAAGTCGTTGTGTGGGTGGCATCAATCTCGCCAGTCGACATGACTCAAAAACCGTTTGGCGGCTTCACTTCTCGTCATCGAAGCTACGCAGTCATTAAGCGCGCCAGGATGTCCACTCCTCAGCACGAGATGTCATTACTCCAGCTTGTATCGCATGGAATGCTCGACACCGAAACGGGGACTATTTACGATCCAAAGTACGTTCGAGCCATCACAGACTTCCTATTGAATGACGCTGCACGCAATATCAAGGCTGATCAGCAGCTCATCGAAAACGTCCTCATGGACCAAATGCTGCGCCCTTGAGAAGAATCCACACCTAAATTTTGGTCCACATATAAAATAGTACGTGCCAATTGGTCCAATTCAATTTTGATTTTTTGGTGATGGCGTTTCTGGGCGAGGACGACGATGCTATGCGCGCGTTTGAAGCCGTCCTGAGCTTCATCGATGACTTCTCCGGCGATCAAACTTTGTCCACAGATGAAGCTGTGCACAGAGCACACACTGCGAGGCTTCCTGTCGCGAACGGATCAGAAACGCCATCAAACGGAGCTCGAGACTTCGACCACAGTTCTGCTGGAACTTCAGCCTCCATTGCTAGGAATAATACGCCTGAACTAGGTCAGATGTCAAGACCATCAACCACCAGTGGAACTGCTGCACGTCCAGTCACTGACGTCATCAAAGCGAGGCGGCGTGCAGTCGATAATGCCAGAAAACGGATGCTGCGGAAGGCTGGAATTTACGGAGACCCCAACCGTGCGCGCAATGAGCGCAAGCTGGAGATTGCGTACCTGCGAGAGAAAGTGGGGCAGTTGGAGAATGAGTTGCAAACACTGAAGGACCCACCACTTGAGACAAACTCGAGAGCTTTGGCAGCACAACACCAGACTAGAAACTGTGCTAGTGCTGCAACGACGAACACGGAGGTGCAAGTTTCGAGCATTTGGGAGGGCTTTGCAAGTCGTCAGAGAAGCCGAAGAGAGAAGGCTGAGCGTGAAAATGTTCGACTGAAGCTCGTTTTGGAGGGTCAGATCAAAGTTGCTAAAAGCTTGGAGAGCTTGTTGCGGAAGAGGGCTGAGCAACAGGTACGTTCAGCTCCGTTAGTAGCAGCGACTAGTATGTTAATCGGTGTGTGTTGTCGTAAAGATTGCAGAATGTGCCTCCTCGATTCGAAAGCCAGGTGACATTTGTCCCTCTGGTCGTACATTAGACTTTCGTGCAGACGCTGCAGACTTTCAGGAGTTACTAGAGTATCTCGACGCAGCATATAGTGAAGTTGACGCAGTACTTGAGGGCAACGGACTCGCAGCAATGGAATTAACACAGCAAGATATCCACATGCGCGAGGGTGTGAACGGGATGTATCTCGAGGTGTTTTCGAACAAGGTCATGCCCTTTGGCCTGCACGCAACCGCCGAGGCGACCTGGAATTACTTCAAAGGTTCGGAGAAACACCGAGGGAATTTGTACTCCAAGGCTGCACAGGTGTGGAATTTTATGCGGATTGTTCTTGAGAAAACCTCTGATGTCTGGCGTTTTCTTGTGCCTATAGAGCCTCGACACCCCGTATACTATCATCGAGCACTTCTCCAAGGAGCTATTCGCAGGTAATTCGAGCACAGACGTCCGTGTAAAGCAGATCATACGACGGTACGTTGAAGCAGACCGCGAAGTTGTGGTGTGGGTGGCGACGATCGCTCCGATTGAGATCAAGCGCAAAGCGTTTGCTGGGCTGATCTCCCACCATCGCAACTACGCTGTGATCAAGCGAGCGAAATCGTCCACAGCTGAACAGGAGCTGTCGCTTTTGCAGCTCGTGTCACACGTGACGTTGGACACGGAGGAAGGCACGATCTACGACCCAAAGTACATTCGGGTGCTCACTGACTTTCTCTTGAGCAACGCAGCCGGAAACATCAAGGCCGACCAGGAGCTCATCGAAAACGTGCTAATGGACCAAACACTGGACCAGCAATGCAGCACTTGATAGGATTCAATCTAGAGTGATAGAGGATTTAGAGGATAGCGTCTGGAGACTCAGACTCAGACTCAGACTCTGAGTACATGTATCTTGGTGCGTAATCAAGCCATCAACTCGTTTATCCTCCAAAACATCAAGTTATAGAAATGTCAATTGACAAAAATTTATGTCGATATAAATTCTGTATGAAAGTTCTCTATATAGTGATAACATGGCTACGTCAGCCTGGTAATCTGTCCGCATAGTGTTCATCGTCACCCTGACAAGCGCCAGCAGAGAAGACAACGCAGTATGGCGTTTCTGCAGGATGAGGACGCTGCGAGCGCCTTCGAGGCGGCACTTTCGTTCGTGGACGATTATCCGTTCCAAAACGCGTCGTCTCCAGCGCACAGTTCGCCGTCAAACGCGATAACGGAGACGCCTCCAGTTATGGGCCCGCAACCGCCCGAAGCGGACGACAAAATACAGCGCAGAGCTCGCACTAATGCCAAGAAGCGGCTCCTGCGCAAGGCCGGACTGTACGACGACCCGAACCGAGTTCGGAAGGAGCGGAAGCTGGAGATGACGTTCTTACGACGCAAGTTCGAGCAATTGCAACTGGAGCTCAAGACGCTACAGGAGGAACAGGGAAAGAGGAATACTGGGGCTACTAACTGCGCGTTTGTGGCCAGGAGTTCGAACCCGCAGGTGTCGAGTGCGTGGAAGGAAGTGGCTGGGCGACAGAGAGAGCAACGAGATAAGTCCGAGAAGGAAAACGTCCGGCTGAAACTCATCATTGATAGGCAGCATAAACTAGCGGAAGCGCTGGAGACACTCGTGCAGGCGAGAATTAAGCAACAGGTGGGAATGTTGTTGTGTTTCTTAAAGGGGGAGCATGAACTGATGGGTTTGCTGATCGTTGTTGGCTGTAGATGGCCGAGTTTTCAGCCTTGTCGAATCCGATGCTGGGCAGGTGTTTTACAGGCCGGACACTGGACTTTCGTGCTGATATCACGGACTTTAGGGGCTTACTGGCAGAACTGGAGGCGGCACGATATGATGTTGATAGAGTGTTCGCTGCTAACCGGTTAAACACGACAGAATCCAGTCACCATGGTGTGCAGCTTCGATCGAAGAAAGGTGTGAACGGGATGCAATTTGAGGTATTTGCCAATAAAGCCATGCCTTTCAGTGTGCAAGACACTGCGGAGGCGACGTGGGATCATTTCAAGGGCATGAAAAAGCACGGAGGCAACGGGAACCTTTATGACAAAGCTTCTAAGGTGAGCTGTTCGGTTTGGGTCCTTATTGACAGCTAACAACCCTCCTGTTTGTCGAACCAGAGCCTTGATACCCCGTACACGATCATCGAGGACTACGCAAAGGAACTGTTCGCTAATACTGCGAGAGCAGACGTGCACGTAAAGCAGATTGTGCGCCGCTACGTGGAAGCTGAGCGTGAGCTTGTGATCTTGGTAGCGAGTGTATCTCCGTCTCCATCGCCCACAAGCCCCTGGCTGGTCTTTCCTTTAATTACCGGTGTTACGCCCTGATCAAGCGCGCTGCTGCTGCCACTGAGGACCATGATTTATCGCTGCTACAGCTCTGCACGCTTGCATCGCTTCAGGACGACGACGGACGGACGTACGACCCTGCGTACATGCGAGCGCTAAGTAACTTCGTGCTGGGCAACACCGCAGGCAACATCAAAGCCGATCAAGAGCTCATTGAGAACGTCCTAGTTGGACAAGTGCTCAACAAGCGTTAGATGGTTCTCTAAACAATGTAGGAAGTACATTTTGATCTGTCATTATTACTATCGGTAGGCAGCAAATCACGCCATGAGTCACTGTTGACCATCTGCTTCGTTGATTGGAAGCTCCAGTGGGAATTCAGCGGTCATGGCGCTCTGTAACAATGACGACCAAATGCTGGAGGCGGCGCTGTCGGTCCTTGACGAGTTCCCGTTTGACGAGGACGAAGACGTCTTCAGTAAGCTCCAGGGAGACGCGGTGGCTCTACCGGCGCTTCTTGAGGACGAAGCGACGAAGCGGAGGAAGACGAATGAACGGAAGAAGCTGCTACGTAAGACTGGAGTCTACGGAGACCCGAATCGAGCTCGAAACGCTCGCAGACTGGAGATCGCACTCCTCAAGGACCAGGTCGAGAAGCTGCAGATCAATCTAGAGACTTTACAGACACGGAAGAAGGACGTAGAGAAGGCCAATGCGAGTGAATTGACGATGGCGATGCACATTCCGACTATGTGGCAGGCTATTGCAGAGACCCAGAGGAGACGCAGAGAAGGATCTCAAGTGGAGAATGTTCGTTTGAAGCTCATTGTCGATCGACAGCGGAAGGTGGCGGATAACCTTCGGAGTTTACTGGAGAAGCGGGTGAACCAATTGGTAAGGCAGGTGGATAACTACCTTTTCTCATCCCTGAGCTACGAATTAACCATCTTACTACTTTGTAGGCGAGCGAATGCACTTCTTTCATGGACGTTAACCCACCGAAGCCTCAGCTTTTGCACGTGTTGGACTTCCGAGGGAACGTTTCTGACTTTGAAGAGCTTTTTCGACTGAACGAAGCTGCTTACCGAGAAGTGGACGCCATTTTCGCAGACAATGGGCTGGCGAATATGGTGGCGTCGCCTAGTGATGTCCATATTCGAGAAGGCGTCGGTGGGAAGTACTTGGAGCTGTTTGCAAACAAACTGTTGCCTTTTAGCTTAAAAGACACTAGGGAGGCTGCCTGGGACCATTTCAAGGGCACGAAAAAGCACTCGAGCAACGGCAGCATCTACGAAAAAGCAGCAAAAGTACGCCAAAACGTCAATATTCCTTCACTACACTTGAATCTAACTTGTTTATCTGACAGAACCTCGACGAGCCCTACACGATCATCGAAGAGTTTACCAAAGAGCTGTACTCTAACAGCTCGAGAGCAGATATCAAGGTCAAACAGGTCGTGCGGCGCTACGTGCAGAAAGACCGAGACGTTGTCATCTGGATTTCGCACGTGTCGCCTACCGAGATCAAGCACAAAATGCTGAGAGGACTGACCTATCATCTACGAGGCTACGCACTCACCAAGCGCTCGTCAGCTTCGACGTTGGAGCGGGAGCTTTCGCAGTTGCAGTTCTGCTCGTTGATCTCGCTGGACCAAGCGAGATACAACCCTGCGAACGCGCGAATCCTCGTTAACTTCTTGATCGGCAACACGGTGCAGAATATCCGCAACCACCAGACTCGTATCGAGTCTGTGCTAGTGGATCGAGCGCTGAGAGAGCACATGCAGTAGACGACTGAGTAGCAAATCTTCATGTACGTATCATTTCCTCTTTCAACAGGTCATGGGGGCAAAAGATCAGTCCATTCACGTGTTAACCTCTGGACTCGATGAGCGAGGTCGAAGAGGTGGCGCGCGTAGGCGGCGCTGGAGACTTGGCTCGGGGAGGCCAACCCTGGGCGTGGAGTGGTGGGTAAAACGAGCGCTGACGAGGCGGTGGTTGCTTGGTGAAGCTGCCTGGTTGCGCCGCCGCCGAAGAGCAAATGGCTGGCCTCCGAATGGACTGGTCTTCTAATCTATTCCTAGCGATGGGAAAACCCACCCTCCCGGAGACTGCATGCTACAGTTCCGTGTGTCGGGTAGGAAACCATGGCACGTACACATGTAGCTATTTCGGGAAGCTGAGAAGGCGGTGTGCTTCATGACCTTCCTCTCCGGAAAAGTCTTTTTCCACGTCTCCTTCGGCTCCTTGGAAAATCCCATGCTATCTCTACATCCTTGTCACGTCTACAGAACTCGGAAGCATGCCTTTGTGACAGGGAGAGCCGAGGATTGGTGTCCAGTTGACCATGGCACTGCTCCAAGGCGATAATGATGCAATACTGGAGGCGACGATGTCTTTCATCGACGAGTTCCCGTTCGATGAGCCAGAAACAGAAGCGTCTTCTGCGTTGAAGGCCGCAGCGTCAAAGGCACCAGCGCAGCATCACGAACAATCGGTGGAAGTCGTGGAATTCCGTACGAAATCGGACACGACTGGAATGAGTAAACGGGAGAAAATTCTGGCGAGGAACGTGAGGAAGAAGCTGCTGCGGAAAGCTGGCATCTACGGCGACTCGAACCGCGTGCGTAATGAGCGGAAGCTGGAAATCGCCTACCTCCGTGAACGAAGCGAGAAGCTCCATATCGACTTGCAGACTTTGAAAAGCCAACCGAAACCTGCTGAAGCACAATTTACACAACGATCAAGTTCGAAGACGCTGATCATGTCGGAATCAAACTCGCAGATCTCCAGCGTCTGGCAGGAGATCGCTGACCGCCAGCAACGACGTCGTAAAGAGGCCGAACGTGAAAATATTCACTTGAAACTCGTGATGGAGCGCCAAAGAAGAGTCGCAAACACTCTGAGCAACTTGTTGCAAAAGCGAGCGACTCAACTGGTACATTTCCTGTCTCGAAAATGTCAACGGAGTATCGATACTAACTTGATTTCATACTGCAGGCAGCAGATTGTTCGTGTTTCTCCACTTTAAACTGCCCCAAGCATCAAATCGTGCACGTGTTGGACTACCGTGGAGACTTGAGTTCTTTTCAGGAGCTTTTCCGACACTTGGAAGCTGCTTATCGAGATATTGATACAGTCTTCGCTGCTAATGGACTCTCAGATATGGTATTCACTTCCAGTGATGTACACATACGCGAAGATGCTGATGGCACATTCCTCGAGGTGTTCTCCAATAAGGTTCTTCCTTTCAACTTGCACGATACGACTGAAGCTGCTTGGGAACATTTCAAAGGGACTGAAAAGCACATGGGCAATGGCAGTCTCTACGAGAAGGCAAAGAAGGTGAGCAGTAGTTTATTGTCAATGAATGAACAGTTCCTATCTCTAACCTAAAGCTGTTCAGGATCTGGATGAGCCGTACACTGTCGTTGAGGAATTCACCAAGGAAGTTTATTTCAACAAGTCAAGAGCAGACGTCAAGATGAAGCAAGTGGTGCGCCGTTTTGTCGAACCAGAGCGCGATATTGTCATTTGGGTCGCGAGTGTTGCGCCAACGGAGATTAAACACAAGATGCTACGGGGATTGACGTACCATTTGCGGGGATACGCTCTCACAAAGCGCTCGAAAGCTTCGACGCCTTTGCAAGAAATATCCCAGTTACAGTTTTGCTACTTGATCTCTCTCGACCAAAACATCGCGATGAGATACAACGCCGACGCCTTGCGATCCCTGACAAACTTCCTCCTTGTGAACACTGCTCAGAACATGCGAGTGCACCAAAGTGGCATCGAAAACCGTCTCATAGATCAAACTTTAGGGTACTTTTAGTCTAAAGGTTCCATTAACAATTATTGTTTAACATTTGCAAACAAAAACCAAATTTACAATAATTGGGCAACGTTTGTACGACGTTCATGGCGTTCCTCCTGGAAGAGGGCGATATCCGTGTGCTGGAGGCTGCAATGTCCTTTGTAGACAAGTTTTGAGTTGGATTCTGTGTATTGCGAAGCTGTGGCCTCTCCTGTAGTCCAGACACTTCCGTGTACACTGGACGCGAATGCAAACGAAATGACTCGGCGAGCAGTGACAAACGCTAAGAAGCGGATCCTACGTAAGACAGGGGTCTATGGCGACCCGAATAGAGCGCGTACGGAACGGAGAAGGGAAATCGCCTACCTTCGAGGACAACTGGAGAAACTGCAGATTGACGTGCAGAATTTGCAGAACCGGAAAAGTCAATCAAAGCGACCAATTCAGTCGACAATCAATTCAACTCCGCAGATACCGAATCTATGGCAGGTTATTGCAAACAAGCAACGGCAACGACGAGAAGATGCAGAGCGAGAAAACGTCCGGTTGAAGCTGATTGCAGAGCGCCAACAAAAAGTGGCCGACAGCCTCACGAGTTTATTTCGAAGAAGAACGAATCAGTTGGTACGAGACTCGATATCCATTTCTTGTGTGAACTGGATGAACTAACGGTGAGTATTTTGTAGGTGAATGACTGTAACTCATTTATGGACGTGAGTCCAAGACGCCAGGTCGTTCATGTTGTGGATTTCTGTGGAGATATTGGAGATTTCCAGGGGCTTTTTCGACATCTTGATGCTGCTCGGCGAGAAGTTGACAGTGTGTTTTCAGCGAACGGCCTAGAGCAAATGGTGCTTACACCTTGTGACGTGCACATTCGAGAAGGCGATGATGGGAATTATCTTGAGGCTTTCTCCAATAAGGTTTTACCATTTCGA
Organism: Phytophthora capsici; assembly: GCA_030324255.1. Taxonomy (NCBI): domain Eukaryota; phylum Oomycota; class Peronosporomycetes; order Peronosporales; family Peronosporaceae; genus Phytophthora; species Phytophthora capsici. The sequence continues at coordinate 3,580,410 of CM059362.1, read as the reverse complement.
CTGAGTGATTCTACCGAAGCAGCCTGGAAGCATTTCAAGGGCATTGAAAAACACTTGGGCAATGGGAATATATACGAGAAAGCGGCAAAGGTAGGGCTTTATATGCACGTTGCAATTAGGCTTTAACGCTCAGCTATTTGCAGGATCTTGATGAAGCAAACACGGTCATTGAAGCTTTTACGAAGGAAATGCACTCCAACAATCAACGCGCCGACGTCAAAGTGAAACAAGTTGTCCGGCGCTACGTAGAACCAGACCACGATCTCGTGATCTGGGTCGCCCACGTATCTCCAGCTGAGATTCGCCACAAGATGCTTCGAGGTCTCTCCTACATTCTCCGAGGCTACGCGAAAATCAAGCGATCCCCAGTGTCCACACCTGATTGTGAAATCTCCCAACTTCAATGCTGCTCACTCATTTTGTTTGATTCGGAGGCGGGAGCGATGTACGGCTCTGAGGCCATTCGTACCCTAACAAATTTCTTGGTGGTCAACTCGGCCATGAAGACTCAAGGCCACCAAGATCGTATTGAGAGCGCCTTAGTTGACCAAGCACTACGACGGGAAAAGACTATGTGTCGCTAAAGAAATCAAAACGGTACGTAGCCTCGAGGTCACATGCAAATATCACGTTAGAAAGCAAGTTGGTACTTTACAGGGAGAAACACGTTACCTCATTTGTATTAACTTTTGATTGTGCTACTTCGAAGTACATTCTAGAGTGCTTCCTATTCCATTTTACGACTGATAGGAGCGTAGATCGAGCTTCGCGACGAATTCTGCCAGTTGCTTGTGAACTTCGTCGTTGAACTCGATCGCCTTCATGCGATTAATCCAGGCCAAGAGCTTGGGGTACTTGGAAAACTCGAAGCCCATGAGTTCCAGTTGGTCGATTTCGCAGTACGCAGCAAAATCTGCGATAGTGGGGAAATCCGTGTGGGCGATGTAGTCGTTCACCAAGAACGTCTCAAGCAATGCGAACTCCTTGGCAATCAGAGCATTTTTCTCTTCTAAAGCTGCCAAGTCCTTCGACGTCGCATTGTTGAGCTTCTTGGCGATCTCAGGGCGGAAGATATTGAGCGTGAACAGACGAGTATTCGTGTGGTGCCAGTGCAGGAATTCGTTGATCTTGGCGCGCACCTTGAGGTCCTTGGGGTACCTGTAGGTCCTTATCCCCATTCCATTCGAACTTGTCTCCCACGTACTGTAGGATAGCCATCCCCTCAGTCAGCAGGAAGTCTCCGTCTTTGATTGCAGGTACGAGTTGATTGGGGTTGATGGCCTTGAATTCGTCCGAATTGAAGAAAGCAGTGCCAGGGTTCATCTCCACAAACTCATAGTCGACGCCCTTGAGTTTGAGAATCCAGATCACAGCACGGGAAGGTTGACTGATGAGGTTGGCGTAGAGAGTGAAAGCCATGGTACTTGGTTGAGGTGGTTTTGCTTGATGCGAAGAATGCAAATTGAAGAATGACGATGGTTGTCAAGTACGAAGGTTAAATCTCCCTGAAAATGGGCAGACATCGTCTTTGTCTTACCTTTAGTGTCGCATCAGGCGCGTGCCATGCAACACAAAATACATACTTTGAAGCAAATTAGCAAAATGGTCCAATAATTGTCAATTATTGATCTCGGTTAGGTGAAGTTATCGGAGCCGTACATATTGGTGGGATGAGACAAAACTGGCACACAAACATTTTGCATTGATTACCTTGGCAAACAGAGATTAAAACCCCATGTCGTTCCTCCTCGAAGAGACCGACTTAAGCGTCATGGAAGCGGCGCTTTCCTTCGTAGACGAGTTCGCAGGGGATGCCTCCAACCCTCCACGTACTTCCCGCCAACCGCCAGTATCAGAGGAAGACTTGGAGCGACGCGAGAAGCTCAATGAACGTAAGAAAATGCTGCGAGCTGCGGGCGTTTACGGCAATTCAAACCACGTGCGCAACAACCGCCGCATCGAAATTGCATACCTTAAAGACCAACTGGAGAAGCTGCAGCTTGATCTGGAGATTCTGAAAAAGCAGAAAGGGAATGACCCAGTCAAGAGAACTAAAGTGAAGCCGACGACTCGACAGACTGCACCTCCGCGTCCAACTGCTGAAGCTATTGTGGCCATGAACGCACCGACAATGACCACAGTGTGGGAGAACATCGCAGACAGTCAACGCCGCCGCCGGAAGAAGGCTGAGTGCGAGAACATTCGGCTTAAAATGGTCATCGAGCATCAGCAAAAAGTAGCGGACAACCTGCGCAGTTTGCTACAGAAGCGAGCGAGTCAGTTAGGAGCTGAATGCTCCTTCTTCACAGAGGCAGGATACTCGAACCACCAAGTGCTGGATTTAAGAGGAGACCTGGGCGAGTTCCAGGGGCTTTTCAGACACTTAGATAATGCGTACCAGGAGGTGGACGCCGTGTTCGCTGCGAACGGGTTAAACGACATGGTGGTGACTCGCAGTGACGTCCAAGTTCGAGATGGAGCGGGTGGCAAGTATGTGGAGCTGTTTTTCAACAAGGTTCTGCCGTTCAAGCTCCAGGACGCGACAGAGGCGACATGGGAGCATTTTCGAGGCTCCGATAAGCACATGGGCAACGGCAGCGTGTACGAGAAGACAGCAAAGGTCAGTATGATGCCGTGGATTCCTTGGATTGTGGTGTAGGATCTTGTTGACACTTCCATTTCATGGTGAATAGGATGTGAATGTGCCGTACACGATTCTGGAAGACTTCACTAAGGAGATGCAGTCGAACAGCGCTCGAGCAGATGCAAGGATGAAGCAGGTTGTACGGCGCTATGTGGAACCCGATCGTGATATTGTCATCGCTGTCGTGAGTGTCAATCCCGCTGAAGTCAAGAACAAGAAGCTCGCTGGGTTGAGGTACCAAGTACGCAGCTACGCCGTGACGAAGCGATCAACAGCGTCGACACCTGATCGTGAGGTATCACAACTCCAGTGCTGCTCATTGCTCTCGTTCGACGCCGAGACAGAGGCGAAGCTCGGCTCTGACGCCATTAGAGCGCTCACGAACTTCCTGATCGTCAGTTTAGCTGCAAAAATGCAAGGCCACCAAGACTGCATCGAGAACTCCCTCATGGACCACACACTACTTGAACAAGTGGCTTGAGGGTAAAACTTTGAGCGATTAGCAAAAGTCGAGAAGCTCATTGCGTAGTTTGCATGTTAAAATTTTTTTGTAATGGAGCAGTGATTTAAATTCAGAAATTTCCAATAAATAATTGTTGTTGCAACCTTCAACTCCATCCACCATCCAACATTATTTTGCTGCGGAGAGACATTGCGCAACACGTGCCAAACAATGTGCTTTAGACTTTTTGCAAACATCCGAAGTGAAATTCATGGCGTTTTCTCTGGAGGGCGAGGACGACCGAGCATTCCAGGCGGCTTTGTCCTTCGTAGACGAATGTGTACTCGATGACTCGGAGGTGGAGGACGCAGGAGCAATGAGGTCCACTGCTCTTTTGCAACGTGAAGACGCGTTGACTGCTGTATCGTGCGGCTTTACGCCAACGATGGGCGTTGAGACGTCATTTGGAGCCCAAGGAGGCTACAAAATGACGTCTAAAGCCTCAGCTAAGACTCGAGATCTAACAGATTTGAACCGAGAGAAATTCAAGCGTCGAACGGAGCTTAATGAGCGAAAGAAGATGCTGCGGAAGGCTGGTATCTACGGAGACGCCAACTGGATGAGCAAGGACAGTCGACTGGAGATCGAGTACCTCAACGAAAGAATTGAGAAGTTGCAGCTTGACTTACAAGTGCTACAAAGTCGAAAGAGGAGACAAGCAGCTCCAGTTCTTCTGCAAGAGCATCCGGATGCAATGGAGTCAGCACTTGAGATCCCCAAAGTTTGGGAGGATATCGCTTGTCGCCAACAACGTCGGTTGAAAGAATCGGAGCGTGAAAATACACGCTTAAAACTTATGGTGCAACGGCAGCAACAAGTGGCGAATTGCATGAGCAACTTATTGCGGAAGCGAGCTCTTCATGTGACGAATGACTGTTCTACCTTTATGGACTTGGACTTCTCGAAGCAGCATATTGTCCGTGCATTGAACTCTCGTAAGGGTGGAGCAGGAGACTTCCCGCTCCTGTTCCGTCATCTCGAGACTGCGCACCAAGAAGTGGACGCTGTGTTCACTTCCAATGGTCTGGCGAATATGGTGCTCACTCCCAGTGATGTCCACATTCGCGAAGGTGTCGATGGTAAATACCTTGAGGCCTTCTCGAACAAAGTGCTGCCGTTTGGACTACGCGCTGCTAAGGAAGCTACTTGGGACCATTTCAAGGGATCCGAGAAGCACCTTGGCAATGGCAATATTTACGAAAAGACCGCGAAGGTGGGTGGAGAAATTGACAATTTCGTCTTACGGCACCTATTTAACTGTTTTTTTACTGCTACCTACAGAACCCCGATGACCCGTACACGATCATCGAAGAGTTTACAAAGGAAATGTATTCCAAGAATGCGCGGGCAGATATCAAAGTTCAGCAACTTGTTCGGCGGTACATGGAGCCCGACAGAGACATTGTTATCTGGGTTTCTATTGCCGAACCTACCGAGATCAAGCACAAGAAGCTGCGTGGACTCACCTACCATCTTCGAGGTTATGCAATGACCAAAAGGTCTCCAGCGTCGACACCTGAACACGAGATCTCTCAACTGCAGTGCGTATCTTTGATCTCGCTCGAACCGGAAGCTGAAGCGATGTATGGCTACGAGACAGTGCGAGCCGTCACCAACTTCCTCATTGTCACTGCAGCCCAAAAGATGCAGGCACATCAGGACTGGATTGAGAATGCTCTTGTCGACAACCAACTAAAACGCCAGAGTATTGACACGATGTAGTAGAAAATGCAGAAGTGTGTTTGTACATGTACTTTTGCATCTATATCCAGTATAATACAGTTTAATTGAAAATGAATTTGCCAGAATTCTGTACTATTAATACAGTTTAATTGAATCTGAAAATGTCGGATTTCAATACTTCATCTTACAGTTTAACATACAGGTTAAGGTTGTTAGAGCAATGTCGGACAATGTTTTTCCACAGGAAGTTCCCAAGGGTACGTAACAGACAATGGTGTTCTTACTGGAAGACGGTGACCAGTCCTTCGAGGCTGCGCTGTCCTTCGTGGACGAGTGTATCGTTGCGGACGGAGGATTGCAGACCGTTTCTGCCCCCACGTTGTTAAAATCCCAACCTGCAAACGAGAATTACTCGTGTAGCTCCTCCGATGCGGCAATTAACAACCGAGTGCCCCTAGTCCAGTCAGCTCGATGCAAAGCTCCCGTTCGCCTGATATCACACGAAAGCAAAATACGTCGCCGTCTAGAGACGAATGAGAAGATCAGGAGACTGCGCAAGGCTGGTGTGTACGCCGACTCGAATAGGGTGCGGAACGGTCGGACGCGTGAGATCGCCTTCCTCCGTGAGCAAATGGAGAAGCTGCAGATTGACTTGGACACGTTGAAAAGACAAAAGAACATCACAACAGTCCCAGAGCAGCAAAATATAGCACAGACGACACATAATCCAAGGATGTGGCAAACTGTCGTAGATATCCAACGGCGTCGTCGAGAAGAGTCTGAAAGTGAGAATATCCGGCTGAAGCTCATTGTTGAGCGGCAGCGTAGAGTGGCGAGCGGCATGAAGCGTACTTTGCAAAAACGAGCAATTGGACTGGTAAGAAAGTATGTTGACGTTGGTGCTTTAATCCTATGTTCTAACTTTTTGTGGTGACGTAGGTGAACGAATGCTCGAGTTTCATCCGGCAGAACTGCGCGCAACATCCTATTGTGCACGTGTTGAGCTTTTGTGGAGATTCAGGAGACTTCCATGAACTGTTCCGACATCTCGAAGCGGCATACCAGGAAGTGGACACTGTGTTCGCTGTCAATGGTCTATTCGGTATGGTGGATACCTCCGACGATGTACATATTCGAGAAGGTGGTGACAGTACGTACGCCGAAGCGTTCTCGAACAAAGTGTTGCCGTTTAAATTCCATTCTGCGACTGAAGCTACATGGGATCACTTCAAAGGATCAGAGAAACACTTGGGCAACGGCAATATCTACGAAAAGACCGCTCGGGTACGTTTAGCGATGAAGATCTGTATTGAGGTGGCAATTGATCTAACTGGTTTTGTTAAAGGACCTCGACGAGCCGTACACGATCGTGGAGGAATTTACAAAGGAATTGTTCTCTCGACATTCTCATATCGACATCAAGGTGAAGCAGGTCATTCGACGTTATGTGGAACCAGACCGAGACATCGTGATATGGGTAGCACGCGTGTCGCCCGCTGAGATCAAGCACAGAATGCTGAGTGGGCTCACGTATCGCCTGCGAGGATATGCTATGACAAAGCGGTCGACTCTGTCAACAGCGATGCAAGAAGTCTCGCAACTACAGTGCTGCTCTATGATTTCACTCGACCAAGATGCAGCCAGGAGATTCAGCCCTGACAATATCCTTGCAATCTCTAACTTCCTGATCGCTAGCACAGCACTCAAGATGCAGGCTCACCAAGATCGCATCGAAAACGCGCTCGTGCAACAAATGGTAAGACAGACATTGGCATGCTGACCGAAACTTCAATTGCAACATTCCTGAGACAGGCGCCAATTTGCACACTTCCATCAACGTGAGACAAATCACAGCTGTTTTGCAGAGCGACATTCTTTCAAAAATTATATTTTTGCCAGCGATGGAGGAGATGGAAGACGTGCAAGCTTTCGAGGCCGTGCTGTCCTTCGTGGAGGAGTTCTCGTTCGATGAAGAGGCTGAAGGACGTCTGTACACTGATCTGCAAGAATATCCGTCGTCAAATAATCCAGTATCGCGTCCTGGTCGTTGCAAACAACCTATGTCTAATGAGGAGAAGAAGAAGAGGCAAAAGGAGATCAATGAGCGCAGGAGGCTGCTTCGTAAGGCAGGCATCTACGGAGACTCGAACCGTGTTAGAAACGAACGCACAAAGGAAATTGCCGTCCTGAAGGAACAATTGGAGAAGTTAAAACTTTACCTGAAGATCCTAAAAAGTCAACATGTTCAAGAGAAGACCAATGATACGGCGTTCGTTGCGAGGACAACGTCGTCAGTACCAAGTGTATGGAAAGCCCAGGCCGTACGACAGCGACGTCGTCGAGAGGAAACGGAGCGTGATAATGTCCGGCTGAAACTCGCGGTGGACCGACAGAGAAAAGTGGCGAACAACCTTCAAAACTTGATGCAAAAGCGTGCAAGTCAATTGGTGAGTGTGTTGTCAAATGATCTTCTTGACTAGAGTAGAAAACTAACTCTTACACTGTACAGACGAACGAGTGTGCTTCTCTGGTGGACACGTGCTGTTCAGAACGAAATTCTGTGAATGTTCTGGACTTTTGTGGCGATGTTGAAGACTTCCGAGAGCTTTTCTTCCATTTGGACGCGGCCTACAGAGACGTTGACAGCGTGTTTGCAGCCAATGGTTTGACGGGAATGACAATTTCTCCACACGATGTCCACGTTCGAGAAGGTGTGGATAGCAAGTATCTCGAGTTCTCGACGTATAAGGATCTTCCATTTGCCTTACACGACACGACGGAAGCTGCGTGGAACCACTACACAGGCGTGCAGAAGCACAATGGCAACGGCAGTTTGTACCAAAAAGCGGCGAAGGTAGGCTGGTAGTCATGGGGTCTTTATGAATTCTTGTACTTATCATGTGCTGTTACTGACACAGAGTCTCGACGAACCTTACACAGTCATCGAAGATTTCTCTAAGGAAGTTTACTCCAATACGTCAAGTGCAGACGTGAAAGTGAAGCAAATAGTGCGACGTTATCTCGAACCCGACCGCGATATCGTGATTTGGGTCTCGCATTGCACACCTGCTCAGGTCAAACACAAACTCCTCCGGGGTCTTGTTTACAACCTCCGAGGTTACTGCATTACGAGACGATCGCCATTATCGACACCAGGAAACGAGATGACACAATTGCAAATGTGTTGACAGATCTCCCTGGACCAAACACAAGAGACCAAGTACTGTGCCGACAGCGTTCGAGCACTTAGCAACTTCCTCATCGTCCACACCGCTAAAAATGTCCTCACGCATCGAGAACATATCGAAAACATGCTCGCTGATCGAGCTCTTAGACAAATTTAACCATAAGTCAGCAGATAAAGGTACTTTGCTTGATGCTTGCAGTCTCTTCGCGGTATCTTGAGACAGTCCATTGTACAAAATCACGTGAGGCCTTCATGACGTTCCTCTTGGAAAGCGACGACCAGGTCTTCGAGGCGGCGCTGTCCTTCGTAGACGCCTTCAATGCAGAGGATTTATCGGCAGCTCGAGATTCCATCCAGAACTCCATTATCACTGAGAACCACAGCAAAAACCAGGACAAGGAGGCTTTAACCAAGCGAGAGAGAGCCAATGCCAGGAAGAAACTACTACGCCAAGCTGGTATCTACAGCGACCCGAATAGAGCCCGCAACGAGCGGACACGAGAGATCGCGTTCTTACGTGAACAGATCGAGAAATTGCAAATTGACCTCCACCTTTTGCAAAGCAGGCAAAACAACGCTCCAAGTGGGGGAAAGCGATACAATATGACGCTGGTGGATAGCCATTCGAAGTCGCAGATCTCCTCTATGTGGCAGGAGCAAGCGCTGCGACAGCAACGCCGTCGAGAAGAAGCAGAGCGAGATAACGTCCGTCTTCGTCTCACACTTGAACGACAACACAAAGTTGCAAACAGTCTGCAAAACATGATGCAAAAGAAGTCAACTCAATTGGTACGTTGCAAATTTGCAAGGTTCGAACTCTTCTAACCAGTTTTTGTTTTTGCAGACGAATGAGTGTGCAACGGTTATGAATTTGTGCTGTTCACGGAATAAAACTGTCGATGTGTTGGACTTTTGCGGTGACATCGGAGACTTCAGAGGGTTATTCCAACGTGTAGATGATGCCTATAGGAACGTGGATGCTGTTTCTGAAGCCAATGGGTTATCCAGATCGACCATTTCTCCTGGGGACGTTCACATGCGCGAAGGTGTAGAAGGCAAGTTCCTCGAGTTCTCATCGTACAAGGTTCTACCCTATACCATGTGTGCTGCAACTGAGGCAGTCTGGGAGCATTTCAAAGGCGTGGAGAAACACTTGGGCGTCGGTAGCATCTACCAAAAAGCAGCAAAGGTGTGTTAAGACGTTGAAGGCTGTGCAAAACATGTTCTGACACTTGACTTTTGCAATTAGAATCTGGATGAGCCTTATACAATCGTAGAAGACTTCTCCATCGAAATCTACTCCAATAGTTCCCGAGCAGACTACAAGACCAAGCAAGTGGTTCGACGCTACGTCGAGAACGACCGAGACATTGTCATTTGGGTCTCTCACGCCACGCCCGTGGAGGTTAAACACAAGTTACTCAGTGGTTTGTCCTACAACTTCCTCGGTTACGCCATCACGAAGAGAAGTCCGACTTCCACAATGGAACAAGAGCTCATACAGCTGCAATTATGTTCACGAATCTCTCTCGACCACGAGAACGAGACGATTTACAGTCCCGAGAGTGCTCGCACCCTCGTCAACTTCCTCATCGTTCATGCCGCTAAGAACATTGTAGCCCATCGAGAAAGTATCGAGAACAACCTTGCCGATCGCGTTTTGAGACGGTTGCAATGATAACTCAAGCAAAAACCTTTGTTACGCTGCTTTAGGTAATTGGTTTGTGTAGCGACCGCCACAAACGACACCCTCGAAGACGACACCTTCCAGGCTGCTCTGTCTCTAGTACCTTTTCAGCTTCTTGTAGATTGTACTGTTGCCAAGGTGTTTCTCGACACCTTTAAAATGATTCCACGCAGCATCCGCCGTTGCTCGAACGTCAAACAGCAATACTTTGTAAGTAAACAACTCGACAAACCTGCCTTGAGCCGCCTCGCGAATGTGAACATCGCAAGGGTTGACTGTCATCCCGTTTAGTCCATTTGCATCCAAAACTGCGTCCATTTCTCGATATGCGATACCAAGACGTCGAAGTAACTCGTTAAAGTCCCCATAGTTTCCACCGAGCTCCAACACGTCCACCATGTAGCTCTTGGCACATACTAAATTCATCAAAGATGAGCATTCACTAGTCTACAAAAGCAATAAACAAACTTCGTTTTAGTTTTCGAGAAAAAGGTGAAATATCAAACCATTATCTCACCAACTGCGTCGCTCGCTTGAATCACCACCAGATCGAGAATTAACCGTACTCCAGCAATGCTCTCGAGTTTTCCTTGATCAGGAAGTTGACGCGAGATTTTCACCTGACGATGTTCGTGCTCTAAAACATTTCCTTATTGGAAATGCAGCACAGAACATGTGTGTTCACCGCGAGCTGATTGAGAGCGCAATGGTTGAACGAGGTCAAACGATTGGGTCATTATGAGCAGAGTCTCACTCTACACCGGCCGAAGCCAATTGATTTCGAGTAAACATGACGTTATTAGTTTTGCGCGTTGTGACTTGAGAAACCCACGTCGAAAGTTGATTTTGTTGCGTAAGTGCACAATAAGTTTGACCTTCTAGCTCATAATTAGCTGTGGGGTTTCGAACACGAACAAGTGAGTTTGCTTACTACTGCACTTCAATAAAAGTACCTGTTTCATATCACTACGACGTCAATAATTCTTATGAGTCATAAGTTTTGGTCCAGATGATTAATCAACGACACGGGATGTGACATCCCGTGCAAGGCCACTGGCCTTAGGCCAGGAGGTCCGTCCATTTCAAGAGAAATGGCGTTCCTCCAAGACGACGACACGGAAGAGACCTTACAGGCCGCATTGTCCTTCGTCGAGAGCTTCGAAGCCAGCAACAGCTCCCCCACGCAGGTAAGAGCAGAGTTGCAATCGCAGCAGCACAGCCAACCCAGCAACAGACGGATTTTATCATTGAGAAAAAGTCGGACAGAGATCAACGAGAGGAAGCGATGGCTGCGTAAAGCTGGAGTGTATGGGGACCCAAATCGGGCCCGCAAGGCTCAATCACAAGAGATTTCGCTTCTCCGAGAGCAATTTCAGAAGCTCCAAGTTGATCTCCAAGTTCTGGAGAAGAAAGAGGCAGCACAAAAGGAGACGACCGCGTTGGCATTGACATCCCATATCCCAAGTCTTTGGCAAACACTTGCAGATCGACAACGCCAACGCCGGGAAGAGGCCGAACAAACTAATACCCGCCTGAAGTTGGCAATAGATCACCACCAGAAACTGGCTGATGCCCTAAAGAGTTTGCTGCAGGAACGAGCAAGCCAATTGGTAAGGAGTGTATTTCTAGTATCGTGTTTTATTGTACTAATACGCTTTACTGTTTTGCTGTAGGCGAGTGATTATTCCTCTTTTACTGAGCTGCGCTTTGTGAAACAACATGTAGTTCAAGAACTGGACTTTAGCAGGGACAGCAGCGAATTTCGGAGACTACTTCTCCATATTGACGAGGCGTACCAAGATCTTGATTCCATTTTCGAGACGATTGGTCTCAACGCTACGATACCGGGTGAGGTCCACATTCGAGAACGAACTAGCGGCAAGTATCAGTATTTCGAGTTTTTCAGCAACAATATTTTGCCTTTCGACTTGAAAGCCACAAAAGACGCTACGTGGTCCTACTTTAGAGGAGTGGAGAAGCACCTCGGCTACGGGAATTTGTACAACAAGGCAGCCAAGGTACGCTCTCTTTCGACGATATTCTTTTGGACCCTAACAAGTTAACTCAGTTGTTTTGCGGTGAAAATTTGCTATCGACAGGATCTCGATGAGCCCTACACGATACTTGAGGACTTGACCAAGGAGTTATACTCTAAAAACGCGAGAGCAGATATTCGAATGAAGCAGGTGGTCAGACGCTACGTGGAAAATGATCGGGATGTCGTCGTTCGAGTGTACCGTGCAGTACCCGTTGAAATCAAGCACAAGATCCTGGGTAGATTAACATACCAGCTACAAGGCTACGCTGTCACCAAGCCGGCCCCCGTTTCGAGCCCAGGACGTGAAGTTTCAATGCTGCAGCTTTGTACACTCGTGTTTTTCGATCGAGAAGAAGTCTCGCGAGCATGCGATCCCGATAGCCTCCGCGCTTTCACCGAGTTTCTAATTACCCACACAGCGCAGAATACTCGTGCTCATTACGACCTCATTTCGAACGCACTGGTTGATCAAGCCCTAGCACAATTCAAACTTGCAGGATAGATGTAAATTTTGTTTCGACAACATGTTATTAGCACTGTCCAGTAGCAATTATTGTAACAAGATGTTACTACAGTAAAACCTGTCCTAAATGATCCCTGTCAAGGCTGATATCTGGTATATCTGATATGGAATCGATCCACCGACTTGGTAGTTAGCAATTACTATGGGGTAAATCTGATAGTGCCCAAACGCGTAACTTGATATGCTTTTTCCCAAAAAAAATCTTAAATTTGTATGCATTTTTCCACTTAAGAGCGTGTAGTGGTAGCAAAAAAGCTCGTAATCGAAGTCTGAGTCCTCAGTTTCTAACCGGAGATTCTCTCGCGCACGCGATTGAAGCAGTCGTAGGCCCCTCTCCAACTTCTTTTCTAAATCTGGATGGTCCGTTAACATTAGAAGTACTCCTCGGACTGCATCAACACCTTGTTTTGCAGTCATAGCGTAGCTCTCTTCTTCTACGGCATCATCGTCTTTAGTAGGCATGCTTTCCGTAGCAGTTCCAGGAAAGCAATATCAGTTGTGTTGCTCAAGAGTTTCGCTGCTGAAAACGACTGCATTTCCGTGTTCTCCTCCGCAGCGTTGCAAACGAAGTCTGCAATATCCATTGGGTTACGGACCCGTAGCCGTGCCATACATTCGAGCAACTCACCTTCCAAGATGTTGTCAACTTCCTTACGGGAACGGCGGGATGATGAGCGGCCACGTATGACCCCTGTATGCTTGAAACAATTAAGTACAAGCCCGCCGTCGATATTTCTCCAGCAAGACTTCACCCATTTCATAGCTAGAAGCTGGTCGATTGCATAGATATTGCCGTCATTACCGGCTTCTTCGAGATCCAATGCGTGCTGGAGTTGTCGGTGACGATACCGCCGCTTCAGTGCTGCAATAATTCCTGCGTTTAGAGGTTGCAGTTTGGAAGTTGTATTTGGCGGCAAAAAGTGAATTTTCACATTTTGCAAGTATTGCCGAAATAGTCCCTTGTGCAGGCTTCTTGATCATTGCAAACTCTCGTTGTGCCCTTTGGGCAAGCTGCTCCTGCGTTAACGTCGGTTTTTCCAGTTTCCATGAGCAATTTTTTTTATTTTGCTCAAAATTGAGGTTGCCGACGTGTTTCTGTTTTCGAGGCATGGTAAAAGCCAAAGTGAGAGTCGTAGGGAAGGAGGGGAGCCAGCTGAGGTAGGACATGGTGATAAAAAGCTACTGGTCCCCCCAAATCTGATGAACTTGCTATATCTGATAGTGACCTCGTCCACGGGACATATCAGGTAGGAAAGGTTTTACTGTAATAACAATTATTGACAAATAGGCTGTTTGGAAGGCAATATGTTCCGTGATAGGTTTTTATTGTTTGCATCAGGAGTTGCAGTTCAAGTATGGCATTCGACTTCCCCGACGACGCCTTCTTGGCGGCTTTGTCGTTCGTGGAGGAGTTTCCATTCGATGATGTAAATGGTGAAGATGCACCCTCTAATACTCAGTTTGTACAGAGTAATGCGTCATCTGAGCCAGTGGTTGTAGACTCGGATACACTGAAGCAGCGACGTCGTCGACAGGTGAATGAGAGGAAGAAAGTGCTGCGTAAGTCTGGAATCTATGCCGACCCAAATAAAGCACGCAGAGAGCGTAGACAAGAACTTGCTCGTCTTCGCAAACAGTTGGAGAAGCTCCAGCTGGACGTTCAGGTGCTCCGAAACCGCGATACGAAATGCTCACAAAATACTGGAGACCTTCAAAATGTTGTTAGGTTACCTTCGCTGGTACCTGCTGTGTGGCAGGAGATGGCAATGCGACAACGACAACGTCGACAAGAGGCAGAACGGGATAATATTCGTCTGAAGCTCGTTGTAAAGCGTCAACAACAAGTAGCGCAGACGCTGGGAGCTCTAGTTCGACGTCGAGCACTCCAAGTGGTAACAATCGTACATTAAGATTCTATCTGCTGGTAAATTGTATCCGCTAACTTCATCTTTGCGTGGTTGCAGTCGAAAGAGTGTACAGATCTGACTACTCAGTCAAGTTTAACCCACCATGTTGTGAACATTTCGGATATTGAAGGAGATATGGAGGACTTCCGTTTCCTGTTTCAACGCATGGAGACTGCTTATCGAGGACTGGAAGAGCTTTTTGCTGCTAACGGACTAGCAAACGCAGATCTGCCCCTGGATGAAATTTATCTACGTGAAAGCGTTGGTGGAGGATATCTGGAATGTTTCAGTCGTAAAGTGCTACCATTTGAGTTACGAGCCACGACTGAAGCGGTGTGGGAACACTTCAAGGGCACTGAGAAGCACTTTGGTAATGGGAGCCTCTACACGAAAGCAGCGAAGGTGCGTGTATTAGATGAAAACTTGCATACTTTAGCTCTAACGCCCGTTTCGAGCAGGATCTGGACGAGCCGTACACAATCATCGAGAACTTTACGAAAGAATTGTATTCCAATTCCTCGCGCGCCGACATTATGGTCAAGCAAGTTGTGCGTCGCTATGTGGAACGAGACCGCGATGTTGTTGTTTGGGTGGCGCGTGTAGTACCAGCCCAAGTGAAACACAAGATGCTGCGTGGCTTGACGTATAACCTACGCGGCTACGCAGTCACGACACGATCCCAAGCCGCAGGAAAAGAAGTGTCGATGCTGCAACAATGTTCACACATTTCATTCGACCAAGACCCGGACGCGAGGGGCAAACCAACAAATTTAGATGTGCTCATGAATTTCCTAGTGGTCAACAGTGCACAAAACATTCGAAGCCACCGCGAGCGCATTGAGGATATACTGGTGGACCAAGCTGTAGGACGTCGTTTACATTGAAGGAAGCGACATGTACGCGGTTATGATAATAACGCACATTGACCAATCAACTGTACCTTGCAACATGGCATTCTTACAGGAAGAGGACGGGGCTTTTGAGGCCGCGCTATCGTTCCTAGACGAGTTCGCTACCTGCCCGACGGTAGCTGAAGACTCCCTTCACACTTTGGAGAAGGATGCAACGAGTGAACCGCAGGAGACGAAGCGTCGGAGGGGATTAACGGAGGAAGAGAAGAAGAAGCGGCGAACGCAACACAATGAGAGGAGGAAGCTCCTGCGTAAAGCTGGGGTGTATGGGGACGCAAACAAGGCACGTACCGAGCGAGCCAAGGAGATCGCGCACCTTCGTGACCAGGCGGAGAAGCTGCAGATTGATCTACAGATTTTGCAGACGCATCAGCGCAGCAAGGACCCCAACGTAGAGAATGAATGCGCTTTGGCTAAGACAATCTCCGGTTTACAAACCACCGGAATGTGGCAGGAACTGGCCGAGCAACAGCGTCGTCGTCTGCAGGAGGCTGAGCGAGACAACGTTCTGTTGAAAATGGCAGTGGAACGCCAACGGAAGGTGGCGAACAGTCTTCAAACGCACATGCAGAGGCGATCGACACAGTTGGTAAGGAGATAGCACCTGTGTTTGGCTGTTACAGGTAAACTGATGTGTTTGTATGTCTGTAGACGAATGAATGTGCTGCTCTGGTTACAACTGCACTCTCCAGCCCTCGTAGTTTCAACGTTTTAGACTTCCGAGGAGATTTGGAGAGCTTCCAAGGACTCTTTCAACGCCTTGACGATGCGTACCAGAAGTTGGATCAGGTCTTCATGAAGAATGGCTTGGCCGGTTTGACTTTATCTCCTGGAGATGTTCATTTGCACGAACGTAAGGAAAAGTCTTTCAAGTTCGCTAGCTATAAAGTGCTTCCGTTCGACGTCCGATCCACTGCAGAAGCTACTTGGACACATTTCAAAGGCGTGGAGAAACACCTCGCGAACGGCAGCTTGTACGAGAAGGCCGAGAAGGTAAGTTGCAGCACTTGGCTCGTCATTTATCACAACAAGCTTACGTTCATTGACAGGGTCTGGACGAGCCGTACACGATCATCGCAGACTTCAAGAAGGAAACGTTCTCCAGCAGCTCTCGGGCGGATATCCAGGTCAAGCAAGTGATTCGACGCTACGTCGAAGAAGACCGGGACGTGGTCATCTGGGTCACACGTGCCAGCTCCATCGAGGTCAAGCATAAACCTCTTCAAGGACTAACGTACCATCTCCTGGGCTACGCAGTCACCCGACGCTCTTCCGAGTCAACACCAGACCGAGAAGTGGCTGTACTGCAATTGTGCTACAAAGTGTCACTGGATCAAGACGTCCCTGGAAACCTCCAGTCATTAACCAACTTCCTCGTTACTACGACAGCTGAGAACATCCGAGCACACCGAGAGCGAATCGAGAATGCTCTGATCGACCGATCCCTACGCCTCCGTATGCTCGACCAATAAAACCAATAGAATTCAACTTGACCGACTCTAGCAATTCCTACAGGAATATGGCGTTCCTCCAGGAAGACGACGCCGCCTTTGTAGCTGCTCTGTCCTTCCTGGACGACTTCCCACCTTGTGACAGTGCGTCCGCTGGAGCTGGAACGAGTCCGAACGGGTCTCTAGGGGACTCTACGGACTCTGCCGCTAGTTGCACCAAGGCTAGATGTAGACGTAGAAGGGAGAAGAAAGAAGAGACGGAGGAGGAGAAGAAGCGGAGGAAAACGGAGCTCAATGAGAAGAGGAAGCTCCTGCGCAAAGCTGGTGTCTATGGAGACGCCAACAAGGCGCGCAACGAGCGCTCAAGGGAAATCGCCTTCTTACGAGAGCAAATGGAGAAATTGCAGCTCGATCTGCGTGTTTTACAGACAAATAAAGTTCAGGAGAAGAGCGACGAGAAGAAAGAGAAGAAGAAGACAGCGGTGGGGAGCAAGTGCACGCAGATGACGACAATGTGGCAGGGACTAGCGGAGCAGCAGAAGCGACGCAGAGAGGAAGCCGAACGGGAAAATGTACTGCTGAAACTAGCTCTAGAACGACAGAAGAAGGTGGCGGACAGTCTGCGTGGACTGATGCAAAGGCGAGCAGTTCAACTGGTGGGTTTGGTACATGTAGTAGCCTTTGAAGAGACTATCGACTCATACTTTGTGCTCTCTTGTAGACGAATGAATGTTCATCATTGATGACACTGGGACGATCAAAGCATCAAAGTGTGGACGTGGTGCCTCTACTGGGCGACTTAGGCGAGTTCGAAGGACTATTCCGTCGACTCGAGGCGTCCTACCGAGTACTGGACGATGTGTTCATGTCCAATGGCCTGGCTGGAATGACAGTTTCCCCTGTAGACGTCCACGTGCGTCAAGGAGTCTACGGTGACGACAAAAGTCTTGAACTCTCAAGCTACAAAACGCTGCCGTTTGATGTACAAATGACGGCCGATGCTGCCTGGAAACACTTTAAAGGCGTGGAGAAGCATCTTGGCAATGGAAGTCTGTACGAGAAAGCTGAAAAGGTGATTGCTGGTTTCCAAGACCTTATGACTATGACTTGTTGTACTAATTTACATTTGGAAAACAGGATATTGGCGACTCGTATACGCTTGTAGCAGATTTGAAGAAGGAGATTTTCTCCGATACCTCGAGAGCGGACATTCGCGTAAAGCAAGTGTTAGACTTTGCACAGGATAGGAGCTAGTGATTGTAAAGTTAACCAGAAAACAGAGTATTTCCCACTTGGAGTATTTGGGATTAAAGGAGGGAAACCTCGAAGGTGACAACCCCCCTTTGCAGTTAGTCCAACGTTTTCTGGAAGTCTTTGTCTTACTGCTACGCGACGCGACATCTTGAACTACAACTACAAAGCTGGGAGCTGGCTGAGCTTGCAGAGCTCGACTTCAACTGTAGCCATCTCCACACTCCCACTTCGAGTATGTCAAGCTCTTGGTCTTCATGTTCCACGAACTAGTCGCTAGCATTTCCATCCTCAATGGCAATCGGCACGGGCATCACATTCAGCTCTTGCCGAAACTTCTGAAAGAGTTGCGGACCTAGTGGTTTCGTAAATATGTCTGCTTTCATTTCTCCAGTTGGACAGTAGCACACTTCAATCACTCCATGCTCGTGATAATCTCGCACCTTGTGATACTTTAGGTCCACACTTTTAGTCTTGTAGTTGCCTTTGATTCCAGTTATCACAGTGATCGTAGACTGATTGTCTTGGTACAAAACAGTCGGCATACGAAACTTAAGCTTCAGTTCTTTGCAAATATTGTGAGTCCATATAATCATAGTTGAACATTCACTCGCAGCAACAAATTCCGCACAGCAAGTATCATCGGTCACAATCTTCTGTCTTCTCGATTTGTATGCGTAAGTGCAACCATTGAGTTGTAGCACATATCCAGTAACTGAATATCGACCATCTTTCTCGTTTCCAAGGTCTGCATCTGCGTATGCAACAAACTTCAACTCCGTAGTTTTAGGTTTGTGCCACACGATTCCAAATCCATCGTCCCACGTAAATATCTTAATGCACGTTTTGCCATCACCCAGTTTTCTTCTGTGTAACAATTGAGATACTTCCCCAGCGTTCGCACCGCGTTCGCGAGCTCTGGACGTGAGCATTGAACAAGGTATTGTAAACACCCAACTAGTTCACGGTAAGGGATTCTTGGATCGTTCACACTTGCATCATCTACTGACGCTGGTATTGGTACACTTCCTAGAGTTTGCGGAGTTGCAACAACACGGCACTGGTCCATTCCAAACCGCTCCAAAATCTTAGAGATGTAGCCGCGTTGCGAGATCCATACAACCTTGTCCTGGACATACGTGATCTCCATCCCAAGTAGATGGTGGACACGCCCGAGATCTTTGATCTTGAACTTTTTGCCAGTTCACTAATCACCAATTTCACATTCTGTTCATTGGCAACAATCAAAATGTCATCAACGTAGACTGTCAGGTATATCGGGCTACCTCCCACTGTTCTCCAGTACAGTCCGTTGTCCATCTTGGATCGCTTAAACCCAATCTTCAACAAGTAAGCATCAGAGTCTTGTACCAAATCAATGGGGCCTGCCTCAATCCGTATAAACTCCTCAACAGTTTGCACACTCGACCACTCCCGTCGTCGAAATGCTCCGGCATCTCCATGTAAATTTCAGCTTCACCAATAGGCCCATTCAAAAATGCAGTCACGAAGTCGATTTGGTGACACACTAACCCAAAATGTAGAGCGAGAAGAAGTACAAGCTTCACAGCTTCAAAAGACACCACGGTGAATACGTCTCCCAGAAGTTCACGCCGTATTCTTGCTGGCAACCTTTTATTGTGACGCGAGCACGGTGACGTACTACCCGGCCTTGAGGGTCTCGCTTGCGCACAAACACCCACTTGCTGGTCAGCACTTTCTTTCCAACCGGCCTCTCAACAAGTTCCCAAGTGTTGTTCCTCATCAAGTCACCCCACTCTTTCTCTAATGCTTCTCTCCATTTATCTGCGTCAGGTTCCTGCAAAGCTTCCTTCACGCTCTGAGGTTCCGTCAATGCATTCACAGCTTCAACCACTAAGCTTGCCGGAATATCGATTTCATAGTCTTGAAGACGTGCATTAGGGCGTCTCACTCTTGTCGATCGTCGAAACGATGCTGTAGCTGGCGACCCACTCCACCCATCGTTTTCGGCGTCTCCGCTTCATCATCATGTACGACAAGTCGATCCATGAGATCTGGGTCATATCGTTCACTGCAATTGTGTTGCCAGTTTGAGTCGTCCTCAAACGTTTCTTCATCAATATCATGTTCCAAATCCACACTCTCATGCTCAGCTTCATCCCCACGCACTGGGATATACTCCCCATCTGTAGCTCCCACTGAAGGCACGCCTTGTCGATCTGGAGCAGCATCAATGACATCGACGCGACTGCTGTTAGGCAAGTCTGCAATATCCTGCTCACCATCTCGAACCAAAGGCAGTAATCGCGGAGTTTTAACTCCCGATTGAGCTGCGCCCGCAGGCACCTCCTGAGTCGATGCCTCTGCACCACCCAGTGCTCCACCAACAGTATCCTGAAGCTCACAAACAGTTCGACCTCCACCAGTACGCTGACGCTTGATAGAACTCTCAGCTCCACAATTTCCGAGCTCTGACAGACTTGGATAACCACTAGTAGCACTAGTTGCACACATCACAGGCAATCGAACGTATGGCACGACTGTCGGTAGTGACACTTTCCGTCCTTTGCCATACCTATTTGCTAATAGCCGCTCCACATAGCTCCGCTCCACCGTCCAATCCTCTACGAACTCCATCGACCGTACTCAACAAGTTTAGGACACGGCAGCTATCTGAGTGTTGAGCGTACCCCACGAAAAGTCCAGGCTTCCCGGGGTTCTCCAGCTTGTTTTTCCGAAGGACTTTGGGCGTGAAGAGAAACACCAAGCATCCCCACGTTCTTAATGAAGACACATCCGGTCTCTCACCGAATCTACGACGATACGGTGTATCCCCATCCAAAGCTTTCGTCGCACTTATGTTCATCACTTCAACTGCAAATTGAAATGCTTCACCCCAAAGATCATTAGGCATATTCGCTGTTTCCAACAATGTCCGAGCTCTAGCCAGGACAACACCATTCATCCTTTCGACTAAGCAATTCTCCTCAGGACTATAAGCGTTGGTCCAGGTGTATTCGATTCCATGCTCTTCGAGATACGCCTTCATCACACTATTCAGCAATTCTCGCCCTTGATCTGAATGAAAGACTTCAAGACGATGTCCTTGAGCAACCAACCACTTCAATTGCTTGAGAACTACTTGAGACGCTTCCTCTTTGCATCGCAAAAGAAACCCCCACAAGTATCTTGTTGCTTCGTCTTGCACTAACTGGAAATGCGAATAACCATCATATGTACGCACTCCAACATAGCACATGTCACTCATGATCTTCTGCATCGGTCGTGTTGCCCGACGCGTCACCACTCGCTTGTATGACATCCTAGTGAGTTTTCCGACTTTGCAACTCCAACACGGGGTGTCAGCTCCACCCACGACAGGTAATTTAAATTCCATACCTGCTGTTACCTCATTCTTAGCCATTTGCCTCAGTGACGCAAAATTCAAATGAGCAAAACGCAAATGCCATCTCGTCAATAGCTTCGAATCATCTTGTTTTTGCGCTGTCGCAAGATGTTGAGGTTGCTCGCTACTCCCTAGTGCCGCCACACTATAAGCTTCCACCGCTGTCGCCTTCAAACGGTAGCGCCGTCGTTCTTTCTTCATCAGCAATTCCACATCATCTTTGCGAATCCAGCACACGCGCTGAGAATTTAACCAGCCATACTTGACATTCCACCCACTCGCCTCCAGCAAATCTTGACTCAAGACGTTTTCGGGAGCCCCGGGCATCAACAACACATTTGTAAATGACATAGTGATATCTGCATGAGGTCGTTTGTTGTTGTGCACACGAAGGTGAATGTCACCAATCAATTCATTCTCTTTCACAGTCCCGTCATAGCTCTCAAAACTATGTGTCATATCCACTCTGAGATTGTTCAGAAGGTCTTGTTGGTTACACACGTGTACATCGCTAGCATTATCCAGAATCCACTCCATTTCCTCACTTGGAGAACGTTTCCTCTTCGGAGCAGGGCTTCCACGAACGTGACAACAGATAGCGCTTGAGTTTTTCCGTTTCACCGAAACACGTCTGTTGGATTTGTCATCCAGGTCCTCGTCACCTTTCCTGTCTTGCCACCGCTTATATTCCGATCCAGTCGGCTTATCAGCAGAAGCAGTGTCTTTCAGTGTAGGACAGTTCACTTTTATATGCCCAATTTCACCACATTCAAAGCATTGGCGAGTTTCTTTCTTCTGTTGACCCGATTGCTTGCCACCTTTTAAATTCTGCTGCTGCTTGGCCTTGTATCTGCCTTTCTTCTGCTGCTGTTTGCCTTTTCCTTGATTCTGATTTTGTTTGCCTTGCTTCTTCTGACTACACGAAGAACAGACGCTGGTGTTGTGCTCTTCAGTTGCTACCTTCTCGTCAAGAACTGACTCAGCCCGCAACGCATTCATGACTTGCGCCGCCGTTGGCACCGGCCGATCTGCTCCACCATCCTGTCTGACCACGTAATGTTTCGAAAACTGGCGAACCACATCTCGATGTGTCCGCGATACATGGCCTAGGAGAGTCTCCGCAAAATCTTCATCAGTCATATGCTTGCCGTAGTGAAGCAGTTGCCGCCTCAGCTTCTCCATCTCGCGCAGCCAGCAATCCATAGTCTTTTCCGGTGTGTATGCGTTCGAGTAGAACTCCGACCTGGCAAAGATGTAATTAGAGTATTCACGCTTGGTCTGCTTATCAACAAACCGTTCCCACATTGCTCTTGCAGTGTCCTCTTGACATATCATCTCTGCATCTTCTTCAGGAACACCAGACAAAATGGCCTCTCGGGCTATATTATCCTTAGCTTCAAATACCATTCGTTGGCCGGGGTCACTCAAGTCCAAATTGCACGATCCATCTACTACTTCCCAGCATCTCATCCGGTTCAGAAAGGTTTGCAACTGCACAGCGTACAGATCAAAGCTTCTCCCTCTCATCTTGGGCGCTGTATCCATCTTCATGGGCATTAAATTCACGCCAGGCATCGCTCCAGCCATCGCATCCAACCCGAAACCACCAAAACCACCTTGGAATGGAGGAAAATTGAAGCCACCAGACGTGCTTGGCACTCCCGTACTCGCAGTAGTTTTCCCACCACTTGTACTTGCACCACTGGTCGTAGTTACTCCACTACTGGGAGCATTACAGCCAGTACTAGCGCTTCCCTGGCCTTGCGACGTCGCAGCAATCGTCGCCGTGCTTGTAGACGTTGTCGTTGTCCCGCTGGTTGCCGCAGAACTCATCATAGGCGCCGAACTCATCCTTACTCTTCTTGATCACCGCAATCACAAAGTCTCCCCGCGATACTTTGGGCTCAGTACCTGTTAGACTTTGCACAGGATAGGAGCTAGTGATTGTAAAGTTAACCAGAAAACAGAGTATTTCCCACTTGGAGTATTTGGGATTAAAGGAGGGAAACCTCGAAGGTGACAACCCCCCTTTGCAGTTAGTCCAACGTTTTCTGGAAGTCTTTGTCTTACTGCTACGCGACGCGACATCTTGAACTACAACTACAAAGCTGGGAGCTGGCTGAGCTTGCAGAGCTCGACTTCAACTGTAGCCATCTCCACAGCAAGCAGTTCGCCGCTATGTTCAAGAAGACCGCGAAGTTGTAGCTTGGACTTCGCGCGTAGTTCCTATCGAGATCAAACACAAGCTACTACGTGGACTGAGTTATCATTTAAGGGGCTACGCAATCACCAAGCGTTCTCCGGAATCGAGTCCAGAACGGGAGCTCTCCGTTTTGCAACTTTGCTATTTGGTCACCTTTGATCAAGATGTGGAGGTGGCATACACTCAAGACGATGCTCGATCCATCATGGACTTTATGGTTGTCAGTCTTGGAAAAAATATGCGAGGCCATCGAGAATTCATCGAAAATGCTCTCGTTGATCAAACGCTTGGCACAAATAAATAGATTACCGTAATAAAAAACGAATTTATCTTTGTTTAGGGTTTAACTGAGAAACCCTAGGATAAATATTGGCGTTCAAAGTGTCATATTTGTGATAGAATGCAAGTGTTGCTGGACGACGATGTCTTCGAAGCTGCCATGTCTTTCCTGGACGAGTACGCGTCCGAGGAGGTAGACGATGAGGAAACCAAGGCTTCAAGCAGTCAGAGAGAGGCAGTTGTGAATAATAGAGACGATAAACTGCAAAAGAAGAAGGCGCTGAATGAGAAGAGGAAGATTATGCGCAGAATCGGTGTCTACGCTGACCCGAACAAGTCGCGGAATGCACGCAAGAAAGAAATCGCCTATCTACGGGAGCAAGTGCAGAAGCTGGAGAACGACCTGCGTACCATACGGAACAATCCTAAATTCCACCTACAAAAACAGCAAAGAAAAACTCAAGTAGGTGGGGACAGAATGGCAATTGATCCTAAAGTGTGGCAGGAGATGGCAAGACGTCAACGACGCCAACGATCAGAAGCAGAAGATGAGAATATCCGGTTGAAACTAGCAGTGGATCAGCAGCAGAAAGTAACGGACAGTCTTTGCAGTTTGTTACGGAAACGAGCGGCTCATCTCGTACGCCGTGACTTGGTTTTATTGTCTACACACTTGAGTTTTTGTTTACTAACTGGTATATGATGACCAGGAAAAAGAATATTCAGCTCTTACAGCCGACTCGGTGAATTGCATCGACCGAGTGCTCGACTTCCGTGGAGATATTGGAGACTTTCAGGCGCTGTTCCGACATCTTGACGCTGCCAAATTGGAACTGGATACGATGCTCATGAGCAATGGTCTGGCCAATATGACGATTTCTCCTGTCGACGTGCACATTCGCGAAGACAGAGGCGGAAAGTATCTAGAGTTCTTCACGTACAAGGAGCTCCCATTCCGAGTGCAAGAGACGACTGAAGTATCGTGGGATCACTGGAAAGGAATGGAGAAACACATCATGGGCAACGGCGGCTTGTACCAGAAGACTGCGAAGGTTTGTATTCTGTTTTGTTTATCTCCTGTCTGGTGCTAATATCTAGCTTGTTAGAACCTCGACCAGCCATACACGATCGTTGAAGACTTTACAAAGGAGCTGTACTCGAAACATGCTCGAGCTGATGTCCAAGTGAAGCAGATCATCCGACGCTACGTCGAAGCCGATCGAGATATTATCATCTGGGTTGCTCGTCTAGAACCAGCGGAGATCAAGCACAAGATTCTTCGTGGGCTGACCTACAACCTCCGCGGTCAAGTGGTGATCAAACGCTCTCCATACTCAACTCCCGATCAGGAAGTTGCAGTGCTGCAACAATGTTCCCTCATTTATCTGGACCCTCGACATCGATACGATCCATCCAATCTACGGACTCTCACCAAATTCCTTGCTATCCACGCAGCTCAAAACCAACGAGCTCACCGAGAAATCATCGAAAACACACTGCTAGATCGATCCATTGCAATACGAAGCTAATTTACACTTTAAGAGCTGTACCATCTGATTAATGAGTATTTCCTACAGTTAGCGAGCATGTTTGCATCTGCAAATCACAGCGTTTCCGACGGTGCCATAATCTGTTTTAACACTTGTACTGTTAAAATGGCCTTCTTGGAGGACGATGACGCCGTCCGCGCCTTTGAGGCGGCTCTGTCGTTTGTAGAGCAGTATTCTATCGATACGTCGGTGTTCACGACGTGTCCCTCCTCCTCTGGGGCGTCATTGGCGGGTGTATCGTCTCTGGCGTCCGAGGACATTGAGTTGTTATCGCCGAGTATTACACCTTTAATGTCGACTTTACACCCTCATGCCACGTCCCCTGGTCCTCATAGCGATACATCAATGGCATCTCCGTCTTCTCCTGCGTTTCATCTGTCGAAAGAGCCGTCTGCGAGGCTCGAACTCGGTCTGCCAGCTACAGAAAAGGTGTCAACAAAAAGGAAGACAGTGGCGAGATGCAAAAAGAAGACAACGACTGGCCCGAAGAAGCCTGTGACTAGAGGAGACCCGAACCGAGCCAGAAATGAACGGAAGATCGAGCTGGCGTATCTAAGAGAGAAAGTTTCGCAGCTGGAGCTCGAGTTGAGAGCTCTACAGCTTCATCCAAGGACTCAGACGAGAGCAATTCGCCAGGATGGAGAGAAACGACAGAAAGAGACAGTGAAAGACCCCAACTCGACCATGTCAGTGTACGATCCAGTGCAGGTCCCCACTGTGTGGAAGGAAGTGGCCACTCGTCAACGCAGGAGGAGGGAGAAGGCCGAACGGGAAAATGTCCGGCTTAAACTCATCTTGGAGAATCAGATTAAAATGGCTAAAGGCCTTGAGAGTTTGCTGCAGAAGAGAGCCAAGCAGCAGGTCGTGGACTGCTCCAGTTTGTCCCGAACCAAGAAGTCCAAGTACTCTCAAGGCCGCACACTGGACTTCCGAGCCGATGTGAACGACTTTAAGGACTTGCTCGCACATTTGGACAGAGCTTATCGAGAGGTGGACGCTGTGTTCGCGTCCAATGGATTGGCGACGATGGAGAATACGCATCGTGATGCCAGGATGAGAGAAGGAGCTGACTATATGTACCTGGACATTTTCGCCAACAAGGTCATGCCGTTCGGGATGCGAGCAACTGCACAGGCGGTTTGGGACCATTTTAAAGGAGCGGAGAAGCACCGAGGAAACATGTACGAAGGAAAAGTGGCAAAGGTGAGAGTATGCTGCTAGTGGTTGTTTTTTTACTCTACTAACGATGGGTTTGTGGGTACTTAAAGCACTTGGCAACGCCAGATACTCCTGACACAATTATCGAGGACTTTGCGAAAGAATTCTTTGCTGACAGTGCGCGTGCTGATTTCCATGCTAAACAAGTGCTTCGTCGGTACGTGGAGGAGGATCGAGAGATCGTGATTTGGGTAGCGAGCGTCGTCCCACTCGAGTTCGATGACCAGCGCGTCAAAGGTCTTGGATTCCGTCACCAGGGCTATGCGGTCACTAAACGAGCAAAAGTATCCACACCCAACCGTGAATTTTCCCTCCTGCAGTTGTGCTCCTTGGTGTCGCCGGAGAAAGAAGATCATACGGTGTATGACCCTGCAGCTGTGCGTGCGCTGACGGATTTCATGCTTGGAACTGTAGCAGGAAACATCACAGCCAGTCAGGAACTGATTGAAAACGTGCTGATGGATGAAGCTGTGAAGCCGTAGCCTTCAGCAGCTGGTGTATGGTGCACATGTACTAAAATCTTAGTGTGTTTTTAACTTTGATGCTCTTGCTTTTGGATGTCAGAAGTGTCTACGAAAGTAAAGCCAGAAGCAAGCTCAATGCTGTCATCCAGCACGTCATCTCCGTAATTGAGGCGGAAGAGATAGTTTCACCGACGGAAGTGGAGTCAGCTGCCAGTGTGAAGTTCGCGCAGAGCTCATTTGACATCCCAGCGTCGTTATACACGTCACAGTTCGTTTTGGGGCCGATGGCCACGACGAACTCCCCATTCTCGGCCTCCTGCTTCAAGCCGTTGCCGATCTGAGGCTTATACACGCTCCAGTCGTCCGCCGTCAGTGTGAACGTGACAGTTGTGGAGGCTCCCGCTTGGAGCTCAATCTTCTCGAACTTGCACAGCATCTTGACTTCTGGGACCGCGATTGCGCGGTATGGTTGGATGAGAAACAGCATGACCGTCTCCTTGCCTGCCATCGTGCCATTATTCGCCACTATGACTGACACTGTGATACTAGCGTCCATACTCGTGATTTTGCTTGTGCTTAGCGTCAAGTCCGAGTAGGAGAAGTTGGTGTAGCTCAAGCCAGCACCGAAATCCCACTGCATCTCGCAAGCGCCGTAGCTGCATTGTGTACTCACTCTGTGATAATACGGGATCATGATGTGCCCTGAGTACTTTGGGTAAGTAATGGGCAGCTTCCCGCTTGGATTGACGTCACCGAATAGAATCTCAGCCATGGCTTGACCTCCTTGCTCACAGGGAAGACCACCCCACACAACGGCGGTAACGGAGTCTGGTAGTGAGCCCAACAATCTCGGACGTCCTTCGAAAAGGATCAAGATGACTTTCTTCCCTGTGTTCGCAAGGGCTTGAACGTACTCGAGTTGTCCGGAAGGCAGCGTCAACTCGTTGATATCCCCCCACTTCTCGGCGTAAGGAGCTTCTCCAATGGCGACAATAACCACATCAGCATCACTGGCGTATTCTGTAGCTGTGGATAAATCCTCTTCGGAGTACGTGCCATCGCTATTAAGGCCGTTGAAGTACATGACGGAGTCGTTTCCAACCAACTTCTCGATCCCTTCCCGTACCGACATTCCGTGAGCGAAGTACTGGTTTCCTGACGTCCCTTGCCAGTAAATACTCCATCCTCCACACTGGAAGCCGATGTCATCAATCGAAAATCCCGTCAGAAACACTGAAACTCCTTTGGCAAGAGGTAAAAGGTTATCATCGTTCTTGAGGAGCACAATGGACTCACGTGCGAGATTCAGTGCTTGCTCCTGGTCGTCCTCGTTCCCGACAAGATCAACATCACTCTCACCAGGGACTGGCGTATCGTACAGCCCCATCTGAAGCTTCATCTTGATAATACGCTTTGCTGACGACCGGAGACGGTCTTCGTAGTCCGAGTTGTTACCCAGGACGTACTTGGCCTGGTCGATGAAGTCTGTGCTGAGTGGCACCATACTCATATCCAGTGACGTGTTAGCTATGACCAACTCCACTGCGTCTTGTTGAGTACGTACGACTCGATGCCAACTCTGGAGATTGTTCACTTCACCCCAGTCAGTGACAACGACGCCGTTAAACTTGAGATCGTCACGCAGAAGATTGTGCAGAATTTTGGTACTGGAGACGATCGGGACACCGTTCAAGGACACGTAGTTTTCCATCGTCGACATGGCCCCATGTTCAATCCCAGCCTTAAAAGCCGGTACGTGGTAGTTAAGCAGGTCGAAGTCCGAGATGGTCACGCCTTCACGGTCCACTCCAGTGGCGGTTTGCGAGTACCCGATGAAGTGTTTCATGCACGCTCCGCTTTGACTGTTGTTTTGCACGCCTTGGATATAGGCAGCACCCAGTACTGAAGCCAAGTACGGATCTTCGCCGAAGGTTTCGAACGTGCGAGTCCACAGCGGGTTGTACGAGATGTCGAGTATGGGACCTAACACCCAGCTAATACCTGCTGCAGCCGTGTCTCGACCAGTAACGAAGCCCATTTGGCGAGCCAAATCGGGGTTGAAGCTGGCGCCTGCGTTGATTTGCTGCGGAAACAAGACGGCCTTGTCCACGTATTGCGCTCCGTGTACTGAATCAAGACCGTAGACCATCGGGTGTCCTCCGTTCTCGTCCATGTGGTAAGTTTGGATCTCTTTGATGATGTTTCGCCATCCAGTGGCGTTCCAACCGGCGAACGGCGAGTTCAGGTAGGCCCCGATGCCCAGTTTGGCGAATTGGCGTACGAGTGTCTCGTTCACGGAATGGTCTTCATTGAGCACCATCGTGATGTCGAGTTGGCACATTTGCCCGATCACTTGGTCCGTCGAAAAGCTGTCCACGATCGTCTGCGCCTCGGAGTCCAAGTTGTCACCCGTGCTACCGGAGCTGGCGAACACAGGCCGCAACAACACTGCAACAATGAACAGCCAATTCGTGAACATGGTTCCGGAAGGTCACGAAGCAAAGTGGTTAAGTATTTTCCACACAGGAAAATGGAGAATGAGAGAGAAATCTCTGATCGACTAAGGTGTACTGGTTACTCGCGTGTCGTTGCTGAGTTGACATGCCAGAACTCCCATCGCCCTTTTTAGAGCGAGGCAGTAAAGGTATACCAGTGGTGGTATTACCACCGCTTTTGGATTCAAAGTTTGGATCGTTCCGAAAAAAGTGTAGATGCAGCGACTTAGTCAGGTCTGGCTCCGCCACGATCAGAAGCGAGAGCGGATCATCATGTCCAGTGTAAATTTCAATTGAGCTGAATCCAACTGCAGATTCAGTTGAGTGTGTAAGTTTCATTCAAGTGTCGAGACACACGCTCAGGTTGCACTGCAACTTGCAACTGTTGCATCCAGTTTTTCTATGTTCATGTAAGCAACTGTCATCCGTCTACAGTTGCTCTACTCACACCATGTACTTGCAGTTGTAAGTTGTTGACAACTTGCTGCTTTGCGATGCCCAGCAATCGTTCTTTTTTCTGTTTTGTCGATTGCAGTTTTCGATTTATGGATTAATGGTGAATGCATTTCGGAAAAAGGTCTTAGACTATCTAGCCTCGCTTCTTCATTCGAAGCAGGTAATCGAATCGATCGCTTACAGAAGACCAGCGCCAACGTTTACAGTTCCTGCGCCACTAGTCGTATCAACGCTGAACTCGGCGCATTGAGGGTTCGTGATGTTGTTGTACACGTTGCACCACGTCTCGGGTTTGATGGCTATAACGTAGTCGCTGTCTTCAAACACGCGTTTCAATCCCTTTCCGATCTGCGGGTCGTATACGCTCAGGTCGTCGGTGGTCAGTGTGAACGAGACGTCCATGGACTCACCGGCCTGCAATTCGATCTTCTTGAACTTCTTCAGCTGCTTGACCTCCGGCACGGAGATCAAGCGGTACGGCTGGATCAGGAACAGCATCACCGTCTCTTTGCCAGCACGTGTGCCAGCATTCGTCACAGTCACAGTAGCGGTGATAGTGTCCGAAGCACTGGTAAGCAGAGTCGTGTCTAGAGTCACTGCCGAGTAGTTGAACTTGGTGTAGCTGAGACCCGAGCCGAAATCCCATTGTTGCCAACAGTTATCCCAAGCACAACGGGTCGTAACGCGGTGGTTGTAAGGGATGCCGACGTTGGCCGGGTCCTTCGGGTACGTGATAGGCAGTCGACCGCTCGGGTTCACCTCTCCATAGATGATCTCAGCCATCGCCTGCCCACCGAGTTCACAGGGCAACAAACCGTTAATGATAGCCATCGAGTTGTCAGGGATTGAGCCCAGCAAACGCGGACGGCCTTCAAACAGAACCACAATCATCTTGGTATCGGTCGCACGCAGAGCCTCGACATATTTAACTTGACCTTCAGGGAGTTCGAGGTTGTCAATGTCTCCAGGTTTCTCCGTGTAATTAGGTTCACCAATAACCACGACAGTGTACTCGTGCTGACTCGCATAGCTCACCGCAGTAGCCAAGTCCTCGTCCGAGATCGAACCGTTCGCGAGCAAACCATTGTAGTAAGTGAATGAGCTGTTACCTACCAAGTTCTCGAATCCCTGACGAACTGTAACACCGTTAGGGAACATGTCATTGCCGCTGTATCCTTGCCAAGCCTTGCTCCATCCACCACACTGGTAGCCGACGTTGTTCGCTGAGTGACCAGTGAGGAACACAGAAGCGTCTTTCGGAAGTGGAAGGACATCTTCAGCGTTCTTGAGCAGCACAATCGATTCACGGGCCATGTTCAGTGCTGCAGTCTTGTCTTCTTCACTGCCTACCATCGAAACGAACTCTTCACCAGGCACAGGGTTATCGTACAGCCCAAGCTTGAGTTTCGTCTTAATGATACGTTTGGCTGACTGACGCAGGCGAGCTTCGTTCTCAGGGTACTTGTCCAACATGTTCTGCGCGTAGTCGATGAACTTGGTGTCGTTGGGCACCATACTCATGTCCAGAGAAGTCTGCTTCAACGACAAGGCTACAGCGTCTTCGTATGTGTTCACAACGCGGTGCCAGTCCTTGAGGTTGTTGATCTCAGCCCAGTCAGACACCAATAGGCCTTCAAACCCGAGATCTGATCGAAGCAGATCGTTTAGAATGCGAGGGTTGGCAATAACAGGCTCTCCGTTGATAGAGATGTAGTTCTCCATCGTCGACAGGGCACCAGCATCCATAGCAGCTTTGAACGGAGGCAGGAAGTAGTTGAGTAGATCGTAGTCTGCCATAACAACGTTGTCTCGGTCGTGACCAGTAGCGGTCTTGGAGTATCCGATGAAGTGCTTCATACAGGCCGCAGTTTGATTGTAGCTCTGGAGACCACGAACGATAGCGTCTCCCATAACAGAAGCCATGTAGGGATCCTCACCGAACGTCTCGTAGGTTCGAGACCATAGCGGATTCTGGGCGATCTCGAGAATGGGCCCAAAGACCCACGGGATTCCGGCAGCTTGGGTGTCACGAGCAGTGATACGACCAGTTTCGTAGACCAAATCGGGGTTGAAGCTCGCTCCGCTGTTGATTTGTTGCGGGAAAATCACAGCTCCTTCGACGTAGTTGGCGCCGTGCACTGAGTCAAGGCCGTAGATAATGGGGTGTCCGCCGTTCTCCTCCATACTGATCTCCTGGATCCTTTTCACGACGGCACGGAACTCAGACGCAGTCCATCCATACTTTCCCTCCATGGGGTTATCCCAAATGGTATTCAGGTACGAACCAACGTACTGCTGAGCATACAGACGGACCCAGTCCTCGTTCAGCGTGTTGTCCTTGGGGTTAATGACTACACTGATGTCGATCTGCGTCATTTGACCCAATACTTGAGCCACGGAGAAGCCATCGACAATGGACTGAGCTTTAGCATCGAGAACTGCATCCTCAGCAGCAGCAGCAGCAGCAGCAGTAGTAGCCGACACTGTACCGTGCAGAGACAGAATCGCTGCCACCGCTGCGGACAAGAAGAGTTTCACCATGATCGTACTGCGTTGCGCAGTGGGGAAATTGAGAAGTGAACGTTTTCCCCATTCGGACAGCCTTGCCAAGGAAATGTCAATCGTAGGAATACCCTTCTGGATCTACGAATGCCCTATCCAACAGGTTGACGTTATTCAGGTCTTCTCTTAGAGAAGTCTCTGTAATGTTGACGGAGGCT
The DNA here is from genome assembly GCA_030324255.1 of Phytophthora capsici. Lineage (NCBI taxonomy): Eukaryota > Oomycota > Peronosporomycetes > Peronosporales > Peronosporaceae > Phytophthora > Phytophthora capsici. The sequence goes on along the minus strand of CM059362.1, from coordinate 3,547,853 downwards.
AACACGAAATCCCTGCCATTTCTACTAAGTCGTGCAGTCGAAGGAGCATATTACGCGCTCTGTTGGCCATGGAAAGACCCCGTACCCGCGTGTATCTCAAAGAGCTGCAACATTGTCTGTGCCGTACACTTCAAGACCGCACCGGATGGTTGTCCCCAGCGGATAGGACGCTTTTTGGCGTGTTGGGCCACAAAAATACAAATCACCTCGTGTTCAGATGCATGTAATTCTTGAAGTCGTCATGAATCCAGAACAACGATAAGTGACAGCACCATTAAAGTTGTTCTGATCTGCAACTTTGCTTCTGGTTAAAAGCTCTAAATGCAAGTCTCTTAGTAGTTGCCTGCTTCGACTGTGCCAGCTCCAGCTTCTTCAGCAGGCGGCTCAGTTGTGGCAATGGGGAGTGTAACGGGGTTTCCATCAGCAATAGGAGCATTTGTGCCGGTGACATTGGCGACCGGAGGAGGGAGACCGAAGTTGTCACGACCAGTGTCGATCTTGAACACCGCGCAGAGAGGGTTCGTGATGTTCTTGTAGACATTGCACCACGTGTCAGGCTTGATGGCAACAACGTAGTCGCTATCCTCCGTGACCTTCTTGAAGCCGCTGCCAATCTGAGGGTCGTACACACTCCAGTCATCCACTGACAAAGTAAATGAAACCTCTTGGGCCTCACCAGGCTGCAACTCGATCTTCTTGAACTTCTTAAGCATTTTCACCTCAGGAACGGAGATCGTACGATACGGCTGCGTCAGGAACAACATCACCGTCTCCTTTCCAGCACGAGTACCCACGTTCGTGACCGTCACAGTAGCGGTGACGGTAGCTTCTGCACTTGAGATGGTTTTTTTATCCAGAGATACCGCAGAGTAGTTGAACTCAGTGTAACTGAGGCCGGCACCGAAGTCCCATTGCATCCAGCAGTGATCGTAAGCGCACTGAGTGTTCGCTCGATGGTAGTACGGGATGGCGACGTTCGCCGGGTCCTTCGGGTACGTGATCGGCAGCTTTCCACTGGGATTCACATCACCGTAGATGATCTCAGCCATTGCCTTGCCGCCCAATTCACAAGGAAGTAGACCGTCGATAATGGCGCTAACAGAATCAGGAAGTGAACCGAGAAGACGTGGACGGCCTTCGAACAGGACGACAATCACCTTCGTACGCGTAGCCGCGAGAGCTTGAACGTACTCGATCTGACCAGCAGGAAGGGTCAAGTCGTCGATGTCTCCAGGCTTTTCAGTGTACTGCTTCTCACCGATGACAGCGACGGTGTACTCGTGTTGACCGGCAAGTTCCACTGCTTTAGCGAGGTCAGCGTCTGAGTACGTGCCGTTCTCGTACAATCCGTTGAAATAAGTGAACGAGTCGTTACCGACCAAATCTTCAAAGCCCTGGCGTACTGAGATACCGTTCAGGAACATCTCATTTCCGGAGTATCCCTGCCACGCAATGCTCCATCCACCGCATTGATGTCCAACGTTATCAGCAGAGTGTCCGGTTAAGAAGACAGAAGCCTTTTTCGGCAACGGTAAGACACTCTCGTTGTTCTTCAAAAGCACAATCGATTCACGAGCCAAGTCCAGAGCCACCGCCTTGTCTTCGTCATTGCCAACCAGGAACTCGAACTCCTCACCAGGCACGGGTTTCTCGTAAAGTCCAAGCTTGAGTTTCATTTTGATGATACGCTTGGCTGATTCCCGCAGACGACTTTCGTACTGAGGGTAACCCACCAGCATGTTTTCGGTGTAGTTGATGAATGAGGTATCGTTTGGAACCATACTCATATCCAGAGACGTGTGGGTGAGGGATAAACGAACGGCGTCTTCGTACGTCTCAGCGACGCGATGCCAGTCCTTGAGGTTGTTGATCTCAGCCCAGTCAGACAATAACAGACCATCAAACCCGAGGTCTGATCGAAGCAGGTCGTTTAGAATGCGAGGGTTGGCGATAACAGGCTCTCCGTTGATAGAGATGTAGTTCTCCATCGTCGACATGGCACCAGCATCCATAGCAGCTTTGAACGGAGGCAGGAAGTAGTTGAGTAGATCGTAGTCTGCCATAACAACGTTGTCTCGGTCATGACCTGTAGGAGTCTTGGAGTATCCGATGAAGTGCTTCATACAGGCCGCAGTTTGGTTGTAGCTCTGAAGACCGCGAACCAGTGCTTCCCCCATGACCGTCACTAGATACGGATCCTCACTGAAAGTCTCGTAGGTTCGAGACCATAACGGATTCTGGGAGATCTCGAGAATGGGCCCAAAGACCCACGGGATTCCGGCAGCTTGGGTGTCACGAGCAGTGATTTGACCGGCCTTGTGAACTAGATCGGGGTTGAAACTTGCTCCACTGTTGATCTGCTGTCCGAAAATTACTGCTCCAGTAACGTAGTTGGCACCGTGAACTGAATCCAGTCCGTAGATCATGGGGTGGCCCCCGTTCTCCTGCATCGTGATCTCCTGGATACGGGACACAACCGCGCGCCACTCCGTTGCGTTCCACCCGTACTTTTCACCCAAAGGTTCATCCCAGATAGTGTTAAGGTATGAACCAACGTACTGCTGGGCGTACGCACGAACGGCGTCTTCATTCAGCGTGTTGTCCCTGTTCATAACCGTGCTGATATCAACCTGCGTCATTTGGCCGATCACTTGAGCCGTTGAGAAACTATTGACGATGGCTTGAGCTTTGGCGTCGTACCCGTCATCGTTGGCTATCGCACCAGCGATGCTCGAGAGAATCACTGCTGCAGTGACCCAGCTTGTCCACATTGGTTGGTAGTTGTGGTGGGTTGTCCTGTGAGAGGAAATTGAAAAGTGAGATGCCTTTCTCGCGCGGTTACCCGAAAGATTTCATCGGATCAAGTTGTACTGTACCGGCTGGTGGTGCAAAGCCAATGTCCCAGGGTACAACTTGCGGCTTTGGCGCCATCAATGTCCACAAGTGAACCCGTTCCCGCAGCCCAACCTGTTCGATCCAATTTACATCTGCGAAGTTCATCTTGCTGTCCGACTCCAAGATCGCCTGTATCGTATTGTTTTGCTCAAATATAGGTTAGTTTTTAGATTGCAGCGTCGAAATGTGGTGGAATGGCATTGCTATTGCTGTGGAACATACATAGCACAGCACGCCGAATGCTGGATAGTCATTCTATTGACCTGTCTTCCTGGTGGAACGATCACTGAAGTCCTATCTGTTGACATTTCGCAGCACGAACTCGTTGCAGATCAAGGATCCCAGTGCAAAAGTTTGCAATTGATTTACGATGAATACTACGACACTGCTCAGCGCATTCTAGTTCAGAAAGACGTGGACAGCACTGATCAACGGCGACGCGTTGTCGTACCGTTAATGCCGAAGTTTACGGAGCCCGTGTCGAGAGTGAATTGCGCACACAGCTCGTTGGTGATCGTGTTGTACACGTCGCAGTCCGTCTCTGGTTTAATCGCCACCACGAACGCGCCGTCCTCTGCCACCTGGTTGAAGCCGCTGCCAATTTGAGGATCGTAGACGCTCCAGTCATCGGCCGTGAGGGTGAAGGTGACCTCCTCCGTAATACCAGGCTCCAGACTGATCTTCTTAAACTTGCGCAGCATTTTGACCTCCGGGACGGAGATCAAACGGTATGGTTGGATCACGAACAGCATCACCGTCTCCTTACCCGCAACGGAGCCTGAATTCGTCACGAACACGGATGCTGTGAGGGAGTCGCTCGGTCCGGTCACTGTCGTCTTGCTCAATGTAAGTGCAGAGTACGTGAACGTCGTGTAACTCAGTCCTGTTCCGAAATCCCATTGCATTTCGCAGTCAATGTATGCGCCACTGTCATCGACGCACTTGGTAGTGACGCGGTGATTGTACGGGATCATGACGTTGGCCGAGTCCTTCGGGTACGTGAGTGGCAGTCGCCCGCTGGGATTCACTTCACCGTAGAGAATCTCTGCCGTAGCTTGACCACCAAGCTCACACGCTAATAGGCCGTGAACCACAGCGCTGACAGTATTGGGAAGACTTCCAAGAAGACGTGGGCGACCTTCGAACAGAACGAGGATCACCTTGGTACCAGTTGCAGCGAGGGCTTGGACGTACGCCACTTGACCCGATGGTAAATCCAAGTCGTCGATATCTCCGGGCTTTTCAGCGTACGTGTCCTCTCCAATCACAGCGATCGTGTATTCGTGCTGGCTTGCAAGACTCACAGCAGTAGCGAGGTCCTCCGATGTGTATGTTCCGTCAGCGTTTAACCCATTAAAGTACGTGAATGAGTCGTTCCCAACAACATTTCCCAGTCCTTGACGGACGCTTACTCCGTTCGGGAACATGTCGTTACCTGAATATCCCTGCCAAGCAATACTCCACCCACCACATTGGTACCCGATGTTGTCCGCTGCATGGCCCGTAAGGAATACAGACGACCCGTTGGCCAGTGGGAGGATGTTGTTGTCGTTCTTGAGCAACACAATGGATTCCCGAGCCAGATCCAAAGCAACAGCCTTGTCCTCGTCGTTGCCAACTAGGAACTCGTTGTCAATACCGGGCACTGGAGTCTCGTACAGCCCCAGTTTGAGCTTCATCTTGATGACGCGCTTGGCTGACTCCCGTAGTCTGCTCTCGTATTCAGGGAACTTGTTGAGCATTTCGGCTGCGTAGGTGATAAATTCCGTATCATACGGGACCATACTCATATCCAGAGCAGTTCTTGTAAGCGACAAACGGACAGCTTCGTCGTACGTGCTCACCACCCGATGCCAATCCTTGAGGTTGTTGATCTCCGCCCAATCGGTCACCACGACGCCGTCATAGTTGAGATCACTGCGGACGAGGTCCTCGAGGATCTTCGTGTTCGCCACAACCGGTATACCGTTGATAGAGATGTAGTTCTCCATAGTGGACAAGACACCTGCCGAAATACCAGCCTGGAACGGCTCAACAAAGTAGTTGATCAAGTCAAAATCAGCCATAGTGACCCCGTCACGGTCGTGACCTGTAGGTGTCTTCGAGTAGCCCACAAAATGCTTCATACAGGCCGCAGTCTGGTTGTTACTCTGCAGTCCACGAATCACAGCGTCACCCATGACTGAGGACAAGTACGGGTCCTCGCCGAACGTCTCGTAGGTGCGAGCCCATAGTGGATTTTGAGAGAGATCGAGGATCGGGCCAAACACCCATGGGATTCCAGCGGCCTCAGTGTCACGGCCAGTGATTCGACCCACTTGGTAAACCAAATCGGGATTGAACGAAGCTCCACTGTTGATTTCTTGACCGAATAGCACAGAACCAGCGACGTAGTTGGCACCGTGCACCGAGTCTAATCCGTAGACCATCGGGTGACCTCCGTTCTCCTCCATTGTGATCTCTTGGATGCGAGTGACGATAGCGCGCCACTCAGTCGCGTTCCATCCCCATTTACCGTCAATTTCGCTCCCCCATGGGGTATTGAGGTACGAGCCGACGTTTAACTTGGCGTATTTGCGCACCGAGTCTTCGTTCAACGAGTAGTCGCTGTTGAGCACTTGAGTGATGGTGATTTGAGTCATCTGACCCAGTACTTGGGCAGTGCTGAAGCCGTCGACAATAGCTTGAGCTTGGGAGTCGTACACATCGTCAGCAAGACTGCGAGCGTTTACAGACAGAGTGGAGAGTGCTGCAACGCAGCCAAGAGAAGTGATCCACGAGGTCAGCATGGCGAGTCTGTGGAAATTGGGAAGTGAAGTTCGAATTGGCCATTGCAGAAGCCAAGCCGGCCCGGCTTAGCCGGTGCCCGGTGGTTGAGCTGCTTCAAGGCTTGTCTGTTCGCTTTGGGGGAGACGTGGGACGTTCGTGGGCATTGCCTGCGGTTGAAGCTGCATCGCCGATCCTGGTGATACCTTCCGTTTCAAATCTGATACCATGTCAACTAATGAAATTAGATCATACAGGTGTAGATTTTAGTAAGATTAAGTTATTCGAGTAAGTACGATATAAAAAGAAAGAGGAAAAGAGCCACTTCAACTTGTAAACTCGTCGATGAGCTGTTCGACAGCAAATTCTGCAGTGTCAACTAATACATTTCGTACATGTACAGGTGGTTTCAGCTTGCTGACTTGCCGTGCAATATCTCCATCATTTGCTGTGTGTTGTCATGCAGGATCATTCACGATGATATCGGATGGTATTAAAGTTGAAACTGTTGAGTAAAAGGTTACCATCGCTTCGGTAAGTTTTTCCTTTTGTTCAAACAACAGAGCTCAGGTAACAACCTACCAGCTGCTCTTTCAGCAAAGAAATCAAGCGCGGTACTCGTGGGAACTCGATCTGCAGACTGCAACTGTCCCCAGACGCTGCTTGGTCGACTCGACAGCCGAGGCGATCGTCAATGCCCATTCTGCTGGACACTGTCTAAAGCAACAGCCCTCCTAGGTGACGTAAAAGTCTTGTCGTCCCCCACGTTGGTACTGCCAACATTGTACTATTGGGAATGCCAGTCATTGACTGGCAGTCAAGCACTACTGTAGTTGGGAATCCCAACTTGGGATCCAGTAGTTGCAGTACAACTTGCAGCGGGCCAAGACAAGGATGCAAAATCGATTTGTACAGTTGTGTTTGCAGTTCAAAGTCTACTGCTTCTTGAAGGCTTCAACCTGAAGCACGTTCCTCGCGGGGATACCGCCAATGCGTCCTTGCGTTCATCTGGTCGGTACAGTAATCTACAACAAACACCGTCGCGAGGAAGACTCGCAGAACCCGTTTTCTTCATGAAACTACCCAACGTTAACTGAGATCATGCAGTTTGAACCTGCCACCTTATGCCTCCCACTACAAACACTTTCATTTTACCATGAGGAATATGTCTTGGGACTTAATGGAGCACAACGTGCAGCTTGTCTTCCTCTTCACAGTGCTTTACTGGTCTGCCAACAGGTAGGAAACGCCGCGAATTGACCTCGATCGATTGAGAGCTGACGTTGCTATCTTAGTATCATCTCCCAGCAGATTCTGTCTGGCTATGTGAACTTGCTGACTGCTTCGAATACCCCCGTGGGTTTCATCAAGGGCGTCCAGAGCCTCGCTCAACTGTTGTGTGCATTCCCAGCAGGATACGCAGCAGACTGTACGCATCGAGATCGCATCCTCTTGATCGCTGGAGCTATCGGCATTGTAGCTTCAATACTGACAGGCTTGGCTTTTGAGCTTGGGGATATACTCCTCATCTACGTATCGTTCGCTCTTTGGGGAGTGTTCGCTGCATTCCAGAGCTCTGCAATGGAGGCGCTTTTCGCTGATTCCATCCCGATAGGTCAACGATCGGTGCCATTTACACTCAAGTATGCCATGCGCAACTTCTCGGTCACTCTTGGGCCATTGTGTACCATCTTGTTACTGTGGAAATACGGTGATACATGGACACTTGCAGGGCTAAGACCTGTACTAGTGTTCGGAACGTTTGTCGCGGCAGTCTCCATGTATCTTCTCTTCCAATTCAACGATGATCTCGCCTTTGAAAACCGACAGTATGTACATGCTATTGAACGGGAGTTGAGTTCGATCGAGCGCAATTTCACGCCAGAGTTATACAGTGACCGAGAGAGCTCATCGTCAGAAATTGGTGGAAATGTCTACCCTCGACTGCAGATCAGTGAGTTCTCCCAATTGATCCAGTCTTCACGAGGCAACAGCGGGTACTATCTAGCTGCCTCAGTATGGAGCGAAGATGTTGATGATAGTCCTGTTCGTCCTGCGATGGCTTGTTTCGGAGTATTTGACACTGCGCATGTGCCGCACTTGCTCTTCGTATCGGACTTCTTGGTAAGCCTCGGAATGGGGCTCGTCACTACGTTCTTCCCTCTGTTCTTCTTTAAAGAGCACGAGTTCTCCCCGGTGCGAGTTCAGACGCTCTTTGCGTTGCACCCGTTGGCTACAGCACTGCTTTCGTTGTTGGCGCAGATAATATCGATCCATACCAGTCGAATGTCAGTGGTTGTACTTACGCGGGCACTTGGGACTGCCAGTTTGCTGTTAATGGCCATATCACGTGATCAGACCGACCAATGCGTGCTGTTTGTTGCTCAGGGAGCTCTGATGCAGTGTACTGAGCCCCTGCGACGATCACTTCTCATGGATTTCGTACCTAAAGCACATCGTGCGCGATGGAACTCACTTGAAGGATTAACTGTCGCTTCTTGGACTGGAAGTTCTTTACTTGGAGGCATTATTGTGGACGCATTCGGCTACCGACTGTGCTGTGTCGCTGCAACACTAGTGTATATCTGCGGGCTGGTTCTTGAGACGATGCTAATTCCGCTAACAAAGCATGCAGCAGAAACACAAGAAGGGCTAAAACACAGCGAGAGTATTGACATGCAACCATAACATACAGATATAAATTACCTCACTTACTTGTTCGCCTCAAAGCACGGTCTGCCAGAGCGTTCTCAATGTACTCCTGGTTGACGACGGTGTTTCTTAGTCCGTGAACGATGAGGAAGTTGGTGAGAGCCTGTACGTTAGTTTTGTCGTAAATTACGTCATCCTTGAGCTCCAGAGCAATTTGCGTGCACAGTAGAAGTTGAGTCAGTTCCCGAGTCGTTGTCGAAGCCGGAGAACGTTTGGTTACAGCAAAACCTCGGACGTTGTGTGTTAGTCCTCGCAGCATTTTGTTCTTCACCTCGATTGGAGCTGCGTGCGAGACGCGGATCACTACGTCACGGTCTGCTTCAACGTAGCGTCGCACCACCTGCCGCATCTTCACGTCTGCTCTGGAATTGTTGGAGAAAACCTCCTTCTTAAACTCCTCGATCACCGTGTACGGGTCGTCAAGATTCTATAGTGTGGTGACGTTAGTAAACTAATCCAGCCTCCACCTTACTCGAAGGACTCACCTTGGCCGACTTCTCATATAAATTGCCGGACGCCATGTGCTTCTCTGCGCCTTTAAAGTAGTCCCACGACACTTGTGATGTGTCTTGCAACCCAAATGGCAGGTCTTTATAGGAGAAAAACTCAAGATACTTCCCGTCCACACCTTCGCGCATATGCACAGACCGAATCGGAATGCTTCTACTGTTCAATCCGTTGGCTGTAAAGATTGAGTCTAAATCGCGATAAGCCCCATCGAGATGATAAAAGAGTTCCCGGAAGTCCTCCACATTTCCACAGAAGTCCGACACATCGATCATCCGGCGGTTGACGCAACACTGGTTGATCAACGCCGCACACTCATTATTCTACGCCAAAACGACAAGAATCATAGAGAAAATGAATACAATCACAGTAGTTGCACATTTGAAACCACGTAGCTTACCACTTGCCGGGTCCGCTTGCGCACTAAAGCTCCTAAGGTGTCCGCCACCTTCCTTTGTCTCTCAATCGCGAGCTTCAGCCTCACATTATCGCACTCCACCTGTTCTCGTCTGCGTCGTTGCCTCACAGCTTGCTCTCGCCATAAACTGGGGCTTTGTGTAACATTTGAATGCATTGGAATCAGAGCATTCTTCGGTTTCTTGTGCTTCTGCTGTAACACCTTCAGATCGAGCTGCAGTTTCTCCATCTGGTCCCGTAAGAACGCGATCTCTCTCGTTTTTTCATTGCGCGCACGGTTTGGGTCACTATAAACCCCAGCTTTACGCATCAATCGCTTCTTTTCGGCTCGTAAACGACGTTTTTCTTCTTTCGACAGAAGTGTGGAGGCTTATCGGATGCAGCAATATCTAGCGAATGACCAACATCTGGCACGATATTTTGGCATGCTTGTGAAGAGGAGACGCTGGTAGAGTTGTACGTACTATCAGCCTCAAAGTCAAACTCGTCCACGAACGACAAGGCAGCCTCCAAGACACTCGTATCCTCCTGCTGGAAGAACGCCATATTTGCGTAAATAACTGAAAATACAAGGTGTGATTGGCTGTAAATCTCCTCTCTTTTAAACCAATCACATGAAGTATCCAGAAAATTCGATGAGCGTACGTCACTAATCGATCCACTCGCCAAGAGCCATCTACTGCTGCGGAGATCATGTCTGCTGTGCCTCCTACGAGCGCTGCGAGCCTGAACGTGGGCTGGGACCCATCTCCTCTCTCTACTGACGGTGACTTTGACACCAATTCGCTTATTGAGCGCACACAGGAGGTGAAAGTGGACGTGAACGATTACTCGCGCTTCAAGGACATTGGGAAAGACCTGCCGGACGAGAACGACAAGAAAGAGACGCCCGTCAAGGTGGCGCCCACTGTGTCCGACCCCAAGTGCCGCAATTGCAGCAAGTCTGGAGCCAAACTGAAGTGCAGTGTGTGCAAGAAGGCTGTGTACTGTGCACGTAAATGCCAAGCGAGCGACTGGCAGTTCCACAAGCGCATCTGCAAGAAACCAGAGCCTCCTAAGAAGCCAGAGCCGCCACGTAAACCTACCACCAGTAGCTCCAGCTCTAGTTCTTCCAGTTCTACGGTGAAAAAGACGGAACCGGTGGCTAGCAAGCTCAAGGCGTCTAGTTCTTCGGTGGTCGTAACGGATGAACCTGATCTGCCTGAAAACATGCGTGGATACAAGAACGGACTGCCGTATTTCCACCGTGAACTGTCCAAGGAGGAGAAGAGTCTGATTGGAGATATTGCACCACAGAAGATCGAGACCAAGCCTGCAGTGGTGCGTTACGTACAATTTGAAAAGTGTGAACAGCGTACTAACAAATTGTCTTGTCTTTATAGGCGAGTTCTGCGCAACATGACGGTTCGGCGTGGAATACGGCTGGCACGTTTGAAGAGCGAGTGGTGACTAAGTGGGCAGAAGAAAAGTGGAAGGAGTTATTCACTGGCGCGACCTACTCGGAGGGCAACCTGCAGGCGACGTTGAATGCACCGGAGAAGATTACCGGCGATGCGAGTATCTGCGTGGTGCGAGGCAAGAAGCGGTACCTGTTTGACTTCAACTTCAAGCTGCCCTTTGAAGTGTCCATCAGCGGCGGTAGCTCGTGCAAGGGCTCGTACGAGATGAATGACATCTCGAACGACGAGGACTACGAGGTACGACAATTATCTGGGCGGTGTGCATTGTGCTGCAGGCTAATTGCTTTTATTGTGCTGTAGATTTCGTGCAGATTGACCAAGAACCCCACCAGTGCCAGCGAGCAGACTGCTGTCCAGGCTTTCGTCGCCAAGAAGAGCAAAGGTCTGCAGAAGGAGCTCGTGCGACTGATCAACGTGTTCGCGAGCGACTTTCAGCAGCAATAGAAAGTGTAAAGAAGACAAGGCGAACTGTGTTTCACGCATTGATACTGTAGCTAAGCACAACCTAGGCCGACAACAGAAACGGCACAACCCATGCATACCTGACAAATACTTTAGCGTTTGCTTTCAATTCTCGAGTCTTTCACGGCTCCGAGTACAAAATCTGAGGAGCCAAGTCGGGACTGATAGCGTGTTCAGACTCAAGGCTCTTTCGGGCAGCGATCATCCCCATGTGGCAGCTCTGGAAGATGTCGTGGCCTTCCAGCAAGCCATACACCGTACCACCAACCATACTGTCACCTGTACATTGTAATTCAAAGTTCAGTCAGGTTTAGTACCGCCACAAGACAAGAATCAACGCAGCTCCCGTACCAGCTCCGGTGCAATTCTTCACTGGGATCGTCACACCAGGAAAATGGACCATTGTGATGGAGTGACCTCCATGGACATGGTGCATGCCCCAGATCTCGACGTCGAAGTCGCACTCTTCCACGTCCTCCTGCAGATCGTGTACCGATACATTAATGGAAGCGACCAGGACTCCGTGTTTGCCCAAAGTAACCATCACGTGCTTAGGTCTCTTCGTGTCGCCACCAGCCATGGCAAGTAGAGCTGTTTAATCGATAGCTCGTTAGCAATAGAATTGGTCACTAGCAGTGTTTTACGTACCAGTGATAAGGTCATCCTTTAGCCGTGCCATTTCATCCTTGGGAATGATGTTCGACTCCTTGGTGAGGGGAAAACGTTCATGAGCACTACCGTTTTCAGAACTCATGCCCTCCTCCTCTTGTTTCTGGCGAATAGCTTCACTAATAGCATGCAGTTCGTCCGCGTTCGGAGACATATACTTCATGGAAGATACGCCATCCCCTTCCACAACACGAAGCGCTTTCTGCACTGAAGTAGGCTCGAACCAAGTGTCCACACCTAGACGAGCACTGCGCTTGAAAAGATCCCCGATAGTAGCGGGAGTCAAGTTACCGTCCGCGATCACAAGTTTTGCGTTGTCAATCGCCTTGTCGGAGATGGCGAAGCTTTCCTAACATTGATCAAAGGTAGAAAGAAAACCATCGTTAAATGAATAGAAAAAACGAAAACCCACGACATAAATGTACTCACAATCGACTCAAACGCGCTCATGTCTGCAATAGCAGCGTCCATATCTCCAGTGGCATCCAGAACAGCTGAGTACACAGCCGTAGAAAGGTGGTCTGAAACCTTGATACCACGAGTGTTCATGCCGATCTTCTTTAAGTCCTCCAATAGCACCGAGCCCGAAGCATCATTCCCGACGGACGATACGAGCAAAGGGTCCATCCTCAATCGGTGAAGGCATTCAGCAATATTTCTTCCGACACCTACCAAACAGTGTGAGTCAAGTGTACCAAAAAAATTTATGCACATACAAATTATACCTCCGCTGGACTGCTTGATGGTTCCGATGTTGGAGGTGCCACGGATGAGCGGCGATGTAGACGAGCTGATGATGTCTAGCACGAGACCGCCGACAACCAGAACACGTTTGCCACTTGTCGGAGTTTTCTGTACATGACCAGCGTTTATATCAATTACTGTAGCAGCATTGAGGTAGCAGTTTTGGGAATACCTTTTCTGGAATTGAATAAGCCACGCTCGATTTCTCGGTAGGATCCACCACCAATCCATTTTCGAAGTCAAATAACGCACATGCAATCTACAGCAAGGAAAATTATCAGCTAGCACTACAGCACAATAGTTAGATAAGTATAATGATACCTGACTGCCTACGGTGGCATTGTTATTGACGAGGTCGATGTTCGACTCGAGCGATACGCCCTGTGTGATCTCATTCACACGTTTCAACAGGTAGGGCGTGACAGCTTGCCCATGAATGTTCTTCTCCACGACTTCCTTTAGTCCAAGCTAATACACATATACCGAATAAACAAGAAGATAAAAGCGATTAGTCACACTTTAACAATGCATATAGCCAAACGCAGCACTCACATCAATAGCCTCATTGATAAGCTCAGATGGAACTGGCTTTGGGTTAGGCACAGCTATAATATGGCCATTCGGCAACTCCAGCGCCTCACTCTCGTAGATCAAACGTGCAACGTCCTCAGGCGTATCACGTCGCAGATGAGCTTTCTCGCCACTGTCTTGTGTAAAGAACGCTGGGAACTGGTCCGTCTTGTAGCCGATCACTGGCACACTCTACGACCAAAGCAATCAGCCCAAATGATTCTCAACCTTGCTATCCGTTCACATTCTTACATGAGTCTCCAGGAACTCCAGTGTGCGCGGAATGTCGAGAATGGACTTCACCCCGGCACACACCACCGCTACAGGCGTTCGTGACAGCTCCATCAAGTCCGTCGATATGTCTGCAACGCATTGAGACTGTCAGCATCTGCTCTATATTCTTGCAAGGTTGAAAATACCGCACCCATCGTCTCCTCGCAGAAGCGGTGCACGCCTCCAATTCCTCCCGTCACGAACACTTTAATCCCAGCAGCATGAGCAATCCGCCTGCATTTAAGACATCATCAGTTTTACCCTCTAACAAACTCACCTCATAGCCAGCCTTACATTGTACTGGAGACAGTAGTGGCGCCCACCACCTTCTTGTCCGTCACAGCGGCCGCAATGTCCCTCGTTGAGCATTTCTTAGCGCCCGCTCCGAGCTCTGCCAACTGCATCAGATCCTGCTCCCCCAGCCCCACCTTTAATGCACCATCGGCGATACAAATCGTAGCGGGGCAAGCTCCAAATGAGCGCACGAGCTCTTCCACGTGCTTTGCCATGTGCAGGTTCTGCGGGAACGGCATCCCGTGCGAGATGATGGTCGACTCCAGCGCCACCACAGGTTTCTTCACACGCCCATACAGAGCTTCCGACACCTCCTCACTTAGCGCCAGACGCTGGCTCAACGCCGAACCACTACGACGCCACATACCTTTTTTCTGTTTTGTAGCTGTCGACTATAAAATTCTATTTCGACTGAGTATCTTGCTTGTCAAGCTTAAACTAAGGTCGGCTTTGATTTGATAGGGAGAAAATATTCTTGACATGTCTAGCTTTTCTTTGATAGGAAGAAAACAATTCGAACATATCTATGCTGCACCACACTTGTGCGCATTAATACGCCCACCGGTAGTATTAATACATGTGCTGTACTATCCTGTTGTTAGTAACAGCAAGAGTACTACGAGTGGCAGCCGAAAATACTACGGAAAATACTACTATTGCTTGTGCATTATTTGGTTAAGACTTCACTTAACCCCTTGAGCGCGACGGCCTGTATTCTCCGGGATTAGAAAAAAAGATTAACCTGTATGGTCCAGGATAAGAAATTTTGACTGGGAATTTGTATTGACACATACTTTATTTAGGTCAATTCGGGATAGGGTTAAAAGATCATCAACCCGACCCCTCTCGGTCGTCGCTCCATGCACACCGTATGTAAATAAATAAATAGAGGTATAGATGGATGTGAAGCACACATATAATATTGTACAGTTTGGAAGCCGACCGCCACACATTCCGTTCATTCAAGAATCGGTTGCGTGGAAGAAAGATGTCGGGTTTTAGACTACGCTGGGCTGAACTAACCAAGGAGGGGTGGCGCTCGAGACCACCAACGGGCCTTTCGAACGACTACACGTACCTCAAGCCTGGGAAGACCAAGAAAGACGTGCGAGGTGCGGATTATTTCGTGGGCGAGGAGGAACTGATGAAGTATTTGGACCGGATGGACTTAGGTGGGTGCAAGCTGCATTACAACGAATTTGTAGTGTCCTAACATGTGGGTTGATAGCAGAAGCAGCGAGGGAGTCTCTAGCAGACGTTGGCAGTGCTACAGTCAACCAAGACATCCCAAATCCTTCGAACGGCGTCCAGCGTACGTTATCCTGTATAGTTCATGGTACAATTCGTCTAACCCTGTATCTCTGATTTATACTGTATGTACCAGCAGCAGCGTGTGCATTAACGTCAGCAGAAGGTCAACTCCCTGGTTGTCTAACAACGGTCGCTAATGAAGAAGAAACAACCGCTGTTACTACTGGAGCTTCAATCGCGGTCGGCACCAACTTGGACGGTATGCTCTGTACCATACACGATATTCGGTACTGTTAACCTGTATCTAATCTATCCTGTATGCTGATGAGCAGAAGAGGGCCAAGCTGCCTCTGAGGGAGAGTCCGTGTCTTCTACGCTTCGGTATGAGTCTCCTCATGTGACTAATCGACAGTCACGATCGTCAGTGGTTTCGTCGGGCTCGGAGTTTTCCCCGTCACCTCGCCGCAATCTAAGAGAAGAGTTTGAGACTGAAGAGAAGGAGAACAGTGAAGAGCTGGATGCCAACAGAACCAATGAGCCTGTACTTGTGGAAAGTGATCTTCATCCATCAGCAAGAATGTCTTCTGCTCAGTCAGGTTGGTTACCTTGTATATACAGGTTAATGATACTGGCTATTGATACAATCCTGTATGTATGCTTGTACATTGATAGATGTGAATATCTGTCAAGATACGGACAACCCCGATGACTTTACCGCAATGGAGTCTGATGCAGAGAACGACGACGGTGCCTCTGGCGATGAAGAGTGTGTGGAGGAAGAAGACACCTCACTTGTTGAAAGCGACGACAACGAAGAAACGTTTGAAGACGCAGTGTTCGACAAAGATTTTCTTGAAGCTGCTGGTGGTATTGATGTTGTTGCTGGAGGCACCGTGAGTGCTGCCACACTGGCGGATATGTCGCTGAATGGTTGGACGGAGCCAGTATCATTTACGCCCTATCCTTACTTAGACGAGCCGTATGAGGCTCGCAGCAGTGACGCCATGAGTAGCGACTTTCCGAATCTCTATGGAGGCGATTATGGACCGTCGAGCCGAGCACTCGAAGCAGCTTCTACGGTGATGGGGAGTTTCTTCTACTTCGTTCAACCACAGTTGTGGAATGATATTGCTGAGGCATCCACTGAATACTTCAGGGAGAAGATTGATGAAAGAGTGGAGGGGCAGTACGAAAAACAGCTAGTTCGTGAGAGGAAACAGCCACGGTATCGAAAAAGTACACGGGAAGAGATAAAGGCATCTCTTTTGACAACACCGGACGTCTCAGCTCGAGAGCTGTGCATATTTATCGGTCTTTTGATTGCTCGAACAATATCGCCCAACAAGGAGAAATTGGAACATCACTGGAAAACTACAGACGAAGGCGCAATTCCGCGCGGTCGCTTCGGTCTCTACATGACAAGAGATCGCTTCATGCACATCTCTCGAAACCTGCACTTCAGCAG
Source organism: Phytophthora capsici (assembly GCA_030324255.1). Lineage (NCBI taxonomy): Eukaryota > Oomycota > Peronosporomycetes > Peronosporales > Peronosporaceae > Phytophthora > Phytophthora capsici. The sequence goes on along the minus strand of CM059362.1, from coordinate 3,531,368 downwards.
CAACGCGGATCCTCGAGCCGTAAGTGACCGGGCCTGGAAGCTCCGTCCCGTGATAGATGCGCTCCAAGAACGGTTCAAGTCCGGATACAGGCCACCACCCGTGATGGCCTTTGATGAGGCAATGCTGCCGTCGAGGTCTTCGTTTAACCGCATGCGGGTGTACATGAAAGACAAACCCCATAAGTGGGGAACCAAGCTATTTATGTTGTGTTGCTCTTCCTCAGCTTACTGCATTCGGTACGTGAGATATTGTTTTTTTGCCTAAGTTCTCTTATCCTGTATCATACAAATGTCTTATTGTTTTATATTGTATTGTACAGGTTCGAGGTATACTGCGGGAAAAAACAAACCGGTGCGAGCACCGCTGGAACTGACGCGAAGTCAGGACCGGCCGCTGTCGTTCGAAACCTAAAAGAGGTGTTTGGCCGTGGTGGGTCGAGCGAAAAGCGATTAGTTGTAACTGATCGCTTCTACACGTCCCCTACACTGGCTATGCAGCTACTGACGCTCGGGTTCTACACAATTGGTACTGTCATGACCAACCGGCAGGGCTTTTGCAAGGAAATCGTGGAGAAGAAGAAAAAGAGGCCTGTTAACGTGGTGAGGGGCACGTACACTGTTGCAGAGTCTACCGTAGTACCAGGCATGAAGGCGGTTTGTTGGTGGGACAACCGTCCTGTGCATTTGCTTAGTACTGGAGGCAGTACTGAGCAGGATCGCGTAGTGCGGCGAGAGAAATCGGGAGAACAGACAGAAGTCGCATGTCCAAAGATCCTGAAAGACTATCAGACTTTCATGGGCGGAGTTGATGTGCACGACCAACTCCGCCTTCAAAGGTAAGGGCTCATATCCTGTATGTACCTGTTTGGAAGCTGACATAACCTGTATTATTCATGATAGGTACTCCCTACAGCTTGCATTGAAATACAAGAAGTACTACAAAAGCCTTTTTCTTGGGTTCATCGATTTAGCAATTGTGAACGCATTCATCGTACACAACCAGCGTCGAGTTGCCGAAGGAAAAAGAAAGATCTCGCACATCAAGTTCCTCAAGCAGCTTCACTTGGAGCTCGTTCAAATTCAAGAAGCGGATTGGGGGATGATATGCACTACCCAGCAGACACCGACGAAGTCCCGGTCGCGCGGTCCAGCACCGCATCGTGTGCATGAACTCGTCCAAGTGGATGAGTGGCGGGATGGCAATAATGGGCAAGGGCGGAAACGGCGTCAACGCACCTGTAAGGTGTGCTCAAAACTGAAACGGTCGGGCGGACCAAAAGGTGGCGAGACATCGTACTATTGCAGAGCGTGTAAGCTCCCAACTTCTTCGAAGACGCCGCTAGCTGCGCGTGTGTATCTCTGCAACAAGATCAAGCACAAGATAGATGGTAAGGAGCTGTCATGTTACGATATTTGGCATACAAGTTGGCAGAACGGGACCAGCGTGCCTCCATCAGTGAAGATGAACCGGATTCGAGCGCGCACTCCAGGAAGCGCTACAGGCGCGGATGCAAGTGCAGACGGAAGTGACGCAGAGCGGCAGCACGACAAGCGTCAGCGCGTAGAGACGACTAGCTGAGCTATAGTAAATCGTATGTAGATACATCTTAGTTTCGGTATGGTAAATTCTGTTCGGTTTTCCAGATGTCGTTGACGTCTGTCTTTGAGCAGATTTTGCTACACTTGAGGATTGTGTGCGTTGGATTTTTGTACGGCAGCGTACACGATAAAGTATTATCTTGTATTTCTTGAGGGTGGTCTTCGGTATTATACAGGATACCACATTTTCACCATCTGAGGGGTTGGGTTACGGTGAGCCTATCCATATACAGGGTATCAATTTATGTTAAATTAACTATTGTAACCCTTCCCTGAAGATACAAGATAAAGGAGATAGGGTTTAGGTAAATGAGTGCGCTGAGAATCGCTCGCGCTCAAGGGGTTAAAGCCTTCCTTCAGAGTTGGGGGACCCCTTCTACGCTTGTAATGAATATACATCGTAAAATCTATCTGACCGCGTTGCCGTTGGCCTCGCTGAAGAAGTTAGACTTTCAATTTCCGTACTTAAGAAGATCAACTTGCAGTACTTTGGGTTATTGAAACGGGGGTTACACGGGTATACACCTGGTGTGTTCCACACATGGATACACTTTGTGTATGGTACATAAAATGACATCAAATATTTATTTGATGTCGAGCTGATCTAGAATCTAAGATTCTAGACACAGTTTGATTAGTTGTCTGCCGCAACCTTACTTCAGCAACATTCAATTCAAGCAACATTTTTAGGTCGATACAAATCACAATTAGACTCAAATATTATCTGCTGGGTATCCGCCACTGAATAATTTACTATGGGCTTCGTGCACTCCTTGGAGGTGCTCAACGCGGTGCTTCGGCTGTATACGGGCGGCGCGGCTGCATCTACGAGCTTCTCCGATACCCCTTACCCTCACTTACAGCAGCGTCTGCAGCAAACGCTGCGTGCAGTGGCTCTCACGGCGTTTGGAGCGGTTTCTATTCCTCTTTTTGTGTTGTGTCTGCTTCCTCTGTTGTCTCCATTGGAGTTCCCAGGCTTTACTGCGTTCCTGTTGGTTGTGGCTTCACTGTGGAGTGCTACTGTCGCCCACTTGACGGTCCGCTACGCGCTATTGCCCGCACCAAGACGAGCGGAGACAGAACTAGTTCGTGGATGGCTCCAAGCTACTGTCTGCGCTGCTGTTGACACAGTGACGCGTGTGCGTGAGCAGCCGCAGCTCCCATTGCTGCTACTGCTGTGCGTGGTACACTCGTACGTGTGGAAACTCGTGCTGTACTATGGTATGGCGTCCGGTGCTCAGGTTGCGGTGGATTTCGGCTCTTTTGTTGTTGCTGGCGGTCTCGTGGCCTTCGTGTCTTTCGTGTTTGTGGAGAAACGTCTGAGTGAAGATCCGTTCGTGCTGGATCCCCGTGCAGCCTTTGTGAGAGCGATGCAGAGAGATATGGTTCGTGCAGTAAGGAGAGGAGTGCTGGTGTATTTTGTGGGTCGCACTTTTAGCTGGCTATTCGGAGCAAGTAGTGAACAGGAGCTGGAGGCTGTCGAAGAGAGCTTCTTTTCGCTACTCTCTTCAAGACTCGCTTTCCAAGTGACTAGTAGTGTGCTGGAAAACTTGGCTATTCTCAGTGCTGCGTCGGTATTCAGGATCTTGCTGTTCCGTGCGAGTTACCAGGTCGTGGGCGGTGCCTTTAGTGAGACCAACAACTTGTGGGACTCGCTTGCAGGTGTGAAGCCGAAGGAGGGTGATGTGGTTAGTGCTCTCTTCGTGACGGACGTTGCTGCCAAGCCGCAGAATGCCACGCCCCTGAATGAGCAGTACCTACAGAACCTCCACAAACGCATGGACGCAGCTTTGAAGCAGATCTCTGACAAGAAGACACCTAAAGCCCCTGCTGATGCAGAAGATGTGGAGCTGCTGGATAGTTTATTCAAGTTTGAGAACTTACTGACTGGATGCAAGTTCGACGCTGCTGCTCGTGAAACGTTGTTTGCCTCTCGGAACCGCTGGGACGCGCTGTTCCGCGCGACGACAGAGGCTGTTGATGGATTCACGTTGATGTTGCAGCTGCTCAACACCCTTCCGGACAGAAAAGGCGGCTCGGGAGATAGTTCTCCTACTGGCACGTTGGCTCTCGAGCAGTCTGTGGCTGCGTTGGTGAGATTCTTAAATTCTCAGCAAGACGCACACCCGCTGCTCCTGCTCCAACAGTACCCGCACCTGGCGAATCTCCGCATCTCTTCTTCTAGTGTAAAGTCATCTATCCGATTTTTCGTGGAGTCGAAGCTTCAGTTCGCGATTCGCCGCTACTTGATGGAAGAGGCTCGCCGGCGCGTCTTTCAGCGCGCAAAGGTTGTGCGTGCAGCAGAGTCATTGCTGTGTCATCTCGTCAGCGTGTCGCGTGCAGAAGACAAACAGGGATATGTTCAGGTACGTCTTCATACAGCTATCCTTACGTTTTTTTACTAACCGTTGTAATTATGGTTGTGAACAAAACAGCACACTGTACCTGCAGTGATCTCGTCGCTTCTGGAGTGTCGTAATGCACTGGACGTGTTTATGGAGACGTGCTTGAAGGAGAGCAGTACAACGGATGTTTACGTGCAAGAAGCCACGGCTCTAGCAAAAGGTACGCGATATTGTTGATGGAAGAAGCTATCACAGAAGTTGACGAACACGGATATTGTTGTGAACAGGAATTGACAGCGGTATTTATCGCATCACCGAGGTATTTCAAGGCGAGTTATCCTTGTTCGCGTTCCCTCCAGGCGTCAAAGCGGCGTTGCGTGCGTACGCGAACTTCGGTGCTTAGAGAATAGGTAGGCGATGATTCTCGAAATTCACCTGCCTTTTACTTGCCGGTTGCTCTGTCTACTCTGAATTTTTGAAGTCAAAGTTTCCTTTTACCAACGCAGCACTGAAATCGATCATGGCAATACACTGCAACACCAGCAACGTTAGTCAAGGTTGTACAGAAGTCAACTGCTGTAAAAACGTCTTACCTGCTCGTCCTCTGGAGCGCTCGAAGGTATCCGCTGCATAGCTTGGATCGCTGCAGACTGACACAGTGCTATCAAGGACGCAGCATTTGCGCCGTCAGTCTCCTTCACAAGTCTCGAGACGTCAACATCCCCATGCCATGGCATTTTGCTGCTCTGAATCTCCAGAATAGCCATGCGCTCGCTGGCGTTGGGTAGTCCGACGTACACCACGTTCTCGAATCGACCTGGCTGGAGGAATGCAGGGTCGATGGCATTCAAGGCGTTTGTAGCAGCGAGAACGAAGATCCGGCCAGTGACACTGCTAGAAGTTGCAACAAAAGCTTCACTGTCGTCGGACACTGCCCTCAACGCATCCAGCTCCATCAGAAGCTGGGAAATCATCCTTGACGTCGTCTGACCAGCCGTCGACCGATTGCCGAACAGAGATTGAAATTCATCAATGAAGATCATGCACGGACTAAGTGCCCGGGCGGTGTCAAACGCTCGCGTAATGGCCTTCTCGCTCTCACCAATCTCAGCCTTCATGAGGTCACTGGCCGACAGATTCAGGAAGTTGCAGCCACTTGCTTTTGCTGCTGCTTTGGCGAGCATGGTCTTTCCTGTGCCTGGGGGACCATGCAGCACCATCCCCAAAGGTGGTGAAATCCCCATTCGACGAAAGACTTGGGGCTTCTCTAACGGCCAGACGACCATCTCGATTAAGTTCTGCTTGACTTGTTCAAGCCCACCGATATCTTCCCACGATACATCAGGCACGGAAGAGCTGAGCGTATCGGCCCCATTACTGGTACTTGAGATATCGCGCGCAGTCGCAGCAATCTCCGCTTCGAGAGCGTCCAAATTGTTACTGTCTTCTTGAGATAAACGTGTGCGTATCTGTTGAGCGATGGAAGCTATGTTGCTTGGTCTTTGTCCGTAGCGAACAGCTAAGGACATTAGAAATTCTTGCCGCAGCGGATTGGACGGTGGTAGTAACGAGGTCAGCAACTCAACAACCCATTGTTTGTCTGGAACCTGATGAATAGAAAAATCAGCGCAAGTATCTTGGCTACACCGTAGAGGGGACCACTTACGTCGAGGAATACTTCTTCAGTAAATAGTTGTCGCACTTTGGAATGCAGAGTGCTAAGCACAGACACTGTTCCGATGACTGCAACGCGAGAAGAACCCGTATTTTCTACGCAAAGCAGAAAAAGAATTGTCAATAATGAAATGTACAGCAAGAAGAAGCACCGTCCACTTACGTATACACTGGAGACAGTTGACGAGTCGGCAAACTAGTTTGTACTTGGTTTCATCCAGTGTCATTGGGAACAATAGTTCCAGATCTTCCAACAGCAACACACAAGGTTGGATCCTCAGCGCAGCTGAGAAAAAATCTTCCAGTCGTAGTTGTGGTGACGCTAGCAAACCACCATCGAGCACGAGTATATTCGCCCTCAATTCGTCTGCAATCTGATGGACCAGCGTTGTCTTGCCGGCTCCACTTGGTGCGTGCAACAACAGCGAATGGGGGGCAGTTAGGCTCTGCTCTTCATCATCTCCTGAAGTTACTGTCTCAAGCGCCATTGCCACCAACTCTCGAAATCCACGAGCATGAGCCCCAATCGGCTGATAATTTCGCTTCGACGACGTTAAAACACGTGATGAAGACGTAGCGGACGGGAACAGCAACGTTAGAGTCTTGTCCGTCACGAGGCCACCTTCAAATGCCAAACCTTCCTGCTCTGTAGTCCCATTCCGTCCACGGTAATATGATTCATAGCTCCATTCACCGTACTCCAGTCCATCTCGTCTAAGAAGAATGGAACCTGCTCGTCCAGTCAAGATCCGACCACGCAGCAAACTCCTGACGAACGGCAGTGCGAGCTTTGGTTGATTCTTTCCAGCAGGAGCTAGGGCCAAATACTGCACCACTCGCACGTCCGAAGGTGCTAGTAAAGTCCACACTACTTCACCATTCAGATTTACAGCCTCACAGCGGTCTTTATACGGCCAGTTGTCAATCCGGACGGTTGATACATCCTCTTTCGACAGGTTTTCATCGATATCCAAATGAAATACAACTGACTGGTGAGATACACAGCATTGCAGCGAAATGTAGCAGCCATACGACGCATTTAAGCGCTTAAACGTCGCTGGAGACGCCCATGCAACGCTCGTAGCGCTGTCGGACACTGTCACCTCCACTCGCATCAGTCAAGTGCAGCCATGTCACTACTGCTCCTCCTCGTATTACTGACATAGATGGCACTCGATCCCCCCCTCGTGTTACTGACCAGTAAAAATGCCTTGGGTCGTACCGAACGAGGACGCCGTGACTCTGGGCGAGCTCAATGGGGAGCTCTACAGCGTCTCCAAGCGCGATGACGCGCACATAGGCGACGAATTCATCCGTCGTGGTGGCCGCGTGTTCCCTTCTGCGCGCGTGTCGAGCTCCAAGCCGCGTCCTTTCGGACAAGGCGAGTCATTGACTGACGAACAGGACGAGGACATGGATTCGGGCGCTTCAAAGCTGCTAAAGCGTGTACTGAGAGCCACCAAGAGCTTCTTGATGGACGACGAGTTGGTAGTGCTGAACAGAGCGCTGGATGCTGCTGGTAGCACTGCGAACAGGCTGCTGAAGACTGTGACAGGTGCAGAGGAGGAGGATCTGGGGTCGTTGGAGCTCCAGAGCCCACAAATCAGCAATGGAGAGAGCTTCGTAGCTATGGACTGGCACCCGACAAGGAACGTACTGGCTGTGGCTCAGTTGGATGGAGTTGTGGCTCTGTACAATGTGGACAGCACATCCTGGGACTCAAGAGTGCTGGAGCATCCGAAGCAGGTCGGTGTTGGTAGTATTAAGTGGGGAAAGTTCACGGGGGATACACTAGCGGTAGCCTGTAGAACGGGAGTGTTTTTGTGGAAGGTACCGCAGAAAGACAAGGAGCCAGTGCTGCAGGAGGTCTTGAAACACCCGAGCAATGCTGGCTTTAGCCAAGTGTGCTGGAACGCCGATGGGAGCTTGCTGGCAGCATTCAGTAGAGGATCCACATCGGTGATTGTGTTTGACACGATCTTCTCTAGAAGAACGGAGCTACAGAGCTCGTGTAAACTGACGTCACTGCATTGGTCGCCCACTGGCGAATATTTATTCGTGATCACGGAGTAAGTGGTCTGTGATGTGGCTTCGTTTTATGTTTATATTGTGCTTATGTATTTCAATTGTCTTAACTGTAGGAATGGCGTGTCATTGATGTGGGAGACTTTGACGTGGAAGAAAGAAACGTGGGAGGTTGCTGCTGGGGTGAGCCTACATTGCATGCATTTTTTACGTGGTGTTGTTCCTAATGGCTATGTTTGTTCAGGGATGCGGATGGTCGAATGATGGACGCTGCCTACTCGTCGGTCTGCGCAACAGTGCCATGATGTACCCTTACATCATCCAAGACTGCCCTCCGTCGATTGGTACGTAAGCACTCGAACTTGCACCTGCCAAAGGTCCATCTAACGTTTTAAGATATGATCCAGACGCACAGATTAGTTCTCCAGCTCTTGATTTTGCTGAAAAGGAGATCTTTTCACTCGACCGAAGCACCTCTGCGTACGTTTCATCTACATCTTCGAGTTCAAAGCTTCATCAACTGACTTTTCTCCGATCTTTTGTAGTATTGTTGGTGGCAAGGTTCAGGACGTCGCATGGGATCCCAGTGGAGCAAGGGTAGCAATCACGTACCAAACTACAGCCACAGCTTCCCATGAGGCTGGCATTTCAAAGGTGGTCGCCATTTTCAGCGTCGCTTGGCAGCCGTTCCTGATCTTCACTCGCAGGTATAAATCGCGGTTCTAGGTAATTGATGGCTGTGATACTGACGTTTCTATTCCTTTAGTGGGCTTCTGCGCGGTCCTCCAAACGCCGGCGTGCCGCGGAAGTTGGCTTTTGCCTCGAATTTTGAGCATGGTGCACTGTTGAGCGTTGCATGGAGCAGCGGTTTAATTTCCTTCCACCCGTTCTATTTGAAAGACCCAAAGGCGTCATAGGTCCTCCAGATCATAGACTAAGAGCTTCAAATGCAGAACTTTGCCATTGATCCGCGTTTTTAGCAGTTACGGGATGTGTTATCACTTGTTTTTGGATTAAGCATGAGCGTCCACGTCAAAGTGCAATGCCGTGCTGGCTGTGGAGATCTTGGGGATCCCGAGCTTGAGTATCTCTGCGTGGATTGCCATGCAGACAGAATCGAATTCAACCAGCAGGAGGAATTTCGCAAATATTGTTTGGCGAAGGAGGAATCAGCTACTCCAGTACAAGTGTCATCGCCTGTGAAAAAGTATCGTGGGCCACGAGCTATTGATCATGCTAAAGGTAACAATTGCAGTGCAGAGGTTTCTGTTAGCAATAGCTCATTGTTTTGTTGCTTTTGTCTGCTTGTAGCACTTGACGAGTTCTTACGCTTGCACCGAGAACAGGATTCCGATGTAGTCGCCCGTGAATTGACGAGCCTGAAGCGAGAAATCGCCTTTCGAGAGACAAGCAAGAAACAACTACGGAAATACATGATTGCCACCGATGAAGAACTGCAGGTAGACTCGAAGGAGTGGACTCGGTACAAGGTTGGTCCTCCTAATGAAGTGCCGACTCACGATGTGGAGGAAGTTGTGGAATTGATGGCTCAGCTCAGACTTTACTGTCGCTGGAAAAGGCGTGCGCTGCAGAAGCGTGTTGAGGCTCGACGTCTGCAGTTAGAAGCAGAACAACTTGCAATGAAAAAGCAAAAAAAGACAAGAGTCAAGGTGCCATTACTATCACTTCGAACAGTGAGAAGTTCAGCTAAGACAGCAGTTGGATCAGGGACTCAGTCTTCAACTGTGGAAAAGAAGAAAGGACCCCTTTTGAGCGCTTGGAAAAAGAAAATCGACAAATGAATTTCTCCTCCAGCAAGAAGGAGCGACGTCATCTAGCCAGGTTTGCCCCTACTGTCGTCTTACCCATGTCTCCTTCAATTGGCCTCCATGACTGGAAACGGTTCATGTAGCTTAGCAGCACGATGAGCTCTCGCGTTTAGACGTCGTGCCACTAAGATCGATCGTCTCCGGTACGTAGCTACATCAACAGCACGTAAAATGTCAACGACTGTTGTCCCAAATACTGAGTTTTTCAGCCTCCCAACCACGTACATGTCGTCTTCTTGGCCCTTCTGCAACGCCGAACTCGCGATCGTCTGAAACGCTTCCTCCACACTCGTAGCCTCCTTGGCACTCGTCTCGAAGTGCTGAATCGGCTGTTCGCAAGATAAGATAACCAACGTCAGTATTCAGTTCGTCTACAGCACGCCTCTCACTCTTACCTGTTGGACATTTTTTGAGCGGCACCATTCCTGAGCTCTCTCCTTTTGAACCTGTACACAACAACAAACCCACTTAACGCCCACCACCACTAAAGCACTAGAGCTCTGTGCTTACCCTTCGCTCTCCCTCCTTGTCCACCTTGTTGCCGAGCACAATGAACGGGAAGGCGTCTGGGTCTCTCGGTCCAGCCTGGGCCAAAAACTCGTCCCGCCACGTGTCCAACTTCTCAAAAGACTGCAATTCTACCTGTCAGTTGTGTCTTCTTACTCTCACCAATTAATAACCGCTAACCTTTGGGTTGGTGATGTCATAGACCAGTACACAGGCATCAGCACCACGGTAGAAGGCCACACCCAGACTCTGGAAGCGCTCCTGCCCCGCTGTGTCCCAAATTTGCATGGTTACTAACTTGTCGTCCAGCATGATCTCCTTCGTAAGGAAGTCTGCGCCAATAGTGGCCTTGTACTGGTTGCTGAACTTTTGGTTCACATACTGGTTCATTAGGGATGTCTTCCCCACACTAGGAGCAAAGCAAAAATATGATATACTGGTCAGTACATTTTTCAAAAGCTTCTTCCGACTCAACCCGAACGAGATAGCGCACCCGCTGTCGCCCAGAATGATCAACTTGAGCAGAACTTTCTTGCGATGGGCCATATTGCTTGAGTTGTTTGCTTGTTCGCTAGCTAGAGCACGCGCAAGGGAGCGAGTTGAGGTCTTCTTTCGATGCTTGGAAAGTTGATAGGGATGAGTTCTGAAGAAAATCTTCGTGCAAATTTTAACCAATAGTCAACAAGTTGAAGCGGACATGGCTACAGTGATCATGCACAGAAGAATGTATATTTGAAATGACATGTACATGTAGCTGTTTACAGCAAGCGCCGGGTGGGGGCACCAAAGCGGAATTGGCAGATGGATGCGTTGCCTCGAGTTGGCTGCACAGGTGCAGTTAGAGCCGAGGAATTAGACGTGCTTGGATCACGGCTTGCCACTTCCGCCTGGATTCGGCTGAGCTCCATCATCACGACCGGATCGCAGTTCATTTCAGTAGCCAAGCGGATTGTCGTCTGCACTGCCTCCAGGTCGCTTATGGGCTGACGAACCGGAGTCGGTGTCGTACGCTGAGATGCGCTCCACGTTAGCCATGGATCATCCAATGAGCCCGGGTACCCCTGGTCAAATCCAGGATAGTCGCCAATCAAGCTGCTGGCGGTGGTCGGATTGTTGCGGCGGGGGACAACTGGGCGCGATGCAGCTACCTGCATGTCGAACGGAGTCGAGGAACCCGACGAATTATCACCTGGGGAAGTTGTTCCGATCGGTCCAATGGTGTGGCGAGTGAGATCCTCAGTACTCACTTGCATTCCAACTGATCCTTGAGTGGAATGCAGTGCTGAGTCCGCAAAATCTGCGTCTGTCAGGTCTTCATCACACGCCTTCTCTGCACTTGGAGACACGACTTCGATCAACCGCATGGGACTAATGAGTTTCAGACGCTTCAGTAGTGCTTGAATCTGGGCGTCGAGTTTATCGTCAGCGCGGTTGTCCGGAACGATATCAGCTCCAGTATCGGTAGTCACCAGCACCCCGACGCTCGCGAAGGCTGCCATGATACGGGATCGCGGGATCTGCTGCCAGCCTTGAGCCACCCATTCAACAACACTTTGAAGCGGGACGTCATACAGATCAAACTGTCCTTCTTCTCGTCGGTCAAGTGCATAGTCTAGAAGCTGGTAGCGATAACGTCGCTTCACTGAAGCCACAATGCCCACCTCCAACGGCCGCACACACAGTTCTCCTGCATGGTTTCGCTCCACAAAGTGCAACTTGACATTGGAAAGCGACGGCTTCTGCACGCTCATGGCAGCGATGGAGTCCACAATCAGCACAATGTGGCGGTTAGTCACGCGCATGCGCCAATCGAGCGCCATGAGCCAGTCGCGAAGCATCGTCGGCGGCATCCAAGCCTTGTGGTTGCACGCAAACTGGTACGGTCGTTCCTCAGCGTTCACATTAGGGTCCGCCGGTAGCGGGTGAGGCCCAACGAAGAACGGATTCAATCTGTCACTACCATCACCATTAACAGCCAGCAACATCGTCATTTTCTTCTCAGGATGATGGCCAGTTGGCATCGCCTGCCTGTCAGGACTCATAGCGTAGAACAGTCTCGTCTCATGGAGCCAATAGACATTCTCAGGCAGCATGCCCAGCACAGCAGTCTTCAGGTGGTCCGGTGTCGAGATGACGGACGTTTCCGGCGCGAACTTGGGTCTACCGTCCGATTCTTCCTGCACACGTGGCGTGCGTCCTCCTTTGCTGCCTTTGCCTCCTCCGAGAGAGAAGCCATGTCGACCCATGAACGAGTGCATCCAGCCATTGGAGAACTGCGGTGGAGCACTAGTGACGCTCTCCGGTAGTTGAGGAGCCAGGAGTTCGTAGAACACACGCGCCTTGTGACGCACCAGGTCACCAGGCAGCTTAAGTCTTCTCGCCTGACAGTAGAGGAACCAATTGGCCAGCGCAGAGTCCACCTCTGGACATTTGACTGTGCGTAGTTTTTTGTAGTCGCGACCTTCGCCCGACACGAGCTCGAACTGGGCTCGTTTCTTGAGCATGTAGCTCATGGCCGCCTGAGACGGCACATACTCGAGCTCGAACTTCTCCTTGGCCCATTGGCCCAGCTGCGCCTGCGTCGTCTTGGGGAACTGCCGCGCGTGCAGACAAATGAGACGCTTCTGCTCGTGCGTGAGGTTAGTGCTGCGCGCCTTGGGTCGCGCCATACTGAGAGGTTCGCAGGCTCTGTGGTAGTTAATAATGTATTCGCTCCGAGGGGGCGAAATTGGAGACACTTGACTTTAGTATCGGAAAAAACTGACTGGAGTTTTTTGTCTTTATTTTTGAAACTCAAGGCGCCAATCGAAATATTTCGAAAAACGTTCCAAGAAATCAAAACACGTTCGGACACTACACTTTGATACAGTGTGTGCAGGGAGAAACTTACAACGTTCTGATTATCTACATGCACCGGGGAAACGGCACTCCGGTGATCGAAGGGAGGTTTTGCTGTTGAGTCATGAGCGTGCGCTATGTTTTGCAAATTTGTTATTGGGGTTATTGGCCCCACTGACCAGGGAGTCCTCTAGAGTTTCGATTATCATTAATAACTTATCTGCCATACCAAATACATGTGCGGTATGTCAACTTATGACCAGACCAACAAATATAATAATTATTATTTGACAGCGCCACTTTACCTCCCAAAACCAGAAGCAATTCGTTGCTCAACTTGCTGAGCAAAACGCTCGTACGTGGAAACATGAACCAGTCGCGAGTTCCGAAAAGTGGAAAGCGGACCAGCCGCAAGTCGTTTTCCCACCACCAATGAACTCCATCTGAAGCAAGAAGTAGCGGCGACGATTGGCTCCATGCTGCGCGTCACTTTCTGCTTTGCTCAATCCGTTAGGGCGACGTCACGTCGATCACGACCATGTCTTTTCAGGCGGAAAAAACGGGATTGGAAACGCTTCGATAACGATGTCGAAATAGCAGCACGAGTGAGACTCATGCCATGACGAAGTAAGAAGTATGTCCCTTAACCAGGTTAAAGTGCAGCAAGCTGTCACCACCAACATCCAGCATTTGAATAACAGCCAACAATGCAGTAAATCTCTTCCAGTGATAATCGAAGGCATCAGCTTCAGCTTCCATCCCACTGACTTAGTGACTGTCAGTCACTGACTGAGTGCCCGAGTCCAACCCAAGTTGGCATTCACTAAATTCCGGCCAATCAAAGCGGGCAGAAACGCCCCGTCTCTAGCGAAACGTTATCAGACGGCCGCTGATTGGTCGGATTCTAATAAAAGTTCGATACTTTGCTCGTGACGCAAAAACCAGATAAACTGTAATATTCCATTCTAATATAGCAATCCTCTTTCAAAAGCGAGACAATTGTACTCTATTTATTGTATAATTGTGCCATTCTCTTGAGCCATGCACGATAAAACTACTTCTGTACGAGGTACTTTCATATTTTCGCGCCAACGGAGACTTGCGGGCCGCTGGGCGAAAGGGCGAGAGGAGATGAGCGCTGGTATCAACCGCCAGAAATCGCGGAACGACCTCATACGAGTGCCATACTGAAGGCAAGTCGAGCCCGAAGCAGAGGAAAGATCTCGTTTAGCCTTGCACCTCACGGCTTCATTATCCAATTTGCCGTGTTGGCGTCGGAGCAGAGCCGCGCTTTTCCCCTTACCCCTTTATCGATTGAAACGTTCATCTTCAACATGGTGTCCCAAACGAGCTTCTCGGGTGCGGGGGGAGTGCAAGCCGTGGCCAGTCTCCACGAAAACTATTTCGGCTACATGGACCGCGACTGGCGACTCTGCTGCGGCAAGGCGGACGCTGATACGCGCTCCGACGGATCGGGCCGCACTATTGACGAGACTACCGACCTCGAAGTGCTGGCCTACATGGCGGCCACCGACTCTGTCTACGAGTACGATGAGTTCGACGACGAATGCTGCAACACTCGCGCCCCAAATGTGTCGGGCCTGCCGCTCGTGTGCAGCAATTGTGGCGTGTCCTTCTTTTCGCTGCAGATCCCTGACGACCAGGTGGACTGCTACTGCTCGGGTGAATGCAAGTGGAGTGTCATTATGTACCGAGAAATGGACCTACGCATGTACGCCATGCGCCAGCCTGTGCATCGCCACACGACGTTTGGCTCAACATGTTCGTCCTCGAGTTTCTACGGAGACAGCGACGAAGAAGAGCGGGAGGAAGATGGCCTCGCATCCTTCAGCTTTAGTGACAGCTCGACCGCCAGTTCATCATGCAGCTGAAATCGTACGCTATAAAGGGTCACGCGCAGCAGTGGAGTATTTACTATTTAAGGTGCCACCGCACTGCGAGAGAAGAGTGAGAGCACGAGAGAGCAGAGAGATCAGAGCCTGTGTAGTTCATATGCGTGTGTAGTCTAACGTTTAGTGTATAAGTTTCTACCATTTTAACTTTTTTTTACCTTAACGGTTTCGCTTTCTTACCGCCTAAAAGTAACGACAGAGATGTATTTATCGCAATATTAACGAAGAGTGAGTAGATCTTCAGTCGATGCTTAACGGAGAGTGTGGGTGCTGGAGTAGATCGGATGAGTAGCTTGTTTGTCATTTGTCAGTCTAGGAACAATTTCCGTGTTTGCCTCTTTCTACGTGATCCCGGTAATAGCCTTGTGCTTCTTGTACTTCCTTCGAAGCTTGTTGAGCCCATCCTGCCTATGGATTTATTCGAGTCTGGTCACAGTTCTCAACGCAGTAGCGGCATTGTCTAGAATATCGTCAGCGTTGACACCGCCCAGAGAATTTAGGGATGTTGCCGATTCCGCGTTTTTCGTTAACGAGCATGTGGTGGTTGCGCCTCAAACACGCATGGGTGTTGGCTGTTGGTTATCGGGGCTTAAGGCTCTTTCAACTATAAAAGCGTTGCTGAACTGTACTGTAGCATAGTCACTATTGGCCATACATGTACCGGTATATACCCCACAGCGGTCGACCTTTGTTTTGCAACACATTTCGACTTCTCCAGTTAAGTGCAACCACCAACGATGGCCTTGTTCCAGTGTCACCCACCCAGTGGCAATTCCTTTAGCCTCGACGTGATCGGTGTGTCATTCCACGTACGAATCCTCGTCGTGACCACGTCACGGTGAAGATTCCAGACAACAAACAGGCCCAAGAGAAAGCAGTACGTACTACTTCAGAAAGAAGTAGAAGTATGGTTCCAAAACTTCTTGGATTATAACACTATGCTAAAGCTGTCGTGTCTCTCTTGGACGCGTGGTCCACGACTTCTCCATAGAGTCCTCGTGTGCTTCAACCTGTTGCCAGTGCAGATGCGTGGCATAATGCCACTGGCATTCACGACCTCCTTCGCGAGTTAAAGATATTAGCATTCCAAGGTTTTCCGGTTTTTTAAAGTATGTTTTCGAATTTGAACTTTGCCTGCTGGAAGAAGCCTGCGTCTTTCAAAACTGTCCTTGGTCTTGACTGCAAGTATTACACGAGTAATTCCCAATTGCGGGAACCTAGAAAGGATGGATAGATCGCGAAGTCAACATGACAATCACGACGGACTACCTGAATATGCAGTCGACTTACTTAATTCATGGATAAATGTCCCTAAAAACGAAACAGGAGAAGCCATAGCAAGGTCGTTTTGTCAAGTGTTGCTTTAATGCGCCTGTGCAGCAAGTTTAACCGATTTCTTCAACGCTGTTCAATTCGACCCCGATCATTAAGGCAAACGAACTTTGAGAACGAAGTCCAGCTTACTCGTCATCATCATCGTCATCATCAGCCATTTCATCCTCCTTGATAGACTGGATGGCCCACTCGTTCACCTCGTCGCGCAGGTTGTCCGGCACTAGATGGTGCTGCCAGTTCGTCTCCTCGCTGATCCAGCTCAGCTCCAGCTCGAACGGGTGGCGCACTTCGTCGTGCAGCGTGTTCAAACTGAAATACATTTTACAGTCACAAGAGTCAGCAATTAGTCCTGAAAAAATCAGGGTTCATTTAATGAACGTACATCTTGGCAATGTATTTCATGGCTTCACGGCACGTCATGTCGAAGAGCTTGTCCTTTTCGATCTCTGTCTTGGCCGATTGTTGACCCTTGCCCAGTGCGCAGCCGCGGTAACTCTGCAGCAATTTCAAACACAAAAATTAATCATCTTTAACCACGAAAGCATCTCCAGCCGACGTACATAGGTGACTCCCGACGGCTCCACCATATAGAGACTAGACTTCTTAGTGTCCTGGTCATAGCCAGCAAGCATGATGGCAGTACCGAAGGGCCGAATGGAGCCATACAGCGTGTAGTAGTGCACGAACTGGCCCATACGCTCCGCCAAGAGGCGAGGAGGGATGCTGCTACCGTAGTTCTTCCTGTAGTTAAGCGCTTCCTCACGCGCGCGGTTCACAAGTTGGCGGCCATCAGCCACGAGTCCAGCCATGGACAGTCCCACGTGGCGGTCGATGGCGTAGATACGGCGATGCGTACCGGGAACCAGCATCTTGCTCAGTAGCGTCTTCTCGACTCCCATGACGATGCCATCCGTGCATTTGATGCCAATGGTGGTACTGTAAAAAATAACCCGGTTAATAATGCATTTTCAGTTTAAGCTAGATATTAGATTATAAATTCTTTACCCGCTGTTCTCGACGGCCTTCTTCGCATATTCGACCTGGAAGATGCGGCCCTCGGGCGAGAACGTGCCCGCGGAGTAGTCGTAACCAGCGCCAGTACTGCTCATGATGGGATTAACCTGCAGGTATGGAGAAGGCAGGTTAGAGTCGAGTCTGGTCGTCAATTAAAGCCGATCTTCGCCACCTTTTGCCGCTTGCAGAACGGAAAATATCCTCCCTCCCCCTGAAAATGTAAGTATGTCGCGCGAAGGTTGTTGTAAGACAAAAGCGAGATCTTTCTCTTTTCTACCAATAACAAAGGTGAAATTTAATACCGTGACATGTCAGTTTAAAGTGCCATCCTAGTTTAGGACAGAGTCGAGGTGAGTCACCGCGTGACCAAACATGATGATCACATGCATGCCATGGTAATCAAAATCTTTGGTATA
The DNA here is from genome assembly GCA_030324255.1 of Phytophthora capsici. Classification (NCBI taxonomy): domain Eukaryota; phylum Oomycota; class Peronosporomycetes; order Peronosporales; family Peronosporaceae; genus Phytophthora; species Phytophthora capsici. Next base: position 3,513,873 of record CM059362.1, on the reverse strand, counting down.
TGCTGTCAGTAAAAATGCAATCACGTTTACAGCCTTGTTTTACCACTGCTCAACTTATCCAGTCAAGCCCAAGCGCTTACGATGACCTCATCCCGCAGTCAACCGCAGAGAAAGCAGTACGCAGTCCGCTCCGTTCGCACTATTGACAAGCGAAAAACAACAGACACGGCAGACATCCGTCGAGAACGCAGTCGATCCAACCAGGCGAGGTACCGCAAGACACAAAAGATGTTGTTAGTTCGCCTCGAAGAGGACATCGCCAAACTGCACGAAGACGTTCAAACGCTTGTTATACAGCGGCAAAACATTTGCGTCGACAATCCGATCATAACGGACCTGTGGTTCGCTGCCGTGGAATACTTCCGCTTCTTCCAAGTCGGCTTCACGACACCGCCACCTGGACTGCACACTTTCTTAAGCCAGACAATGGCCTCGGACGTGACGGACGGACCCATTTGTGGCGTGGATGCTCTAGTGAAAAACTGGATGATGCTATCGTTCAGCTTTGAGGATATCAATGTTCAACTGGAGTGTCTGGATCATGCTGGGGACGACTTGTTGGTAGCGACCACCAGAACGAGCTTCACTATTCGTTCCGAGACGTTAAGACGTGTGTTTCCCCACCTACTGGAGCTCGACAGCTACGCTCTAGGGGCGAAGTTACAAGACCAGCGCATCGTCATGAGCAGCTCAGTACGCTTCGAGTGGGACAGCTCATCGAATCGCATCGTGAGGATGCTAAGCCAAGCCGACATGCTGACCCCGATTCTCCATCTATTGGGAAACTTGCAAGATGCGTCTCGAGTGTTTGTTGGGGCCTTGGTGACGCCCGAATTCAAACTATCCGCACGTAGAACGATATGAATTTAGTTGGTTATCGACTTCTTGTTAGCGGATAGGCATTAATGCTTGTTGAAAATATTCATGTACCAAGTTAATACTTCGAGGAATGCATGTACATGTACTATAGTAGTACACAGCATTATCTAATGCACTATCTAATGCTGGAAGATTTAACTGATCGATGGCTGCTTCTTTAGCTCACTTCACCGAACATAGCCACCAAAAACACTCCGACAGACATTCTGAATCCACTCGATCTTCAGCCCTACGGTGGAAACGTGTCTATTCGGGTGAGTCTTTTCAGCAGTGCAGGGCCTGCAGCAGACATGATAGGGGATTATCGGGCTAGCACTTAAATATCAAAACTTGAAGCCAATTCGAAATTCAATGCTGACTGAGAGGCAAAGCTTCAGAAGTACGTGGATCGAAAGTGAACAGTTTTAACGACGACAACATCAACTGCATGGGAGTACAGTACAGTAGAATGGATCCTACTGCGTAACTCAATCTATCTGCTCGAGTTTCACAAAGTGTCATCGTATCGGAGTCTCCATATTGCAGTATAAACTCGCCAAAGAATGAAAATCGCCTTATGCCTCTTTCTTCATTCCAACTTGAGATCCGTGTTCGAGAATATCTGTAGCGGCTAGCTACCTGTAACGACTTTCATAGTAGACTCCTTGCATTCGCTCGAGAGAAAATTGAGAAGTGGCTAGCTAGAACTTTGTTGCTGCCTACAGTTAATAATGACGAGTTCTATACTGCGATGACGTTTTAACTTCAAACTACGTGTCTCGAAGCGATTAAAGGAAGGCCAAAACCTGTTAAATTAAAAACTAATTCGCAAATTGAATTATCTTAGATCTTACAGGTCGGACGGCTCGTGTACGTGTTCTCGACGCTCTTACAGTAGCTTTAAAAAAAGAAGAAATGAGTTGATTAACTACATGTAGTTAGCGGATTTTTCGTTTGTGACATGTACAAATCGGATAGTGTGACATTCGTGGTCCAGTGGACATGAAACGGTACCGCTGGACTCCAGCCTGGAGAGGTGATACCTGGTATAACATTACTAGGATCCTTCGTAGGAGCTGTCGAACGTCTACCGGTACCGTATTAGTCACGATGCCGTAAACGTGACCAAACATGATTATCACATACATGTAATCAGTTGAATACAAATACTGTGATCGATGAACTTTCTCCACTTGACCTCAGTTCCAACGCCTTGTGTGTCATTGTTCGGAACACGCTGCTACCACAGAATTTAGAATTCAAATTCTGTGTGGATATGGTTAGTTTTGGTGTAAATTCTGTTCGAGCCAATATGCTTTTGACAGTGGTTAGGGTTCAAGAAGGGGGTGAATTCGAGCTCTGGAATTCAAGCCAAGCTTTCCATCGAGATATCAAGATCACGTCGCTATCGCATTTTTTCAGTCCCTTCGGATCGTGCCTATTGACTTGAGCATTCTAATGAGGTCCGAGCTGTCTGAATACGCTCCATTTTGACGCAGCTAGAGGTTTTGGAACTTTGAAAATGTGCTTCTTTCGAGATTTGAGTGCGATGACATCCATCCTCAAATACCGTAAAATGTCAAATAATGACATTCTAAATTCTGTGGTAGCAACATCGTCCGTCATTGTTCGACTTCGTCAGTCAAGTTCAAGCACCAACAATGGCCTTGTTACAACATTACCAACCCATCGGCAATTCCTCCAGCCTCGACGTGATCGGTACTGTCATTCCTCGTACGAATCCTCGTCGTGACCACGTCACGGTGAAGATTCCAGAAAACAAACCAAACCTCGACAGCACCCCCAAGCCCAAGAGAAAGCGATACCCAGTCAGCTCCGTTCGCACTATTGACAAGCGAAAAACAACAGACACGGCAGACATCCGTCGAGAACGCAGTCGATCCAACCAGGCGAGGCACCGCAAGACACAAAAGATGTTGTTAGTTCGTCTCGAAGAGGACATCGCCAAACTGCACGAAGACGTTCAAACGCTTGTTATACAGCGACAAAACATTTGCGTCGACAATCCGATCATAACGGACCTGTGGTTCGTTGCCATGGAATACTTCCGCTTCTTCCAAGTCGGCTTCACGACACCACCACCTGGACTGCACACTTTCTTAAGCCAGACAATGGCCTCGGACGTGACGGACGGACCCATTTGTGGCGTGGATGCTCTAGTGAAAAACTGGGTGATGCTATCGTTCAGCTTTGAGGATATCAGTGTTCAGCTGGAGTGTCTTGATCATGCTGGGGGCGACTTGTTGGTAGCGACCACCAGAACGAGCTTCACTATTCGCTCCGAGACGTTGAGACGTGTGTTTCCCCACCTACTGGAGCTCGACAGCTACGCGCTAGTGGCGAAGTTACAAGACCAACGCATCGTCATGAGCAGCTCAGTACGCTTCGAGTGGGACAAGTCGTCGAAACGCATCGTGAGGATGCTAAGCCAAGCCGACATGCTGACCCCGATTCTCCATCTATTGGGGAGCTTGCAAGCTGCGTCTCGAGTGTTTGATGACGCACTCGTTTCTCCTGAATTCAGACTACGCAGTATGTGAAGATGGACGAAATATGGTCGCCAACACTTCTTAAGTTAAAACACTATGCTACAACTGTTCATTTAACATTCCTTACATTGCATCGACAGATCCAAAGCTGCCGTGCCTCTCTTGGACGAGCCACACGTCGTCCACGACTTCTCCATAGAGTCCTCGTGCGGCAGGATTCTCCGGGTCTGCTTCAACCTGTTGCCAGTGTAGATGCGTGGCATTCACGACCTCCATGCGCGAGTAGCCGAAGATATTGTTACGGAAGGCATCCCAGTACTCTGAGGGTCTCTCGAACGCTTTCCGCATGATGGTCGTCAGGTATTGGCCCGCCGCACCTGTTAAGATGTGTGTGGTGGCGCGCATGTTGTGTGTCCGCTTCCATGTCTGCGACTTGTACACGTCGAAAGCTCGCTCATAGTTGTGCTGATGACCGCAAAGGTAGACGTCAACACCATGGTTGTAAAACTTGTCCTCCAGGCGGTCCCGTAGCATTGCGGCCTTATCGCCACAGTTTGTGTCGTCCGAGGTGCAGTACATGGGGCGATGGCCTATCACCACCAGCCACGGCGTCTGCTCTCGGTTCGTGTTGGCTTTGGTTAGGTCTTGATCGAGCCAAGCTTCTTGTCGAGCGATCACGTCGCCGTCTTCCTCAAACGTCTTCTTGAAGTAGATCTCCGTCGAAATGACGACGAAGTGCACAAGCCCCACGTCGTACGAGTAAAACCAATTGTTAGGGACCGCTTTGGGCGCTGCTTGCTTCGAGTGTCCACCGACATGCACAGTCTCAACTCCAGTATTCTGGTTGCTGGGCATTAGACGGAAACGTTCCGAGTAGTGGCTGAACGTGTTGTGCTGCTCGTGGTTCCCGGGACATACCATGAAGGGCACACTGGCCGCCATCGGCTCGATCTGCTGCATAAAGATGTCGCCAACGTGGCCGTCCATCATGTCTAAGTTGTACGCGTAGTCTCCGACAGACACGACGCCATCCACAATGCCTTCAGCTACTTCAGACTGCATCATAGGCAAGGTAGCTGCATTTTGATAGCCAATATCTCCCGTGACGAGGAACCGCGTAGGCTTGGCTTTCTCTCCTTGGAGCAGCAGTGCTGGTGCAGTCTTGGTAGTGTACGGGATCGACCATGAAGTGTAATGCGGATTGCCCACAACGTACGTATATCTCGTGTCGGGCTTGAGGTTTTCCAGCCGTATGACGTGCATCCACCGTGTGGACTGTGCTTCACCGTCGTCTTCGAACAGCGTCGTGTTGGCTGAAGCCGTAACTGGCATCGCCCTGGGCCCCTCAACCTCAACACGAGCGTGATACCCTTCCGTCATCGTCAACTGGTTGTCTCCTTCAGAGCAGAACTCCTTGGTCATCCACTGTACCGACAAACTGCCCGGTGTGTGGCCGTATGCCGTGTGCACGTGCTTCGGACGACATCGCTCGGCCAGATCTCCTCTGTATGGAAGATTGACGCCGAATCGATACACTGCCGACCAACCGTGGAAAACTGAACCAACGATGAATTCGTACGCTGTGTCTTCTTTTCCTTCAGGGAGTTCAATGCGGGCGGAGTGGGCGTTGAACGTGGCTTTTTCAGTAGTGTACGTACTCGCCGTTACCCGGACAAAGGGCTCTTTGATACCACCGGTGGTTAACATTGTGTCGTTCTCCCCGAGACGACGGTAACGAACTTCCACGTCGGTGACATCGTGACACGAACGCCACGGATTTTCGAGAGCAGGGCTGTCGTCGCCGACCTTCTGCAGATTCACGTTGGGGATGTACGTCCGACGAGTGGACCAGTTAACCACAGCGCGAGAGCCCTCAACGAACGACCGGATGTCGTACGGCACGCAGTTCTCAACCTCACGTTTCTCGTAGTCGTGAGCGTCTTCGGGCTCTTGTTCGCGTGCAGCTTCAGGTGACCGTGTTGGGATCCCGTACGAAGTGGCACAGAAGACTGCAACAGCCAAAAGCGGCAGCAGCAATAGCAGTCGAGGGGAGGACCGTGTGCTTTTAGGTTGAAGCAGATCTTCAAGCAAAGGCTCGGGGCACGGCTCCACCTCAATGGTCAGGTACGTGCATGGGTGTTGGGGGTTCTTGGCGAAGGACTCGGTGGCTCGGACCATGGTGTCGGATGGGCAGTGGATTTCAAAATGAAGTCACGAGCTCACAGACGCCATTAAGCCTTCAATTGCACAGCGCAAGGAGCAGAGAAAACACCCGTGGTGAAAATTTCCCTGCATGTGAGCGATGTTTGTTGAGATTGGATAATACTCCAATGCTCTGCCCTGCTCAGTTGCGAGGGGTTACCAAGGCTCCAGGCTATGCTACGTAGGAGTTCGCTACAGGTAAAGACGTTTCACAACGGACACTGTTGTCGAGAGTTGTCTAAGTGTGAGCTCTCACGTTTTGGCACCATCATCTCTGCCATCGGGTTAATAATTCTTATGGCTTTTTAAACGAGAACAACTTTGGAATATTTCACGTGTTTTGCTGTTTTTTTTTTATTTGACCGCCATCGAGATCGCATGCCGTGAAGGTGAACCGTCAGAAAACCATGCGGTGCAACATTTTCAGGATCGGAACACCAAGTGATGCCCAAATGCAACTGCGATCTTCCTCCTTGCTCACGAAGAAGCATCTTTTGCAGCGCTGCATGCAAACGGGAGATCGGCTTATGGAACAGCGCGTTCAAGTTGTTGAAGTCCGTAAGATAAGTCAACAAAAGACTAATCTTGTTGTGTTATTTACAACTTGTAGTGAAAAACGAGCTTTTTTGGGTGTTTTAGTCAGTCAAGCCAGGTTGTTCGCACTTAAGTACGACGAACTGTCCTCGCACGTGGGTGGGGTGTCATCCATACTTGAGCCGTCACGCCACTGCCCATACGCGCGTCCGTGTGTGTTCTCCAGGCCCTCTACGTCCTCCTCCTCCACTGTGTCAGCTTTATAAGGCCTCTGCGCGTCTACTGCCGGGTTCACGCGCTCTTAACGTGCCTGGAACACCCGGTTTGCCTCTCCAACGTCCGTCCGTCCGTCTAGAAAAGCCGGGCGACTATGACCACGCCGCCTCCTGCCGTACCGGAGCCCATGGCCGAACCACCCGCGGCTGCTGAGGGCGCACGCTTATCACTTAAAGTTCGTACGCTGGACCAGAAGACCTACCCGATCACAATTTGCGCAGCCGCGTCGGTTCCACAGCTGAAGGAGCTCGTAGCGGTCGAGACCGGCGTTACACTGGCCCGTCAGAGACTGATCTACCGCGGCCGCGTGCTCAAAAACGACCAGACATTGGCTGCATACGCTCTCGAGGACGGTCACGTGCTGCATCTAGTGGTGCGGGCCGCACCGGACGCCGGTTCTGCTGGTCAGACGCCCGCTCCGACGGCCGCGTCAGACCCGAACGCCCGTCCCGATGCTCCTCCTGCGGGCAGTCGTGCCCCTGCCCCGTACCAATTGACAGCATCAGAGATGAATGCCATGAACCAGATCGACGCCATGAACGCACGGATTGACGAGTTTCAGCGCTCGACCAACCGCTCAAGGTCCAGATCACGTCAACGGCGCGGCCTGCACTCGCCGCCACCACCGCCAAGAGACAACGATGAGCCGGATCCGACCATGGGTCGGCCGGGCGGCGGGTTGCCGGGTCATGTAGTCATGGGCGCGACAATTGCAGTACCCGAGGGGGCAGATGTGACGATGCCGTTTCTTAGCTCGATGATCGCTAACCTGGTCAATCAAGTAGGAGAAAATGGACCGGACGGAGAAGGGTCTGTTGCGGCTGATGGACGACGTCACGTGACGTTTATGAGCGGCGCACGGGACGGCGGAGCTGCTGCTGAGATGGAATCAGTGACGGCGAGAGCGCTGCGTCACCACCGGAATCGTGAGGGGTCAGGAGGACGCCAACGCCACGGACGGCGTTCGTCCTCTTCAAGTGCTGAGCGTCTGGCAGCTTTGCGTTCTCGTGCAAGACTCCAACTCGAATCTGCTCGTGCGACTCTAGATGACGTGTCCCTGAACTTCCCCACTGAGTTGGCAGCGCTACCACAAGGAGATGCAAATACAGCTATGGCAGAATATCAGCAACAAGTAGAGATGCTGCTAACGCTTGTGGAACGCTTTGGACCGCGACTCCGACAACTTCCCGCTGCCCTTGCGCAGCGCGATCGAATAGGTGGGACCAACGCTGTTAGAGCTTCGGCTGAAGCATCAACTGGGTCTGCTGGACCGGAATCTACTCAAGCGCCGTCGGAATCTATTCAAAGTTGGAGTTGGGGTACAAGTCCTGCAGAGAACACCCCAATCCCAGCAGAACCTCTAGCAGAACCTACGGTGGAGCCTACTCCACCACCACCAGAGCCTACCCCAACTCCATCAGAGCCTACCCCAACTCCATCAGAGCCTACTCCACCACCACCAGAGCCTACCCCAACTCCATCAGAGCCTACTCCACCAGCATCAGAGCCAATGTCAACCGCTGTTGCACCTAGTACTGAAGCTGACGAAGCAACTGCGGGCACTACACCCAGCACTGGCAGTGCAGCCGATGGCATTGAGCCAGAAATATCGACACGGCACGTAATTCGCGCCATCGAGGTACTGCAGACAATCGGAGAATCGACAGAATTGCTAGCACGGATGGCTCGACATGCGTTTGTTCGCCAATCCATGCAGTTGGGCGAACCGATCCCAAGGCGTGCGAGTTCTTCTGGCAGTGATAGATTTCAAGCAACACTTGAAGCGCTTACGAGATCAAATCATACTGCAAGACGTAGCTCAGGGAGTAACCGATCGCGATTTCGAGTGGCTCGGATCAGCGCCGCGGATTTACTGGGCGAGAGGAACCCAAGACCGGCAGGAGAACCTGGATCGACATCCAACCTTCCTGTAGATCTTACTGGTGCTATGCCATCACCAGCGGCCGAATCGGAAACATCTAGCCGTACTACCCAGCCTCCAAATCAGAATCGACAAACTGAAACAGCTCCGAACGACGGCACTGCTCCTTTGCCCCCTGCTGGGGCCCACATCTCCATCTCTGGCATGGGCCTACCGCTCATGTCATCGGTAGTATTCCCGTTCTCCCTTGCGGCAGGCCTTGGTGGTAGCCATGCGACTACGACTTGGAACTTGGCGGATTTTGTGAGCCGATTGACGAGTGAGCTGCCCATCTCTTCTCTGTATGGAGTTATGGCGGGTGATGCTACCCACCTCCATCACGTCCTAGCACATATTGGCTTCGCGTTATTCAGTGGAGTGGACGTTCCGCGAGTGACGAGGCCGAGCATCCGTACGTGGTCCCAGGACCTCGTTGGTGAACTTCGTCGTTTGTTGCGCTCGCACGCCCTGCCAACTGAGGTATTGGAGCAAGTTACTGGGTCCAACGAGCGTCGCTCTGCGCTGGGGAACGAGTTGTTGCGCGTGGTAGAACCATTTGTCTCTGAACTCGTCGATTTCCTCGTCCGTGCGACTTCTGCCAGCCGAGCTGCAGCTTTTGGCACAAATAGCGCAACGTTCCTGCGCACGATGACGCAGCAGATTGTTCGCCAGCTCCGTGTGTACGCGCGAGGCGAATCGACGGAATCTGAAGACGATAGCGACGAGCGCTTGAAGCGGTTGCTACGAGGACTGCTGGTGTGGCTCGGGATGAACGAGAACATGGCACGTTTTGTTATTGACAGCCTCGTGTGTTGGGCCGAAGGAGACAACTCTTCCATCCGTCGTGGACGTACTCGCCAACGCGAGGAAAACAGCACCGACTCGCCAGCTATCAAGCGCCAACGTGAGTAAGCGGCCAAAGGAACTTTTGTATGGCAAATGATGTTCTGGAGCTTTGGAATGGATCGTAGGATAGGAAATATCAATGCAGATTGCTAACTTGAACACTTGCAAGAGCTTCGTATAAGATGCATAAGGGCACAACTACTGATCTAGTTCGACAGAGGGTTCGTGGTCGGGAACTTAGGGTAGACGCGCTTATATAGGTGGAGGCACACGGTGTCGTGCTGCTTGATGGGCTTGTTGAACACGGCCTTCAGGTCGCCGTGCGTACCCAGAGACTCCTTGATGTGGCCTGTGAGGCCGTGCTTGGTCACAAGCTCCACAGGCTTGAACCACCGGATGTCCTCGGGCGAGTGGAACATGTATCGAACAACAGCCTTGCGCTTCTTCACCTTCACCGGCGTACCCGTGATGATCACGCGCTTAAGCACCACACGATCCGGGTTGACGTTCTTGAGCGTGCCGGAAGCCACAAGCTGACCGTCAGGCTTGAAGAGCAACAACGAAGCAGGCTGGAACGTCACGGGACCGTACACCGTAGCCACACTCCATCCACTCTGAGGTAGGAAGCGCTGGAACAAATGCTGGTCGCTCTTGAGACTCTGGTCACTGAAAACCGGTTTGCCTGAGAACCGTCGGAAGCCGCAGTGGAAGGATAACTCGTCCTTGGACTTGAGTGTCTCGCCAGCGAACGACGACGCACGCTGCACAGAGAAGTTGAGCACACTCAGACGGTTCTCGTGCTTGAGCAAAGCGCCCATGACAAGAGGACCGGCCTGGATGCGGGCCTGAAGTTTAGCCACAGGCACAGCCTTGAGGTGCAGCGTCACGAAAACACCGGACGGGACGTAGCCCATCTCGCCAAACTCGTCCGGCAGCGCTTCGCTCGCTAGAGAAGACGACGCAACAGATGCCGAGTCCTCCACGTCTTCCATTGCCATCGACGACGCACGAGAACGAGACTGCTGGGTCTTAGTCTTGCGACGTAGCTGGTCCTTCATCGCACGTTCGGCGTCCTTGCCACGCGACAGAGCAAGCCTCTGCACCATGGCAAAGTCCGCGAACTGGAACAAACGCGCATAGTCGGAAGGAAGCGATTCCTTCGGGTCCCATGCGCTAGTACGCAGCGACTTCATGCCACGGTATCGAGCAAAGCGCACGCGAGCAGGTTGGTCGCCTGGAACGTCTACCTCGTCCGGAAACGTCATGTTCTCCTCTTCGTCCTTGCGCTTCTGAGCCTGGTCAACGTAGTCGTCATCCACCATGAACATGTCGTCGTCGTCGTCATCGTCTTCCTCGCCAGTCTTGCAGAAATCCTGGTTAAGAGGAGCGTCCTCCTCTTCCTCGTCCTTCATGCCATCTTCCTCCTCATCGTCTCCATCAAGCCAAGCAGCTTGGTAGCTGGACGCTCCCTTGTTAGCTGCAGTTTCCGCCTGTCGTTGCTTCTTGGCATCAGCTTCAGCCTCAGCAATTTCTTCATTCGTCGGCCAGGTCTGCTCAGACGCAAATGGGTCGTACTCAGCCTCGAAGCGAAGGTCCTCCTGAAGCGTAGGGTCAGCCGTTGCAAGCACCAGCTCATCAGCAGAAGCAAACGCCGTTGGAGCAACCGGAGGCTTAGCGTTCATATCCGCGTCCATCTTTCCACGCTGCACCTGTCGCGCGGCAGCTCGCGTGATGCGGCTCATCTGGAACGTGCCGACGTCCGTAATGTGGATCAACTGGTTCACGGACAGCGGCTTGCCACGCAGGTATCCGTTCACTTGCAGCTCACCGACCTGTTCTCCCTTGTCATTCTGAGCCTCCGAACCGGGCACGAACGTGGCTGTCGAAGCCAGCATGTACGAACGGGCTTCACGCCAGTAAATGACCTTCGGCGACAGCGTAATCAGCACGCGCGAGAGCTGACCAGGAACATTAGCCATCGTCACCTTGGCACTCTCTCCGAATTCCGTAGCGAAGAACTTGTTGCCGAGCTTCTTCAGCTCATTCTGACCCTTGGGCGTGTGCTTCTCCAGTCCCTGAATGACGCCCACCGTAGTAGGCAAACCTTGAGCACGTACAGCCGAGATAATGCGCACTCCTTCTTCACTAAGCCCGCCGTCTGCACCGTTGTGCACGGACAGCACGAACACCACGACGTCGGCCACCTTGGCGGCGTCCAGAGCCACTAAAAGGTTGCAACCGCAGTCAATCACGCACACTTTCTGCTTGTGCTGGCTGAAGACACCGACCGTGCAGTTCTTCAGGCCAACAGCATCTTGGGCTGGTTCTTCTACACTAGCAGCGCCTTCTAATATGCTCTGCTGCACCTCGGACAGGTTGGCCAAGTCACTGAGAGCCACCAAGGCCACGATTTTGGGCGGGCCGAGCGACCCACCCAGCCCGAATCGACGCTGCAGCAGCAATTCCTCGCGCTTGTTATCGCGCAGGTGCTTCTGCCGCTGCAGTCGCGACGCCTTTTGACCCGAGAGACTCATACTACCGATGCTGGAACCGGTACTACGGACACTCGATCGACGCGCCTCGACTTTGCCGCCGGTACGTCGAGCCAACAGCGTCTTGGACTCATGGCGGCCGGTTTTATGTTTCTTGTTCTTCTGCTTGAGCGGCCCGGAGCGGTGGTGGTGCGACGTCATGCTCGAGGAATGATGCACTATGGCTAAGTGCCGGTGGCCAGAGCAGAATGACTGGCGATAGTGAATAGCGTTTTAATTGGATATTCACTTGTGAACGAGTATAATATACACATGAATACGTATATTATACAGATGTTCAACTGTATATCCTGAATTGACCATTTGAGAATCGAGAAATTAATGGCGATGGAGGACGAGGACGCGACGGCGCGTTTCCTGGCTAAATACGGCGTGGTGAAGCTGGCGGAGCAGTGGGACCTTGCCCCAGAGGTGGTGGGTACACTGGAGAAGCTGAATATCCGTTCGTTTTTCCCTGTACAAGCTGTGGCGATCCCGAAGATCATGGCAAGTGACAGTGACCGCGTGACGGACATCTGCATCTCCGCGCCTACAGGCAGCGGTAAGACGCTCACGTATGTCGTTCCTATCGTGCAGCGTCTACTACCGCGTGTCGTGTGTCGCGTGCGTGCGCTTATCGTTCTTCCTAGTCGAGATTTGGCCGTACAGGTGCATCAGATCGTTCAGCAGTTCGTCAAGGACACGCCATTAAAGTGTGGATTGGCCATTGGTCAGAGCAACTTCGCTGTAGAGCAACATGCTCTTGTAGGAGACATTTCACATGGCCAACAGTCTTCCACAATGGACGGAGGTCGAAGTTTGGTGGATATCCTGGTGGCTACTCCTGGCCGTCTTGTTGACCACTTGGAACAGACGCCGGGCTTCACGCTGCAACATTTACAGATCATGATTGTGGACGAGGCTGACAGGCTGCTGAACCAGTCGTATCAGGACTGGATCCCTAAGGTTTATGCTAGTGTGTTTAATGGACAGGAGGTGGACGACGACGGCTTGGCGTTGGGTGTTGGTGTCACTTGTCGCCGCCAGGACTCCATTAACAGACGTCGCATCCGCACGCCATTAACCAGAGTGTTGCTGTCTGCTACGCTCACTCGTAATCCGCGGAAATTGGCCGCTATTGGGATGAGTAACGCTGAGCTCACGAAGATCGGCCGCATCGACGATCCGTTGGCTGACAACGCCAAGCAAGGGACTGCTGGCGATTCGGACCACGAAGATGAAGACGATGAAGCTTCCGCAAAGAAGGAGTACTCGACGCCAACGAATCTGGACGAGTTCTGGATTGAGTGTGATACTGGATCGAAGCCTTTGGTGCTGCTGGAGCTGCTCAGTGAGTTCGCTGGCTCGCTGTCGATTGTCTTTACTGCTAGTGTCAACTCAACGCATCGATTGGCTCGACTGCTGCAATTGTATTCTACCCACCCGGAGCGTATTCGCGAGTTTTCCAGTAGTCTTTCGCAGAAACAGAGATCGGCTCTAGTGGCGGACTGCAAGGCTGGACATGTGGAGACAGTGGTGTGTTCCGATGCGATGGCTCGTGGTATGGATATCGAAGATGTCGCGAACGTTGTCAACTACGATGTGCCGTCGTTCATTAAGACGTACATCCATCGTGTCGGTCGTACAGCTCGTGCTGGCCGTCATGGTCGTAGTGTGACGTTAGTTAAGATGGGGCAGATGAAGGGGATGATGCGTATGCTCAAGAAGGCTGACAACAACAAGCTCAAGCCTTATCCACTCCAGCAGGAGCACATGAAGACGCTGATGCCCCGATACACACAGGCACTTCAGCAGCTTAAGGACACACTCGAAGCTGAAAAGGCTGGTAAACTCCAAGCCACCTCTATCCTCCGTAAACCTAAGGTATCAACAGCTGAAGGAAATGATCACGATGACGCTGATGCTGAGGATTTGGATGAAGAAGTCTCTACTGCTGACAAGAAGCGTGCGTTCTCAGTTCTGAACAACCAGCTTGAACGGAACTTAGGGCACCGAAAAGTTCGCAAGCAATGACCAACCTACAGTAGATAGATAAAAGAAAGAACTCGTTGAGTATATGAACAATGCTTCTACTTTGTATTGTCTAGTTGGAGGACTGCGTGTGTGGATCTATTGAGACCTCCTTGTTTTTTTCTTCTTGGCGACGCTTTTTGGATGGAATTGGCGGTTCACCCCGTTCTGCTCGTTCCTTCTCAATCCGTTCACGCTTGAGGTGGTATTTGTGTCCTTTTGAGCGTAAATGCTCAGCCCACTGCGTCTTGCCCGTAAACTCCCGTCCATTACAGATCATGCACGTGTTCTTCTGGAATTTATCTTCCAACGTCGCAGCCTGTGCTTCTTCTGGTTTCTGTTGCTGCACAGTCTGGAACGTTGAGATCTCGTCGTCGTTCAGAAACTTCCGCGCGATTTCAATCGCTGGTTCAGCTACAAGTGTGTCCCATTTCGCAACATCGCTGCTGTCCACTTGATACACTGGGATGTTCTTGGTCACGAACTTGTTCCGGATCCACGAGAGCTGACGACGCGCATACTGACGCGTAGCACCGTTCAACTGTTCAATGCACGCGTTCAGAATGGTCTCTAGAGCCTTTGGGTCTCCCTCGCCAGCTTCCAATGCGTCGAAATATGGCTGGAATTCCTTATACCCAATAGCTTGCAGGATACCGACCGAGTTCTGCGCTTCCTCTTCGTCATCACTGTCAGGATTCAATCTGGGTGGGTTCTCCTTCACGTGAGCTCTCAACCCCCGGATTTCTTCGACTAGTCCAGAGCTCAACATCGTCTCCACTCTCTTTGCCAGCCTTTCACTGAGAACTGGCTTACTAGCATGCACCCAGAAGGCACACGCATCGAAATACCTCTCCGTATTCCTCTGCTCCTTTTCCTGCTGTGCCAGGAGCTCACTATGAGGAATTCCAGTCTGTTCGAACACCTGAAGACTGCGCTGCACTTTGCGAACATTATTAACGTGCAACCGAGCAGCCATCACCGGGTCTACAGCTTGTAGCCGGGCGTACAGCGACTCTGGCGATTGTTCCTGTGGTGGTTGGTCTTGATCTCCATCGATTGGAGCTTTGGCAGGCACGTCGTCCAATAGCTGCGATTTCCAGAGAACCGACTGCGTGTAGTACATTGTACCACCCACGACGATCGGTACTTTACCCCTATCTAAGATATCGTCGATAGTTCGCAATGCCAGACGCTTAAACTCCAGCACATCGCAGCGAGAACTCGGGTCCACGACGTCGAAGAGATGGTGCGGGATGCCCTGCTTCTCCTGCTCTGTAATTTTGGCTGTAGCCACGTCCAGGCCGCGGTACATCTGCATGGCGTCCGAATTGACGATCTCGCCGCCCACAGCCTTGGCTAAGTCCACCGACAGCTTTGTCTTGCCAGCACCAGTGGTGCCAATCACCACCAACACCTTACGCAACGTCGACATTTTGAGTCGTGAAATAATAGTATAACATATATAATATGTTTTATAACATTTATTACTGAATGTTAATGCATAATGCAATAAAGCATTTATCATAAAGTATAAAATATGAAATACAAAACAAAATTTTGTGTACTTAATACTGTAGTATTTACTGTATGTTGTTAATTTGACTCACGTACTGGCGCGAGCTGCACATGCTCCTCTTCCAGCTCTTTGTTATGATCATATCAAATGTGACAGCATGTTTATGATCATTTCCTTTTCTTGCTAGAGTCGTTTGCTTGCTTTGGAGATTAAAAACTCAGTGATGCTTACAACCTTCTGGTGCTCCGCTTCTGTCAGTTGCAGGGCATCAGGCTTCTCTTCGTCCGCAGTCGTTTGAGTATCGGCATTCACCTTCGGTATCCTCATGCCAACAGCTACCAGACTCTTGAGCTGGAAAATACGCCCGAACGTTCTTGACGACAGGTGCAACACGCAGATAGGAACCTGGTGCAGTCGACACAACAGTGGCAAGTGGCCAAACGCCATGGACTCGGGATTATTAGCAAACACCACCACTCCCACTTTCCCTCTGGCCACAGCCCGAGCTACTTGGTTCACACCTCGCACTGCATGGCTACGAGTAGCTGGAACGTCGGCCACCTCCTTCTGCAAACGGTCCAGCACGATGTCCCTCTCTTCCTTGGTCAGCTCCTCGAACTGCGGTGTTGTCCACGGCCGCACGATCTCCACGGTTTTGCATGTCCTGCGCTTCTTCTGCTGCTTGGCTTTATCTCCTCCTGATCGCTTGAATTGCGTGGCCACAGGAGCTTTAACCTTCGCCTTCGCCATGCTGACCAAAATGATGGCTCAATAGAAATCACATCAACGATTGGTTAAAAATCAATTTATTATTAGCGAATCATCATTTTTAAACTTGTAGCTGGATTTTCTCCAATCAGCACAGTTTCGCATCGTGTTCAGTTTCCGACCTTCATTACGGAAAGGACAGAGACATGGGGAGGTTCTTGGGGGCGTCACCTACGGCCAACAGCGAGCGCAACCGCAGGTACGAGATGCTTCCGGGCGACAACGAAGAAGAAGACACAGCGCATCAGCGTGTAGCCGCCACGTCGCCCTCTCCAGGCGCTGAGAACACGCGCGTGACGTCGCCTTCGAGCGCTACGAGCCGGTCCGCTTTGATGCGAAGTGACAGCGAGATTAAGGCGGACGAAGCTGCAGCTGAGGAGACGCAGCACCCGACGCTGCAGCGTCAACATCAGGAAGTGGCTGAGGAAGATTCAAAGAAAGAGGAGAAGGAGACACCAGAGACGAAGGAGGAGAAGAAGGAGACGCCGGAGGATGACGTTCAGACCAATAATACAGAGGGGGACGCAGATCCTGAGGCCATCCATGTCCGTATATTGGACTTAAACGGCAAGTTCTTCAATATCTCATGTCGGCTGGACTGGAATGTGGCTCAGATGAAGCAGAAGGTGATGGAGACCACAGAGGTGGCTGTAGCTTCCCAGAGACTCATTTATCGTGGCCGAGTGCTGGAAGATGAGTCTTCGCTGGAAAGCTACAAGGTCGAGGACGGCCACACAATTCACCTCTTTGTAAGGGCAGCTCCTACGCCCGATCCAGAGATTTTAAACGCGGAGCTGAATGCCAATGGCAGCACCAGCGGGTTGAGAGATGATGGAATTACTGTTGTGAACATCAATAGTGATATCGTGTCGTCGGCCGTGTTCCCGTCAGACTCGGCGAGACGTGTAGACCCCTTGATGCTGGATTCGCCGCTGGGTAATTGCGCTCGACGTGTCAAGCTTTGGAGTTCCTTTTTGCTGATTATTTACACGATGAAAGTCATGGGGCAATTCGCACTACTGGCCAATGACCAGCAACAGCGTGCGGCTGAGCAGGAACGGGAAAATGCCGGTGCAAGTGAAACGGATCGCCCGATGAATAGATACGACGAATATCCGCAGTACTACACGCCTGACCCGCTTATCGGCGGGATTGAACTCTTGGTACACTGCTTTGGTGTGTACGTTGGCTGTGTGGGCTTCAAAGCAGCGCACGATACGGACATCCGCCCCATCCGTTTCTACTGCAGAGGCGTTGTGTGGCTTGCCATCCTGACAGTTGCAGAGCAGATTTACACTACAGTGCAGATCTCCGAGACGGACTTCCCGACGGAGCGAGTGCAGTACCCGTATGGTGGCCAGGGCCCGACGAAGGAAGACATTGTGTCGGCGAACATATTCCAAACGATCATGCTCGTGGTTATGTGGCTCATTGCCATCCGTCACTCGTATCTGCATCAGCGTGAGGTATCCATTTACAATCAGTCTTTTGCCGCGGCTGCAATGAACGCTGCGCCTCCTGTTCACCTACCTGAAGTGGTGTGAGGAGAAAACAGGTTCTGTAAAACACGATCAGTTTGTGGGACCCAAGTCAACAAGAATATGTATTTTGAAAATGTGCCTCGATAAAAGCAGATTCATTGTCAGTTTTGCTTTTTCTTCTGTTGTGCAGGAGCGTCAAAAATAGTCAAGTGTTTTAAAGACACCTGCAACCACCTGGGCAGTTCCTCTCCAACCTTCGCCTAAACAGAGCAGCCTGGAAGGAGAAAGTGTGGCAGAATGTCGGCGGCGGATTTCGATGATATCTTCGGCGAAGACCCAAAGATGGATGCGACAGCAGCACCTACCCTGACGGATGTGAACCTGGAGGACGAATTCGGTGGAAATACCAGTGGCAAAGCTGCTAAACCAACGGACAGTTCTAGTGCACAAGGATCGAATTGGGAACATATTGGTAGCCGTGAACAGGATGAATTCCTTTCTTGGCTCGATGACGGGCAGAACGTGCCGAAAGAAACCCCTTTCATTCCTGAGCCTCCAGCGTCATTAGACAACATTCCTCCAGCACCAGTGTCAACAACACCAGCTGAATTCGACAGCGTCTCACTCGATGACGACAACGACGACTTCGACAAAATGCTAGAAGGTACTAGCAGTGCTGTACCTTCAGTTAATGAACCATCGTTTGGTGATAGTGATGATCTTGACCGGATGCTAGACGGAGCCAATACACATCCAAATTCGTTTGAGTCCACCCAAACTCCAACGGCTACGGTTAACGGCATTGCTTCAAACACCTGCAACGAACTTGGCACCATGATGCAAGCCACGAACGCTCCAGTGGCTACTTCGAGCGCAATATCGTTAGATGAAGACGACGACTTGGAACAAATTGTGAAAAGTGCTGGGGCAAGCACTTTCGTTCCGGTGGCCCCAGTTGGCAACATTTCGCTCGATGATGATGATGACGATCTTGAGAAGATTATCCAGCAGGCCAACAAACAAGCCAACGCAAGTAGCTCACGTGAAAATAGCAGCTCCTCTTTACAGATCAAGAGTCAGGTTCAGGCCCAGCACAAACCTCAAATCGGTACAAAGTGGCTGCTCCTTCACCTCGAGTAGCAGATTATTAATTCTTGTTCATTTCCATTGCAGATGTGGCAAGTGCGAGGAAGATATTCCTCGAGACAGGAGAAGTCCCAGCAGGATCTCGGCTTGCGTTGTGGCAGCGAGCCGTGCAGGTACACCACTTAGAATTGAAATTTAGTATTCTGGGTAGGAATCTCACACTTGTCTTTTTGTTGTAGCCTGGGTCAGAAGACTCGGCATCGATGTACGCAGTGCAAACAACCTCGCGTTCATTATCCAGCCAAGCCCTTCTTCGTAAGGAGGTGGAAGCCTTGTGTTCACGGATTTTTTCGAGCGCAGCTCATGCACGAATTCTTCAGGAAATAGGTGACAGTATGCGTGGCACGCATCTGCTCTTCATTGACAGCGCCGAGACGCTGCTCACTTACCTCTGTACGCAGCTAAATATCGATTATTTCCCGGGAATGGTGTTCACTTTCGCGCCATTGCTACTCGCCAGTGGGAGTGAACCACTTCACCCTGAAACTGTGGAGACACTAGCAGCTACGTGCCGTCGGTTCCTTCCACACATCGGACAGCAGCGTCCTCTGTCCACCTCAACCACTGGCCGGCGTCCACTACTCAAACGCCTGCTGCTTTACCACGCTCCACGACTTGCATCCCATTTGAGTGAACATTTTCCAACTTGGAATCAGGCGCCTCCAGAGGAATACGATGGAACTAAGGGGAGTGGCGCTATCCCAGACTCATGGGTGGCATCCTTTTTCGAAGGTGAAAGAATCGTTAGCGAATCTGCCAACTTCGACTTCTTGCTCAAGGTCTGGGACTGCTCTTTGGTGTTCGAGGCTTTCGCTTTAAGCGAGAACACTCCTCTTACGACGGGCTGCTTTATCACACTTTATTCCATCATGACGGCCGAAAAAGCATTGATGCGCATGGAGGGTGAACAACTGCGTCACTGTATGGCCACGACACTACTGGACACGCTCCTGCGCGGCGAATTAACAAATGGCAAAACCTTCGTCCAGGGTGTTCGTCGCTTGATGGATACAACGCCTCCTAGTATCTGTACGAAGCTTCGCAGCTCTGGTGTACCACCGGTGGTCGAGAACGATGCGGTGCAGACTGAGGATCAATCAGCTACTGCTCATACTGGATCTAACAGCTTCGGGATGAACAGCTTACTGTCGGTATCGACGCAGGGCTTGAAAGATGTGTCCAACTTGATGATTGATATGCCGGTGAAGTTGATGATCGACATGCCGGTCAAGTTGCTCACGATGGTTCCACTGAATCCCATGACAGCTTTGTCATCACCAACTTCCCAATCGTTAACGGATTCTCCAGAAACCCAGCAACTCTTCTACTTGCACGTCCAGGCCATGGAAGTTGCATCAGTCTCGGTGACCTTGGAGGCAAGTGAAGTCATCCCATCTGTGTTCGGAGGGATTCAAGGACACGAAACCGGGTCACTGCGCTATTTTATCGTCGACTGCCGTGGAGTTGAGGACATGCGGCGTGGACAAGTTCCTACAGCCTTCCACTTCGACCCGGATGCTGTCTCAGACACTGTAGTGCTTGATCAAGTTCTTGCCACACTTGGCCCTCTGAAAACCGCTGGAGTACACATTTGCGTGATGGGTCAAGGTTACGCACACATTGCAGAGGAACTTCGCCAATTTCAGCAGAAGCAAGGTGTCGTAGCGGGTTCGCCGTTCTCGTTGAGCGAGGAATTCCTGGAGACATACGCGAATGACCAAACGCGTGTTCAATCCACCATCGAGTTCTTGCTGAAACACGAGTTCCCCCGCGTGAGTGTCCTACAAGGAGGTTACTGTGCCGCGCACGGTTACCTCTTCCGGTCTCACAGCTTAACTGTCGATGACCTAGGAGATCACGACACACCCAATTGCAATCTTTGCAAGCATGACCGAAGCATGGAGGCCGTTCTTCCTCACGACACTGCTCCCGCTGAAGATAAGAAAGATTCTGGGCACGAAGATGTCACGAGTTTTGATGCAAGTTGCCGAACTGGGAGCTCAAGAGCAAGCGAGGCTTCTAATTCATCAAGTACTGCCATGGACGAGTCCGGATTCACCGATATCAATCTCTCTCCTGCCGCCAACACAAAAAGTCCTCCGGCCGGATCCTACTATTCGAGTTTTACTGGTGCCTTTAAGACCGGTGGTAAGACCCTCCTGAGCCCGACGATGGACGGCACAAAATGGCTTCTGAAAAAATCTGCTGCGACCACTGCGGAATTTGCCAATGCTGCTGCCAGTATGGGCAAAATGGGCAACAATAACCGGACAGGGAGCATGCAGGGCACCGCCGCGGCTGCCAAACCCTCGGGTTCTCCAGTAAAAGAGTCAAAACCAGCCATGGCGAACCTGAACAAGCTGAGAAACTCGCTGGTAGCAATTGGGTCTGAGAGTCTCGATATGCTAAAGAAAGTTGAGTCTGCTACTCTCCACGCTGTCGAGCAGGCTGCGGTGGCAACAACGACGACCACAGCTAAGGTTCGAGTACCATTCCCTTCAAGCCTCTCACCCTCCACGAAGGAAGCAGGGGCTGCTTCATCGTCTGGGGCTGTAAAGTCATCTCCTGCAAACTCGACGCCCGCCACCACCCCTCCTGCACCACGTGGTTCTCTATCAGCGGACCCTGCACACAGCAAATTCTTCCACCAGTCGACAGATGAAATGTTCACGATCGATGACGACGATGATGATGGAGACCACGAAGGGCACTTCGTTCAAGATGAAGAATGCCGAACATCTTCAGCACCGACTTTTGCCAGGGATTCTCCTGTTGCTGCCAATCTCAGTGGGCCTCTTCACGACGTTATAAGGGGCCACGTTAGTGAGCTGAGAAAGGGTATGACGGTGAGCCGAACGCAAATGCTACCTTGTGTTAGTAGCCCGTTCTTCGCTTGCTACAAAAAGAAGGCAGCGAGTGGAAATGGCGCTGGCATGCACCCGCGACGTGTGGTCATGATGGAGAACCACCTTGTAGTGCTGAAATCCGCCACGCGCAACGAGGATGACATGTTCATCGTAAAATCTTGTCACCCACTATCGCACATTGCACGAATGACCTGCCTCAAGAAGAACGCACTCATGGTGAGCATCTACTACAAGTGGAAGGCGGACGATGGGCAAATCGTGGAGCGACGAAATTCCTACGAGGTTCAGCAGCGTGACGATTTCATCAAGTCTGTCAAGACCACAATGGACAAGATGTAAGCGTCTTCAAGAAGGCAAAACGTTATACAATGCTCACCTGTCAATTGGATACGTAGCGGGGTCGACCAACTCGCGTGGGGATAGCGGTCTAGCCTTCAAATAGGTATCTCAAAATACACACTCCTTTTGCATGCGATACTGCAGATTTCCCCTCATTTTCGTTCTTCACTTGATCATTTGCCAGCAACAACTTCTTGCCATGTCAGACAAAAAGCGTGAGTCACTTGCGTCTAAGATCGATGAAGTTGCTCGCAACCAGATCTGGCGTGAACAATTGAAAACCGAATATGATATGGAAAGTGCGTTAACTCCCTTCCAGCTCAACCCGAAAACACGTACGTGTTGCACTTACAGATCGCCTTAAATCCCCTTAACAACTTGAACGCCCTGCAAACACTCAGTGAGCTCGATCACTCGGAAACCAACCCAAACACATCCGGCAGATTTCGGGAAATCACAGGATGACGACGAAACGCGAAAACTTGCCGCCAAACTGCGCGAAGTAGCAAAGAAACCCACTGAGAAACACGCACTACCGATGACTGAAGCGCAGCGTGTTGGGTGGCTTCACGACATGGCAAGCAAGGGAATGCGAGCAGACATGAATCAACGAATGTTCAAGGGCCGTGGCAGGTACAGCCTCAACAAGTTATTACCTTCCTTCACGTTGCAGTACTCACCTTTTTCTCGCTCCTTCAAGCTGCGACGTCACCAAATTTGCCGACACGTATTGCACCATGGCAGGCTGTAGCCCGTTTGCAGACAAGTCGACGCGCTGATGCTGACTGACCTCGAGAAAAGAAGACAGTGGTTATACCCAGCATATAAGAAAGGCTACGCCCAAAACATATTAAAGCCCTCCTTCCTCCGTCACCTCCACCATCGCCGAGATCCCAATACCTTAACCCCTTGTGCTTGCCCTTCCCGTCTTCTGGTACTGGAACATTCTTCGAGGAGAAAAAAGCGAAGACGGCAACCGGAGAGCTGTCTACCTACACGTCCGATGGCAGGGGAGGAGCTGTGACTGATCCTCGTCGCTCTGTTCGATGAGGAATAGCCTCGGTTCCTGCTACGGGAGCGCCGGGCGCACTAACAATACTGGACATTGACGACTGCTTCGTGATAGGAGGGAGCATGCTTAAAGTTGGTGATGAAAGTGGCTCCATCCCCGCTACTTCTGCATTTTCGTCCAGCAGTAGCAACTGGTTGCGAAGCTCCTCGATATGTGACAGCACCAAACGTCGATGACCCTTTTTCACCTCCATGTCGATGAGGTCGTCCTCGTCAATCGTAGCTACACCACGAAGCGTATCGAAACCATCTTTCTCAAAATTGTGAGCGTATTCTTCCATTTTGAAGAACTTGAGCCAGTTGTAAACGGTCTCAATATCTGGATCATTGACAAAATAAGCATCAATAAGAAGCACATCACGCATTAGAGCAAGGTTGCACCACGACGTACTTCTACTTCGTGGAGCAATACTGTCCTCTTCATCACCCGCAGGACGGCCGCCGTCATGCTCCAGAAGTGATGTTGAGGTTTCATCGTTCGTCGAATAGTCGTCGTTGCCTTCCTCCCACGCCTGCAGGTAATTGGCGAGAGAACTATGTCCTGCTTCAAATGCACAACGCGATGGACTCTTGTTCGTCTACATAGTGAATTTGTCAGAAAAGGAAAGATAGACACCTCACTTTAATACCAAATGATTTACCAGTGTCAACGAGAGGAACTCAGCCGAGTTTCGGGACTTGCGGATTAGCCAGAATGCACACTCCTTGTTGCCTCCTAGTGCAGCACTATGCAATGCATTGCGGCCAAACTGCAACACCATGAACAGTACTTTAATACTTGCCACCTCGTCCCAGACCAAACGTTGCAGCACTTCTTGCGTACCTTGTCAACGTCTGTCCAAACTTCGAAATGCTCGCTTAGCAGCCTCAAAGTTGATAAATGACCAAACTCAGCAGCCCAATGCATCGCGTTTTTGCCGTTCTGTTACAAACAATACACATGTAGTCAGCTCTGTACCAAACTCCTGTGACTAAAGCATTATCCATTCAGTACTTTGTCGCGCATAAACCGCAGAGGGTACGCTCCATTGATGTCGGCAATAATCCGCGCAATTTCTTCATCGTCACCCTCTTCAGCTGCATGAACAAATTTCTACTCGCGTTTGCAACAGCAAAAAAAAATGCGTTAGAGGTCTTCTGAACAATATACACCCAAATTACCATATCAAACCAAAGCATACCTGTGATGTCTCATACCAGGTCTTAAGAAACTGCACGCACTTCTGCTTGTGTTTGTCCTTGGCAATCTGGTACGCCGTCTTGTTATCCTACAACAAAAAATGTCAAAACTATGAAACAACACACTTCGCAGCAGAATCACTCACGTAGCTCGTGATGTGGATGTCAATGCCCTTCATACAAAGGTACTGAATCACCTCCTTGCGTCCCTTCGACGCTGCCCAATGCAGACATGTGCCTCCATACTGGGGAAACAACACCAAAACGTATCAAAATCTCGCTCTAATCCGTCCTCCTCCTCCGATACATACCTCATCCACTGCGTTAATATCAATGGGGCTGGGACACTCTTCCAACAGGTACGCGACCACATCCAAGTGGCCATTAATGGCCGCCGAGCAATGTGCCAAACGCCCAAACTTGTCCGGAGCGTCCAACGGTCCCTTATTCTCCACCAGAAACTGCACCACCTCCAGATGCCCGTAGAATGCCGCATAATGCAGTGCTGTCTGGTCGTCATGGTCTGTGGCGCTCCAGTCCACATTGCAGTGCTCGTCCATCCACTGCACAATGTCTAACTGGCCTGCCGCAGCCGCAGCGTGCATTGCTGAGCATCCATGCTGTGTTAAAGCAACGCAATTACCGTTAACGGTATTACTGCACATTAAATGCATATGACCATCACTCTTACCTGGTTGCGGTAATTGACATCGGCGTGCAGAGTCTTGACGAGGTGCTCGACCTCCAACAATTTGCCGCGGTTGGACTTACAGATGAGCACGTCACCCAGTGTGTAGCTCTCCACGACGGGTGGGGCGCTAGCGCTTAGAGGCAACTGCAGCACGCGATTCATTGCAGCGCAGCCACTTGACTTCTCTGAGCTGCTCAAATGAGAGTGAGGGACAAAATCGGCACATGTGTGCGTCACACTATTTTGGGGTTTTAGGTATGAAACAACCGGTATACCGGTAGCGAGAAATATGTGAGACCAAGATGAAATGAAATGGGAAGAAACTTGGTTTAATCTTACCACTTTTGAGTTTTAACCAATGAACGACTACCAAAAGCTAAAGATAGCGCCGCTTCAAGAGCCGTATAGTAGGGCATAACGCCGAGTGCCATCGAAAGCCTCGCAGTGTTCTAGAGATCGATCATGGGAGCTGGGGCTTCGACCGATAACACCGGCGAGGTGAAGACGCCTTAATCATCAAGTACTTGCCTATTCCTCGCTGAAGTTCTGAAAAACGTGACTGTGTCAATGTTGTAGATTGTAGTGGGGGACGTCGTCACCTTCCAGGTCGAAGATCACCCCAAGCGCGTTGTTGGAGTAAGTGTCAGTCATTAGATACAATAAACTACCTGGAGGTTATTGATGATATTGTCGCTGCAGATCGTAGCGGACGTCCAGGAAGACTGCTGCAGCATTCAAGTGTCCAACGTAGAGGTGCTGGACGGTATCCCGCGAAGTGACGTCAAGCGAATTGCCAAGTGGAATGAAATTGAGGTCGGTGACAGAGTCAAAGTGAAGGAGCAGGGGTCGCGGCTTTACTACGAAGCCGAGGTACGCCAGCGCAACGAGAACGGCACCTACAAGGTGCACTTCG
Organism: Phytophthora capsici; assembly: GCA_030324255.1. NCBI lineage: Eukaryota > Oomycota > Peronosporomycetes > Peronosporales > Peronosporaceae > Phytophthora > Phytophthora capsici. The sequence continues at coordinate 3,488,193 of CM059362.1, read as the reverse complement.
CAGAAGTGGACGAGGAGGAAGACGATGTAGCAGCTGACAGAATGCTTAAACTCATGTCTGGCCGCTTGGAGGACAAGGAATGGATGATGTATAAGGAGACGGAGCAGGAGTAGATAGCTACGTAGACTACGGAGTTTTTCCTCTGCATAACAGTTTCCCTGCCGCGTATACAACGCACGGGTTAAACGCCATCGTGTACCATATCACCACTTCATTTTAAACAAACGACAAGGCTCTTGATTCCGTAGTGCTTGAGACAAGTGGGATTATACTTATTCGTTCTGGCTAATTTGTCTTTGCAAGCTGCAATAATGAGAGGAGGCCCCCTTTGGGAATGCCCACGAAGTTTCCTACATTCTCTATTATCCAGGTCTGCACAAGAACACACAAACAACATCAGAAAGTAATAACTTCGAAGCAACTCATTCACGTACCTCAATCCTGCTCTCTATTGCCTCCAAACTATCCGTTCGTGAAAGAGCGATGGGTCCAACGGCGGTAACAGACAAAGGTTCGGTACCTTCAGGAGCATCGTCTGGAAGGGGTAAAATGAGAGGTTCTCTGAGCAATAGTCGAACCATTGCTTCACTCTGGTTTGGCAGCAATTGTGCAAACAAGGCTTGCCGACGAAGTCCATGGACGATAAGATCTACGACAAATAAAAAACAAGCTCAACAGCGTGATCTGCAAGAAATGGAGTCGAGTAGGACACAAAATGGAATCGCACCATCTAGTAACTCGGTGGAGAGAGCTCGCAAGCGAACGGTGTCGTCGGCACCTTCATATACGCCTCCAGCGAGCCAAATAGCAAGATTGCGGAGCATGGGGTCATAGAACACGCCCTTCTTCTGCAAGGTGGCCGTGGCTTGGTCGATCACTTGGGATACTAATGGACGCGCAAATTGCCAGGCGAACAATTTCTTGCGCATTCTTTGATCGTGTAGCTCTTTTTCAGCTTTCTTCTTCTTGATAAGCTCTTTTCGGCGATTGGCCTCCTTCGCCTTCTCTTCCAACTCGCGTTCTGCCTGATTAACATCGCGTTTTTCGGCCATCAGAACCTCGTGCTGACGATGTAGCATCCGAATTTCCTGTTCTTCTTTCACTTCGACCAATGCTTGTGCGAGCGTCTTGTTCACCAGCACATTCAGCAGTGGCCTTACCTCGACATCAAATTTGAATAGCCCATCGGACTCTTCAATCTGTAAAATGCATAAATCAGCACGAAAAAAAAGCACGGTAGACCAATCTGTATCCACTACTTTCCTGTGTTGATGTGTCAATACCGATCTTTGGCCGCATGAACATGTCGTTCGTAGTGGCATTGTGTACGACAGTGCGGGGTAGGAACTCGTCCGTTTGACTGAACGACTCGCGCTCCGGGATCGGCTGCGTCTGTTCAATCAGGTTGGCATCCAGAGAGATCGAGGTGACTATTACATCACAAAATACAAGTCAAGTTTCATCAACTGAACTGCAGAGCAACATTTACACTACGTACATCCGTACGATGATGCCGCTTGCGCAGCAAAGACACTCGAGTTTTTGCCGTTGTTGTTGCTCCTTTTCTTAATTGATGCGCTTCTCCGTTTCTTCGCCTTCTCTCGGCCGTCAACACTCCTCGTTGAAGTCATCTACAGCAAACGCAACTAATAGTCAGCATATAGTCTAAATTCTGTAAAATATCACAACTTTCATCGCCGTACCGGCGCGAAGACGCTTCCGCGTGGGATTCTCGGGTCATGCATTATATTCGTCGGGACCGACTTGTTACTGCCATCGCGCGCCTTGCCTCGACTCGTCTGTACCGGCCGCGGCTTGGATGAGTACGAGTACGACAGGTCCGGCTCCATGCCTCCCAAATGGACCAAATGGATACATTCACAGTCAAAGGTCGCAGAAGTTGAAGTGCTAAGTACGGCTACCCACTAAGTTCGATTCATGCTAAGTGCGGTTGGCGAAGAAACGGGCTATTTGCATCGGCACTGGGCATTTTTCGACTTATATACTCGAGGCCATGTCGATCTCCTACTGCGTGGTGGCCAATGCCCACTGCCCCTTGGCCGAGTATAGCAACGGAGGCGACAAGAGCATGAATGAGTTCGCGCAGAAACTGCTGAAGAAGCTCAACCTGGCCGAGGACGCCGTGGAGTCGATGGACTTTGAAGGCAAGACGTACAGCTACCGCGTGGACAATGAAGTAGCTTATGTATGCGTCACTAACGCGGCGTTCGGCAAGAGGTATGCCAATTAGCATTTGATGGATGTACTCAGCGATGCGACGCTAATATAATTGATCGATGAACAGCTCTGCGGCACTGTTCCTGAAGTACATCAACCAGCTTTTCGACAACCAGTTCGGTATTCGAGGCAAAGCCACTAAACTTAAGCTAGATATGAATCGGGATTTTGCGCCGACGCTGAAAAAACAAATGGTGAGAATTGAAAGATGGTGTAGGAAGGAGATGTAGGACTGACGGAATGTGAATGTGTCAATGTAGGAAACTTTCTCGTCGGACAAAGGAGCGGAGAAATTGCAGGCTTTGAAAAAAGATTTGGACAATGTGAAGAGTAATGTTCAGGAGAACATCAGTACGTCAGCTGCTTTGTATGCGGGATCGAATGGTATACTGACTTTGTTGAACAGGCAAAGTTCTGGAACGTGGTGATAAAATCGAGCTGCTAGTGGACAAGACAGACCAACTGAAGTACGTAAATGACGCCCTGGTAAATGTCGAGAGCTTCAGACATGCTAATATATTTGCCAATTACAGCTCCCAATCTGCAGCATTTGCCAAGTCTAGCACGAACCTCCGCCGCCACTTGTGGTGGGAAAACGTGAAGATGAACATTGCAATTGGAGCAATAATTGTGGTAAGTGGCATTTACTATTGTAATTCCCAGTGTTGTCCAACTTTTGTGTTGGATTTATCGTCCGAAGAAGTGGCATTGCGTCGGCGTGCTAATGATTTTGATTGTTAGATTTTCCTCCTCCTTATATTCCTGTACATCAAAAGCAAAGTGTCTGGAAGCGGAGACAAATAGGTAGAAATGAGTCTTTCGAACTAGACATCGACCAAGGACCAAGACAACGCAACCACCAGGAGAATACTGCGAAGCTGACATATATTATTGATGCGACATCGCTCGCAGTCGACCGGGTAATGACAGAATGGAGTGCCGCGTTTTATTGTGCCTTGAATTTGCTTCTTGACGTTGGTGCAGTCGATGAAGTCCCAACCAATTTTCCAGCGCACCCAGTAGATACAACAAGGACAGCGCTGCAACCGTAGTAGAGTTGATTGCTCGTCAAGTAGCTCGCACCACCAGTTCCAAGAACCACGAGCACGTTTGTTGGAAGCCGGAACAGTGACAACGTAGTGCTCAACTTATCTTTCGGGAAATATCTACTGCGGAGAGTTGCGCAACAGGGTGAGATCACCCCAACACAAACCTTCAGCAACAAAATACAGGTCAGTATATCGGATCGCAGCAAAAGCCATGATGAGGCACCATGCTCACCTCAAAGACTAAAAATCCGCATAAGATGTACTGGTAATCCGTCGTAACCTTTACGCACCAGAACAGCACAGCGCCTGTCAGTTGATTGCAACCATTGCCAGCACGAACAACTTCATCAAACCGTCGGAATAAGTAACGTGATAGCAGACGTAGCAGCAGCCAGCAGCAGCACGATTTCCTTACGAAGTTGCGAATTGTTCACTAAATCGAATATCTTGCCCCCCATTGCAATGCACAGCATAAAACTTGAAAATACCAGACCACTGGGTAAATCTCCGTTAGGCACGACTACTTCCAGCGTTGGGTACCACAAAAACACTACAAGAAGAGTAAGTTTACGAGGGTGATGCTAAGGCAACCACTCTGTGAAGCTTACCAAAAACATACATCGCTCCTTCAAAGAGCGAGTAGCAAAGGCCTAAAGCGTACGCATCCCAAGACAAGAAGTCGCAACTTTTCACGTCATAGTCATCGGACGCATCTGTCTTCAGACTCTCGTCACGAATGTCCACAATAGGTGATCCATAATTTTCCGACCAAGTAAATATGAAGATGGCAGCAATTGTCGTCACGATCACCGCAGCACGAAACGGGCCGATATCTCCAAATGCATCCGCGGCGACCTGTGCACCAAACCCGGCAAGTACTGCGATTACACCATTGATCTCTGACCCGAGAGCAAACGTTTTACCAAGTAGGCCCTCGCTAAAACCTGAGAAGATATACACGTAAGTATTTACAGCTACAGTAGAACCAGCAAAGACATCACTAAAGTACCCCGTTTTCGATGTTCAGTGACCATCCAGCTCTCAAACGCCGAAAACAGCAGCGATGTTGAGATCCCACCAAGAACTCTCCCAATTAGCAGCACTGTCATATTCGGTACGTCTTCTAAGATATTGATAACGATCTGGCAAACAACAAAGCACACGAAAACCCAGTTAGTTCGCTGATAAATCTCAAGAAACACCTTTCCCAGCCACGCCGACCTCCAATACGCAATACGCCAAGCACGCTGTACGACGACCATAGCTATCCACTAACGGGCCGATAAAATTGCCAAACACGACCGAAGACAGAAATCCGGTAAGGAACAGCGCACCAACATCCATATTATAGCTCTGCAGAAACATACACATGTATCAGTAAAGAAAGATAAAACGCATCACGGCAGTTCAAGAATGTCACCTGGTACAGACTGTACATGTGTGTCCCTTGCAGCCAGTCAGCGAACATGACGAGCCCGTAGACGACCAGGTAACGACGCTGGAAGTGCACAAAAGCTGCATCATTAGCCTTGGACTCTTCTTGACGAAACTGTTGTCGAGATTTTCGCGCCACGGCGAACTTCTCTGTAACGTGCAATAAAAGTAAGCACACGAACAGCCCCAGGCAGCAGGAAGACGCCCACACAGGCCACTGAAGGACACCGAGCCACATTAGAAGCGTCATTGTGCCCCACTTCAATAAATGACCGAAGTAATTTATTATTGATGCTACTTAAAATGGCTACTTCAAAATTAAAATCGTTTGTTGAAAAGTGGCTGGTCACAATAGAGTTGACAATGGAGGTGCTCAAGACAACGACCATCAGCGAGAAGGCGGCGGCCAAGCTGCTCAAGAAGTTCGTGGACAGTAAGGAGGAGGAAGAGAACACCGACCTGATGGTGCGTTTGCTGTCATGGCGCTACTTTGCGTTGTTTGGCTGACGTTGTTTGTTGTTGTGTAGATCAACGAGGAGGTCAAGTTCCAGTTGGCGCAGGTATTGGCCCACTTGGAAGGCAAAAAGCCACAGCTCCAGCCGCAGGGCGAGTTCGAGTTCGGAGAGTACTAGACCTCGATATGTAATAACACAACATGCGCGAAGACGATAGAAACGAACTAGTGTTGCATTTGATGCAGGTTTCACGCTGGAGTTGAGCTGCCTTATTGGATGCTAGGTCGTTATCGCCGCATACATGTACATACTGGTGGAACTTTGACGGACTCAACAACAAGGCTGTAATTGGCGTTGCCGGAACTGATCAGTATCCTAATGGGCTAACGGAGATTCTACGGCGGCGAGTGCCTCTACAAGAGTCTGCATCTGGTCAAGATGCCTCCAGAGTCGCAGACTCTCTACAGTAGGCGACTCAGGGCTGCTTGAACTTGCTGCCAGCAGTTGTACCAGGTCGCTACCACGTTGGAGCATTTTGGCGCTGCAAGTTACACAAACACCTTGTCGTTTCGGCAATTAGCCTTACATGTAGCGAGGCGATGTAGGCGGCGGTTACGTTCGCAATGCGCAGACTGAAGCTCCTGCTGAACATTCATCTTCCCCGAAGTAGATCTCTTCGACACTTGTTCTCTCGACAAGCAGTGATATCATAACCCAGCACGCCTGCCACTGGTTACCAGATGCGATCGCGCCTTTATCGGACCATTACAGCATCCGTTCGCTACATGCATCGGCGTCCATGAAGACCCCGATGTAAGCCGTTGAAAGCCAAAGAGCCGCGTGTATTGTCAATCACAAATTTTTGTAGGGATGTAAGCACGCAAACCAGCCAAGTGGTCAATGCAACGCGGCATGTCGCTCGTGATGTAACGAGCCGGCAGCCTGTGTGCAATACGCCACGAGGCTCTAACGTCCGAATCGGCGCCGCACGTATCGCTCTAGATCGGCAATGTCACCAGCCTGGCACGGCGGAACACAAACAGCACTCTGGGCCACAAAGGTCTCCAGATACGGGTCACCCGGCCTGGTCCTTGTGCCTCTTTGCGCGTGCGTGCCGTCTCGACGATGGTCTTCCGGTCATGAGCACAGGCATTACTCGATGCAAGAAGTGCAAGTTGTGCGACCCCGCGCGGAGAGGCAGTGGAAGGGCAGTTTCCAGCTGGCAGCTTCTTGTCCACCTTGTGGTGTCTGCAGCCGGCCTGGTAAGCCTTCCTTGCCTCAAAAGTCTGTAAATATTTACCAGAGATAATATAAACTATCCCCGAACCGCTAGGACAATGACTGTGGGGTAGAAGCAACCTCCAGGGCTTCCTATCCACAGACAATCACGAACATGTTGAAAGTCAACTGCAGGCTCGTCGACATCCGGCACTGACAGGTCACAATCACGAGCGTTACAGTACAGTGGGACTCGTCGCACTGCAACTGAACAACCGGCAGCCAGCTCCAAGCTGTCACTTGCAGATTTTCCAGCTCTGAACTAGACTGTGTGTCTAGTATTTTAATATATTGCAGAAAAATGCTCGAGTCCCGCAGCAGCAACGAGCTGGACCTGGCCTACATGCCCTACCACGAAGGCCTCGTGAACCACAACGCGCCGCCCGTGCGCGGAAGCCTCTCCGTGCGTGTGTCCAACCAGCTGAGCCACTCGCACTCGCAGCAGTCCTCGTACTACGCCGATAGTGACGACGACGACGTGTCGGACGATCCGGCGTGGATGACAGCCCCGCGCGGCAGTTTGCAGCCGGCGTTTCCTTCCAGCCTCATGAAGAAGGCGTCCAGTGCGTCTGTGACTGATACGCAGGCTTCCAGCCCCGTGTCACCCGGCACAGCGCCCATTTCCAGTGCTGGAGAAGAGGACGAGCAGGTGAAGCAGCGCAAGGAGAAGAAGGACGACGAGGAAGAGGACGACGACTACTTCCCGCCTACGCCTCAAATGAAGTCCCCGCCACGTACTGAGCCGGGCTCGCGGCGCAAGAACTCCCCACCCAATGGCGGACGCCGCAGTTTGAACAACAATGTGGACGAAAAACTAACCACGGACCTAAAGCTCCGTAAGTGCAAGAGTATGCCTATGAATAAGGCCCCGGCCAACCCAGTGGACAACAATAAGGTGGTGAACCTGGGGGTTCCCCGCAACTCACGCGGTAACTCGGAGATCGACCGCTTGTCGGTGGAGAAGAAACCATCGGACGTACCCACGTCGCCTGAAGGCGCGTCGCGGAGGTCGACGACTGTCGGCAGCAACAATGGCTACCGAGACAGCATGATGCGCTACCGTCCGAGCGATCTCAAGCCCCAAGATCTCACGACGGCCATGTCGCGTGATAGTCTCGCCCCGGAAAATTTCGAGAGCGCCCGCAGCGTCGACATGTACGCTAGTAGTCGCAGCAGTACTATGGAACTTGAGAGCGGCCGTATCAACGATCAGTTCGACAGCAACCGAAGCAGCAACGTCTTTGACAGCAGTCGCGGCGTGGACCCGTTCGCCAGTACTCGCAGCACGGACCTCATGAGTGGGCGCGGTTCGGTCATGCACTTCGGCCCACGTGTGACGGAGGAAGGCTTGTCGGACTTCCTCCGCGCTGTCAAGTCAGGCAACCTCCAGGTGATTCGCTCCTGCTTGCAAGATAGGAGCACGGACCTCACGGAGCGCGACCCGGTGCACGGCCAGTCAGCGATGCACATTGCTGTGCGGTTCGGCCAGCTGCACGCCGTGCAGTTGTTGTGCGGTAAAAAGACACGCGGCCTGCTTATTGATGCTGTGGACAACCGACAAAACACGCCACTGCATCTCGCAGCGGCCAAGTCGCGCCGTATCACCAAGTACCTGCTCGAGCACGGCGCGGACGCCTCGCGCGTCAACAACCGCAACCAGACGCCGCTGGCCGTGCACATTATCACGGCCAAGCGCGATGACCCGCTCATTGCAGAGATGCTGCTGCAACACAAAACGGACCCGAACGGCCCGCTTGGCAACAGCACGCTGCTTCACAAGGCTGTGGATCTCAAGTTCTTCGAAATCGCCTTCCGTCTGGTGCGTCACGGTGCGCGCCTCGATGCCAAGGATGCACAAGGCCGCATGGTCTTTGAAAAGGCCGACCGCAAAGTGCTTCGCCAGCTTTGCGGCAAGATCTCGTACCCGCCAGTGTGGGTCCCGAACATGGAGCGCAAGGGTTGCATGATCTGTCTGCGAAACTTCAGCCGTCTTGGCGTTGGTGTCCGTCGGCACCACTGCCGCCACTGCGGTCGTCTCATCTGCGGCCGCTGCTCGCATGTGTCCGTGGAGAGCGAGGCGTTCCCGTCCACCTTCATCGGCCACATTGACCGGAACCCGTCGGATGAGCGCTCGAACCTCAAGCGCGTGTGCAAGACCTGCAGCAGCGTGTTTGACGAGCGCGCCAAGCAGACTAAAGAGAGCTCGCCCGGCGGCAACGGTAAGTGGTCGGACGCCTTCATGGACCGGGTTGTGGGCTGCTCCTGGGACGAGATAGAGCGCAAGGACAGTAGCAGTAACCTCGGGTCTTCGCGCCGCGGCTCCCTCGCAGCGTAGGGGACAAATCCTCGGCCAACAGGACCTGCTTGAACTCGCACGTGGTGAGCTCTCCATCACTGGTAGTGGAGAGAGACCTGCCATAGAGCTTGATTGAAGCGGTGACACGCTGTCAGACAGCACCGAGGCGACCGTCGTTCGGACGGAAATGTATCAGTAACATGTCATGTTCATGCGTTGACTTTCACCTTCAATGGTACAACTTGACCATGGTCTTGTCGATTTGATTATGTGTCAGTATGTGTACAGATTGTATGTATCGTTTGGTGCACTTAGTAAGTCGTAATTAGTGCAGTCACTTACTGTACATGAGGAGCTGGCTGGTTATCATTTCTGAAGCGACAGTCGCTGGAGCTCATTCATCATGCGCTGCTGTCAGATGGTCATGGGGCCTGCGGGCACCGGCAAGGTACGACGATAGTCCAGCATTATTCTGCATTGTCTTAGCTCTCTGTAGCAGTAATTTGAGTAAATTCTAACCGCGGGATCTGGTTAAAACACGCTCAGTCCACATACTGCAACAACATGCACGAATTCTGCGCTGCGTCCGGCCGCATGACGTACGTAGTGAACCTGGACCCAGCCGCCGATAACTTCGACTATCCTGTGGCCTTCGGTATGGAGATTTTTGTTAACTTTAATCTACTAATGTTGGATTTAATTAACGAATTCTTTGTGCTGCACCAGATATTCGAGACTTGATTAGCGTGGAGGACGTGATGGAGGAACTGGGCTACGGCCCCAATGGCGGTCTTATCTACTGCATGGAGTGAGCTTTGCACGCTATATTTCAGTTGGCTTTGATGGTATATTGACGAGTGGAGTGCTACCAACAGATATCTTGTGCAGAACCTCGACTGGCTGCAGGATCTGCTAGGCGAATACAGCGATGAGGACTACTTCATCTTTGACTGCCCAGGTCAGATCGAACTGTACTCCCATCTCCCTGTGATGAAGCAGCTCTGCGAATCTCTCAAGGACTGGGGATTCAACATTTGCTGTGTTTACTTGGTGCGTCCGCTTTTTAGCAGGTACAAATGGATTGCGCACGCCTTACACGTTTGTTTGATGCAGATCGACTCTTTATTTATCGTCGACCCGACCAAGTTCATCTCCGGCGTGCTCTGCTCTTTGTCGGCCATGGTCCAGCTTGAACTGCCCCACATCAATGTGCTGACCAAGTGCGATCTGGTGGATGAAAAGGAGCTGTCGAAGTACGTTCATCTCACTTCGTCTGCAACTTTCGGAAGATAACGATAGTTCCCCGTGCTTTACAGATACTTAGACCCATCAGAGGGATACCTTCTCGAAAATCTCGCGAATGCTACTGACCCCAAATGGCGTCCTCTGAGCTCGGCGATCTGCAATGTGGTACGTGGACCTGTGGGTGATGCACCGCAAAAGAAAAGCTTCTTATGTGGTACTGTTGCATGTATAGATCAACGACTTCAGCATGGTGGCGTTTGTCCCAATGAACATCAACCGTGAGGAGAGTATCGAGACGGTGCTGATGCACGTGGACCACGCCATTAACTACGGCGAAGACTTGGAGCCTCAGGTACTGTCTTCTTGCGTGGCGTCGATCTGTTTCAACCGTTTCCTTACACAGAATTTTTATCGGTCTCGTTATTTACAGGAACCAAAGAGCCAGGATGCCGACGAGTAGATAGACTGTTTCCGAATGCAACGAACTCGATTCTCTTTTGATCCGCGTGTTCCGGGCAGACCTCCTGTGGTTTCTTTAAGCCCCTTCATCGCATGAAGACGATGCTTGAATAGTTGAAAATCGTTCTCTCAAAACGCTTGTAGACGGAACTTCAAACGTAGAGGCAGAAGCATTCGTTGCCTACGTGGATTCGGACTTTACGAATGGCTACACTGAAGTTGAAGTGCCGTCGTCAAGACGTCAAGGTTCCGTAACGGATACTTTACTTACCTTTTGTGCCTGTCGTGTAAGACAGGCAAAAGACGATCAGCAACTACTGCTCACGGTTGCCAGACACTCGGGCGTTATGCGTTAAACTAAAGGCGCTGGTCATGACTGGTTGCTTCCTTCGCGGTTGCAACGACCTCGGCCAGGATTCTGCTCTCACTTTTCATTTGGTGCTGGTCCGCCTTACATCAACTCTTTCCTTCAAAGATGACGCTGCTGCACTTATTACGAGTCATCCTTCTGCTCGCTGTTGCAACGACCGTGTGTGCTTCAGCTGTCTATGAAGCTGGCAACTCGACTGACAACATCGACTCCAACTCGACGCGTTACCTCGAAGAAGCAGCAACGAGTGACTTCCACATTGCCATGCTTAATGCTGTCAATAAGGAGCGCGCGTCTCGAGGCTTGCCGAAGTTATGCGCACACCGAGAGCTGCAAAAGGCTGCTCAGGTCCATTCGGCAGACATGGCCCGAAGAAACTACCTTTCTCACACTGGCTCAGATGGATCTACCGCTTCGAGCCGAGTCCGAGCTTCAGGCTATCGCTACACTACTGTCGCTGAGAACATCGCAGCTGGTCAGTCTACAGTGACCAAAGTGATGTCGTCCTGGATGGGCTCCAGCGGCCACCGAGCCAACCTTTTGAGCACCAAGTACAAGATGTTTGGCTGCGGCTACGCGTACAGTTCGAGCAGTAAATACAAACACTACTGGACGCAGAATTTCGCGTCGGGCAGCGGTGAAGTCTGCGGATAGAATGCATCCAAGAGTAGAGCGTGCGTGCCGTCAAGAGTGAGTGAACGTAATAGAAAAACGTCAGTTGTTGCCAAGATGTTCGTGTTCTGTGTCTCTGGAGACGCTCGATATTCGACGATCTCCTTTACCTGCACAGATCTCTATCGAGAAGGTAGAAGGTCAGTGTGCTCCACTCGTTGAGTGTCAGCTATGTCTCCATCTGCTTCAGACGCCCGTGATGAATTCATAGAACCTGTCCGGCTCCCCACGGAGAGATACTAGCAGCACCGCGTTCTCCTTGGAAGGAAAGCGTCAGCTTTAACAAGTCATTCTGCAATCTACCACCAAGGCCACTATTCTACCATGCCAAGATTTATCAATCACTTGATGTCGCTATTGCTCCTGCTGCTAGTCATCGTGCACGCAGCCAATGCTATCCAGAAAACGACTATCGGCAATGTCATTGCTCAAGAAGTTACCAACGTCACAGTCGCTCGAGAACTTCAAACGTACTCGTCGACAGGCTTCCAGACGCTGATGCTCAATGCTGTCAACAAGCAACGCACCGCCAACGGGTTGTCCAAGCTCTGTATGAACAAGAAGCTACAGACTGCTGCCCAGGGACATTCGAACGACATGGCCAAGAAGAACTACATGAGCCACACAGGATCGGACGGTTCCAGTATGTCGCAACGGATCACGGCTGCAGGATACAAGTGGAGCGCGTGTGCGGAGAACGTTGCAGCTGGACAAACGACGGTGGACGCTGTCATGACGGCGTGGATGGCGTCCAGTGGCCACCGTGCCAACATCCTCAACGCCAAGTACACAATGTTCGGCTGCGGATATGCGTATATGTCGGGCTCCACCTACAAGCACTATTGGACTCAGGACTTCGGGCATGGTGCAACTGAGAGCTGCTCGTAGATGTTTTGGGAACTTTTAACTCATGAATGAAGGATAGTTTCCAGTTTGCTAATTTTACAGTGCCAATGCCTGCTAAGACCGGCACGACCGACACGACCGTGGAAGAGCAAGTCCAGCTACGCCGAGTCTTCCGCCTGCTTGCTTTCGACACACCTCTCCGACGTCTAGAGCAGAAGTTAGAGGTACAACAGATAAATACATACACATCATAATAGAATTGACGAGGAATGTTTGCAGAAGCTATCGGAGAAGACGCAGGTTAAGTCTCCAGAGGTAGGTCATTGTTTAAGAGGTTCATACTACGTTCCATCTTTATCCAGCACATTATACGATGACAGCGGCAAGTTTCGCGGCAACAATACTCGCTAAACGAGCAAGACACGAAGCGGGGCCACTACAGGAAAGAGAAGCAGAAATACCTGGCTACACTGCAGGATGAAGTGAACCTTGGGCGAGAACTCGTGAGTTCCAAGTATCAGATCGACATGAAGGCTCTGATGACGATATACGAGCAGCTTGGCTATCCACGCTCCGGTCAGGAGAAAAGTCGACTGGAAGAAGTGATCTGGCAGATTAACGACAAACTGGACGGTGCCATTTGCTTCGAAGAGTTCGTGGACAGCTACGTGAGGTCACGCAACGATCGCTCGGGCCTGGAGCCTTCCGAGATCTTCTTCCTTACATGCTTCCTCATGTTTGACAAGGAATGCTGTGGGAGGGTAAGCTAACAGACTGTCGGTAATTTATTCACTGACATTGTTATTTTTGTTTTGTGCCAGATCTCCTTGGACGATGCAATGGGAATACTGTGAGCGAATATACATTACGATAAGTGACGCAAAATACTTAAGGGACCATTAATCCACAGGTATCTCAAGTACGGCGAGGCTATGGAGCGTGAAATGGAGATCCACTTTGGCAAACTGCTGGACGAAGGTGCCCACTTTGTCACATTCGTCGAGGTGCGTTGCATGTCGTTTAATACCATACCACCCAAGATTTTTAATCATCATTACCGGTCACATAGTTCCATGAAGCTACCATTAAACGTCTCGGTGAACTGATCGACCAACAAGCTCCTTTCGCCCGCCCCAATAAATTCTGCAAAAAGCTGTAATTCCACTTCAACATACACATTCTTACTTCAGAATCAGATCTTCAACAGATGGAGTGCAGGAAATGATGAGTGTATCATTATTGACAATTATTGTTGCTTGTCATTCCAAGATTCCCTCGTTGTCGCCATGGTAGCAATGTATTGGACGGTCTTGAGCCTTTTGCTAGCTGGCAACGCTGTAGAAGCTGTTCCGTCCCCACTGTCGCCGAATCTTTTCGATGAGTGGAGAGCAGGATACCGAGTGCGGGATATCCTACGCGAAGAGCCTCTGGAAGATCAAATCGCTCGCTATACCCGTTCAGGTCGATTCCCCAAAGGAGGACGCTCGCTACAGGAGAAAATTGATGAGACGAACGCGTTTCTAGACCGCGAGTTGGCAATTGACCAACAACGAGGTGTTGGTGTGAGTGGAGCGATTGTCTATCAGGATCAAGTGGTGTTGAGCAAAGGATACGGACTGAGCAAGGTTTGAGTTTTTATTATTCTGGAGATTTTTTCAAGAATAACAAATTAATTCTGCGCTTTTAGGCTGATAACCCCAATAGCAAAGTCACGAGCTCGACGATGTTCCAGATCGGGTCACTGTCCAAGACCTTCATTAGCTTCGGCATTGCCATTCTGGTAAGTTTTGAATTTTTTTTAACACAATTATTGGTAAAATACTGATTGTAGTAAAATAACTGTAGGTTGAAGAGGGGAAATTGGCTTGGAATGACCCAGTGAAGAAGCATTACCCGTCCTTCCGCCTGTACGACAAGTACGCGGAGGAATACGCTACGATAGGCGACTTATGTGCCATGAACTCTGGACTGAGCGATCTCCCTGATGTTGGAAGGTTTTTCGGCCTTTACCCAACAGATGAAGACCTAGCGACGGCTCTTGCTTTCATCGAACCAGCTCACAGTCTTCGTGGAGGTCACGACTATGCAAATGCGAACTTTGAAATCCTCGGACAACTGATCAAGGAAGTCTCTGGCCAGTCGTGGGATATTTTTCTGAAGGAAAGAATCTGGGAACCCTTAGGGATGACGCGCACGTTTCCGTCCGCTTTTGACGCCCAAGGCGACAACGATACCAGTTATGGTCACTTTGAGTGTGGTGGCGAGGTCTTTGGCCCTTACGATCTGGTAAACGACCCCGAAGCCCAACTGGCTGGTGAGGGTCGAGGCCAGAAAATTGCCTCAGGGTCCACATTGTCCACTTCTGATGACCTGGCGACGTTGCTCCGCCTGATCCTTAACAAAGGGACGGTAGATGGAGTCTCGATATTAAAGGACCCTGCTTCGGTAACGACCATGATCACTGGAAAATCAGCGCTGTCAATAAGGAATTTGTGGACGAATTCTTGTTTGAGGGACACCAGTTTTACCCTGATGGCAATACTCTCGCTTCCGGGTATGGCTTTGATTACGTTGGGAATGGACAATGGGGCCATGCGTATGTTGACAAGAGTGGGGATACTGCTGTACACGTAACGCGAACGGGAATCGCCCCAGATGCACAACTTGGGGTGATGTTTATGAGCAATACACAGACACCAGAAGGTCATGCGTCGTACCCGCTGGATCACATCCGCTCGTACGTTATGGGCGTGTTTCTCGACGTCCCGAAGGACATTTTGGACTTCGCGTATCGTAAATGGCGCAAAAATGACCAATTGGTTCCGATCATGGAAGGAGTACCCGCATGTGGGCTGCGTTTCTGGAAAGACCCACCATATCGTCAGCTTAGCCCCGTTGCAAGGACGAAAATGATCGGGAAGTACGTTGCTCAGTCGTCTACAGGATACTTTGGCTCTCTCGAAGTACGTGAAGCAGGAGAGGACCTAGTCTTGGACTATGGAGTTTTATCAGCTCCGTTGAGATACTACACCGACGAAGGAAACAAGCGCGTGTTCGTGTGGGACTACAAACCCGCTCCATTTTTGATTGAAGCAACGAAGCGAGACGGAAAGTTCCAGTTGGAAATTGGAGTTGTTTTCCGCCAAGCGTAAGATCGTCAAAAACCTGTAACTCCATCGTATGCTACAGTGTTTTCTGCGCGAGTTTTTCAATGAGGAAGTCTAGTTTCTGCTCGAGCAAGTCCAGTCGTGCAGCCACATCTGAGCTTTCTCCTTCAGTAAAGCAATGCTGCTTCAGTTCGGCAGGTGACTTCACTGTGCTGCTTGTTAAAGTACTGCGCTGACTGGCTCTGTTCGTTGGTTCTGTTTCTTCCGAAGTAGGGCAGCAAACCTGGTTGATGTACTTGGTCGTGAGATGTCTGATCGTATTTTCACACTCGTTAATCGTGGCTTCAGGGAATAAACTCTTGAGAACTCGAGGTGTGAGCTTCGTCTGTGGCGTCCAGTCTAACGGCATCGTCCCCAATCGATCTGTTAGTGCGTCATGCAGCACACGAGAGCGAATTCTCCCCCAAAAGACGACGCCGTAGCGTCGACCAGTTGATCGACAAAAACAAATTGCCAAAACGTGAACAACTGGAGCGAACGAGTGGCGAAGTACGTGATTCAGCACCCGATTGAAGACCCAGCATTTACTTTTGTCCTTCTTTCCTTTCTCTTCCTTGTAGGCATCCACCACGATGGCTAGAACGATGTTCAGCAGTACAAACGTCATTAAGGACATGTAGCTCCAGTAGTACGCGACCGAATAGTCGATTTGAGCGATCGTTTTAACGTCGAAATTGTTGAAAAGCATGTTGACGCACGTCTTGGTCGAGTTTTCCAGGGACGAGAACTCCTCCACGCTACTACCGAACAAAACAGCCCCAGCAGAAGCGAAGGCCATGAAAATCACCACGAAAATCACCGAAAAAGTCCGAAAAGAACGCACAGCACTAGCAATCGTGCGCGTTAAAATGCTCAAACCGACGTGATCCCGAAACGTGTTGAGTACACGAAGCCCGAGTACAAATACTGCTGCGGTGGCGAGGAGACGAAGTAGTACCGTAAGATTCGCGATGTGCTCGAACGAGTCCGTGACCGGCGAAAGGGTCGATTTAACAGCATTTTCACTCTGTCCAGTGTCTCGTAGAGATGACAGTTTACTTCGGAATGTGGCGTTGGTCATAGCCGACTGAGAGACGAACACAGTGATGTAGTAAGCGTATACTATTGGGCCTCTCAGTGCGTCAATAGCGAGCCATCCATCCGGGAAGGCCCAGAAGCTAACGGCCAAGCCTGCGTGCCGTAAAAGTTCGTTGAGATGGCGACTAGAAGACTCCCGATCCATGTTCTTGTACCGGATTATCACGGAGGTTAACGCTGAGAGCAACATCCAAGGGAAGAACCACAAAAGCACGAGAATGTCCAGTACCATTGTAACAGAATTCGGGAATTGGTCCAGTAATGTCGACGTTGTCCAAGAAGTAGGTTCAATGTACCCTCCCGGGTTGAATTCGAGCTGGAGCTTCGTAACTGCGTACCCTGGCAACTCTCCGTTGATTGTCAGGATAGTGATCTGTAATTGTTGTGTAGCTAAGTCGAGCCAACCTCCGTTCGCCTTCTTCTTGGCTAGAATCGCACTTGCATCAGTAGAATTCGTGTCAAAAGTGATGAGAAACGCTTCCGTTTCTGTTGAGGATTCATCGTAACAACTAGGATAGAGTTTCTCCAGGAAATCAGGCACATCGCACTCGTCTGACTCCATACGCGTCACTTGGAAGCTCACAGCGCCTAAAACCTTGTTCAAACCTCCGATTTGCCCCCATTCTTCAGGTGGAAGAGTGTGTCCGTTGTAGTCTTCAGTGACGAAGACTTGAGGTATGAAGGAATCATTTAACCAGTTAAAAATGTCCGGAACGCTCTCGATTTGCAGGAATTTCAGTGGTAACTCCACGTCGAGAGATGATCGACCGGAGGCTGGTGACATGGCGGAACTCTGGTAGAACATGCTGGTGGTCGGAATGTGCAGGAACATCGCAGCGACGAAGATACAGAAAGACATGACGGCCACGAGAATCTGTTTCATGTCGGAAGCGTGCTTCTCATCTCTCCAAAGCCTGCTCAGAGCCGTTCGGACGGGAAGACCGTAGCTTTCACAAGTATGGGGACAGTCAATGTCGGCGCGATACTCTGTGTCGAAGGGGTTGATATCGTTCGGGTCGGGTGACAGGATTAAATTCATATTTACCAGCGCTTCGAGACCTGCTGTTTCGAATGTGAGAGTCCTCGAGAAGACAAGGCATGGGAGAGACAACTTAGGTAGGTGGCCTAACGAATTACTTTTTTGAAGTATTGCTCTAATTAGAATGACGGTATTCCAGCCTGACTTTGGGGTTGTTGGAAAAACATCAAGCCGATACTTGGAACGAAGGGATGTCAATTTAATACTTTATGTGAAAATAGTGCAACATGTAGTAATACCTAGATTTTTATCGGCTTCAAGACAAGGCCAAATGGCGACGTCCAGATTTTTTCGAGGCCCTCATTTTACGGAACTCGTACAAGAAACCGTGCTCTACGGGCCGCAATAGCATACGGTACATGCATTACATGTACTATTTCATCTCCTTTACGCTTCCTTTGCGTTACACAAGTGGCGTAATAACCAGTGTTGGATTGAGCAGCGGCTTTAGTTTCGTTAAAGCCAAAATAAAGCCGATCAGCTTTATGTTGTCAACAAGAGGTCAGACTACTGTAGCAGCTGATGTCTATACTCAACGGTTGAGTCAACCCCATGCAGCCCAGCAGGGCCTGCTGTCTGATCTGAGCACGAGAAGATCAAGGCTTTATCTCGACATCAAGACAAGCAGTGTTGGATAAAATCGAAAAAATCGGCTTTATCGATTCAGCGGCGATTTGCAAATAAAGCCGATGGCTACATCGATAAAGCCGAAAATAAAGCCGATTAGAAATAAAGCCGAATGGCTACATTTGTATACATTTACATATACGTCCTTTCGGATGATATTTTGTATACCCGTTGGAGCGTGGGTACACTGTATAGTGACAGACAGTCACCGACGCATGGAAAACCCAGGGGTTATAGAATGCAGGAGTGGATAAAGCTATAGGTGGATATTAGCTCACTATCCTAACCCTAAAACTCATTTAATTGGGGCGAAGCCCCCCTATAATCGTGTGTATTTTGTTGTGGAGTACATCACTCTTATTTACACTCTTGTTTATCTTTTTACGAAGTGGATACATTAGTTTTTGGAATGGGTTAGGGTGACAATTTATAATCGTTCACATGGGGACCAAAAACGGCGAAAATTCCTTGGGTTTAATGACATTGTGTTCATTATAATAAGAATAATTAGGCTGACTTTAATCACTTGAAGTATCGAAGCGCCGTGTCATTAAAGTTCTTAAAGGGAGGGCACATTTTTATTGAACAGGGATTTTCTGTCATTCTATGGCGACCCTTCAAATTGAGCTAAAAATGGCTTTTTTTGCTGTGGACGCGTCGGTTCTCTTGCTCGATTTCACCCCTCTATAAGCCCTTAAAAACAGGAAAAACGAGTAAGAGTTGATGTTATCGTAAAAAAGCTGGGCCTGTAAAAAGAGTAAGAATGTCTGCTACTTAGATGCTGTATTATAACTCGGTGGTGGCTTGGATGACCAGGATGCTGTGCTTCGGAGGGGCGGCAGGCACATGACTTGCCCGGTTAATGCATAAGTTGGAGCATGTGCCACAATCGATTTCGCCACCTGGTGCACAAGTCATCTCGTCGAATCTCAATCAAGCTACTTTGGCCATGGCGTCACTCGGCGATGACCACGCTGCCGCGGAGCTGCTGGACGAAGTTGACGCGGAGCTGCGTGAGCAGGCAGCTGAAGAATCGGCAAACGTGTTTGTGTCCATTAAGGACCTGCGCCACTTTGCAAAGACAATGGACACCGGACCGGGCGTACTCGTCTCAGTCATCATGTGCGTGTTGTCCTCGGAGCGGCTGACGAACAACAGAGGCACGCGCATCACTATGGTGGATGGGTTCATGCAGCCTCATTGGAAGTCGTACAATCGGAAGTTGTCGGCAATGGACCCTTTCCGGAAGGACAGCCGCGTGGTGAAGATTACTGTGTGGGACCCGAGGGTGCGGTCAGTGACCAGACCGCGTTTTCAACTCGGCACCATATACGAGCTGAAGAAAATTCATGCGCTCAAGTTCTACCACGATGTGCTTCAGGGCAGCTTGCAGGCTGTCGGCCCGAACGATCCATGGGTCATCCGTGAGTACGGCGATTTTGAGGCTGTCAAACGCGCCAGAAGTGAGGAAGTTACTCCTTTAACGAATGGGGTCGATGAAGACGAAGAGGAAAAGGAGGAGGAGCCGATGGAGTGAAGCACTTTGGGTCGGCAGGACTGCAAGGACGGCGAGGGAAGGGGAAGTTGGAGTGTTAGGCGTGGGTACCATGTAGTAGTAGTAGTAGTATAGCAGTAGCCATTCTTTATCTTTCTTTTCAATTTACAAAGCCCGTTAAGCCTAAATTCAAAAAATACATATCGCCATAAATTCATGGAAATAAATCATGAAAGATTCTTGATAGAGGTTTGGACCAACCGCTTGATACTTATGTGAGAGATGGATGTGCTAGGAAATGGTGGTAACTTAAAGTTGCGGTTTCAACAAAGTTCTCACATTTTATTTCGCCGCCTCGGCTACTGATGCCTCGGAAGCGGTCATTGCAGCTGACGTTAGATCGGTTTCTGGTAGGAAGCGAAGAAGATCGCTTCAAACGAACTCGCTTTTCCGAAAACTTGGTACGACCCCGACAATTTCAGGGGTAATGTGCTAATTAATTTATGTTGTTTGTGGTCGCAGCTATTGGATACGAGGTCCATTGTTCAGGCTTATGGAGAGTACAACCCGATAACGAAAAACGTGTATATGTCTCGACCTAGAGCAACGCTTTCAGAGGTGGGTGACTCGAATACTTATGTTTTTTAAGTTGGGAGGACTAACATTTCTGAATAAAGGAGGACATTCCGCTTTGTGGGTGTCGGTGCCAGGATGGTGGGGAACGACCGTGCGAAACAAGTTGTGAGAACAGATCTGTAAGTATTCTACAGACATAAAAAACCAAATCTTACACTAACAAAGCTTTTATTCCTACGAAGATGAACGTAGAGTGCGTGGCAGGCCGTTGTTCGTCCAACACGAACTGTAGTAACCAGAGGTTTCAGGAGGGCTCATCGGTGTCGCTTTCTTTGGCACTCTGTGGTCAAAAAGGGATCGGCCTGGTTGCGGAACAACGAATTGAAAAGGACTCGTTCATCATCGAGTACACGGGGGAGGTAATTCCTCGTGGGGACTACTATAAACGATACGCGGTGAGTGTTCTGACATATTAATTCGGATCTAGTCTGAGTTTTGTGTATTGTAGAATCGGCCTGGTACCCGAAACTACTATGGCGTACAGTCAAACACAAGAGAGGTCATCGATGCTACGCAGCAGGGATCAATAGCGAGGTTTGCCAACCATAGTTGTGCACCTAATTGCAATTTAGAGTGCTGGGACGTGAATGGAGAAGCGTGTTGCGGGCTGTTTGCAGCGTGCACGATTCAGCGCGGTGAAGAAATTACGTTTTGCTACGCGGGGACCAGGATGGGAAAGAGAACGGTGAGTTGCAAGTAATGTGTAGGGAACTAGCTGTCCACTGAGTGTTTTGTTGATTTTAGGTAAGGCCGTGCTTTTGTCTTGAGCCAGCGTGCAGAGGATATGTGCCGAAGTAGAGTTTTGAAGGACATACTAGTCCGTAGCAGGTGAAATTAAACAAGCACTTCTCAAAACATTTTTATTATTTGTTTCTGGTATAAAAAAAGTTTTTTTGTTAGAAGGTAGTAAATGCTCTTAGAAAATAAAATGGCATCTTGTCGGATGACAAGTAGCTGGTACGATCGTTTTGTTCGTTGGTGAAGTTGTCAGAAGGATCGTTGAGGTGCCTTACCCGATGATGCGTTTGGCTGGAATTTGTGCTTAGTATCTAGAACGCAATTGCGTGCGTGTGGCGGATCGCTCGCTGCTCTAGCAGCAAGAGAGGGGCAGCAAGGACGAGAGTGTTGGACGCCGAGAGAATGTTGTAGTTGAAGCTAGAAAGAATAGCTTTGTGTTGGAACGGTGGCGTCAGTGACGACTCGTAAGGTAGCAACGAGCTGTTTGTAGCCTAGAAGCTAACCCAGCGAATTGATTTCGTATAATTAGTTTGTGGGTTTCATGCCCACTATCAGGGTTAAATAGTTTAGTACTTCTAGTAGGATTAAATAGTTTGTACATCTAGTAGGGTTAAATAGATTGTACTTTTGGTGTGAAGTCAAAGGTGGAGTGATCACAAAAAGAGGCATCAACGGCGAGTGATGCACCGCAATGACTGTTACGATGATGCGACGCGGAAGTGACCGACGTTAGGTTGCAGCGACACGTAGTTGAGTATGAGGATTGAGCGTCACCCCAAACTACTTCTTTTTTGATCGCCGGCGAAGTTGCCAGAAGGATCGTTCAGGTGCCTAACCCGGTGATGGAATTAGTGTTTAGCATCTAGAACGTAAATCCGCGTGTGTGGCTCTATGCCTTTGTAAGATGAGGAGCAGTATCAGCTCTGATTTTATTATAACTGAAAAATAGAAACGATGCTGCAGAACTGAAAACAAAGTGTGTTGTACTGGAAGTATAGCAGGGGGACTCGTGGATGCACTACGGTCGGTGGTCTGCAATAGCTTTATTGGCGAAATGACAAATATACTAATTTGTACAATCTAGTGGATCTGGCGAGTATAAGTCTTCTTTCCAGTGCACTCGAAAAGATTCTAGTAGTATTGGTCTAGAACCCAGTCGAAGCTAGAGGAATGTTGACGTCGCTGTGAAACCTCAAAAATGTGTTAGATTATTACTGAAACAGAACAGCGTTCAGAATGCGTTGACATATGTTAAATTATTTAATACTGAAACGGCATAGCATTCGAAAAGCGAATGTCATTGTTATTTTCGAGTGAACACCACCATGGCGAGATCTAAAAAGTCAGGTGTCAGAGCGCGAGGGGCGAAGGTGGTAAAGAAAACTTTAAGAAGGCTGTCGAGACGGCTAACGGTACTAGGAAAGCCCGCAGCTCAAATAGGCAACGTGAGTCTAGAGGATGCCGAGAAAGCTGACCAAGCCGCTCGTATTCAACGCTTGGAGGACACTCGAAAGCGAAATACGGCAGCTCAAAATTGGCCTGATCGTTTGAAGAAGGCCAGAAAAGAATCCGAAGTAGAACAAAGAAACCGAGACCAAGACGCAGACACTCAAGGTACGTACAGTACGCTGAAAGGCACGTTTTTGGGTGATTGACCACAGTTTTTCTATTACAAAATTGAAATTGTCGTAGCTTTCTTCGAGTGCATCGACAACCCGCTAGTGCGAATTTGCGGGAGCTGCGGTGAGCTTTCAAAATCTGCCCGGATGGTGAAGAAGCGCTACCTACCTAGGGAAACTTACTTTGATCCGTTGAAAAACGCCGATGGAGTGTGCGAAGCAATTGCTGAAGCAATTACACAGCCAGATTCTGGTGGTATGTGTTTTATTTGGATATGCAATCGCTGCCACACTTCTTTGACAAAAAAAGAAATCCCTAAGTTTTGCCGTGCAAGCGGCTTTCGTATATCGCCTGTACCAGTTGAACTAGCTGCTCTAAACCGAACGGAGGCCAGATTAGTTGGTCTTGGAGTCTGTTTTACTACGTGCATGAACCTCTACAAGGATCAGCAAGAATTTACACGCCGAAATGCTGTGAATTATTGGAATGATGTCCATGAAGTGACACTTTCGTTACCTCGGCCTTTGTCGAAATGCGGGGTAGTTCTCTTAAGATCTAGTACAAGTCGAGGGGAAACATTTATCAAAGTTCGGCCTGATGTAGTTCGAACTGCGTTGCAGTGGCTGATTGTACACAACCCTCTTTACAAAAATGTAACGATACCAGAGAAGAATTTGGCTGAAATTGCAAGCTCGAACCCTGATACGGCATTAACTAGCATTGAACTTACACAACAAGAAGAAAATGAGCTTAAAACGACACGAGATGACATGCCACGTGGTCTAGATACACGAGATCAGCAGGGTCGACCATCCCAGGGCGTAACTCACAAGGAAGATGACCCACCAATTATCAGTCAAAATGATAATTTGAACGACCATAATCGGGACAAAAATGGCACTGAAGAATGTTTTGATGTCGAGGAATCGATTGAGCTACAAGCCGATCAATCTGACACGCAAACCGAGGCAGAAAAAATTATTTTAGCGGCGAATGTTGCAGCGGGAAAAACACTCTACCCAGTGGGCGAGTTAAAACGTTGGGAGGATCCGATCAATGAATACACCACGAAAATGTTAATGCAGAACTGTTTTCCTACCCTTTTTCCTAACGGAGAAGGGGGAATGCATCCTTTGATCGATGTCGAAAATCGAACGCACGATTATAAACTAGCCGAATACTGTGCCCACATCATGAAATGGCACGACCGGCGGTTTGTAATACACTGTAACTTTAAGTTTTTCTGCTTGAACCTCATTCAACGTAGACAAATAGACGGCTTGGTTCGTAGGGTTGGTTCCATCCCAAATAATAACAAGCCCAGGTGTGCATCCGTTGAGGGGTGCTCAGAAAGTATGAGAGAGGATATCGATGCTGCGATGGAACTACTAGAGAGTTTGAAGCCATATTTCCGAGGCGTTCGTGGAAGCGGACTATACTGGGCCAATGTCAGAGATGACCTAATGAGCATGCTAGGGAGCCGTGTTTTGCCTTCGCGATGGCCTACGTATTTCCTAACTCTTAGTGCAGCTGACACAATCTGGCCAGACTTCTTTCGAGCGTGCGACCCAACACTAACGCTTGAAGCGGCTCGATCGTTAAGCAGTCAGCAGAGACGAAGATATCTGACTGAAAATCCTGATATCGCTGCACGGCATTTCGATAGGCGATTCCGAGCGTTTTTTGACAATATACTTTGCGGTAAAGCAAGGCCTCTAGGCGAAATCGTTGATTACTTCTGGCGGGTTGAGTTCCAACAAAGGGGATCCCCTCACATACACGCCTTATTGTGGGTTCGAGATGCCCCGGACGTAGTGACACTGTCAGAAACAGAGTTTGGACGCACAAAGTTAGCCACGTACGTTGACAAGGTAATTTCAGTGCTGGCAAAGAGTACGGAAGAGCTAGAAATCTGTAAATGTGCAACTTGCGTAAGAGAACGAGAAGGGAATTTAGATATTCTTTCAGCGAGACCTCCCTCGACTGGAAAGCAAGATTGGGAGTGTGATGTATCCCGCATCGTTCATCGAGTGCAACAGCACGTTTGTTCTTCTCAGTCATCGTGTCGAAAGTCAGGAAACGACTGTAGATTTGGTTATCCAAAGGACTTGAAAAAAAATACCGAGATTCATGTTGATACGACGGCTGACGGCGTTCCTTCGATACAGATACAATTGAAAAGGGAGTGTGCTACAATAAATAATTACTGCCCTGCTCTTCTTTCAATTTGGCGAGCAAACATGGATATCCAGCTCATTGGGAACGCGTACGGAGCGGCCGAGTACACGGCCGCGTACGTCAGCAAGGCCGAGCCCGACACCCTCAAGTTTAAGAAGGTTATTGGCACAGCTGTAAAGCGTTGTGATCCTAATTTGCCTAATTATGCCATTATGAAGCGCGTTGCGAACGCAACACTGTCGATTAGGGAAATTAGTGCACAAGAAGCCTATTTTATACTTCTACGAGAGCTGCCCTTGTACAGTAAGTCTAGACAAGTTTCGAGAGTGAAAGTAATGCGGCACAGCATGCGATATTACCGAGTTGAGGCGTCTGACTGGGATCTGAGCAAAGCTAGCTCTCGTTCTGCAGACACTCGAATAGAGAAAGTGGAAGCTGCTTATATGGCGCGTCCAAGAGATTCCCTTTTCGACGAGATGACCTTAGCGACTTTTGTCGAAAGGTACGAACTAGTGAATACTGTCAAAGTCACAAACGCAGGCACCAACTATTGGAAGAGAATAGTTTCAAAAGGGTACATTAAACTACGCTCGACGCCTCATGTCGTGCGCGGAACGCCGTGGATATCTCCGGACACAACGAACCCGCACTTTTGTTTTTCAGAGATTTTTTTACACAAAGCCTGGCGATCGCTGTCAGAACTCCCTCAGAGCGATGATGAATGCATTGAATTCTTTGCAAGCGAACAAGATAAAACATTAAATTGCGAACTAAGATAGGAATCAGAGCTAGCTATTTTACGACAGCAAAATATAAAGGCCCTAAAAGATGCTAAGGCAAATAGTGTCGTGAATAGTTTGCCGGCACCCGAGTACGTATTTGTTGACCCCGAACCTGAGATAACAGCGCACGAACGCTCAAATGGCTTAAATAACGAAGAAAATGTTAGGACACCCCAAGCTACGTGGATACCAAAATACAATTATACCACCGAAGATGTTGAAAGAGCTCGTACCTTCGAGAAAAAATATGTTAAACCCTGGCTTAAACTTCAGCGAGAAGTGGGTGGCAACACACGTTTTGGTCGAAAAAAGCAAAAACACACTAATTACATGTACCCCGTGTGTGACGACGGTGAAAACCCAACTAATGGTACTATGGACGAGTCACAGTGGGTTCCGTTTGCACTGGCGATGGGGCAGTCCCGCAAACGATTCAAGACTCACACAGAAAATAGTGAATGTCTACCTCTGCAAATGATTATACACGGAGAGGGAGGCTCTGGAAAGAGTTGGTAAATTAAACACATCGTCAAAGACTTGCATAACGTGTTTAGTGAACAATGTTTGTCTCGACGAAGATCCAAACGAGTCCTTCTCTTAGCTCACCAGGGAACGGCTGCGTTCAATATCAAGGGTCGAACGATTTGTTCCGCGTTAGAGTTAAAATCATTTTCACGCAACGCATTTTCTGCTCCATACAAGTCGTTAGCTACTGGCAAAGGTGGGCCAACTACATTAAAAAGGCTACAGGACCAATATCAAGATGTTCACCTTGTCATAATAGATGAGTTTAGCGTTATTTCGTGTGGTATGCTACATTGGATCGACCAGAGAATGCGAGAAATTTGGCCGAGATGCAGACAATTACCATTTGGAGGTCGTGATATCATCTTTACGGGAGATTCGGCGCAACTAGACCCTGTAATTCCACACTGTCTGTCAACTCCCTATTCGAAAATACACAACTCAGTACAGCAGCTAGGAAGAGAAACATGGGAGGCGATTCCATACGTATGTTGCTTGACGAATCAAAACAGGGGTAAGGCTGACCCTGAATGGTATGCAGCTCTTAGTCGCCTGCGTCGAAAGTGTGCGACACAAGAAGACGTCGACTTGTTTAACACAAGACACATGAAAAAAGCAGAGATGCCTGACTGGGTTTCAACAGCTAAACATATCGCCTATTTAAATGCGGATGTTACCGCAGCTAACCATATCAGCTTAGCGTCTAGTACCTTTCCAGTCGTTCAAATTCGATCAAAGCACACCGTGCAGCTTAAGCGGCTAGCAAGTCAGAGAGAAATCCCACCTAACTCAATCCAAGCACTACTAGAGGAAGCCGAAACAGCAAACGCAAACAGAGATCGGGTGGTTTCCACAGAGGTAAAACTGGCGGTTGGAGCACCGGTGACACTTATCTTTAACATGGAACAATCTGCCGGTCTTTGTAATGGCACCAACGGCGTCATCTACGACTTTATCTTCTGTAAGGACTCAGCATTACCTATAATACTTGTCCAGATAACGGATTCGTACGCCGGTCCTTCATTCCTGCCTGGTGTGGCGAATATTTATACCGGTTGTTCCTAGAAAACTTAGCTGGACGAAAAAGACCAGCGACCTAAGTGTTTTCAGAGAAGGAGTTCCTCTAAGACTGGCTTACGCCATTACAGTCCACAAGATTCAAGGTTTGACCTGTGCAAAGATTGTTTTCCACTCAACAGCAGTACCCAACACTTCTTTTGCGTATGTAGCTCTCTCGAGAGTGCGTCGCCGAGATGACATCATTCTTACCGATCCGCTATCACTTAAACAACTAACTACATCCCAAGAGCAATATGACCTGTTTTGCAATGAGGAAGTTCGAATAAATCAAGCAGTGTCAAGAACTAAACGCATTGCGATGACCCAAGTAGCTGTAATGAAGCAAGTGGCACGAACTCAAAATCGATTACATTTACCTCGGTAGCTACTGGGTGCACATTGATCACCGAATTGCTTCTAATCGATTCGGCGGGTGGTGAAGATCGACACAGACGTGTTGGTGATGCGCATTTCTTTAAGTTGAAGTTGTTGGTCTGGAGAAGGAAGGCAAAATGCCAGAAGATCGCCGTGGTACTCAAGGTAATGTGGTGTTTTGGAATGCTGTCACGTTTACAGTCAATCGCGCAGGCACGTCTATCTACTGGCTCACAATTGAATTTGCATTGGTCGTGCCGATCAATGAGTGGAAAGCAGCGCTGCAATCGCACCCCGAAAGGTCAAAGGTTTTCAACTCCACTGCCGACGCGGAAGCACCAGGAGCGTTGTGGTCCGGTGTCAAGCCCAGCCACACCTCAGTCGAAGGCCCTATCGAGGAAGCGATTGCGCTACGAAGAAGAGGACAACAAAACTACGCAGTCACAAGGTAAAGCCCGGAGCTATTACGCGTCCAAGTTGCTGGATAACGGGACAGAGTTGAGCAACCTCTTTTGTGGCTGGACAAAGGAGGAAAATATTGCCCGATTCACCCGCGTACGGGCCTTGGAACGCGAGAGAGCAGAACGAACGGTTGCTGCTCTTGAAGCTGAGAGGAAGAGGGCGCGCAGGTTCCACGAAGTACCCGGGCGTTATGACTATGAGAAGTACGAACGTATTCGCAAAGACATCACCTTTGCGATGATGTGCGAATCCATCGCTGCTACAGACAAAGCGGCGGGTAGGGAGCCGCGAGTAATAACCCGAGAAGCCTTTGACGAATAGGGAGACGGCAACACTCGAATTTTTGCCACCAGCACACTCTTCACCTCAAAACGTTGGCTGTAGTAAAACTGTGTAAGCCATACCAAGAAATGTCAATACTAACTCAAGTACTTCCTTAATCATTAAAGCAAACTCCAGCAAAATAGGGAAACGTGGTCCTCATCCCGTGGCTTCCACGACACTAATTTTGTCACTCTTTCGTTGGCACTTCGCAGCCTTGAACACGCGTGCGTGAGCTGCTTGACTAACGCGCAGTGCACGTACAGCATGACCTAATCATTAGTGAAACATGCAGTACCAGTTATTGTTTATCGTTCATGATCAAGGGTAGAACAAACTAGTACGTACGGTGTTGGCTTTTCAGCGCTTTTACCGCGCGGGCGTGGGCAGCACGGGCCACTTCCGCGATCCGTTTACTGGTATCGACAGTATCGGGTCCAGAATCTGCATGAAGGTTGTTCTCAACCATGGTGGCGTTGTCAAGCAACTTCTGATCTTCTCCAACCTGTCCCTTCCCCAAGATCTTGCTTCCTGAGGAAGCAAGTAAACATCAGTGCTGTATGTATGAAGTTAGTCAAACTGGAGCTACTCTACCTGTGTGTTTGACGGTAAACGCCACTTTCTCTGTAGATCGTCCTAGGCCACAACATCACACGGGTAAATGGTCAAGCAACCCACCGACACACGTCTTCTACAGCACCTTTAATCGTCCTCTGCTTGCTTCCGGTAGCTGCGGTAGACTTCATCTTGGCCATCTTGATAAGATTTGCAGTAGGTGCGTCGTATGAGAAAAGGGGGGGTGGGGGCGTCGTCGAAAAGTATGTTTTGCACATAATTCTAGGCAGTCGCACCTTAAGCAACTGCCCGCGGATGCTCCGCTAGTTTAACTAAAGGTACGGCATAAGTTACCCTGTCGTAGTTTAGAACACATGCCGTTACTAAATTATTCCCGTCGGTTAAAATTAGACCTACGGTACAAACGAACAAATACACATTGCTGGAAACGCCATGGACCAGCCTCGTCCAACGGGATCGGATTGAACACCAAATATGTCTAGCCATATCGCTGTTGACTACAATCAATTCTTGGCTATATAGCCGATGGTCGCACCGTGAATGAAGCTATATCGTGTTTTTATCCAGACTATACAGAAGGTTACAAAAAGCGAAAACAAGAAGTGTTTACTAGTTCTGTGTGCGATTATGAAAAAGGTCATCTAATGAACCTTTGCTACAGTGGTCAAGAAACAGTCCTGGCCAGCGCTGCAAAGCAACAAATCGTATTTTGGATTTGTTCAATGCGGAAAGATGGATGCCCTACTTCAGCTCAGATGCTAAAGAACAAAGTGCTAAAAGTCGCCGCAGATGCAGGTCTGTCTACCCAGAACTTCAAAGCTTCTCATTCAATGAGATACTTGTTCATGCGGCGACACAAGCTCTTCATACGCACCGGTTCTCAGAAAGACCAGACTATGCCCGAAGATGCAGCTTTAACCAAGGCAAAGTTTACCGGTTAAGTCAGAGATGCAATCGTTAAGCAAAGGATCACAACTGCCTTCAACGCTGACCAAACAGTTGAGTACGTATTTTTCTTTGTATGGAATGAACTGTCTAATTTGTGTGTCCAGTCGTGTCTTTGAGTATTTGTCCAGAAAACGGACACCACAATAGACTCAAAGACTGTGTGGGTTAAGTGCAGCGGAAAGGGCAAGGAACGTGCTACCACTATGCTACTGGGCGACTGGCACAGCAACAAGTATCCCCCCTTCTCATTTTAAGACGAGAGTATCACGTTACCAAAAATACAGCCGGAGAATAACTCCATTCGTCACGTATTTGGCGTGCGATTGTGGAACGAGGTGAGACCACTTCTAGAATAGCCCGGCTGTCGTATCTATGACAACTCGACTGCGTCTTGGAACTCAAGCATCTCTCATGAATTTCTCCGGATCCAATTTGGGTCCCGTGACTACATGGAGGAAAATGTCTTGCTTCTCTGGGACGACTTCGCAGGTCATTGAACGCAGGAAGTATTAACCTATGCCGTTTTAATCAGCGCTGTATACCTCCTTGTTATGCGTATGTATATCAGCCTTCAAAAGTAGGCTACGGAAGCGCTGGGTGGTATACAGATAGCATAACACCACGTGCTTTAAGTGACACGGCTGAAACGCGGCGAAAGGTATTGAAAGAAGTAGCTGTCATAGCTAGAAATTAAACTCAAGAGAGAAGATCAAGGACACTCAGAAAAAGATTCCCACCTTTGTCTTGGAGATGTCGGCGCCGAAGCACAGTAAAATTACGTTGCGGATTGCTAAGGCTTGCGCAGAACTTACTGCTGAGACCATCTTTAGTGACTTTGCGAGAGCGGATCTCTTTGAAGATACGCGCAGCTTTGACGGTGTAGAAAAAAACATCGACATCGAAGAAATTACAGAAGTACTCAAACCGCTTGGCGAACTAGGGGCCGTATAATCTGTACTCACGAGCGATGACGAGTATGTCAGCAGTGACAGCTCAGATGATGAACACCTATCTTCATATTTCCATAATACAAATTTGATTTGACCATATTTTGAAGGTAGCCAAGCGTAGCCTAGTTGACAAGAGCACCGCGATTTATGCGGATGGACGCGTGTTTGATCCCCGCCGTGTCTATAATTTTCTATCAGCTATTTTTGCTAAATTTCATACTGATTAGAAAGTGAAATTAAACGTGTAAATTTTTTCTACCACCTGGCATGTACATTGTCGCTCGCTTACGACAAGGTTTATGCGGTATACTATTTTTAGGTATCACATCAATCGTAATAAAGAGCCGAGCTCGGCCTACCATTCAATGCTGTCGCCTGCCTCCGCCTTGCCATGCGGAGTTACCAGGCATCATTTTATGGAAGTGCTCGTAAAGTCTGGTACTCACCTTGGCTTTTACCCCCAAGTTCGAAATCGAAACTGCAACTCCAACCCACCTGTCCAAGTCTGACGAACTCCGAAGTCGTCAGCCGCTCCACGAGCACTCCTGCTGCTCATGACACCCCTTCGCCTGCTCCGACAGCTGGGCAAAACCGGAAACCAGCCTGGGACTTGATGGACGTGGATGGCAACGACGTCTGGTGTAAGCGCTGTGGGAATCTTGCCCACACGTCTGGTCAAACTCACGTGGAACGAGTCGAGAAACTCATCTACAGCCCGTGCGAGTAACGTCCGTCGTCTTGCAAGATCACGGTACTGAACACCACATGCTGCTAGAGGATCTTCAAGCCCTTAACGCAGGCACCTGCGTACCGTCGGCGTTCAACTGACCGGGTTAGCTTAAAACAAATCTGTAAGAGCACGTTCACCAATAAGGCTATCCAGCCGATAAACACCATTTTTGCAGCTGAAATTAGCGTTATCTTTACCACCAATGCAGCTACTCAGCTGATAAAAATATCCGTAGACACGCAAATCCTATTCGCCTATACAAATTTGGCATCGCGAATAGCTGTTGCCAACGACCAACATAGATGTCCAGAATTACCACATTGAGGTTAGCAAGTGTAGCTATGCAAAACAATACAATTGCTGCGAGCGTTTCCACGGGAAATGCGCCGTCTTCGTCGAGGATCGAACGCAATCAAGACCCGCGGATTTAACTACAAAAGCTTCGAAGACAAGGTGCTATGCGAGGCGTGGCTGTCATCGAGCCGTAACCTAGTGAAGGGAATGCATCAAACTAGTGAAGACTTCTACCTTAAAGTCAAGGCCGCTTTCGACACGGAACTTATCCGGCTCGGAAAGACAGTTGCGGATAGACTTCCTGCTTCTTTAAGCTAGCGAATAGAATAGCCGTTTTGGTGAACGTACTCTAAAGCAGATGACGTTGCAATTTTTGGACCTCGTTGTAATTTTAGAGGCTGACGCGTGGACTGACACCAATGCATGGCCATTGGCAACTATCTAGCAGTGAGTGGATTGCTTTCATTCTTCTTGGAGTCTATTTACGCGGACAACCAAAATTACGACACCAATTTCCTGATGGTAGATGCCATTCATGTGCTGACGAAGTACAAGAGGCTTACGTTTGAAAGTATGGTCGCGGACAACACTGCTGCAACAAAGCAATATGGGAGTGATGCAGCCACAGTATTCTAGCCTGTTCGTTTATGGCTATGTCTGCCACGCTTTGCATCTGCAACTGAAAGATCTGCTTGAACACCTGAGCTGTTGCGTTCGTTGCGCGATGCTGTTGGTTTTCTTCAAACGGAACCACAAGTTGTGGTTCTTGCTTCGCCGTACGTTGAAGGAGGAGACACTCCGTGCTCTTGCTCATCCTGGCGATAGGAGTTGGGGGTCATCGCTGGCTTGTCTAGATAGTGTCCTTGTAACTGAATCCATTCTGTTCACCATTGCAGCGGGCGAACCCCCATGGACGTGCAGGTAAAGAAAGAAGGAAGCGCAAGACCATATTTACCCTCGTCACTAGTTGTGAGTGTGTTATTTCCTTAAAAAAAAAGACTCAACAAGACGATATTTACCCTCGTCACTAGTCGTGAGCGTGTTATTTACCTGAAAAAAAAGTATCGACATTGCTACTTGTCGTTGCCAAGCACCTTGTGGTATTGAAAAGGACAGTACGCCAACCTCGGAGGTGCAAGACCTTCCCGGAACTTCCAACGTAATTCGGACTTTGTGGTATAACGGTGCGGGGTTTCACAGTAGAGATCATCGTTCAGGAGCGCTTCAATTTCATCTACGACGATTCCCACGGGCTGTCGGCCTTCTGGATCCTGGCACCTAGAATTGGTGACGGTCGCAGCAGGTCGAACTGCTTCAGTTCGCACCAAAAGTCGTAGACCGGTAAGTTGCGCTTGCACAGAAGGGCCCACTGACGAGAAGCACTGTCGTACAGTTTAGTTACGTAGCGATGATAACCAACCAGCTGCAATACTACCGCGCCCGCCTTATCCTCTCCGAGTCACGATAACATGAACGACTCTAATGATGTCCGCGTGGCAACGTCCATCCCTTCTCTACAAAAACGCGGATCCAGAAGACCGACAGCCCGTGGGAATCGTCGTAGATGAAATTGAAGCGCTCCTGAACGATGATCTCTACTGTGAAACCCCGCACCGTTATACCACAAAGTCCGAATTACGTTGGAAGTTCCGGGAAGGTCTTGCACCTCCGAGGTTGGCGTACTGTCCTTTTCAATACCACAAGGTGCTTGGCAACGACAAGTAGCAATGTCGATACTTTTTTTTCAGGTAAATAACACGCTCACGACTAGTGACGAGGGTAAATATCGTCTTGTTGAGTCTTTTTTTTAAGGAAATAACACACTCACAACTAGTGACGAGGGTAAATATGGTCTTGCGCTTCCTTCTTTCTTTACCTGCACGTCCATGGGGGTTCGCCCGCTGCAATGGTGAACAGAATGGATTCAGTTACAAGGACACTATCTAGACAAGCCAGCGATGACCCCCAACTCCTATCGCCAGGATGAGCAAGAGCACGGAGTGTCTCCTCCTTCAACGTACGGCGAAGCAAGAACCACAACTTGTGGTTCCGTTTGAAGAAAACCAACAGCATCGCGCAACGAACGCAACAGCTCAGGTGTTCAAGCAGATCTTTCAGTTGCAGATGCAAAGCGTGGCAGACATAGCCATAAACGAACAGGCTAGAATACTGTGGCTGCATCACTCCCATATTGCTTTGTTGCAGCAGTGTTGTCCGCGACCATACTTTCAAACGTAAGCCTCTTGTACTTCGTCAGCACATGAATGGCATCTACCATCAGGAAATTGGTGTCGTAATTTTGGTTGTCCGCGTAAATAGACTCCAAGAAGAATGAAAGCAATCCACTCACTGCTAGATAGTTGCCAATGGCCATGCATTGGTGTCAGTCCACGCGTCAGCCTCTAAAATTACAACGAGGTCCAAAAATTGCAACGTCATCTGCTTTAGAGTACGTTCACCAAAACGGCTATTCTATTCGCTAGCTTAAAGAAGCAGGAAGTCTATCCGCAACTGTCTTTCCGAGCCGGATAAGTTCCGTGTCGAAAGCGGCCTTGACTTTAAGGTAGAAGTCTTCACTAGTTTGATGCATTCCCTTCACTAGGTTACGGCTCGATGACAGCCACGCCTCGCATAGCACCTTGTCTTCGAAGCTTTTGTAGTTAAATCCGCGGGTCTTGATTGCGTTCGATCCTCGACGAAGACGGCGCATTTCCCGTGGAAACGCTCGCAGCAATTGTATTGTTTTGCATAGCTACACTTGCTAACCTCAATGTGGTAACTCTGGACATCTATGTTGGTCATTGGCAACAGCTATTCGCGATGCCAAATTTGTATAGGCGAATAGGATTTGCGTGTCTACGGATATTTTTATCAGCTGAGTAGCTGCATTGGTGGTAAAG
Source organism: Phytophthora capsici (assembly GCA_030324255.1). Taxonomy (NCBI): domain Eukaryota; phylum Oomycota; class Peronosporomycetes; order Peronosporales; family Peronosporaceae; genus Phytophthora; species Phytophthora capsici. The sequence goes on along the minus strand of CM059362.1, from coordinate 3,453,352 downwards.
ATAACGCTAATTTCAGCTGCAAAAATGGTGTTTATCGGCTGGATAGCCTTATTGGTGAACGTGCTCTTACAGATTTGTTTTAAGCTAACCCGGTCAGTTGAACGCCGACGGTACGCAGGTGCCTGCGTTAAGGGCTTGAAGATCCTCTAGCAGCATGTGGTGTTCAGTACCGTGATCTTGCAAGACGACGGACGTTACTCGCACGGGCTGTAGATGAGTTTCTCGACTCGTTCCACGTGAGTTTGACCAGACGTGTGGGCAAGATTCCCACAGCGCTTACACCAGACGTCGTTGCCATCCACGTCCATCAAGTCCCAGGCTGGTTTCCGGTTTTGCCCAGCTGTCGGAGCAGGCGAAGGGGTGTCATGAGCAGCAGGAGTGCTCGTGGAGCGGCTGACGACTTCGGAGTTCGTCAGACTTGGACAGGTGAGTTGGAGTTGCAGTTTCGATTTCAAAATTGGGGGTAAAAGCCAAGGTGAGTACCAGACTTTACGAGCACTTCCATAAAATGATGCCTGGCAACTCCACATGGCAAGCGAATGCAGGCGACAGCATTGGATGGTGGTAGGATTTATGTAATATCTAAAAATAGTGTTTTTTTTAGCTAAATTAAATAGTTGTAAGGTTGGGGCAGGGAACTATTATCCAGCTTTTATCCACTCCTCATTCTATAAACCCTGGGTTTTCCATCTGACTGTCACTATACGGTGTCCAACGGTATACAACACAATATCCGAAATACCGGTATACAAATGTAGCCATTCGGCTCTATTTCTTATCGGCTTTTTTTTTCGGCTTTATCGATGTAGCCATCGGCTTTATTGGCAAATCGCCACTGAGAGGAGAATCGATAAAGCCGATTTTTTTGGTCTTTATCCAACACTCGTAGATCGTTGAGACTTGCTTGTGCAGTGTTGCCGATTACAAGCAGATCTCTCTACTCGTCGGCGACTGGCAGCGCTTGGGGTCCATAGCGAAATTGGCCACAACATTTTCGGTGGAGTTCATTCGCGGCAACGGTTCATTCTTGTTGAGACCATACAATCGAACGGCAAGTATCCGGATGTCCGCCGTTCCAATGCCATTCCCCATACAGATCACCAAGCTTTGCAGGTCTACTTTTCATTACTCTATAGGCAAATCCACCGGCATGCCTTGATTCCGCCAAGGACCTTTAGCTCATTCTTGGTTTTATCACCACCCACCGACGACACTTCTCGGTACACTAAGTTTAAAGTCATGTGGAATCTGAGCTTTCTTCTCGTTCTAGTGGTGACACTGCTCAATTACTCAGTAGCTGAGGCCAAAGTGGTGGCGAGCATCAGTATCCCGACGCCAATTATCGGTGATGCCATCTTTGAGGACCTGGAGACGCCGGCTCCAATCATCGGTGACGCCATCTTCGAAGACTTGGAGAACGCCACCAACATGTCCATCCCTCGACACCTGCAGGCCGCGTACCCTCCCAACGGTTTCCAGCAGGAAATGCTCAATGCCGTCAACCGAGAACGTGCTGCTAATGGACTGGCCGCCTTGTGCATGAACTACAAACTGCAGAACGCAGCCCAAGGTCACTCGAACGACATGGCGCAGAACAACTACATGAGCCACAAGGGCTCGGATGGATCCACCATGTCACAGAGGATCCAAGCTGCTGGATACGACCGTACTGCATCAGGAGAGAACGTCGCGGCCGGCCACACGTCGGTGGAAGAGGTCATGAAGGCCTGGATGAACTCTCCTCGCCACCGAGACAACATTCTACGCAAGAAGTTCACCATGTTCGGCTGCGGATACGCTTACAGTGAGAGCTCCACGTACAAGCACTACTGGACGCAGAACTTTGGCAGGAGCAACACTGAGAAGTGCTCGTAGAGGTAATAACCCATACGAACAGTTTGAGAGCCCAACAATAATCCAGAAAACGTGTTACGTTCCAGTTCAATACTTGGAGAAACTGCAGTAGCTGCCACATAGACGGCAAATGATCTTCATCCTCGACGCTGCAGATCCGCTCTCTTCCTCGTTTTCTTGATCCTCCGAGTCCACTAAATAAAATGGGAGTGTGCCACTGGACAAGTCGATTTCACACGCTGAAGCCCCGCAGCCCACGCACTTCCACACTTCCATGGCAGAAATGCAGCGGAACGAGAGGAAACATCTCTCCAAGGAATGACCAGCTTCACAGACAACCTCCAGCTCTCCAAACGGAACATTCTTCTCACAAATGAAGCACTTCTCTCGTGGCGGAGGCTTGTACACAACAGCGTTGTCTTCCATACTCTCAGTGTTCGTAATCGCTTTCGCTTTAACGTAATTCTTCCATCCAGCGACAGCTTCGGGAGCTTCGAATTGGTCATAGATGTGCGTGATAAGTGCCTCGCTGTGTGCACTCAACAGCTCTTGAACACTGAGGAAGTCGGCCATCATCAAAGCACTGGTCTTCTCGAGCGATGAGCTGTCAATAAAGTCCTTCAGAGCCCTGTCTTCTTTCTTCGACGCCGTTACGAGAGCTGTTAAGCAACGTTCAGCCCAGTAAACACCTAACGTGCGACGGACCTTCGCCAGCGCCACATTTTGAGCCGCTATTTGGTGTTCTGCCGGTGTGATCGCAGTACGTAACAATAGCGAGGCCTGTAGGTAAAGCGGGACGGGACGTCTTGCATCTTTGGCCGTGGAGCCACCTTGAGCAGGGTCGTAGTAGCGCTTCTCCAGCTCCTCACAAAGGTGCAAGTATATCGGCTGACGAGCGAACACTTCATTGTCTGCATCGCTGTTGGCGCTCTGGATTTTATTTAACAAGTTCGGGATCACCAAGTCGGTCGATTCGTTGAGTGACATTACCCCTGCATTGTCGTTATAGCAGAACCACACCACGTCCATGAAGCTGCTGACTGATTGACTCTCATCCAGAATGCGGCAGATTGTGTCTACGAACTGCTCCGGGTTTTTCGCCCATGGCGATGGGATGTACTCCAGTGAACTCGACACGCGACTGTAGGAAACATCGGCCTGTGACTTGCGGTTGGGTCGGGAGGCAGGAGGGATGATGAACACACACGCCAACTGGGCGGAGCTGGGAGACATCGCCAAGCCGAACACTGGGTATTTACTGGAGTTGGATGAAGACGAAGCTGTGTCGTCAGGGTTCCCGTTTGTAGGAAGTGTGTCATTCGAGTACAGCATTTTTCCGGTGGCTTTCTCCCACGCTTTGATAGTCCCATCCACTGCAGCAGTGAAGACCATGTCTCCAAAGTAATTCGTATCGATTCCAGTCACATTACCGTCATGCGCCTTCCACTTGGCGTCAGGCTTCGCTTGCTTCTTCTTCTTAAGGTTCCACACCGAGATCGTCGATCCAGACGCGACAATCAGGTCGTTCCTTGGGCTGTTGGAGTATGTCCATCGATCTCCCATACACAAGCCGAAAACTGGCTGAGAGTGAGGTGCCACAATGACACGATCCACTGCTAACTGTTGCGGGGCGTCATCTACGGCGGTCGGCCTTACAGGCACACTGACAATTAGAACGTTGCCTTCCGAAGTGCCTAATGCCAAGCCCAGATTCTCCTCCGCTCGGTACGCCGTCCCATGTCGGTGCATCTGCTGCCACGTACTAGTTGAGACCCACCCATACTTATCCGTATCAATCCACGCCACTGGAGCAGACGAAAGGAAGGGCTCGACCTGTTGACTAGCGACGAACGACGGGTACTTGTACGCCCAAATCGTGCTCACTTTACGTCCCGATAAGGCGATAAGTGACGTCGTGTCTTGCTTCTCTTTAGTCAGCATAAAGGGCGACCAGGCCATCGTCAACGTCGCCATGAGAGCGCATCGGTGCGTGTATTCCGCGATGGAATCCATGGCGAGTTGGCTCTCCATCGGGTCGATCTTCCTTTTCTTCTTCTTCTTGCCAGACTTGTCTCCTCTCGGACCAGCCATAGCCACCGTAGGCGGTGGACTATTAAGTCGTTGGTCATGTGACGGCTTCAACCGGAAGCTTTTACTCTCGAAGAACTTGAACAGATTCTCAGAGAAGACCGCGACCTCCTTCCAGTTCATGTGGAAGCTCGGAGGGAAGTGCAGACTCAGTCTGGACGAGGCTGTGAGGGCCAATAGAGCGCAGGAACTACTGGGTGCAGAGCCTCTGGGCCCCCACACAGTAGCAACGAACGCAGCGCCAGTGTTCTTGGACAGCGACAGTTCCTTGGGATTCTGTTGGTGTCGGTCTTTATCATTAAGCAACAAGTACGTTGTACTGGCTCGTGGAAGACCTACATCCAGCGAGTCCATCACCGGAGGGATTACAATTGGGACGTTCTCGTTAATGACGCGCTCGGGCAGGAACACAAAGTCTTTGGACACGGCGGGACCTTCGGGCTGGAACATCTCGAGCTCGCGGCTACGGAACGTGGCGACCAATACGCTCGAGTCAGACACGACGGCCAGACGTCCATCCTCGGACCATGCGACGCCCCCCGGGACCAACGGGCTGCCAGGGATGCGCTCCCGAGACGCAACGTCCAGCGATAGTACCGCCGGTTGATCGGTGGTCATTATTATTTGATAGATGATGGAGATTTTGGTGTACGGTACAGCAGATATGGACAGTTTGAGGACGTAATTGAAGAGTAAGTTATTCTAACTGATTAAATATGTTCTCCTGGGCTCTAGGTTCGTCGTATTCACTGTCGCTGTCTTCAGAAGAAGAGACTACTTCGATAGGTTTCGAGGAAGTCTGGTCCTCATTGCTGATGTTGCCGGTAGAGGGTTTCAACTCGTCTTCATCTTCACTGCTGTTATCGCTAAAGGTATCTTCGATTGCACGAGTGGAAAGCTTCAGCTCTTCTTCTTCGTCGTCGTCACTGCTGTCACTGTCATCTCCGTTGTCAGCTTTAGAAGACTTCAGCTCTTGTTCTTCATTGCCGTCGCTACTGGTGTCGCTGTCAATATCGCTGACAGTATCATTTCCACCTGTGGCGGGTTTCAGCTCGACTTCGTCCTCACTGCTGTCACTATCGCTGTCACTCCCTTCACCGACACCTTTAGACAGCTTTAGCTCTTCTTCAGTGTCGCTGTCGCTGTCAATATCAACAGCCCTTTCATTGTTTCCACCTTCAACATTGCCTTCGTCCTCGCTGTCGTTGTCACTGTTGTTGTCGCTATCACTATCGTCGCTGTCTTCAGGTATCGCTAACTCAGCGATGTTATGGTCTGCATCGGCGTTAGACATGACCGTTTCGTCGCTGTCGCTGTGGAAATCAACCTCCGTCCTCGCCGGATCGAAGTCTTCTGCTTCAAATTTTACTGCGATGGCATCTTCACCGCCGCTGTCGCCTTCATCCACTGTAGCAAGCTTGCCGTCATCCTCTTCTGGCTCCATCATCTCCACGCTATCATCTGTCTTGAAGATTTTCTTTTCGTTGTCAGTTCTGTTGTTGCCAGGTGCGTCTTCACCTTCTACGTCGTCATTAATCTCGATGCACGTTGTTTTCTTTTCTGCGTCACGCTTCGTGTCGATCAAGACGAACTCTGGCTCCTCCTCGACCTTGTCGGCAATGCTGACCGGACACAGAAACCGAGTGTCATCACGGTCTGTAGACGTCTGCAACAGACAGACAGTAAGCACATTATTCAATCCACAAGAAAGTTTTCCATTTGGCCACGTACCAGCCAATTCCTGCCTCGTTCCACCGAGGGGCATCCATCATGGGGCAAGCGCCTTGAGGCTGGGTGCTTCATACCCGAGTAAAAATGTTCCATGGCAAGCTCATACTGCCTCTCCATCTCACTCCATCCCGTCCTTTTCACCAATTGATACCCAATATTAAACAACCTATACAAGGTGGTATAGCACTCACGGTTGTAGCTCTGCAGTTTTTCGTGCAGAACCTTCGCCTCTGCGTCCAATTCCTCCATTGACTTCCACGGGATGGGAGCACGAGACGGGTACATGTACTGTTGTCCCGCATATACCGTAGCTGGTGGCAAAGCTAGCCTGCCTCTCTGCTGATGAAACACGTCGTTGATCACGCGGCTGGAACTCGGATCGAGAGCTCCATGCACCTCGAGCTGATGCTCGAATAAATCCGTGAAGGACTCAAAGGTGATGTCACAGATCGTTGCCTTGCATCGATAGGGCTGCAACGTAGAGCTCCAGCGTCTTAGATGATTACAGGCAAAGCATTTGCAAGGTTGGCTATAGTTCTTGGAAACGTGGAATTCCTCATCCATTTCTTGTAAATTCTTCGACAAATCGGAAACCGGCAGCCCGAGGCTCGAACGCATTCGGGTAAACTTTTGTAAGCGCTGGAAGCGATTGGTCCGAGTATCTGGGATACCGTCGAGCTTCCGGGCCTTGCGACTGTTCCGCATCATCTGGTCGAACTTCCTCTTGTTCGCGTACTCTGTCGTCTTAATGTGCAGGATGGGGATGGGCGTGCGGATGGGGATGTCCATGGGACTCACTATGCCGGCAGCCAGGTCGGCCGCGTTCGGCTCAGCCATGGCTTCGTCCGGCGAGGGCGTGAACGCGCGGGGCATATCAGTAGCTCTCTAGTTACTCGCCAACCACACAGGACAGAAATTTTAGTCCCATTGACTCGAAGTTTGTAAGACAAAAAAAGTATATTAGTCCCAAAAGATGAATTTCAAAGACGGGGCATATAAGAGGAGAACTGTATTTTCTCTTCGAAGTATTTAAATATTTTTATAAAATTTAACAACATGTGCACAAGAACACGAACGGCATTTCAAACGTTTGATGTACAGTTGAATTACTTAGTTGTGGTATTCTAACTAACTACGGATGGCTGGTCATGCGATTCACTTCTCGCAGACCAATTCTTGATACACCTTTCCAAATTGAAGAGGTATCGGAAACCTTCTCTCTATCTCTTCGTGTGGTTGATGTAGCGCAGAGACAGCATCGACAGGATGCGGAAGATGATGATCGTCACGAACACGTAGCCAAAGTTCTCCCAGCGGTCATCCCAGTTGTACTTGAACGTCGACTCGATGTAGCCCTTCACCGTCGTGTGCGAGATCGTGACCGGCGTGCCCGTCAGAGGCTGGCAGCCCAGGTTCGAGCCCACGTTCTCGTACTGGCCCAACGACTCGTTCCACGTCGGCTCCTCGGGGCAGTCGCAGAACACCAGAGCAGACAGAATCGAGATCGAGAACCGCTGCGGGACGATCGTGTACAGCCACTTGTAACCTGCAGGGATCGACGACGCAGGCGGGTTGAAGCCCGCGAACAGCAGGAAGATCGAGTTGATCAACGCGCCCATAACAGCAGCCACCTCGATACTCGGGAACGCGTGGATCAGCAGCTGCGCGAAATACATTTGGCCCAGCACGAACAGCGACACATGCACCCAGTACAGCACCGCCGTCGCGAAGCCCTGGAAGCCCACCATCGGGTAGAAAATCACGATGAAAAGCAGCGACTGGCCGAACACGTACGGGATCTCCACCACAGTCGTCGCCACAAAGTACCAAAGCGAGTTGTACGTCTCGGAAGCGCGCTCGCGGTAGAACGCAGAACGATCCGTCGAGAACACGGGCAGCGTGCCCATGAAACCAGCCATAGCCATGAACAGGGTCGACATGAAGACGAGGCCCACACCACCAACCAGACCGCTGTACGTCGTGTAATCCACGCTCAAGAACGACAGGCCGCAGATGATAGCCACACCGAACACGATACCGAAACGCGTCAGGTTGAACGCCGGGGTGCGCCAGTACAGGTTGAAGAACCGCTTCATGAGGAAGTACATCTGGGTCGAGCCCTTGGACGCACGCTTCTTCATGAACGTCACCTCCGGCCACTCGGGCGAAGGCGTCGTAACACCAGGCTGCTGCAGCATCTCATCCAAGTTGCGCTTCTCCTCGCTCTTCGAGAAGATGTCCACAAAGTCCAGGTCCCGAGCGCGGTCGTTGCTCACACCGGCACCGATCACCTCCAGCATCCACGTCGCAGGGTTCTGCTTCGGTGGGCACGGCTTCACACTGGGGACGGACTCCAAGTACTTCACCAGCTTCTGGCACCTCTCGCCCAACTCACCGACGAATACCGACTGACCACCACGCTTCAACAGGATCAAGTGGTCGAACAGGAAGAACACATCTGACGACGGCTGGTGGATCGTGCACACGATAGTACGGCCGCTGTCGGCCACCTTCCGCACACCGTCCATGATCAACTTCGCCGAGTGAGCGTCGAGACCGCTCGTCGGCTCATCCAGGAACAAAATACTAGGTTGGGCAGCCAACTCCACCCCGATCGTCAAGCGCTTCATCTGCTCCTGCGAGCTGCCGCGAATGATCTGGTCCGCGATGTCGTGCATGTCCAGCAAATCCAGACACTCCTCCACCGTGTCGTACTTCTTGCTGTCCGGGATACTGCTGTCCTGGCGCAGGAAGGCGCTGAACATCAACGCCTCGCGCATCGTCGACGCCTCCGAGTGAACATCCATCTGCTCACAGTAACCCGTCGCACGACGAATGGCCAGGTCGTTCGCCTCGTAGCCGTTCAGGTAGATCTTGCCCTGGATCGTGCCCTCCGTCTTACGCCCGGCGATCACATCCATCAACGTCGTCTTGCCAGCACCAGTGGAGCCCATCAGCGCCGTCAACGTACCGGGTGTCGCGTAGCCGCTGATACCCTTCAGCAAGTCCAGACTCTCCTTGGTGTTGGTAGGGTTCGGTACCGAGTACCACAGATCAGTGAAAGCGATGGACACGGGGGTAAAGTTCTTCTCGCGGCGCGGAACGGCCACCATAACGTCATCGTGAGACGTGTCCGAGTTGTTGGAGTCATCTTTGTTCTTTGACTTGGGCGTCATGGCCAACGCGTAGTCTTCGTTCGCCTCGTCCTCAATCTCCTTCGGCATCAATTGAATGTTCGTTGGTGCCAAATACCGGCGGTACTCAAGGAGATAAGCGCTGGCGGCCAGTAGAAGCACGTAGAAGAAGAGCAGAAAGATGGCACCAGTCCACAACCACGTCTTGCTGGACGGCACACCAAACTGCGCCAGGTAGTACTCCCCCATGTTCATGTTGAACTTCGAGCAGTAGTTCACGCCGCCGTATTCGCACACGTCGAACTTGGACGAACGGTACTCATTCACGGACAGCGCTCGCATGCACCAGCCGATGGGGTTAATCCAGTAGATCCACACCAGGTAGTCGGGGATCTCGCTCTTGGGCTGCACGAAACCGGCAAAGATGATGATGAACACGATCGAGAACGTCGACATCGGCTTGGCGATATCCAGGTTCGGGCACAGCGCTGTCAGCAAGAAGAACCACGTCGACAGCACCAGGTTCGTCAGCGTCAGTAGCACCAGGTAGATGATGAACGCTCCGACATTTGCCACAAAGCCGCACATCCAGTACACCAGCGACCCGAAAATGATGATCTCGAACAGCGACGGCGGGATCAGCGCAATGGAGTAGCCAACCACGTACGACAGCGTCTGGTAGAAGTTTGCACCGCGTTGCTTGTAGAAGATCTCACGGGCCTCCATGAATACCGGAATCTGCGAAGCCTGACTCAACGACATGAACAGCACAGCCTGGAAAATCACACCAAGCATCACCTGCACGTCCGTCGGGTTCACGTTGTAGAACGTGCTGCCGTAGATCAAACCCATGAAGCACGTCATCACCACACGACTCGCCACGTACGCCTTGTTACGCCACAGGATCGTCATGTGGCGGACACTCAGAGCACCGATATTTCGGAGCCAAGATCGACGGAACTGCTTCACCGGGTCCATGTACTCACGCATGTGCTTTTGCAACTCCGGTTCCAATGGAGCCTCGATCATACCAATCAGACCCGCGTACACACGGGAGTGAATGAACGCCTCTGCAAAGTCGCTGGCCGACCGGGGGTGTTTCGTCAGACCCATCGGAAGCGGAACCTCATACTGGTGCTGCATGCGCGTGCCCAGATCCAACAGGTAGTCGGCGACATCACGGTCGGCCGGACACTTGAACCCTAAGCTTTCAAAGTACGGGATCACATCCTCACGCGGCCCGTGGTACATCACCTCGCCCTCGTTCATGATCAGGATGTAGTCAAACAGATCGAACACCTCCGGCGCCGGCTGAAGCAGCGAGATCGCCACCGCCTTGTGCAGCGTCTTGGCGATGCTACGCTGCGTGCAGATGATATCGTACGTCGCAGCGCTGTCCAAACCCGTACTGATCTCGTCCATCAGACTCACGTACTTCATGCCAAACTCCATCTCGCCCGTCGTCACACGCTTGCGCTCACCGCCGGACACACCGCGAAGCATGGCATTTCCGATGATCGTGTTCTCACAGTTCTGAAGACCCAACTGGCCGATCACCACGTCCGGGTAGTTCTTGTAGTACGCCTTGGCCGCCTCAATAGCCGCCAGGTTTTCCTCTGGCGAACCCTTAGTGAACGTCTCTGCGCCCTTCTCTGCCAGACCCGCACCCACGAACTTGTGCGCGTACTCGAGTGTCTCGCGCGTTGTCAAGGTCGCGAAGTGCTTGTCTGACTGAGGCACGTACTCCACGAACTGAGGTACACGCTTGACGATCTCCTTCTGGGGAACGCCGTTGTATGTGATTTCGCCCTCCACCGTGATGTTGCTCTCTACGGGGAACTGCGCAGACAGCATCTTCATCAGTGCTGACTTACCAGAACCCGGCTGGCCCAAAACTAGTGTGATGGTGCCGGGCTTGAACACGCCGCTCGCGTTCTTGATCACCTCCTTGCGCACCACGCGCCTCATCGGCGATAGGCGAGCCAGCGAACGCGCCACCGTGTTGTACAGCGTTGGGATCTCCGACTTGGCCGTCACGTCCTCGGTGATCGTGATATCGGCCGTCACTGACAGGTTCTTGTAGCGCACCTCCAGCTGCGGCATCTGGCTCCCGATCGCCGGCTCAAAGCTCGACGCCAGGTACAGGTTGAGCGCCTCGGGGCCACGCTCCAGCATCGTCTTGCCCGACTCCAGGTTGAGAGGAGCCGCTGCCATTCTTGTCTATCTGTCTGTTTGTGCCCTCGACCAAAGCGGTGTTGCTTTGCTTCTCGCTGCGAACAATGGAAGAGGACTTGGTCTCAAGCGAGCCAATTCAAAAATGAAAGGAACGGGGCGATACGTCCGGCGGCAGACGCAGCATAGACAGCGACTTGGTCAATTGGCGAAAGGTAGGCGAGCAATCCCGCGAGTCCGATTGCGCGGCAAGCGTGCGAGCAATCGCGCGGTCCCGATTGCTCGCGCAGAGCGTCCCAGAGTGGGAGTCCCGCATCGACCGCAGGCACTTGACGCGCCATGTTGTGACACCATAGTCCGTGGGCCGTGGCGCGTCAACGAGCTGCTCATCGAGTGCGCGTCGCAGCAAAATTGGCAGCTCGTCGTGAGGGAATGTCACTGCTGCTGCTGCTGCTGCTGCTGCTGCTGACTGCAGTGAGGGCGGCGCGCTGAGTACATTGTGTGCCGCGTGCCTCTGTCTCATCCGCTTCATCGAGTGCTTTTATTTGTCGACGATTTCTGTGAATTCTAGTAATTCTTGTTTGGACCAATAATATGAGCGGGTTCGTTTTCTTTTAAGCCAATTGTAGGTAGGCGTACTAGAGTGGCCATCATCTGATCCGGACTGATCAACGCGGATTGTGCCAAGGTGAGACAGTGCACCCTCGCCAGTCGCGGGCATACACTTGGCACATACACTTGGGCAGAATTCCAGTGCTTCCCAATGGAGCTCCTTGTTTTGCGGTGCTGCAGCACCAATATGCTGTTTCTGTGCTATTACCCATCGACTGAACTAAAATGCACTCGCAAACGACTGTCGTGCCTTACGCTCGCCAGGGGAATGGAATCCGATGGTACTTGTATGCGATACATTCCGGCATGAACCTTCGTCGACCAAAGAGATGACCTTGCCAGTCCCTAACTTTAAATTTGGGCAAGCCGGTGCCACCAGCAGTGAATCCCAGTCTGGGTTCTCAGATAAGATCGTGTTCCGCCGCCGGCGCTACCAACGGCAGGCACCAGCAATTGCAGATCGGCGACCGCCCTGACGGCACGCTGCTATTGTAGCGGAGTTTGTATCCCAAGTTTTGTGGCGACCACAATAATGTGGTCCATCCTGTCGACGACAATATCCACCACCGAATTACCGGTCTTTACACGCCCGGTACTCGTGTGGTTCTTGCTTGTCAAACATCCCGGCCGGTCGTCGTCGGCATCATCCATTGACCATCGTTTGGTTGCGAGCCCGTGCAGCTTTGTCTAGCACTTCTCGGGTCAAGACGCATGGACGCCGCGCCCCTGCTGGTCTGTTTTAACGGCGTCGGCAGTCAACTTGCAGAAGCTGACGCCGCGGCGCTGCGGGCGGGAAAAGTCTGCGGGCCTCCCACTATTTAAAATATTTTATTTTAAGGTATGAGCAGCTGGGTAAGTTACCAAGTTCAAGACGGATCAACGTATTCATGGTACAGTACATGTAGTAAACCGTATGCACGAGATAACTTTGTGTGCATCTATTACAGTAATGTTAGATCTTGCTTAGAATGCTTGGGGTTTGATCCTAGTCTAAAGAGATTGGGGGAGGATTATGGCTTTTACTGGGGGATGTCCCGGCACCGTAGTTTCACCGAGTTTACCGGACTTCTAATGCACTGTTCTTCGTGTGCGCTCTAAAAAACGAAGCAGGAAAAAAGTCGCGAGGAGCTGCTAAAAGTAGTGGGAGACCCGCAGACTTTTCCCGCCGCAGCGCCGCGGCGTCAGCTTCTGCAAGTTGACTGCAAACGTCGTTAAAATAGCCCAGCAATGGCGCGGCGTCCATGCGTCTTGACCCGAAAAGTGCTAGACAAAGCTGCACGGGCTCGCGACTGAACGATGGTCAATCGTCGATGGATGATGCCGACGACCGACCGGCCGGGATGTTTGACAAGCAAGAACCACGCGTGTACCGGGCGTGTAAAGACCGTTAATTCGGTGGTGGATATTGTCGTCGACAGGATGGACCACATTATTGGTGTCGCCACAAAACTTGGGATACAAGCTCCGCTACAATAGCAGCTTGCCGTCAGGCGGTCGCCGATCTGCAATGTCTACGATGCTGGTGCCTGCCGTTGGTAGCGCCGGCGGCGGAACACGATCTTATCTGAGAACCCAGACTGGGATTCACTGCTGGTGGCACCGACTTGCCCATCTCTTTGGTCAACGAAGGTTCATGCCGGAATGTATCGCATACAAGTACCATCGGATTCCATTCCCCTGGCGAGCGTAAGGCGCGGCAGTCGTTTGAGAGTGCATTTTAGTTCAGTCGATGGGTAATAGCACAGAAGCAGCAGATTGGTGTTGCAGCACCGCAAAACAAGGAGCTCCATTGGGAAGCACTGGAATTCTGCCCAAGTGTATGTGCCAAGTGTATGCCCGCGACTGGCGAGGGTGCACTGTCTCACCTTGGCACAATCCGCGTTGATCAGTCCGGATCAGATGATGGCCACTCTAGTACGCCTACAATTGGCTTAAAAGAAAACGAATCCGCTCATATTATTGGTCCAAAACAAGAATTACTACTACTAGTACTAGAATTCACAGAAATCGTCGACAAATAAAAGCACTCGATGAAGCGGATGAGACAGAGGCACGCGGCACACAATGTACTCAGCGCGCCGCCCCCACTGCAGTCAGCAGCAGCAGCAGTGACATTCCCTCACCACGAGCTGCCAATCTTGCTGCGACGCGCACTCGATGAGCAGCTCGTTGACGCGCCACGGCCCACGGACTATGGTGTCACAACATGGCGCGTCAAGTGCCTGCGGTCGATGCGGGACTCCCACTCTGGGACGCTCTGCGCGAGCAATCGGGACCGCGCGATTGCTCGCACGCTTGCCGCGCAATCGGACTCGCGGGATTGCTCGCCTACCTTTCGCCAATTGACCAAGTCGCTGTCTATGCTGCGTCTGCCGCCGGACGTATCGCCCCGTTCCTTTCATTTTTGAATTGGCTCGCTTGAGACCAAGTCCTCTTTCATTGTTCGCAGCGAGAAGCAAAGCAGCACCGCTTTGGTCGAGGGCACAAACTTTGGCGGATAATTTGTTCGCTAAAAGTAAGGCTGGGAATGGCAGCGGCTCCTCTCAACCTGGAGTCGGGCAAGACGATGCTGGAGCGTGGCCCCGAGGCGCTCAACCTGTACCTGGCGTCGAGCTTTGAGCCGGCGATCGGGAGCCAAATGCCGCAGCTGGAGGTGCGCTACAAGAACCTGTCAGTGACGGCCGATATCACGGTCACCGAGGACGTGACGGCCAAGTCGGAGATCCCAACGCTGTACAACACGGTGGCGCGTTCGCTGGCTCGCCTGTCGCCGATGAGGCGCGTGGTGCGCAAGGAAGTGATCAAGAACGCGAGCGGCGTGTTCAAGCCCGGCACCATCACACTAGTTTTGGGCCAACCGGGTTCCGGTAAGTCGGCACTGATGAAGATGCTGTCGGCGCAGTTCCCCGTAGAGAGCAACATCACGGTGGAGGGCGAAATCACATACAACGGCGTTCCCCAGAAGGAGATCGTCAAGCGTGTACCTCAGTTCGTGGAGTACGTGCCTCAGTCAGACAAGCACTTCGCGACCTTGACAACGCGCGAGACACTCGAGTACGCGCACAAGTTCGTGGGTGCGGGTCTGGCAGAGAAGGGCGCAGAGACGTTCACCAAGGGTTCGCCAGAGGAAAACCTGGCGGCTATCGAGGCGGCCAAGGCGTACTACAAGAACTACCCGGACGTGGTGATCGGCCAGCTGGGTCTTCAGAACTGTGAGAACACGATCATCGGAAATGCCATGCTTCGCGGTGTGTCCGGCGGTGAGCGCAAGCGTGTGACGACGGGCGAGATGGAGTTTGGCATGAAGTACGTGAGTCTGATGGACGAGATCAGTACGGGTTTGGACAGCGCTGCGACGTACGATATCATCTGCACGCAGCGCAGCATCGCCAAGACGCTGCACAAGGCGGTGGCGATCTCGCTGCTTCAGCCGGCACCGGAGGTGTTCGATCTGTTTGACTACATCCTGATCATGAACGAGGGCGAGGTGATGTACCACGGCCCGCGTGAGGATGTGATCCCGTACTTTGAAAGCTTAGGGTTCAAGTGTCCGGCCGACCGTGATGTCGCCGACTACCTGTTGGATCTGGGCACGCGCATGCAGCACCAGTATGAGGTTCCGCTTCCGATGGGTCTGACGAAACACCCCCGTTCGGCCAGCGACTTCGCAGAGGCGTTCATTCACTCCCGTGTGTACGCGGGTCTCATTGGTATGATCGAGGCTCCATTGGAACCGGAGTTGCAAAAGCACATGCGTGAGTACATGGACCCAGTGAAGCAGTTCCGTCGATCTTGGCTCCGAAATATCGGTGCTCTGAGTGTCCGCCACATGACGATCCTGTGGCGTAACAAGGCGTACGTGGCGAGTCGTGTGGTGATGACGTGCTTCATGGGTTTGATCTACGGCAGCACGTTCTACAACGTGAACCCGACGGACGTGCAGGTGATGCTTGGTGTGATTTTCCAGGCTGTGCTGTTCATGTCGTTGAGTCAGGCTTCGCAGATTCCGGTGTTCATGGAGGCCCGTGAGATCTTCTACAAGCAACGTGGTGCAAACTTCTATCAGACGCTGTCGTACGTGGTTGGCTACTCCATTGCGCTGATCCCGCCGTCGCTGTTCGAGATTATCATTTTCGGGTCGCTGGTGTACTGGATGTGCGGCTTTGTGGCAAATGTCGGAGCGTTCATCATCTACCTGGTGCTACTGACGCTGACGAACCTGGTGCTGTCGACGTGGTTCTTCTTGCTGACAGCGCTGTGCCCGAACCTGGATATCGCCAAGCCGATGTCGACGTTCTCGATCGTGTTCATCATCATCTTTGCCGGTTTCGTGCAGCCCAAGAACGAGATCCCCGACTACCTGGTGTGGATTTACTGGATTAACCCCATCGGCTGGTGCATGCGAGCGCTGTCCGTGAATGAGTACCGTTCGTCCAAGTTCGACGTGTGCGAGTACGGCGGCGTCAACTACTGCTCGAAGTTCAACATGAACATGGGGGAGTACTACCTGGCGCAGTTTGGTGTGCCGTCCAGCAAGACGTGGTTGTGGACTGGTGCCATCTTCCTGCTCTTCTTCTACGTGCTTCTGCTGGCCGCCAGCGCTTATCTTCTTGAGTACCGCCGGTATTTGGCACCAACGAACATTCAATTGATGCCGAAGGAGATTGAGGACGAGGCGAACGAAGACTACGCGCTGGCCATGACGCCCAAGTCGAAGAACAAAGACGACTCCAACAACTCGGACACGTCTCACGATGACGTTATGGTGGCCGTTCCGCGCCGCGAGAAGAACTTCACCCCCGTGTCCATCGCTTTCACTGATCTGTGGTACTCGGTGCCGAACCCTACCAACACGAAGGAGAGTCTGGACTTGCTGAAGGGCATCAGTGGCTACGCGACACCCGGTACGTTGACGGCGCTGATGGGCTCCACTGGTGCTGGCAAGACGACGTTGATGGATGTGATCGCCGGGCGTAAGACGGAGGGCACGATCCAGGGCAAGATCTACCTGAACGGCTACGAGGCGAACGACCTGGCCATTCGTCGTGCGACGGGTTACTGCGAGCAGATGGATGTTCACTCGGAGGCGTCGACGATGCGCGAGGCGTTGATGTTCAGCGCCTTCCTGCGCCAGGACAGCAGTATTCCAGACAGCAAGAAGTACGACACGGTGGAGGAGTGTCTGGATTTGCTGGACATGCACGACATCGCGGACCAGATCATTCGCGGCAGCTCGCAGGAGCAGATGAAGCGCTTGACGATCGGGGTGGAGTTGGCTGCCCAACCTAGTATTTTGTTCCTGGATGAGCCGACGAGTGGTCTCGACGCTCACTCGGCGAAGTTGATCATGGACGGCGTGCGCAAGGTGGCCGACAGCGGCCGTACTATCGTGTGCACGATCCACCAGCCGTCGTCAGATGTGTTCTTCCTGTTCGACCACTTGATCCTGTTGAAGCGTGGTGGTCAGTCGGTGTTCGTCGGTGAGTTGGGCGAGAGGTGCCAGAAGCTGGTGAAGTACTTGGAGTCCGTTCCCAGTGTGAAGCCGTGTCCACCGAAGCAGAACCCTGCGACGTGGATGCTGGAGGTGATCGGTGCCGGTGTGAGCAACGACCGTGCTCGGGACCTGGACTTTGTGGACATCTTCTCGAAGAGCGAGGAGAAGCGCAACTTGGATGAGATGCTGCAGCAGCCTGGTGTTACGACGCCTTCGCCCGAGTGGCCGGAGGTGACGTTCATGAAGAAGCGTGCGTCCAAGGGCTCGACCCAGATGTACTTCCTCATGAAGCGGTTCTTCAACCTGTACTGGCGCACCCCGGCGTTCAACCTGACGCGTTTCGGTATCGTGTTCGGTGTGGCTATCATCTGCGGTCTGTCGTTCTTGAGCGTGGATTACACGACGTACAGCGGTCTGGTTGGCGGTGTGGGCCTCGTCTTCATGTCGACCCTGTTCATGGCTATGGCTGGTTTCATGGGCACGCTGCCCGTGTTCTCGACGGATCGTTCTGCGTTCTACCGCGAGCGTGCTTCCGAGACGTACAACTCGCTTTGGTACTTTGTGGCGACGACTGTGGTGGAGATCCCGTACGTGTTCGGCCAGTCGCTGCTTTTCATCGTGATTTTCTACCCGATGGTGGGCTTCCAGGGCTTCGCGACGGCGGTGCTGTACTGGGTGCATGTGTCGCTGTTCGTGCTGGGCCAAATGTATTTCGCGCAGCTGCTGATCCACGCGTTCCCGAGTATCGAGGTGGCTGCTGTTATGGGCGCGTTGATCAACTCGATCTTCCTGCTGTTCGCGGGCTTCAACCCGCCTGCGTCATCGATCCCTGCAGGTTACAAGTGGCTGTACACGATCGTCCCGCAGCGGTTCTCGATCTCGATTCTGTCTGCTCTGGTGTTCTGCGACTGCCCCGAGGAGCCGACGTGGAACGAGTCGTTGAGCCAGTACGAGAACGTGGGCTCGAACCTCGGCTGCCAGCCTCTGACGGGCACGCCGGTCACGATTTCACACACGACGGTGAAGGGCTACATCGAGTCGACGTTCAAGTACAACTGGGATGACCGCTGGGAGAACTTTGGCTACGTGTTCGTGACGATCATCATCTTCCGCATCCTGTCGATGCTGTCTCTGCGCTACATCAACCACACGAAGAGATAGAGAGAAGGTTTCCGACACCTCTTCAATTTGGAAAGGGTGTATCAAGACTTGGTCTGCGAGAAGTGAATCGCATGACCGGCGATCAGTAGTTAGTTAGAATACCACAACGAAGTAATTCAACTGTACATCAAACGTTTGAAATGCCGTTCGCGTTCTTGTGCCGTGGGGAGAATATGTCTACGGGTTTTGTTTGAATAACGCTGCTAAAACAACAAAGCAGCATGCTTGGGAGCTTGATCCACCGAGTGGCCGATAGCCGCAGTGAGTTCCTATCTGGGAGGAATGCTAAATTAGCATTGCTAATGAAGTGCTTTTGCATTTTCTAAGAGTGCTGTGAGTGTTGGCGGCATACCAAGTTCACTTCGCCGGCTGCACATTTTTCTTATCCTTTTTGGATGCCTCTGCCTCCTCTTCCTGCATCTCCTTGCGGAGCTCGTCCATGCGTGCTACAATACGACGCTCAATTTCCTCCTCCGGGATCTTAATGCTTTTCGGCAGCAGAGACGGGAACACCAGCTCACGCGGAGGACCCTGACTCTCCACCAACGCAGCAGTCGTCGGATGATACACAGCAGGAGCTTCTCCGTACTTAGCCTCATAGCGCTGCACACCCTTGGACAGACGCCACTTGTGGAACTCCTCACGGCCGAAAATCACCGCAGCACCAACTGCTGCACCTGCAGCAGCTCCCTGAAGCCCTCGGAACCGGCCACCTAATAACCATTACACTGAACATCAGTGTTTTTATAGATCTTTCTTATGTGTTGCAACGTACCGACCAAACCAGCGTAGAAGCCGCCTGTGATGGCGCCTGCACCTGCACCCGTGATCCAGTCCTTCTTGTCATCCCGCTTGTCAGCAATAACCTCCTCAAAAGCTGCAACATTGATATAAATCCACACTTCAGTCAGCATCAAACTCAAAATTATCAACTTCTATCGTTAATTTCTACCGATATACGTCGACGACAGCAAAAAAAAGTTGGACCCCATGGACGCAGCGTAAAACTTGATGCTTTCATTACGCAGCACAGCCAGCAACGCGCCTACCGTAGCACCTGTCGCCCCGGCCATACTGGCGCCCACCAGCATGTGCTTGACGGCGCCCTTGGCCTTATCTAGCGACTCCTGCACCTCCGGGCTACGCTCGAACATCTTCGTCAATAAAACAAAAACTGATGTGTCACTTATGTGGCAATTATCCAAACGTTTTAATTGGCCAAAACCAATCTCTTACTAAGCTCAAGTGTAAATTTTCACTCCCTCCCCTGCCAGTCAATTCTTAATGGTTCTACCGCCCTAAAAGCTGCCCATACATTTGCGAACTAGCATTCCCCCAGCAAGATGCCCCGTCAGCTTTTGGCCACCCGTTTCGTTACCATCCCCGAGGACGTCAAGGTCGTCCTGGACGGCCGCAAGGTCACCGTGAGCGGCAAGCGCGGCAAGCGCGGCTCGCTGACCCGCGACTTCCGTCACCTGACGCTCGACATGCGCCGTGTCAACAAGGAGCAGCTCCGTGTGGACCTGTGGTTCGGCAACCGTAAGCAGCTTGCTTGCGTGCGTACCGTGTGCTCGCTGATCGAGAACATGATCACGGGTGTGCGTGTGGGCTACCTGTACAAGATGCGTTTCGTGTACGCCCATTTCCCCATCAACGTGACGTTCGAGAACAACGTCGTGGAGATCCGTAACTTCCTGGGTGAGAAGCGCGTGCGTCGCGTTGCTCTGTCCGAGGGCGTCGAGTACGTGCGCACGGGCGACGTCAAGGACCAGATCGAGCTGAGCGGAATTGACCTCCAGAAGGTGTCGCAGGACGCTGCCAACATCACGCAGGCCTGCCTGGTGCGTCGCAAGGATATCCGTAAGTTCCTTGATGGTATCTACGTGTCCGAGAAGACCAACATTGAGATCGAGGAGGACTAAATTGTCCGCGATTGATTGAATCGCTCTGGCCACGGGGTTGCAACAAGTGCTGCTAGGAAGAGTCCGTAATTGGTACTGAATAGAACCGATCGTGCCTCTTTGCCGTCACTGGGTTGATCGCAGCGACTTTGCTGCTTTCTTCTGTCCGGGCGGATTTTGTGTTTGAGGTCGAGTTGCTAATTGGCTTGGGGCTGACCATGGAACCAACCAGTTAGCAACTCACTTCTTCGGCCTGCAAGCTAGCATGAAATCCTCCTCTCTTCTGTTCTCATGTGTTATTCCGCCTGCTTCTCCTGATGTAGAATCAAACGTGCTGTTTCATTCAGTTGGCTGCTACGTTTATCGGTATCTTCAACTCTATTGCCACCACTACATTGACAAGTGTATCCCTAGTTGGTTGCTCAAAACAAGTCAAAAGGGTTAGCTGGAGAGGCTTGCGTCTGTGCTGGGGCTGGCGCACTCGCGAAGTCTCCAAACCTGCGCAACAGAACAGCATGTGTTAGACTGTGGTCAATAGGAGCAACGATTGAGAACAGAACCACGTACGCGTTCGGATCGGCAAATGTCGTACTTGTCTGCGAAGGTTGCGTGAATGAGGAAGTCGCTCGAGTTTGCGGCCTGGAACATGATAAAAAGGAACAGTAAGCACCAAAACAAAAACAATGTCCTGGTACAGTACGTACTGAGCGTAAGAGAACGATCCCGAAGCTGCAGGGACCGCTGGGGCGCTACCGAAAGAGTTACCCCGGTTTGGTGGCACGAAAGCTGCTGGACCGGCTGCGCTTCCTGAACCCGTCCGCGCCGTAGTTGTGTTGCTGTTTGAGCTACCGAACCCAAGGTTCCCGAGGTTAAGGGAGGCAAAAGGGTCGTTGATCGAAGCCACCGAAGGGGTCTGAATAAAACAACAAAAGTAAGTTGATAAACCTCCATCCCAAATTCTTGCGGTGACCATCCTACCTTCACTGGGATCGGAGCAGGTGGGGCACCACCGGCAGGGCGAGAAGGAAACTGTCCGGGGTACTGTTGCCCCATAGGGTGCATTGGCTGTTGTTGCTGTCCGGGGAATCCTTGTTGCTGGCCATACCATTGCTGCTGCTGAGCTTGTGGCTGCTGTCCCTGGTGAAACGGCTGCATTGGCTGTTGGTGCTGCACTTGGCCACCAAACGCGTTCGGAGGCTGTTGCTGCTGCGGAAACCCGCCAGGAAACCCACCAAACTGCTGGTTCGCAGCGCCATTGGTGGGATGCTGCTGCTGAGCTGCTGGAAATCCGTTATTGTTGTTACTCACCGCACTTGCAAACCCAAAGGGGTCATTCATCGCAGCTTGCTGCTGGCTTGAGTTGCTGCCTCCCGGAAAGCCTCCTGATGCTCCAAAGTCAGGTGTAGGAGCCGCACCACCAGATGCTGATGTTGCACCACTGCTCGACTGCATACCGTCGAAAGCTGCAAATGGATCGGAGGCATGAGCAGCTGCAGGTTTCTCAGGCTTACTAGCGAAAGGGTCCAGAACGGGATTCGCTGGGTTTGTTCTTGACGAGCTATTTGAGCCTGTGAAATCCGCAAATGCATCGCCGCCCCCACCAAACGCATCAAACGCGTTACTACCCGTGGTAGATGCAGGCGACGGTGCAGCAAAACTGTCAAACGCCGAAGGTGACGCTGCCTTTGGAGCCCCAAATGCATCAAATGGCGAAGCGTTGGGTTTACTTGGCGCTTGTGCGGATGGGGATGCAGCAGTGATGTCGCTGAATGGGTCAAGAGACGCTACTGAGCTGGCGCGACTACCTGCTCGGCTGGTTGGTGTTGGTGCATCAAACGCGTTGAATGGAGACGCAGCTACAGGAGTTGCTTGGCTTGATGCTGGGGCATCAAAACCGAACGGGTCATCAGCTTTCTTCGGTGGACTAAGTCCCATGAGATCATTGGTGACAGGCGACGTACTAACACTGGATGAAGAGAAATGTGATCCTGGAGGTGGCGCAATCTTGAACGAGTCAAATTTCGGGACTTGTGGAGGAGGTGTTGCTTTTGGTGCTGGCTTTTGCGCTGTATTAGCGGACCCTGAAAAGTCACCAAAATCAGCAAAGCCGTCACTGGCTTTCGTCGCGGGGCTGTCAAAGCTGCTGAAGTCCCCAAAGGCCTGTGCTGTGGCCGCAGCCGTTCTGCTGCTACCTTCAAAGTTGGAAAAGTCTGCGAATCCACTGTCAGCGGCTTTTTTGGTAGTTTTCGAGCTGGACGAGAAGAAATCGTCGTCGCTATCCGCCTTTTTCTCCTTCTTCTTGTTGCTTTTCTAATCGAAGCAACCGCTTACACCGTCAGTCAAACCAAGCTCAAGCAATCCAAATAGCAGCAAAACAACAACTTACCGATGAAGTTCGCTCGGGTTCCTCGTCTTTAGCATGACGTGGTGACTCATACACCCACCTAAACCAATACAGAACATCAGTCAAGCCCCTTTAAGTCCTCTAGATACAGTAAATTCCTCGTACTTGCGATCAATGTATGTCAATCGAATAAAGTTCCGCGTGCGCTCACCGTCGCTACCTCCAGTGGGACGGAAGCTCGGGTCGTGCTTGTTTCTCCAGTATTTTTGCGCGGCCTCATTGCCCCCGTGATTGACCATGTTCTTGATTTCGCTCTCCGTGAACTTGGACATGGAGATAGACTTGACGCGGTGCGCAAACTCACGACTACAATGGCGAAAAGTTAAAACCAATTATACATAACACCATGACAGGGTATTATTGACTCACTGGATACCGCTGCACGCGGTGCAGACGAACGTGTTGAAGTCCAAGCAGACGTATTGGGGCATCTATCGTAATAGCGCAAAACAATGTCAGCAAGAAGACCCATACAATTAGAGCAACAACCAAGTAGTAGGGTAGAAAAGAACCATTTCGTTGCAGTCGAAGCATCGCTTGTTGGCGGGGTTGGAGCGCTGGAAGTCGCGCAGCTCCTGGATCAGTCGCTCCTCCTGGCGCTTCTCGCTCGACGACGCCTTGGCCATAGCTATCGACTGGGGGATATGGAGCGAGGGAAGAGTAGAAGATGCAGGGCGATGGACCACAAGCAGGAGCAGCACGAGATGCGCAGGGGGTCGCCACGCAGAGGAGTTCCAGAACGATGATGCAAAAAAAATGAGACGGTTGGTGTTCTGTACGTATTTAGGTGTTTTTACATTTGTATGCGAAAACGATTTTATTTATCGGCTTTATGTCAAAACGCATTTTTTTAAATTTTCTAAGAGAATCAGATCTGACTCTGAGTCGATTTTGCTGAAGGTAGACCGTTGGTAGAGCGACTCCTAGTAGCAGGTAGTATGTCACCAGTCGCGCTATATCGGTCCTGAAGCGTCGGATACGACCTTCAGAGCCTTCCGGATGAGCTCGTTCGAGGACGTGGAGCTCATCGTGCAGTGGATCCGTGAGCGGATCGCGCTGCCCGGGTACCAGCCCAAGGCGTGGACGTCTGCGGATCTGGCCACAGTCAAGGAGTTCGTCGAGAGCACAGGTGTGCCCGCTCTCTTCCTAACGATTCAGAATGACGCGCTCGTAGTCATGACCGCGGCCCCTCGAGGCTGCAGCAGTGTCATGTACTTCGTCAAGAACGGACAGGTAATTCTCACACCTGGTAACATCAAGGACTTAGTGCAGTACGGGACAGTGGAGAAGGACGCTATTTCGTCGCTCTTGCACCTCATGAACGGCTTCTACCTACAGAGACTTCAGACCAACAAGACGTGGCCTGAGAGCGTACAGAAAGAGTTCACCGGCCAGTTCTTCCGCTTCATGTCGAGCCTCACTGAGACTGTGAGTCGCAGCTGTGGTAAGACTGTGCTCTACCTGCCGCCTGTGAACCCAGACATCAATTACAAGGACAAAGATGTCGTGCAGCAACTAGAGTCCACGGTCATCCACTGGACGCGGCAGATTAAAGAGGTGATCAACAACCAGGACAATGCCCACGACGCTGAAGGTGCTGGGCCACTCGAGGAGATCAAGTTCTGGGAACATCGCACGGAAGATTTATCCGGGATCACAGACCAGTTGAATCGAGAAGGGGTGAAGGAAATCGTCGAGATCTTACGTGCTGCCAAGTCGTCGTACTTGCAGCCGTTCGAGACACTGTCGCAGATCATTAAGCAGGGATCTACAGAGGCCAATGACAACCTTCGCTTCCTGCAGAAGCTCAGTCCTGTGTGTGAAGATATTGCCCGAGCACAGCCAGATGAGATCCCGCTGTTGCTGCCAAAGCTGCTGAATTTTATCCGGTTGATTTGGATGTATTCGCGGCATTATAACACGGAGGACCGGATCACGAGTTTATTGCGGAAAGTGAGCAACGAGATCATCATTGTATGCTGCAAGAAGATCTCCCTACGAGACGTCTTCGATGGCAACGTGGAGGACAGCATCCACCACCTCGAGCAGAGCATTCAGTGCGGCGTGTCGTGGAAACAGATTTATCGGAAAGCCTCCACCGCTGTGAACGCTACTGCTTCCACCCCTGATCGTCGGTGGAACTTTGACGAAACGGGGATTTTCGCTCAGATTGATGCGTTTGTTCAACGGTGCCGAGAGCTCCTGGAGGTGTGTGAAGGCCAGATTCAGTTCGCGCGAAAGGGCAAAGGCGGGAAGCGCGAGGATCTCCCTGCTTTCGGAGGTACCCGTGGAATGGACATTGTGAAGAGTTTGCGAGGTATTGAGGCGCAATTTGAAGGCCACGTTGAGCGGCTACGGCAATTGGACTACGATATCTTAGATGTTAAGAACACCAGTTGGCACAGCGACTTTAACTCGTTCAAGAACGGCATGAAGGATCTGGAGGCCATGACTCAGAATGTGATCAACGGGGCTTTTGAAACGGTCTCCACAGTCGCGGCTGGTGTCGACATGATTCGCTCGTTCCAGAAAATTGCTCAGCGTGAGGCTATCAAGCGCTGCGTGGAGAAGCGTACCATCGACATCTTTGGCATGTTCAAGGGAAACATCGCTTCGATTCGGAATCTGTTCGAGAAGAACAAAAATGCACCGTTACTGTCGCCTACAGAGCCTCAGTTTGCAGGTTCAGCTCTCTGGGCACGCAGTTTGCTTCTTCGTGCAACTGATGACCTGGTGCGTCTGCAAGAACTGGTGGATCCTTCCAATGCAGCCGAGTGTGACGAGTCCCAGAACGCTTACGACGGCTTACGGTTGGTCATCAACGAGTACATCCAACGGAAATATCACGATTGGATCGAAGATTTGAATACGTTGGGGAACACGAACATGAATTCAAGACTGGAGAACCCGTTGATGACCAAGACGGGCTCAGAGCCCGAGGCTGCACCAGCGAGTGTGAACTTGAACGCCCACAGTAAAGACTCTAATGCGCTACAAAATACGGAGAAGACACTCATTGGACGGGCGAAAAAGGGATTTCTTCACTGCAACTTCGACCGTCCGTTGCTCAACTTGTTCACTGAAGTCCACTATTGGCAGTACTTCAACGGAGAAATCCAAATTCCGTACATGGCGCACGACATTTGCAACCAGAAAGAACAGCTCCGGGTGTTGCGCGAGCACGTGATGCTTGTAGTCCGTGACTACAACCGCATTTTGCTGGACTTGTCGTCCACTGAGCGGCGTCTGTTTGAAGATATCATCCGCAAGCTTGATCGTCGCATCCAGCCAGGTCTCCAGAAGCTCACGTGGGTCTCCAAGGGTATCGTGGAGTGGTATGTTGCAGACTGCCGCAAGCACTGCGAAACAACGTACAAGATTGTCCAAGAGTTCCAGGAAAACAAGGATATTGTGATGAAGAACTGCAAGATGATCAGCGGTTTGATGCACATTTTCATTGAGAGGAACACTATTTACGACGACGGCGTGTTCGAGGCGAAGCAGGTGATTCACAGGAAGATTATCGAGAAACAACTACGTGAAGCGTACCAAACGATTAGCACTACGATGACAGCAACGTACGAGCACTTCGCTTCTGGTCCTCCTGAGGTTCAACGAGAATGGAATCGATTTGTGGAACGCTCGGATAAAATGTTAGAAGATGCTCTGCGGCAGTCCGTGAAGAAATCCCTTCAAGAGCTATCCAAGGCGATTAATGGAGATGCCAAGACCGACCCTCGGCCTTTGTTTCGGATTCACGTTGTGCTCGAAGACAACAAGGTGGAGTTTAAACCGTTCATGGCGGACCTTACGCTGATGGTGAATACAGTGGCCAAGGAGATTTTTAACATCATATCCGTTGTGCCGCGCTTAGTTGCGTCGCTTCCACGACATAATGCCACCAACCAAACGAATGCAGATGCTTCAGGTGCCAATGGTGCACCTGGAGACGGAAAGGGTGATTCAACCACTACAAAAGGAGAGGAGGTTCGTGCGCCAGATACGGCAAGTGGGGAACCAACTGGAAATCAGGATGAAGTGCGATCAACTACTGATGCAGCTGAAAAAACGGAGACCCCACCGGTTGTGAGCAATTTTTACCAGTCTATCTTCAACGACGAGGAGATTCTGAAGGTGCTCGTGCACATCATGAATGGAATGTCCTCGAGTGCTACGGAGTTGCAGAAGTATTTGGGATACTGGGACAAGTACAAACTGGTATGGAATCAAGACAAACAGGCATTTATTCGCCGTTACGCTAAGGCCAACAGACCTCTGCAACAGTTCCGCGCTGATATTGAGCGCTATCGAGAGCAACAAGTTAGTATTCAGAACGAAGACCTGACCAACACTATCAACTTCATCCAGATCGACACGAATTTCCTCAAAGCGAGTCTAGTAGAACACACAGTACAGTGGATCGGTAAGCTTACGGGTCTGCTGAACCAGACGGCGCACGACGAGCTGAGAGAACTCATGACGATGATGAAGGATAATACGCAGAAACTGCAGGTGAAACCTCTGAATCTGGACCACCTGAGCGAAAGTATCCACCTTCTTCAAGACATAAGGGATGGAATGCCAGGAGTTGTGGCAAGATTCGAGCCTTTGCAACACAAATACGATCTGCTGGCGGAATTCGACGTGCAAACGACAGACGAGGAACAGCGCGATCTTGCTAACTTGAAATCCAACTGGGAAACGTACGAAGTGATGCTGGTGGACGCAAACTCGATGCTCCAAAAGTGCAAAGTCAGTATGAAGCAGAGTCTGCAGGATTCTGTGGCGGAGCTCAACAACATCATGTCAGAGCTGCGCACAGAGGCAGAGGCTACACTGCCTTATTCTGGTGAGCAACAGTCGAAGGCGGCACATCAGATCCTTGTCGACTTCGAGAAGAAGATGGAGGCCACACGCTCTCGCCAGAATGCGTTGAAGAAAGGACTGGAGATTTTTGGCATCGAGGAGTCTAAGAACGACGGATTTGTACAAACGGAGAAGGAGTTAGAGCTGCTACAGCAGATCTGGGCACTTACTGACGAGTGGGAGGTCGTGTGGGCGTCGTGGAAGAACAAAGTGTTCTATGAGATTGAAGTGGAAACGATGGAGTCAACCGCTGCGCAGTTCTTTAAGAAGGTGGTGAAGTACGGGAAGGACATGAAAAGTTGGACGGTGTGGAGTTCGATGAAGACGAAAATTGAGCAGTTTAGGCAAACGTTGCCCCTGATTCAAGATCTAAAGAGTCCGGCGTTACGAGCTCGTCACTGGGCACAGCTGAAGGAGGAAATGGGGAAGTCGTTCGACACAGAATCTGCAAGCTTCACACTGGAACGCGTCTTTTCCCTGGGTTTTCACTTGCATGCCGAGTTTATTAGCACATTGTCGAGCAATGCAGGCAAAGAATTGTCTATCGAGCAAACTCTGGACGCTATTGAGAAGCGCTGGGCAGCGATCGACGTCGACATCACAGAATACAAAGGTGTCTACTACAAAATTCGATCGGCTGACGATTTGTTTACAGCTCTCGAAGATGATCAAGTGCAGTTGTCCACCATGAAAGCGTCGCCATTCTTTGGATCGTTCGATACGCGGATTCTGTACTGGGAGAAGGCGCTTTCTCACTTGTCTGAAGTAATTGAAACGCTACTGGGAGTCCAACGCTGCTGGATCTATTTGGAAAGTATCTTCATGGCGTCCGAGGATATCCGCAAGCAGCTGCCATTGGAAAGTCAGCTCTTCGATGAGGTTAACACTGCGTACTGCCGCGTGACAGAAGGGATGGCGAAGACGAAGAACGCGCTCCAAGCAACACAGGAAACAGGAGTACTGGAGACATTGGTGACCATGCAGGAGAAACTGGATCAGATTCAGAAGTGCCTGGACCAATATCTCGAGACGAAACGGATGCTGTTCCCACGTTTCTACTTCCTTTCAAACGACGATCTGCTTGAGATTCTAGGTCATCAAAAGGACCCAGATCAAGTGCAGAAACACATCAAGAAGTGTTTCGAGGCTATTAAGACATTGAACCTGATCCCTCCCGGCGCCCGTGGGAACTCGACATTTGAAGCTCTGGGAATGAACTCACCATGTGGAGAGCAGGTCATGTTTGCTTCGAATGTGGTAGTAGCTGGGGCCGTGGAAGGGTGGCTGTTACGGATTGAAGCTGCAATGGTTAACACGCTGGAGAAGATCTTTGCGCAGTGTATTGTGGGGTACAAGGGCAAGAAGGAGAAGTGGATCAAAGATTTCCCCGGCCAGTTGCTGATCACATGTGGGCAAACCGCTTGGACGAATGAATGCATTAAGGCACTGAATGAAGTGGCTAAAGGAGAGAAAAAGGCGTTAAGACAGCTCAAAAAGAAGTGGGTGTCGTATCTGAACAAGCTGGCTGACATGGTGCGTGGGCAGCTCTCCGCGACGGATCGTAAGAAGGTTGTGGCTCTCATTACCATTGAGATTCACTCACGAGATGTCATTGATCGCCTGGTCAAGCAAAATTGCAAGAGTGTGAATGATTTTGACTGGTTGATGCAGCTTCGTTTCTACTTTAACAAGGATCTGGGCGAGTCGGGAATATGCGAGGTGAAGCAGACAGTCACGTCGCTCCAGTACTCTTACGAGTACCAGGGGAACAACGGACGTCTGGTGATCACTCCACTGACGGATCGATGCGTACTCACAATGACAACTGCCTTGCACCTGAACAGAGGTGGCAACCCATTGGGTCCCGCGGGTACAGGGAAAACGGAGACTGTGAAGGATCTGGGCAAGAACCTCGCGAAGTACGTGATCGTCTTCAACTGCAGTGATGGCTTGGACTACAAGTCCGTGGGACGGATGTTTGCCGGCCTCGTTCAATCTGGTGGCTGGGGATGCTTCGATGAGTTCAATCGCATCGAGATCGAGGTGTTGTCCGTCGTTGCTCAGCAGGTTCTAACGATCATGCAGGCCCTCACAGCCAGACAGACTCAAGTGATGTTCCTTGGTACACTGATGAAGGTCAACTTTAACATGGGTATCTTCATCACGATGAATCCTGGCTATGCTGGGCGTACGGAGCTTCCGGACAACCTCAAAGCGCTCATGCGTCCTTGTGCTATGATGGTGCCTGATCTGGCTCTGATTGCGGAGGTAATGCTTCAAGCCGAAGGGTTCCGTGACGCCAAGGTTCTGGCAAAGAAGACTACGACGTTGTACGGACTGATGATCCAGCAGTTAAGCAAGCAGGATCACTACGATTTTGGGCTGCGTAGTTTGAAGGCGGTGCTGAACATGGCTGGAACGTTGAAACGTGAGGACCCGAACCTCCAGGAGGAAAACATCCTACTCCGTGCACTTCGCGATATGAATATGCCTAAGTTCATTCGAGAAGACGCTGTCCTCTTCCGCTTGTTACTCGGAGATCTTTTCCCTTCGATTGAACTTCCAGTTACGGACTACGGCAAACTACAGGGCAACATCGAGCAGGCGCTGTTAGAGCAGAAACTGCAAGTGCATCCAGTGATCGTGTTCAAGACCATCCAGCTTTACGAGTCTCAGGTGACCAGACACTGTAACATGATCGTGGGGCAGACGATGGCTGGAAAAACGACGATTTGGAAGACTCTAATGGCCGCGAAGACGTCTCTGGCGAAAGACGGCGTCCCTGGATACATGCCTGTCCGCGTGCAGGTGTTGAACCCCAAGTCCATCTCGTTGAACGAGATTTACGGTGTCTACGATCTCTCAACATTCGAGTGGATTGATGGGATTCTGTCCGCTATTTTCCGAAACTTAGCAGCTGATGAAAAAGCTGAAGAGAAGTGGATTATGTTGGATGGCCCAGTGGACACACTATGGATCGAGAGTATGAACAGTGTCATGGATGACAACAAGGTGCTAACGCTAATTAACGGCGACCGTATCAGTATGAGCCCATCGATGGCTCTCATGTTCGAAGTTCAGGATCTTGCTGTAGCTTCTCCTGCCACTGTGAGTCGAGCTGGCATGGTGTACATGGACGTAGAAGACCTTGGTTGGCGTCCGTTCATTCAAACGTGGCTGGCTACGACAATTTCTATCCAGGAAGAGCGAGATGTGCTCCAAGCGCTATTTGACAAGTACATGGACAAAGCTCTGCGCTTTAAAACGTCCGACGTGACGGAACTCATCCCAGTTACCACCTTCAACAGCGTCAAGTCCTTCTGCAACCTCTACAACGCTCTAGCTACAGCTGAGAACGGCGTGGATTTAGCTGTTTGTGGAGATAAGTTCGCTGTCACCGTTGAAAAGTGGTTCCTGTTCTGCATGACCTGGAGCGTCATGGCCGCTGCGAACGAGGAAGGGCGTAAAAAGTTTGACTTTTTTCTCCGTGACATCGACTCGATCTATCCTCCTCTTAAAACCGCGTACGATTTCTATGTGGAGCCTTCAAGCCGTGAGTTCAAGCTTTGGGACGAGAAACTACCCCCGAATTTCCGTATATCGCCCAACACTCCGTTTCATAAGATCATGGTGCCTACGGTTGATACTTTGCGGTATGGTTTTCTGCTGCAGACTATGCTCACTGCAGGCATCCACACTTTGTTGGTCGGTGAGACTGGCGTGGGGAAGACAACTGTCATTGAGCGAGAAATTGACGCGCTTAGCGACGCCTTCAACGTACTGGTGATGAACTTCTCGTCTGCCACTTCTTCTGCCACGACGCAGGACATGATTGAAAACGTGATGGAGAAGCGTTCGCTGAATCGGTTCGGCCCCGTGGGGGGCAAGAAGCTTGTGGCGTTTATCGACGACATGAACATGCCAACCAAGGACTTGTTCGGATCACAACCTCCTTTGGAATTGCTTCGACAATGGGCCGACTACAGCTGCTGGTACGACCGTAAGAAGCAGACGCTCAAGTACTTCATCGACATGCAGTTTGTGGCCGCGATGGGACCTCCAGGCGGCGGGCGGTCCGTCATTAGCTCTCGCTTCCAGAGTCGCTTCAATCTCATTAACATGACGATCCCTGACCAAGCCCAGTTGAAGCGCATCTTTGAGACTATGCTGGTGCCCAAACTGGCTGAGTTTGACGATGAAATCAAGCCTTTAGGCACACCTTTGGTCGCCGCAACCATCCAGCTGTATCAGAATGTACTGGAGCAGTTCTTACCCACTCCAGCAAACTGCCACTATCTGTTCAACCTGCGCGATATGGCGCGTGTTATCCAAGGTCTCCTACTCTCCGACAAGCACACTGTCGCAAGTCGTGACGGGATGCTGCGGCTCTGGATGCACGAAAGTCTACGGGTGTTTTCAGATCGCCTTACCAGTTACGAAGATCGACAGACTTTCAAGAGGAAGCTCGACGATCTGCTAGGCGTTCACTTCCAAACAGACTGGGGTCGATTGCTATCTTCTGCGCCTGAACAACTGAAGGAGAACGGACCTCTATTCACGTACATCTTCTCCACCACTCCAGGCTCAGATGAAGGCAGTGCTCGGTACTCGGAAGTCATGGACATGAAGATGCTGAAGGGTTTCGTGGAGGAACAGCTGGAGAACCACAACGCAGAGCCTGGATTTGTGCCAATGAACCTCGTCATGTTTAGCGATGCTTTAATGCACATCCTACGCATCCACCGGCAGCTCATGACAATGCGCGGTAACCTGCTTCTCGTCGGTGTTGGTGGCAGTGGACGCCAATCTCTAACAAAGCTGGCTGCCTTTATGGGCGGGTTCAAGGTGTTCCAGATCGA
The DNA here is from genome assembly GCA_030324255.1 of Phytophthora capsici. Classification (NCBI taxonomy): domain Eukaryota; phylum Oomycota; class Peronosporomycetes; order Peronosporales; family Peronosporaceae; genus Phytophthora; species Phytophthora capsici. Next base: position 3,421,076 of record CM059362.1, on the reverse strand, counting down.
AGTGGGTAAGAACTACCGCAGTTTCGAGTTCCACGAGGACATTAAGAAGCTCTACACTCAAGTGGGGCTGCAGCAGCAGAAGACAGTCTTCTTGTTTAGTGACACGCAGATCAAAAGTGAGTCGTTCGTTGAAGACCTCAACAACATCCTTAGTAGTGGCGAAATTCCAGGGTTGTTCGAGAAGGACGAACAAGCAGGAATCCTCGATGGTGTTCGACTGCGAGCACGTGCACAAGGGATACGTGAGACCAAGGAATCCCTCTGGAACTTCTTTATCAGTGAGGTTCGGCGGAATCTGCACGTCGTTCTTGCCTTCAGCCCGATTGGCAAAGGCTTTTGCAATCGGTGTCGACAGTTCCCGTCCCTTGTGAACAACACGAACATCGATTGGTTCAACGAATGGCCACTTGATGCCCTTCAAGAGGTTGGCATGAAGTTCTTGGAGGAGAAGAACGTTGCGGCTGAGGCTCAACGCCCAAAAATTGCGTCTGTGTTCGCTGTGGTGCACAGCAGCGTGATGCTCGCATCCTCTCAAGTTTTGGCCCGTATGAAGAGACACAACTACGTGACGCCTACCAACTACTTGTCTCTGGTTACTGGCTACGTCGAGTTGCTGTCTGAGAAGGCCGCAACTATCCGCGATACGCGTGACAAGCTCAAAAACGGTTTAGCTAAACTGGAAGAGTCTCGATTGCAAGTGGAAGAGATGTCCAAGCAACTCGAACAGCGGAAGATCGTGGTCGCTCAGAAGAACAAGGACTGCAGTGACTTGCTGGTGGTCATCGTGTCCGAACGTCGTGTCGCCGACGAGCAACGCAAACAGGTTGAAGCTGATAGCGAGCGTATCAGTAAGGAAGAGGCGGAGACGAAGAAAATCGCTGATGACGCGCAAAAAGATCTGGATGAAGCTCTTCCTGCGCTTCAACGGGCGATGCTGGAGGTGGAGAATCTCGACAAAAAGGCCATCGCAGAGGTGAAAGTGTATACACAACCTCCCGAAGCCGTATCGATGGTGATGTGTGCAGTGATGATTCTCTTCGGATTGCCACCTACGTGGGCTTCGGCTAAGACAAAAATGAACGATGTGAGTTTCCTGCAGCAGATTAAAACGTTTGACAAGGACTCGATCCGCGACAAGACAGTGACTGCTCTTAAGAAGTACACGTCCAAGCCAACTTTTAACTCGGATATGGTGCGGAAGGTGTCGTCCGCTGCGGGAGCTCTGTGCTCGTGGGTATTAGCTATGGAGTGCTACTCTGGAGTCTTTCGCGTCGTCGCTCCTAAGAAAGAGGTACTACGGAAATCGCAGCAAGCTCTTGCAGTCAAACAAAAGGATCTTCAACTAGCCAAAGAGAAGCTTCAGGAGGTTACAGAGAAGGTGGAGGCGCTGAAAAACCAGTACGACACCAGTGTGTCTGAGAAGAATGCGCTGCGTGAAGAAGCCGAGTTACTGGAGTTGAAACTGTCCCGTGCTGAGCAATTGGTGAAGGGTTTGGCTGGGGAGCGTGAACGCTGGGAAGGATCGATTGCTGATAAGAACGCTAGTCTTCAGAACGTCGTTGGTGACGCTCTTGTAGCTGCCGCCTTTATTTCGTACGCTGGTCCGTTCGACACATTCTACCGTGGTTCACTTGTGGATACGTGGATGAATCGAGTGACTCAGCAGGCTCTCCCGCTATCTCCAAAGTTCACATTCATTGACTTCTTGGCTGATCCGACAGACGTTCGCAGCTGGAACGCGCACGGTTTGCCGCGCGATCCGTTGTCTACAGAGAATGGTGTGATCACAACGCGAGGTAAACGGTGGCCGCTGATGATTGACCCACAGGGACAAGCAAACAAATGGATCAAGGCAATGGAGGGGACACGGCTCGAGGTTGTTGATCCGATGATGAAGGACCTGCTACGGAAGCTGGAGAATGGCATTCGCTTCGGTTCTCCGGTCCTCATGCAGGACATCTTGGAAGAGTTGGATCCCAGTCTCGAGCCGGTACTTACCAAGAGCATCATCAAGGTTGGGAACCGCGAAGTGCTTCGTCTTGGCGACAAGGAGCTCGACTACAACCGAGAGTTCCGCTTTTACTTAACAACGAAGCTGCACAACCCACACTACACGCCGGAGGTGTCGACGAAGACGACTATTGTAAATTTTGTGGTAAAGGAGCAGGGGCTCGAAGCTCAGCTGCTTGGTATCGCCGTGCAACTTGAAGAGCCAGCACTAGAGGAACAAAAGTCCGACCTCGTTATGCGTGTGGCCGCAGCGAAGAAGAAACTAATCGACCTTGAGAACGAAATTCTGCGTCTGCTTTCAGCTGCGAAGGGCTCGCTGCTGGATGATGAGCAACTTGTAACAACGCTGAATGCGTCTAAGACAACGTCTGAGGAAGTTTCCATGCAGTTGGTTATCAGTGAAGAGACAGAGAAGAAGATTGATGCTGCTCGCATGGGTTACGCGCGTGTAGCACTGCGTTCGTCGACGCTGTACTTCGTGCTGAACGACATGACAAGCGTCGATCCGATGTACCAGTTTTCACTTGACGCGTATGTGGCTTTGTTTCAGGACTCTATCGTGAAAAGTCGAAGTCTGAAGAACCAGGGAGCTCTAAGTGAAGAGCTTACGGAACGAATCAACGCCATTAACGATTACCATACGTACGCTGTCTACGCCTACGCCTGCCGTGGTCTGTTTGAACGTCACAAGCTCCTCTTCTCGCTGCAGATGTGCGCTCGCGTCCTGCAAAGCGTCAACAAACTTCCTCACGACGAGTACGACTTCCTGCTAAAAGGTGGCAACGTTCTGGCGCAGGAGGAAAAGGTTACCAACGTTGCGAACGAGTTCCTTTCGGACGGCGCGTGGGCGAGCATTGTGGAGCTGAACAAGCTAGCTGCTTTTCACGGCATCATCAGCTCATTCGAACAAAGTTTAAAAGGGTGGAAGTCATGGTATCAGAGCAGCACGCCTGAAATTGAGGCTCTGCCGGGAGATTGGGAGGGGAAATGCAACGAATTACAGCGGATGCTACTGCTACGCTGCATCCGACCGGATCGTCTCAGTATTCAAGCGGCGCGGTTCACGGCTACACATCTTGGAGCTCAGTTTGTGGACCCACCCCCATTTGATCTCAAGGCTATCTATGAGACATCGAACTACAAGACACCGCTGATCTTTGTGCTCTCCCCCGGTGTGGACCCGACCAATTCACTTATTGCTTTGGCTGAATCTCTGCACAAGATGGTGGAGAACTGCGCGCTTGGACAGGGGCAAGCCAGCGTGGCGGAAGCTATGCTCTCTCGTGGATTGGAGGCTGGAAACTGGGTTTTCCTTGCCAATTGCCACTTGATGCTGAGCTGGGCACCGACGTTAGAGAAGCTCATCGACAACTACTGTGCAGCTGCTCCAGCTCCTTCTGGCCCCATCAACCCGCAGTTCCGCCTGTGGCTTACAAGCAGCCCCAATCCGAAGTTCCCCATTGCGATTCTACAGCGCGGTATCAAGATGACGACCGAGCCTCCGCGTGGCTTGAAGGCCAACTTGATTCGCCTGTACAACACTATCACCCCTGAGAAGTTCACTCGCTGTCGACAAGTGAAGAAGTACAAGCGACTGCTGTTCTGTCTGTGCTGGTTTCACTCGCTCTTGCTTGAGAGACGCAAGTTTAACAATCTGGGCTGGAATATTCCGTATGACTTCAACGAGTCCGACTTCGCTATCAGTGAAGACGTGCTGGCTATTTATCTGGACGAATACGAGGATACGCCGTGGGACGCGCTCAAGTACCTTATCGCTCAGGCGAATTACGGTGGCCGCGTAACGGACGACTGGGATCGGCGTCTCATGCTCGTGTATATCTCGCAGTTCTTCTCGGAAAGTGTTCTCACAGTGGACAACATGCCGCTGTCTGACTCCGAGTACTATTTCGTCCCTGACGACGGCGAACTGTCTTCCTACACCGACTACATTCGACAACTGCCTTTAGACGACCCACCTGCTGCCTTTGGCCAACACCCGAACGCTCAGATCGCTTCTCAGATCGACGACGGACGCGAACTATTAGCCACAATCTTGTCGCTGCAGGCGCTTGACGTCGCGGAGGGGGGAAGTGGCAACGATGAGACGGTGCTGGGACTGCTACAGAGTTTAAGAGAGACTGTGCCTGACGTGTTCGACCTGGCAAATATCAAGGCAGGTCTCAGCGCGAGGAGTGATCCGGATGCGCTTAAGACTGTCCTGATGCAGGAGTTGGAGCGATACAACAAGCTGTTGGCCACGATCAACTCGTCCGCTAGAGCTCTGGAGAAAGGTATCCAGGGCTCTGTGGTCATCACTCCAGAGCTCGAAGCTGTGTATAATGCGTTGCTGATTGGAGCTGTGCCGAAAGCCTGGAGCTTCTGCTACCCGTCACTCAAGCCGCTAGGCCATTGGACGCAGGATCTCAAGCTCCGCTGTGAACAAATGGACCGGTGGGCCAACCAGGCTCAGCCACCGGTCTTCTGGCTCACTGGATTTACTTACCCGACAGGTTTCCTCACTGCTCTACTCCAGACTGCAGCCCGTAAGAACGGACTGGCGATTGATTCGCTGAATTGGGAGTTCATTGTGCTGAACCAGGGCGAGAACGCGCTGCCGACAGGTCCCAAGGACGGAGCGTATATCAAAGGGCTTATCCTCGAAGGCGCTCGCTGGGATTTCGACCATGATTGTCTTACAGAACCACATCCAATGGAGCTTCACTGTGGAATGCCGATCCTGCACTTTCGCCCCGTCGAAGCCAAGAAGAAGTCCGCGAAGGGTCTGTATAGCTGTCCCTTGTACATGTACCCGTTGCGGACGGGGACGCGTGAACGTCCGTCGTTCATGATTGCTGTGGATCTCAAGGCAGGACCTGGAAAAACTCCTGATCTCTGGACGCGGCGTGGCACAGCGCTCTTACTCTCACTCAGCACTTAACTCATCAGGTATGGAATGCATTATCCTTTTTTTCATTAACCTATTGTCTAGATGGTGAGCCACTCGTGTCCGTCTTCGTCCTGTCCATCAACCAGTGTTGATCGCATCTGAGTCTCAATGTCGTTGGCGTCTTTGCGAATCTTTCGCGTGCGTCGATCGTTGGCGCCTAACAAGCTCTCAGCGATGTAACTCGCAGACCTCAGCAGCTTGGTAGCGGTGCGTAGTTTCTCTTGGATCTCACTCTGGGGTTCTCGCCGGCCTTGTCTAGATGTAGCTAGTCGATGCAACATACGCGCCAGTTCGGCCGAGCTTTCACAAGCTTCAATGGAGAATTCGCCGTACCCGTTGACACTAACACTGTGCATTTCCTCCAGAACAAGTCGCTGGTCGTCGAGTGATACTGAACTGTTGCTACGACTGAGTGCAAGCCATTGACGGAAAGCATCCAGAGCCAAAGTGGAGCATTCACGTTTCGTACTTTCAGAGCCCTGGAACTCATTGGAAAAAGTGGCGAAGAAGCGACCAACAAGTTCGTACTCGGAGCGTGATTTATCCTGGTTGTGGCGGTCTTGTTGGTACAGCTTGGCGAGTTCAAGATGAAGGAAAGCAGAAGCTGGTACAATTCCGCTACAAGCGTTCTCGAAAATTTCGATCGCTGCGCTGAAGGAGCGTACAGCCTCAGTGATTTCCTCGTTCTCTTCTGTGGTTTTCCATCCCTCATTACTTCGAAGCAGATGAACTTGTGCGAGAGTCACATGAACAGCTGCAGTGGAGATATGATCTCGACCGAAATGGCTCTCTTGGAGTTCCCAGGCCTTGCTGCAGTTCTCCAAGGCCTCCTCCATTAACGAGCGAGCGAGGGCTTCGTAGTCACTACTTGGACGGTTGATAGTGAGAGTCGGGGGAGCTGAGACCGTGAGCTCTTGGATCAACACTGTTCGAGCTCGAGCTTCGGCCTCCTTCTTTGACAATAGCGGATTTCCAGTACCACTCGCCAGCTCCACCTCTTCCAGTGCTCGCGATCGAAGATGACGAGAGCCTTCAGTCGTCTGTAGCCACTTTTCAGCTCGATCTCGACGCGCCTGCTGCCCCAAGATGCGAAGTTGACGTCCACGTCTGGCTTGAGCTTCAGCAGCTACGAGGTAAAAGTGCACGAGATCACTACCTTCAGTGTTAATTTTCTCTCGAGAAACAACTGCAGATTGGACATAACGCACAGCTTCTTCAAGCCGTCCACGACGGAGATAGACGCGACTTAGCAGTAATTTAACGCGTGCTAGCAGAGCTGGTGGACTCGCATCGGAGGATTCATCACTAGATGGAAGTCGGATGTTACTGTTAGCTCCAAGAGTCAGCACCTCCGTCCAGGAGATGGAGTGATAGCTCACCCGATTAAGGACGCGTTGCAGTGTGGTGCACAGAGTCTGGATATACGAAGCAGCAGAGGATTTTCGAGAACTCAAGTCGGTATTTGCAGTCTGAAGGCGGTCAAGGAACGTGTGGAACGGCGCAATCCCGTCTTCAGCCGTATCCAGAGACACAAACAGCGCGTTGAGCATCTGCGCTACTCCCGGAGGCAATCGAGCAGACACAAACGTCAAGTGTTGGTGTAATTCCTGACTCATTTCTTCAAGACGCAGTAGCATTTGCTGCCAATGCAGAGTCGGCTCCGCTTCAAACACTTTTTCCAGACTTTCTCGACTGAAAGCGGCAGCTAGAAGCTGGTTCTGTCTCGACACTTGTGGGTCCTTGTTGCAAAACGCCACAAGTTCCTCTCCTCCTACTCGACCTCGAGAGGATTCGTCACATTGAGCTTCGTAGCAGAACTCGAGTGCTACCTGCAGCAGCTTCCCGTTGTCTTTCTGGCCTTTGGAACTAGTGAAATTCTCCATTTGACTTTCAATTTCACGGAGTAAATTGGCAGCACAAGACGCGTGGACTTCCGCCTGCTTCCACAAGTTCATTCTCGCGTACGCCTCAGCCAGTTCCAGTTCTGCGTGCGCTTTGTCGATCCCGTGCTGGCCATGTACGAGCTTCACTAGTGCCAACACTCGCATTCGACCGCGAAGCAGTTGTTCGCTTAAAGTTCGTCCTTGAGCATCGTAGAAGTGATTGATAAAAGGATCAGACGAAGCTTCGAATGATTCCTTCATCTCTTCAGGCGTAAGAGTCTTGGCAGTCTTCGCAGCTTTAGCCTTTGGTTTCAATGTCAAAGGTTTCGCGAAAGCTCCGACTCGAGTGTGGCCTGAAGTCTCAAGAACTTTAAGCTCTTGATCCAGTTCTGCACATTCCTGAAGGACATCTTGCAATCGTCGAGCAGGAGGTTTGTACCATGAAGTCGGACGTTCCTCTTGTAACGCAATAGGAGGATTTCGCTGGGGAGATACCAACGGGATGTCGTCGCACGGGATGGTAGCAGTCAAAGCTAGAGACATCCGCTTCCCGACCATCGTAAAAGGAGTTTCTAACCAAAATGTTGCTTGTAAAGATAGAAATCGCCATGAACACTATCGTTTAACTAACATTTAGCTTCGAGATCAGCTCTAACCTTCCGCCTAGACTGGATCGCGGGATCCAAAGCAGCAGAGATCCACCTCCAGTGCCCGGAATTCCCAGAAATCCAGCCCGCCATCGATCCAAATACAGTGTTTTGCCTCCTAACGTTGTGACATCGGACCGCCAAGTGACATTCGAACCGGATTTGACTTCGACCTGGTCGATCCGATCGCCTCCGGACATGATATTCACAGTCACATCTTGTGTATCTTGACTAGTGAAGGTAATTGTGACAGTGCCGTCCCCTTTCTGGGTCCAAGTGCCAGCACTATTGTTGAAAGCTTTCCCTACTGTTGTAAGTCCCAACGCATCTGCAGCTGAACCATCATCCACTTCACCAATGAATTCAGTTGGGCCACAAATCGTCTGAAAGAACTCCGACACCACAGTAGCGACGTTCGTGGGGTCCCAAACCGCTGCCAACATGAAGATTTTGTCCGTGATCTTGTAAGAATACTCTTCAGCGGTTAGATATGTGCCGTTCTCACTGGTTCCAGACGTGATCAGGTCGTCTACGATGCCTCCGAAGGTCTTTCGTAGCGTATTTCGCGTCGTATACGCAGTGGCTTCATTGGATTCTTCGATCAATTGCTCCATGCAGTTGTTGGTAGCCGTAGGGATGTCATGGTGCATTAGATTTGACTTACTCAACGTCGCGCGAACTTCATCTTCCGATATTGTAGGATATTCATCTCGTAGAGATGCCACCGTCCACCACACGCGATCAATCAGACGCTTCATGTCTTGACCACAGGTCGAATTGGACTCCAACGCTGACTGTAGAGACGAAATATCCGTCTCATTGAGATTATCCAGCGATTCCTCCAGTGCGATATTCTTCATGAAAGCCGTAAATGCAGTCCAACTGGCCACAATAGCCTCCTTATTAGTCACGACTTCCTTCACGAACAATTCAATTGTATTGGTGACTCGATCTGCAAACTTCATCCCCGCCGATACTTTGATCCCAAGACACGACATGATCGTGATCGGCAAGTCGAAAACCACATTATCCGTTTGATACAACTTGGTCATGAGTTGGTCAGTTGTGGTCTGAGGGTCCGAAACTTGAACAGTTCTTACGTACTTGGACATGGCCTTGACCAGGTTGGCTACCTCTTTCCCACACTGAAAAGCTATCTGAACTCCTTTGGTCATTTTTGAGAACGCCCCGTAAGCTCCGAACGTAGCGAGTGAAAGTGCAGATTGAGCTACAGCTGATACCTTGGACAACATCTCAAGAGTACAGTCGTCGTTCTGTCGGATACATTGCATACCACACTCAACAGGGTAGTCAAGCGGACATTCGGCCCAGCACGTGCCCAGTTTGTAATCGAAGCCGAGAGGACATATCTCGGCAATGTGAGTCTCCCGGTAACAGGCAGTATCGAGCCCAGCTGAAGCGGGACCGACCCGGTTAATGTAAGTGGACTCTAATGTGCTGATGTTAGCTGATAAACTCAGCTCCCAATCGGATAGAGTTTCGTCTTCAGAGTCTTCAGAGTCTTCAGAGTCGTCACTATCGCTTGAATCGTCATCAAAGTCCGTCAGTATTATCGAAGGGGAAGGCACTGGAGCTACCACTGCTGGGAATTCATCATCCGAGCCGTTAACTTGGACGACTGCGGTAAGTAGTAGAATCCAAAGTATCCGAACCATTTCGTTCGACACACTGAAAAAGGATTAATGAATGTTTGGCGATCAGCACAAGGGATAGTCACGTGAGCCGTTGAGCTTATCGGCCTCAACAACGACTCAGTCTAAGCTGTTCGTTTGAATCTCCTTCGAATCTGAAGCAAAAGCCGGTTGAATAAAGTCAAATCGCTGTTGCTAATCGATGGCAATCCGATAATTTAATCATGTTGAAGCAAAACTGGAGATTAAAAAAGTGGACAAGTACGAGGCAATCGGGCAACTTGGGAAAACATTCGTCCATAATATATGTATGTAACATACATGTATTTCTCGTTTCCAATTGACAACATTACCATCAAGATTGTCACTACCGGTGTAATGTTTTACCACCCATGCATTAGGAAGTCCTCCTTACAAGTAATACAACGCTCCGGACTGCAATTTGGCTCTGCCGGGAAGTGGATCCACACTCTATAGCAAGACAGAGAATGATAGCCGTCTGCATGCAATGCTGCTCACAATAAAGTGAGCCTCGACGGTTGATCCAGGCCTCAAGTCTGCTGATATATTATGCGCTGCTCACACTAATTCGAACGTAGCAATAACTTCACTACGAAGGTTCGTTCCAGTTGCAGTCAGGAAGACACTGATGGAAGAGCTCGTCATTTCGACCTTCACTTCCCAATTGAACATCCAACCCTCAAGTCTCCATTCATATCACCAGCCATGGTCTTGGCAGGAGAAATGTACCTCATCCTATCACCCGATCCGTGCGAGACGGGTGAACGAGTGGGAGGAGGATACGAGAGCGACACTGAAGTGATTGAACCACCGGATCCCAGTATTTCCGTCGGAATGGCACTCGACGTGATGTGGCACGACAAAAAGCACTCGACCGACCTCAAGAAGATCAACCTCGCCCTCATCTCCTTCTGTATCTTCATCGCCGCCATGTTCCTCCACATCCCAACCACCAGTATGTACTATCAACACTATGGGGTTTCCTCAGCCCTCGCAACTTCAGGAGATGACACTATCACGAGTGATTCCCCTGTGAAATTCTACAACATTGAGACTATCCCTGACATCTTTGAGTGGCTTAACACTACCTTCATCCCTCAAGTCTTCGTCACTACCAACTACAATGGAGAGTCGTTACCGGAAGAGCTCAAAGGGAGAATTTCCACCTTTAACAAAGTCCTGGGAGCTGTTCACTTTGAAGTGACCAAAATGAACCAAGGAGAGTGTGATACACCCGACTTCCTCGTTGAGTTATACTCCACTTGCTATGATTCCTCCAGTACTTCAACGGACGAACTACTCATCAGCTTCGACACTAATTCCTCCTCTGCAACGTCTTTACTAACCGACAAGATGGACAGCGGCTCGTGGCTCGATTCTTCCACACAGCGACTACTGATCACTGTCATCACACTTAACGGACAGCTTCCAGGCTACGCTGTGACCAAATTCCAGCTAGATTTCAATGACGGTGGATACGTTGAGCCTAGCGCTTCAACGACGTCGACAGTACTGGATCATTACCCGTCCACAACGTTAATTGTAGTAGATATCCTCGTGGTTTTATGGTTCTCGCCGTGGCTCCTCGTTCCTGCCATTATTGCGTACGGTAGAACGTACGAGAAGAAACATCATCTCGGGACTGTACAACAATGGCGGAGACTTGTCAAGAAAACCATGAAAGCTATTGGACTGTGGGCGTTCCCTGACGGTTGGTTCGCTATCGATTTCTTCCGAGGGCCGATCGTGTATCTGTTCTACGTCACAGTGTTAATCACTCAAGCAGTCACGATGAATTCGGACTTGAAGCGTAAACTACTGAAGCTGGGAACAGGAGGTCAAACGGATGAGGAAGCGAGAGAAAACCTTCACTCCGTGACTCATTCGTTCCGGATAATTGCCAGTCTGACGGTTCTACTACGGCTTTTTGCCACTGCGGCCGTGTTGGTACTTGGACTTCGCATCCTCAACACGTTCCGCGACCACGTTGGGCTGAGTATTCTCACTCGGACTATGGCGAGTGCTGTACGGTCTTTTCGGACCTTTTCACTCATCTTCGCAGTCGTTTTTGTAGCTTTTGCTGCAGCGGGAACAGTGCTTTTCGGAGATCGAGTGGAGGAGTTTTCGTCCTTTCTGAATTCCATGAAGTCTTGTGTGAATATGATCTACGGAGACTTCGACTACGACAGTATCAAGGACATCGACTACTCAGTAGTGTACTACTGGTCGTATATGGCCATGGAGACGTTTGTACTACTAAATATCGTCCTAGCAATTGTAGTAGATGCCTACCAGGAGGAGAAAACCAAGAAAGACAAGAACAAGTGCTGGGTCTTCCGTCGTGTGGCTACCAATGTCTTCCGAGAGTTGCTAGCGAGGGCGAATGACCTCGTGTGGTTCCCATGCTGCCGTGGAGAGAACCGTAGACACGACGTTGTCTTCTGGGGAAGGATCCGACCGCTTGTGCTTCACGATACGCTACGAACCAGACTGGAAGCGATCCGAAGCAGTGATCCGACACTCGACTGGTCTCTCCAAACTCTTCTCACCCCTACGATACTGAAGAAAATGTTCCCTGAAGCTACGATTGACGAGTGCAAAGCGACTATCGACCACCTCACACAGGAGCAGCAACACCAGTCGAAGCATGACCTGCTGGATCAGATCGTTCCTTCTGACGAGAAAATCAAGCTGGAGAGCATTCGACCTCTTCAAAGTCCAGGAGGAGGCATTTCCAGTGATAGTGTCAGCTCCCCAACGCAGAAAGAAGATCAACTGACTCAACTGATCAACAGGATGGAGACTCTCGAACGGAATCTGCAACTTCTTGTCGAAAAATTGACCAAGTGACCTGTGTTCATTTCTGCATGTAGTGACATCTATGGTGAATATGATTTGAGTCTTGACGTTCCCTACAATTGCGAAGGTCGTGAGATGGTTTCCACAATGTCTGCAAGTGTCATCGACGGCTTCGAGCGGCTACGAAATCTGCGTTGGAGCTTGGTCGCTAGACGATTCAGTGCCACGACATTAATCAAGACAAAAACTTTGTCTCCAGGGTACACGATAGTATCCGAAGACGGACAGGTGTAGACGTATGGATACGGAGCACCTCCAGGGCCTCCTTTGGCTCGAAGTAGCCCGATCGGCAACGTATGCGCCACCCCCGACGTCATATAGTCAAAGAGCTCTCCATACACCAGTTTGTGGGCCCGTAATTCCCTCGGAACGTCGTAGAGAACGAAGCAGCTTTTACCATCGAGAATCTTCCGGATGAACGTGTTAAGCGAGGGATTGAAGAAGCTCTGGATCAACAGGTCGTCTGCCACATACGAAGGGAATAAGGCGCCGTTCATGAATCGCTCCTGGAAGAACGTTTCGCTGTCATCACCACTATAAAGACGATCGATCGTTGCATTTCCTCCATCAGTTTCTGCTCCGTACGTGCTCACTTGTTGCGCTGCAGTCTTGAGACTTCCTAGGAAGAAAGTGTTGACAGCAGAACACGCATGTTGAACCACTCGAGCTTTGCGTTGCACCCAATTGCGCTTCTTAGTTACAGTGGACGCGCGACTGTATTGACCGCTGTCTCGAGCTCCTGAAGAAAGAGGGCCCCGATAACTCGACAAGTGCGACTTGACGTCGTATTCGCCCTCCGTCTCATCCATGAAATCTCCGCCTTGCAGTCGACGGGAAGAGCCGAAACTCGAAACGGGATCCAAAAAGCGGTTGTTGTTGACATCTCGAAGCTCGATGATGGTGAAAATCTGGTTGCGTTGCAGCGCTGAATTCACCAGAATGGCGTTGAAAATGGCCTTCGAGTCGTCGTATCCCGCTTCGTTGCCTTGAGCCAGCACGACAATGGACGAAGCAGTGTAAATCCCAGCAGCAGCAAGAACGATGTGACTCTGTGGCGATCCGTGGACGTGATAAACCTCTCCAAAGTCTCTCAATTGAAGCCACGACACGCTGTCGAATGTACCAGCGTCCACAATTACAACAGGAACAATCCTCTCGATATGAGGAGCTCGTAAAGGTCTCAGGAAGTTCACAAGACGAGAAACAGACCGTTGACCACCACTCTCACTGCCGATGTTGCTACAGACGACAATATGGCCACCAGTAGAGAGCAACTCGCGTGAAGGCGACGATGGGATCCGAGACGGGTCGTCACTGGCAGCACAGCGCGTGATATGCTCTCGAATGTGCTTGGGGATCCGGCGTTCAACGTTATGTTGCGCTTGACGTGCTCGACACAGCAGATTCTCTCGACTCTGTAGCAACGCCATATTAACCGATAAAGCAGCGACGCTACTCATTGTGGGGTGACCAGCGAACGGCTCGAGCGAATTAATTGACTCAGCGATCACGTAGGCTTTGGTACTGGGGGTGATTTTATACCAACGTCCAGGATTAAACGAGATTTCTCCGTCCGATTCGACCGCAATAAGGAGAACCAACCCGTTCGATTGACGGTGAATGTGCATCGTGGCTTGGATAAAATTCATCCCGTGGAAATGCTTCGTTAAACAGCAGGAGTAGATCTCGTTCGCAGCACCGGAAATGTACTCGGACACCCATGGCTTAAGCAGGTGAGCATGTTCCTGTGGGACCTCTGGGATCTCCCCACTGCGACTTGTGATCAGGTTGGACACTACAGTTGAAAGACCTGGACATCGGCAGCTAAGACCCATCAAACCCAACCGGATTTCGTCCGCACAGACCAAGTTCTCCTTGCTCAAACCTGTCGCTTCCAATAGTGTGCGGTTGTCCGAGTTGGCCAGCATCGCAAACAGTTGAGTGTGTTCCTGCTTTTGTTGCGAGACCGAGAGAACTCGAAGAACTGTAGCTGCATCCTCTTTGTTCCCGTCGTCCGAGTACTTATTAGGTAGGAAAAACACTGCCATAGCTCGATCCAGCTGAGCATTTTTCAGATCCGTCTCACGTAGCGGAGAGCCGTAAACGAGGAACACGCGCTTGTGGTATCGAGGATTCTGCTCTACATACTGCATCACTTGTCGTTGGTATGACGCGTTTTCTCCTGCCTTGTCAAACTGCATGAGGATCACAATGTGCGTCTCACGGATTAAACTCCCTCCACGATGCATCCATTTCGACACGAGTGGCTTTACACTCCGCTTCTTGTTTTTCGTACTAACTTCTCCTTCCTCCATTGCAGCATAAGCTTCGTGGATGCTGCCGTAGCGAACATGATGTTTCAGAGGAATTTCACTACAGGAATGAGAGGCTTCAGTGGAGCTTTGGCCCGTATCGTTTTCTTCATCTTCACTATCAGAATCGTGTCCTTGGAATGCTTCTTCGTGATCAGGATGGAAAAATTCCCGGATAAAATCTTTCGTTTGCGCAATAGAAGGATTCCCCGTCACAATGACGTGTACTGTGTTCCTCGATCCGTCATATTTGAGTAAAGTGCCTCGTTGATCCCCGTAAAGCGTCATGAAAGCCGCCGACTCATTCGCGAAGGTGTAAATACCAAACACAATGATGACACAGACTGTAAGCTGACCCAGTACTGTGTGGGGAGAAATCACCATATCCGACGGTGGAAACCGTCACGAACATGAAATAAATGGACGAGAAGAAGCTCCACGTTTCGTCACAGTTCGGGTATGCGGTCGTGCCTTCACTTGTCGCTCTCAGAATCTTCTCCGTACCGTCTTCATTGCTGCATTCGTACACGTGAAGGAGGAAACTGTTGGTGTGTGGCAACTCTCCAAGCTGTTCGAGGGAGAAAAGCACTGCAGCGAAGAAGAAAACCAGGCAAAAAGCCTTAAATACCACCAGCAAAACTTGCGAGAAGAAAGTTTTGTTCGGGTAGCGCGTGAACAGGTGATCCACTACCACATAACCCACATACGACCGAATAAATCCGAAATCCAACCACGAACGCAGCGTTTTAGTCCCCACGACGATCGTCTGGAACGAAATAGTGAAATGCGCCACCAATGAGAGTAAGTCGAACAAATTGTGAAGTTGCAACACGAATTTCACTCTGCAAAAAGAAAAAATTAGCATCAATTCTCAACGCAACATTCTTTTACGTACTTGTTTTTGGTCGCCAGCCATCGTACACCATATCCAATGCCCGTAGCGATCATAAAGAGCGACTCAATGGACCAGGACGAGAAACTCACAGACAAAGATCCACCTCGCACAACTAAAAACCATACAATAAATAATTAATTAACCAGCAGACGAGACGGTTATTTCTCATTCCACGCACTCCAATTGATGCAGACATAAAAACTCGTGACAATTTGAACAAGATAATTCTACAGCAAATAAGTAAATAACCCTTACCAACATTTGAAAAGCATTATCCGACGTACCACAACGTTTGTAAGTGGAGAGTCGCAGACTCTGCGCAGACGCTCCACCAACTTAAGCGAAGCCAATTCGAGCCACTCATACACGATGGAGATGGCGATCACAGGCACTTGAATCAGCAGCCAGTAGCGTACCTGGTCCCATATAAGATACCACGACGCAGTGTAACACGAGGCCGAGTCATCCGTAATGGAACAGGCCGGGGCGATGGCCGCCAATTCCGTCAGAACCATCCGCGTCCTTAGTGGTTAATTGGAGACTGGTAATAGTGGCCCCCCTCAATAACCACTACCACTCCCCTAACGGTAAAAGCGCAGACGAGCCAGTTCTGGCTCTTTATTGTACAAGAAGTCGGACCAAAGTTGTAGTTGAAGTGTGAACTATAACTTATTGGTTCGGAAGGATCGGGTACAGCATTGCAGGCGTGAAAGACGAGAGTTGGTCTGGCGTCGCTAATTCCCCGTTAATCTCGGTTCCTGCCCGTGTATCATCTTGCTTGTTGCCGTCTTCACTGAGAGCTTGAGACTCCCACGCAGCCTCTTGAAGCGAGAGCTGCTCGCGGTTAAATCCACTCACAGCAGCAGCTAATCGACTTGGACTCAATGCTGGGCCATCTTCGTCGCTGCTTTCATCATACAGAGAACTCGAGTCATCGGACTCTTCACCTGGATATGGCAGTGGGTTCTCACTTGATCCAGTATTGCGTAGAACTTCCATTCCAGCACGTAAGAAGCTACGGTTGTAGCGTAGAGTACTGGCACTAGTGGTTGGAGACAATTGCTGTGGTTTTGGCAGATGGATGGGGCTACGGGTAGTTTGTCGCGCCTTTGGTACAACACTTTCGACTCGTTCTTCGTATTGAGTGTCGAGTACCAAGTGGCAGTCGGTGTTTGGCTTGCGAGGCTTCACTTTACGTGTCCGTGGACTCTCGTGAGCTGGTGGACGACGAGATAACTCAATGCTGTTGGAAGGATCTTTGTAAAACGGAGGTCGAGCAGGAGATACAAGCACGTGTTGGCTCGTACCGAATTCGTTCATGTGGTGGATTAACCCTTTCGAAGGTGAAGACCCTGAAGTATTGTCGTCCAGCACTGGTAAAGTAGAAGCTTCTGCTTCTCTGGTACTCCGGTACTTCCCTGGATGTTTCCGTCTGCTTTCGTCTGTGCTGACCTGAGCTTTAAGCTGCGTGCGACTACTTCGAGGACTGGAAGCGAGAGGTCTGACGAGGCTCTGTCGATTCTGCTGCTTTGGTGACCGCTTTAGCTTCCCTACCGTGAAATGGAGATCCATCTCGTTCGCTACACCTGGTAGAAGCTCTCGTGTAGCTCTGCTGATTTTCTGGAGTAAAGTTTCGCTTGATCCTGACGCGTCATTCGGAATATACTGCGATGCAATGCGTGGTCGTTCCAGGGCCGGGTTTCTCTGAGGTACAAGCGTCTGACTGCCTTCATCGGAGAGAGAGACTGTAGCTTGAACTGCTTTCTCTCTCCGCAACGACCGCATGTACAGATCGTGCTCGTACTGACGCCAGATCGTGGCCAAAAGGTCTTCGTACACGATTCCTTGCATGTCGAACTCCCGTCTCAACGTGGCCAACGTGACTTCGGTCTGAAACGCGCGGTTTGTCTGCAGCACCAGGTCGATTCGAACTTGTTCCAGTGTGAATTCAACTGTTTGTTTCTCCGCGCGAGCTTTAAACAGCATCAGCGTCGTCGTCTCGAGATCGGACTCTAACATTCCTTTCTGGCATTCGAACTGGAAAATCACCCGCGTTTGTTGCTTCGTGGTCGTCGACAGCTGCGAGATCGTTCGGTTCTGCTCCACTACGACGCTCTCAAGATCGGCGATGAACTCGGACTTTTGGGCGATTTCACGCTGCAATTTATTCACGAGATGATCCAGTTTACTCTTGCGGCATCGACTCATCCGGATAACTTCTCGTTCAGTTGTCTCGCTCGATTCTTCTTCATCGTCCATGTTTTCAATGTTGATGATCCCTTTACGACGTGCCGCAGCTCGTCGCTGCCGACTCATTCGCTCCTCGTCCGTGATGTCTTCGTGGACTTGAAGCTCAATCTCCACTGGCTGGTCATCTTCGTCCAGTATGTGGTCAAGCTGCAGTTCGTCGCCGAAAGTATCCTGAACCAGTTGCAGTAGCTCTCGAATGGCTTCATCCAATGGGAACTCGTCCATCTTAACAAGTGCCAACATATTCTGAAGCGCGAGGATAAACCGGTTGAGCGTGTTCTTGGACGTGGATTTCGCCACATCCAGCTCGGTCTGATTCCGTTCAAGGTTTTTTCTCTCGGATTGAAGCTCTTCTACGTGTTTTTGCGATTCTTCCACGCGAGTCTTCAGTACCATCGTCTCCTTCTCCGAGAGGGTTAAAGATTTCCTCAGCTGGTCGATCTGGGCAACGTTGTCTTTGTTCACGTAGGTTATCTCTCGCAGTTGGGCATTAGCCACTTTGACTTCCACTTCAAGCTTGGTAATTTGTTCCTTTGCACTCGTCTCGTACATTTTGAACCGCTCTTTTAACGTCATCACACTACAGAAACCATTAACAACGACATCAACAAGAAAATACATGGTTGTACGTACTTCTTCTTGGCCTTTTCGTAGTTTTTCTCCAATTCCTGCGTGTGTTGCCGTAATTGTTCAGCAATACGCTCGGAATGTAGAAACGCTTGCTGTCCGGTAGAGTACACGCGTTTGTTGTGCTGTAGTTCGGCATCCAGCGCCTCTAAAGACAATCGAAGGGTTCCGATCTCTTCCTCGTTTCGCTTACGATCGAGCTTGCCAGCTTCCACGAGCGCTTCGAGCTCCATCTTTTGGTTCAGAAGCCGCTCAATACGTAGCTTGTCTTGAGCCCGCATGCCTGTATTGGGCTTTTCAGCTGTCAGCAAGTTACATTTCGCCTCCAAGACACTGACCTGCACTCTTTCCTCATCAACTTGTGCAGCTAATCGAGCGATTTCCTGCTGATACTTAGCACAAGTCTCCACTTCGATATCAAACTGTTCCTTCATAGTTTGCAGACGCGCTTCCAAGTGGCTCTGCTTCCGCTGGTTCTCAATCAGATCCTTATCCACTTGTGCTTTGAGTTCTTCAAGTCGTTCAATCTCCTCTTGAGCCTTTTCCACTTGCTCTTGCAGCCCTAGTTTCTCGTTCTGAACCTTGTCTTTCTCCATCCCTTGGACGACGAAATCCTGCTTTAGTTGATCATTGTTGGCTCGAAGTGCTTGGTTCATAAACAGAGTTTCATGCATTCGCTTTGCATAATTGGCCTTCTCCGCTTCTACTCGGTCCAATTGACTCGATAGCTTCCGGATCTCCTCGTCCAAAGCAAACCGTTCCGATAGAGCACTTAATCGCTCCGAGTTGGCTACTTCGTAGTCTCTTCGTGTATCATCAAGTGATTCATTGAGTTTCTTCTCGTCATCTTCGTGAACTAGGACTTCTAACTTCAAAAGACGGATCTGCTCGGCTTGAGACGCAAGTTGCTGCTGTTGGTCGGCAATCTAACAGAAGCACAAGCAGTTAATCCAGTGGAAATGAGCAAGAATATGTCTGCTGATTCGGACCTTGAGGTTTGACACCGTGGAGTCTGTCACGAGTTTCCGAATGAGTTCACTTTTCTCCACCCCACGGCTCATCTCTTCTAATAACGCAGTCTCTGCGAGATGAACTTTAGCAGATAAGTCCAATTTCTCCTGTTCGAAACCTTCTTTGAGCTGTTTCTGTGTATGCTGCGCTGCTTGTTTAAACTTAAGCATGGCCATTTCGTATTTACCGTTTTCGCATTGCTCAAGCAGCAGGAGAAACGTTAACCAAGCATTAGAAGACACGTGCCTTTCAACTCGAGCTGGACAATGCGCTGAGATTTCACTGATGATATTGTGGAAACCGTTCGTGTACACGTACAGAGCGCGATAGAGGCGATCCACAAGGTCTTTCGGCATCCCCATACGATACAAAGAGTAGCGATCCATCCCAGCTCGTCCAAGAGGTCCACCATCACTTCCTTTACGAAAGGCAAAGGCTTCCGAGTCGAAATTCATCTCGTCATCGTCGGTTGTTAGTGCAATGTCACTAACAGGCAGGAGAAATGCTCCACACGTCTCGAGATGGAGATTCACCCACTCCTCAGCGATGACAGAGTCATGGAGAGCTGGTGATAGGCCTCCTTTCATGCTTGGACTGGAAGAAATGGTCGATTCGGGATCAGTTTGAGGCGGATCCCACTTGCCATCACTTTGTCGACTTGGAGAGGTCGATCCACTTTGCTTCTTGGCGTTCAAAGCTGCGAGAACTTCCCGGTTGATTCTGGTAATTTCACTCTCAGCTGGAGGAACGACAGTCGCTAACCGAGCACTGATGGCCGCTAGAGTAGCAGTTGGATCTGTGGGAACATTGTGAAAATGTCAGTATAAAGTTTGTAGTGGTAAGAAGGAAGAAATTTCTACCGATGTTGAGTGCATTTGGCTTTGGATGAGACCGATTAGGACTTCGAGGACTTGTTTCACCTTTAGTTCGGCCTGGTGAGACTTCCGACGGAGGGATTGTCAAGGACAGGTCGATCACGAGATCGTCATTGACTCTGGTAGATGTTGGTGGCAGCCCCTTATCATCATTCTCCATTCCTTTGTAATACACAGAGTTGTCGAATTCTTGGCAGCAAAACAGTTTCACAAGTTTTTTTATTCTAACTGGAGCAGCAGTCAACGTCTCCCTATTTTGTTCCCTATCTTCTCCCCCAGACCATGTAGGCACCCACAGGGAACATAATGAGCGTCGCAATAATAAAGAACTTGTCCATCTTGCTGGTGTTTTGATTCATGCTCTTCAACCACGAACGCAACTTGCCGGCGCTCTTCTCGGTCATTGCTGCTTTCTCCAAGTTTTTGACTGCTGTGGGGTCCTTCTGGAGCTTCTCGACTTTCGAGACAAGCGTCGGGTTCTTTTTGAAAATGTTTGAGATCTTCTCCATGAATCTGTTGGGGAATAGTCCTCTCTCTTCGCTGTCTGTCGTCCTGAGCTTGCGGGGTACCAACTCACGAGCATTGAGGGAGTCTGTGGTCTGAGTGTTCACCGTAACGGAAGTCTTGGCGCTAGTGAAGCCATTGCAGCACGCGATGATAGCAATGAAGAGCAATGTGAAGGCAGCGCTGGCTCGCATTGGTACAGGAAGGTCTGATAGACTGAGAGCTAATTGAAGAATGAACGGGGTTCCTAATAATTCACGATGTGAAAATGTTAAAATGATGGGGCCGCCCAGCTTGCCAAGCTGTTACTGCAACCACCCAGTCGAAATGGACGATCTGTAGCAGCCAACACATCGGAGACTTATCTCGTTGTTCCTAACATTTGGCAGTGTAAGTGATGTGCCTATCCGGCTTGTTGTGCTGGGCGGCACTAACACCAGTTTATGTTTTACCATAAACGCTCGAGATGCACATTGGAGAAATGCTGTTCAACAAGAAAAATCTACACAACATTTTTTGGGCATTGCACTGCACTATGCAGACGTGATCCACGGTGCATCATCAGCGCATAAAGAGCATTCAACTTGAGCAACACCACCAAAATGTACTCATGTTTCAACGAAAACGGTGGTTAATGTGATCAATTCTTCGCCTTGACACTCTCATGCTCCAATTCGCTTTAGATGCGTATTCATACCCTCGGAAAACTATGCCTGCATCTACTACTACATGTACCACACATGTAATAATACCTCTTAGGAATCAAAGTATCAGCGTGTGAAAGAGTGCTTGCATGTTTGTACTGGTGCGTGTACAGTACACTGTACCTCTGCAAGCGAGGGGATGGCTTCGGTACAACTAGTGACAGAGACGACCGCACCAGCACCACATTACTGACTGCTCATTGCGCAGGACTTGGACATGTAATGCATGGGTCTGTTTAGGTATTCAACCACCGTTCGTTCCTCTTTCGACGCAATGAATTGTGCCGAACGCCCTCCAATTCACTGGTGCTTCTTAGAAACCCTCTTCTTCTCAGTAGCTTTGGAGACAGGTCGATTCTCGGTGATCTTCGACTTCCGCACTAGTTTCCTCTTGCTTCCGTTCGCTAGCAACGCGGCATTCTCCCTGTCGTTCACTTTAGTCTGAACACGTGAACTTAAACGAGTCACCGCTGGAGAAACAGCAAGTAACACCGATTGTTTCTGCGCTTGTAGACGTCGTAGACGTGCTCGACGCACACGATCCGCCACGGATTGATTCTCCTCACTTGAGTCATCATTAGAAAGTGACGAACACGAACTAATTGGAGAATCTGGTGCTGTTGGTCGAGTTCGCTGAAGTAGTCGAGGGGGTAGTTGCGCATAGGCTGGTACCTGGTCAAGTCGCTTTGTTATCCGCTCCTGGAGCAGTCGGATGTCTTCATGTATTCTACTCGTGTGCCTGTCAATCATGACCTCTTCAGCTCCTGGAGATTCGAGCTCAATTACTTTCCGTGATAACTGAACAGGTAGTTCTTCACCGGGTCTGTCACGTTCCGTATTCTGCAGCTTTCCGCTTGGATGTCTCCTGCACGGAGTATGTGTATTCTTCTCTCCACATTCCCCTTGGTTATCATGCGCGATGTCACACTGCTCATGGCCTGGATGAGTATCACAGCGGCCACCTCGTGCTCTCAGATCTACCCCGTTCATCCGATGCGTCATGTTGAGGATCAACTGGTTCTTCTCTTGAAGAAGTCGACTGAGTTCTTCATTTTTCGCTTGCTCTTCCTTCAATTTGGCCTCGATGTTCATTCGCTCGTTACGTAAGTCTTCATTCTCACGCTCATGAGCTTGCTCGTGCTCATTCATCGCTTTGCACGTGCTGGCGATCCGCTGTTCGTACTCGTAAAGGCGATTCGCTGTGTCTTCTCTCTGTGTTTCTTGCTCTTTCAAGTGCGTACGAAGCTCCGCTATCTCTCGCTCGAGCGCTTTCTGCTTCTCGATTTCCACACACATTTCTTCATGATGAGCGTTGGATGTCGTTACAGACGCAGCACGAAGCTCCTCATTGATCTTTTCCACTCCTGCCACCTTGTTCTTCTCCGCTTCAAGTTCTCTCTTCAACTCAATCAGTTGGACTTGTTGGGTTTGATTCTCGTGAGCTAGAGAGCGGTATTTGACACTGTCACTTTCGCGCTTCTCTTCTTCATCACACAGAGCTTCTTCCCAAGCGTGTCGCTCCTGTTCAATGGCTGCTCTTGCATGTTTCAGTTCATTCTCTAGAGAAACGTTCTTCTTCTCACAGTGCCGCAATTTCTTCTCCAATTCTATCACCTGTCGATCGCCACCTTTGGAACGCTCGTGGAGAAGTTCAATTTGGTCCGTTAGAGAGACTGCAGTGTCCTTAGCAGCCTGAACATGAGCCTCCAGCCCCTGTTTCTCCTGTAATGTGCTGTCGTAAGTATTTTGAAGCTCTTGCAGCCGACGACGCAACTTATCAACGTAAAGCGCCCTCCACTTGCGCCACATAGAGTTGAGAATACTTTGTTTCCGTTGAAAGGATAGCATTTGGGCTTGTCGCTTTCTGTGCTTCGTTCTCAGGTTAAATTCTTGCCAAGCTCTCGTGACTTGCCGAAGAAATTTCCATTCCCGTCGCTTTTTACCATGCTCTAGCATTTTTGCACGTGCTTTTTGAGCTCTTTCAAGGCGAATTCCAGTTCGGAAAGCGTTAAAGTGGTGCTGAAGTGCACCGTACTTGTGGGCCTTCGCCTTTTGCAAGTTAACATGCGTTCGCTCTTTCCATACGCTCCATGAAGATCGCAATAGCTTAATGAAATAATGCTTCAGTGCCTTGGTGGAATCCTGCATATACTTTCTCTTGGCCATCGAAAAGTACTTCCAGTGCAACCACAACTTCCGAAGACGCCTACGATTGACATACCGCTTGGCCAGGTTCAGAGATCTCCTTGACGTAGCTTGCTCAGACGCAGTGATACGCCACGCTCGAAAGAATATTTTAACCACAACTAATCTCTCTTTGTGAGCAGCATACTTGTCAGTTTGAACACGTCGCCGCCACGCAACCCAACGTCTCCATATCCGCCGACGAAGCCTAAATCTCTTCATTTTGTCAATCTCCATCATGCTGCGCCATCCACGAAAGTGTTCACGTATGAGACGGCAATGTACTCGGGTTTCAAGCTGTACAACTCGCTCCTTGATTGGCCGTGTAACTGAGTAAAGGAATAATTTCCAGTTCCAAAACACAACTTGTTTGTGGAGGTGTCGAGTATCCCGCCAGCGTTGGTCTTGTGTCTTTGTTAATGCTCTCTTGTACCTGGTCGTGCGTTTCCATTCGCGGAAACACGCCCGCTGTAGAGTGTGTACAGTTCGATCCTGTCGTTCTTGTAGTCTTTTCCTCTCCTGCTTCATCAGGGCAACTCCAGTAATCCAGGCTTGGAAAGCTTCATTGAGGAACCTCGTTTCACGTAACATCTTGTTTCGCTTTGCGATCACACCAACTCGGGTGAAGTTAAGCCATTCAAAGAAGTGCAGTCTTCGTATCCGGAGCTGTTGTTTCCTCCGACATGCTCGCAATTCTTGTTGCATCCACACTTTACGTCTCCAGAGCCAAAATCGATCGTGTTGGATGATAAAACATCGTTTCCTTCGCACATGCTGGAGCTGTTGGGACCAATTGTAAAATTGAATCCATCGGATGAAGAACTTCTTGAGAATCTTGGGCGTGGCAACAGCCATAGTACGTTGATCCACCTCCTCTTTAATCGCTTCACGCTCATGGAGCTGTTGAGCCAGTGTCCGTTGATAAGAGGCCAATTTCCGTTGAGCGCTTGCCAAGTGGTTTCTTAGGTCAAGCTCCCGCTGCTCAGACTGCATCAAAGCTCGAATATATTTCTCTTCTCGCTGTTCCAGTTCTTGAAGACGGCCTTCATGTTGGGGCACTAAAACTTTTATTTGTTCCGGAGCGGCTTGAGTTGACTGAGAACGTTGGGATACGTGAAGTGGGCGAGTCGTTTGCACATTTGTCAGTGGGGGTGGAGGGCTCTTGGCAATTGGAATGTAGGATTCTTCGCGACCACGACTAACTCGGGAAGGTGACGAAGATGCGTGGCTAATTGCACTGATATTCGTCATATCCAGGTCATCGCGAGTAAAAGCCGATGATACTCGACGTTGGCTGTAGATCGATTCAGTTGCAGCATCCGTGTCTCTGTGGCTTCTCTTCGTTTCACAACTGTCGTCTTGGAAACTGGTCAAAGACTGCCTAGAAGCTTTCTGAAACGTACGGCGTCGGTTGTCCATCAATTCTGGAGGCACCGGGGTGCCGTTTTGGCGCTGCATTGTGTACACGCTTTGAATGTTCGGAGTCTTTGTTGGGAACGAGACTCGCGGTGGTTTCGGTGGCCCTACCGTTGAGTCTCTTAGCTTAAACCCATGAATCGCTTCTCCAAGTGACTTGTTCGCGAAATCTCCGCTTCGAAGAGTAGGTTTTCGGCTTCGGATCGTCTTCGAAGGTTCCTGGATGTGAGAATAATCTTCTTCATCACGCTTCTTGTTCCTCTCTCCCTGGGGCATTAAAAAGGGTGGAGGTGGAGGTAGAAAACTTGGAAATGTGCGTTCTCGATTGTCCCAGGTATCAGGGTCCTCCTGCTGCGGTGGAAGTTGGTATTGATTCGTTCGTGCACTGCTTTCATCATGAGAGTGTTGTGACTCAGACAGACGCGACGCCGTCCAGGAGCTTGCCTGGTTATGATTCTGACGAGGTGGTGGCTTCGTTTCAAGCTCGACATCTTGACGCTCCACCCGTCGGACAGCAATCAATTTACCTCGTTGACCTGGCTCCATTGACAGTAGATGTTTCAGGTACTCCACCGTTTCTTTGCGATTTTTCTCACAGATCACGTGCAAATTTGCGATTGTCTTCTGTTGTAGGGCAATGACATGATCGTAAGCTTCCTCCCACGGGGCAACTCGTTGCTTGATATCCTTTGACACTCCATGGAATCGCTGCGCTCTAGGTGAACCCCCATTCGCCAGTTTCAATAAGTACTCTTTTGCTTTCACCTTGGGGTTCTCCGCTAACTTCGCGTGTGTACGAACGATAATCGTTAGCATTTGTACTTTCAGCGCCCCCAGTTCTTGTTCCGACAATGAATCCTCGTACCTCCACAGTCGCAATAGCAGCGGAACGTTGCAAGCGACATCACTTGGACTTGGTACGCGGTCGAATTGTCCATTAGCAACCCCTGCCATCACGTATCCATAGAACATTTTGTGCAGTGAAATCAACTGAGCGATCCGCTGTAGCTTCTGGATGTCGAAATGGTTCTGAGCGACCATCGTCCGCAAAACGTCATCTTGTGCTGCAATATGAGGTGCCGCATCCCGCTCTTTCTTAGTAATATCGCTGTTATCCAGCACCTGAAGCTTGTCCATCATCGAAATCACCCGGAGTCTGTAGTTCGGCTGGTTGCAGAGAGGATTCCCCATCAAGTTGAGGTTCCGGAGGTGTGTGAGCTCGCTCAGCCTCATTAATTCCTTGTCGGACGCCAGTAAATTGCCCCCCACGGACAATAACCGAACCAGTTTAAACTGTTCAATGCCGTCTAATGACCGTAGGTTGTTCTGGCTCAGGTAAAGCGCCGTGACGGACTCGCTGGCTGTGGGTGGCACTTGGCCCAGCACGTGAATCCCTTTGCCTACAGCATTCAGCCTCGCGCCGTCACATAGCCGCATACCATATTGCTTAAATGCGTCCACCAGTGTCTTGACTTTAACTTTACTGGAAAGGGCTGAATTCCTCACGTTAGAGGACTTGTTAGCGTTGAAGTTGTCCTTATCCGAGGGTTTCTGACCTCTGGAAGGCTGTCGAGAAGCGAACTGCCGCTTGTAGCAGGATAAATAAGCTGCTTCGGCCATGGAATCTATAAAAGCTAAGCGCTGAATACGCTACAGCATACACAAGGAAGAGCTCCTTCTGCTCCTTATGCACACCAAGAGACGTCAAGGTAAAGTAACGGTCCCGACTCAGATTTGAATGGAGATGTGGGCCACACCAGATGAAATTAAGCTAAAAATAAGCCAAGTCTCCATAAAAATAACTGAGCTCTTCGCTCGTCTTCTGAATTCCTCACTTCTCAATTGATCATCCAGCTACCCCCAGCTTCCTCCGCTTCTGCTGCTCGCCATGGCCCGTCGTCTCACTAAAGTGCGAGCTGTATATCTGTCTAGTGCCTCCCCTTAGGTTCCTGCTAATACTGGTGTCTTGTTCTTAGGAGCTTGCCGAGTTTGAGAAGAACTCGCCCGAATGGTGCACAGTTAGCGCTGTAGACGACGACCTGATGCACTGGAACGCCATGCTCGCTGGCCCCGTACGTGCAATTGCCAGCCCGATAATACCTTTCAACGAGTGTTGACTGGAATTTGATTTACAGGAGGACTCGCCGTATGCTGGAGGTGTCTTCAACTTGGATCTACAGTTCCCCAGTGAATATCCTTTCAAGGCGCCGAAGGTGCGCTTCCTCACCCGAGTCTACCACCCGAACGTCAAGTCACAGTCCGGTGAAATCTGTGCCGATGTGATCAATGAGAATTGGGGGCCGACGTTGAATGTGCTGCATTGCCTGACCGCAATCAAGCAGATCTTGGAGCAACCGGACATGGACAACCCGCTGGAGCCTGACATCGCCAAGCAAATGCACGAGAACAAGGCGGACTTCGAGAAGACGGCACAGGACTGGACCAAGCAATACGCGTCCTAAACTCGGTATATCAAAGTAGATCAACGCACACCTCACGCACATCTCAAAAATAACAATAAGCAGGCTTAATGCAATTATCTTGTTTGACTTATATTTTAACGTTATAACGTCAAAATTGTGTCAATACATCCGCCATGAAGGTGCTGCCGCTCTTCTTCCCTCTTTGCGTGCTGCTAGCGACGCCCACAGCAGGTTTTGGACGACGTCCGATCGTCAGCAATGACCCAGCACCTCCTGCTGTGCTCTGGTACGCTCCTTTCCTCAGTGGCGGGGGTTACTGCAGCGAAGCGCACTCGTACGTCGTGGCCGTTGACACTGCAGTAGGGGAATCAGCCAGTTCCAGCTCTACTAGTGAAGATCTAGAGGTTTTGCAAGAAGAAAAGGTAGTGGAAAAGCCCTTTGAGCTGCTAATTACGCAGCATGGAGACTCATTGAACACATCGTTCATTCGAGACCTGCCTACGGACATGAAGAGCAAGTTAGAGCACCATTGGATCGAGGAGAGGGATTTCTACTGGCGGTTGAAGAACAGGAAGATCGCTCTGGCCATCTGCCATTCTGAGCCTGGAGCGTGGGCGCCTGCGCACTACATGACGTCGCGGTGTCCTCCTGAAAAAGCACAGTACAAGGTCGGACGCACCATGTTCGAGACGGACCGAGTGCCCAAGGGATGGCCGGACAGGATGAACAAGATGGACGAGATCTGGGTACCCACTAAGTTCCAAGAGAAGATATTTGTCGACGGAGGAGTGAAGCCAGAAGCAGTGAAAGTCGTGCCTGAGGTTGTGGACGTGGACTTCTTCGACCCGGAGAAGGTAGAGAAGGTGTACGACCTGGCAGGCGAGACGGCGTTTGAGATGACGGAGAAGACGACAGTGTATTTATCCATCTTCAAGTGGGAAGAACGGAAGGCGTGGAGAGTTCTGCTGAAGGCGTACTTCGAGGCTTTCAAGGTAGAGGACGATGTGGTGTTAGTGTTGCTTACGAACGGGTATCACACGACATCGTCGTCTGCTGAAGACTTTATGGGAGTCATTGAGAAGTTTTCCTTGGAAGCGGTTGGCAAGAAACTGGATGAGCTGCCACATATCCACGTGCTACCGCCGCATATCCCGCAGGAGGCGATGCCATCACTTTACAAAGCTGCCGATGCGTTCGTTCTTCCGTCGCGTGGTGAAGGATGGGGACGGCCTCACGTCGAGGCAATGGCGATGGAGCGGCCTTTGATCGCGACTTTCTGGAGTGGCACGACGGAGTACATGACGGAGGAGAATTCGTACCCACTCGAGATTGACGGTCTTATCGAGGTGAGCAAGCACTTTGAAGGCTTTCGCTACGTAGTTGCTGGACTGATGTATTTCTGCTACCTGAACAGATCACAGAAGGTGCTTTCAAGGGCCATAAGTGGGCTGATCCCTCCGTTAGACATTTGACGGAGCTTTTGATTCGGGTTAAGGAGCATCCAGAGGTAAGCAACGCAACGATTCACGTTTTCATAGCGAAGTTCTCACTATGATATCGCTCTTGAATTTCTCTTCCATCGCAGGAAGCGGTTGCCAAGGGCAAACAAGCTCGCAAAGACATGGTGGAGAAGTATTCGCCAGCAATCATTGGAAAGATCGTCCTTGGACATATTACCCGGATCTTGGAGCATGTTGCTGCCCTGGAAAAAGCCTCCGAAGCTGAGGGACACGAAGAGCTATAGACTGGTCGTCCTAAGCTAAAATCCTGGTAAGGTTGTTTATTCCTACTATTGCAATCTACTCGATTGTACCGGAATCTGCGTCGTATTCTTCTTGTGTAAGCCAGGTTCGATGCAACCAGAGAGCTTTTGTTGGCGCAGATGGACCGGGTTTGACTGCACCATCGAGAACTTGCTGCATTCGGGAGGGCGGCTGGGTGCCTTCGGCAATGGGCCGCAGAGTTCCAATGATCCGCCGTACCATATGCCGAAGGAATCCGTTGGCAACCAGCTCGATGCAAACAAAATGTACCGGGGCGCCTTCGTTCGCTTGGTCGATCTTCCGTTTCTTGTGGTCACCTGTGGCCACAGCCTTGCTATCGTCGGACACGTGCTTTTCGGTAGTGTTTTCGTGATACATGTCTGCAGCGTTGATAACGTCGCCACTGCCGCACACTCGTGGATCCAGCGAGAAATTTACATTGCTATCGTCCACGTATGACGTTAGAATGTGGGCTAACACCTCTCAGAGCTCAAAAGCGAGACGTACCGTCGAACCACCACCTTTACTGAGACGACTGTACGTATCGTCTTCATCTCCTCGTACTTTTGCTTCAATAAGCCTTGAGAGAACGGCCGGAAGTCGTGTGTGCCTTCCAAGAACCTGTCGTGTAACGTGTCAGCCTGTGTTCCAACTCCAACCATCCACTTTCAACTCACTGGAGCGCGTCATGGATCCGCTGAATATCGAGTCTTCTGCCTAGAAACCACGAGTATTTGCCCAGCTCCAGATCCGGTCGATGTCCTTGCTGCAAGTAGTAAATGTACTTCTTGTACCGCGACCGAATGCGCGACGGACCTGTAGTCGGCACCGTCACCCCAAGCACCACCACGCGCTTCCCCAGTCTGCCACACCAACCGATCAGTCAATTGCTCCGTTCACGTTCAACTTCCCACTTACTTTTCATTGATTCGGTCCTTGAGCTCGTCCATGGACATGTGCAGTTCCTTGTCCAGTCGGATGAAGCCAAATTGCTAGAACGGACACACCGGTTAGTTCCATTCAAGACTTCTCTAGCTATTACCAATAACCTACATAGAGCGCGTGGGTGCCGGCATCCGTACGACTGACTCCAGTGACGTTCACTCGCTGTGAAGTCCCCAATATCTCCGTTACGACGGCCTCCACGACTTCCTGCACACTGTCGTGTCCCGAGCTGCTTTTCGTCTCTTGTTGTTGTCGTTGCCACCCCACGAAGCCTGTGCCGTAGTAAGCAATGTGCAGACAATAGCGCCAGCTCGGAGACAAGTCATCCGACTCGGCCATGCCTACACCAATGAAACACGAAATGGAAGTATACTTTTTTCAAGTCATTCACACTAGTAAAACCCTCGGACAGCAGAATGGCCTTCCGCCAGCATGTGCGCAATAACTCCATTGCCATGACGTACAGCCAAGTCCAATGCTCTTGTCCCTTCCTGTTAAGATACCAGTCGAGGTGTCATTTATTGATCCCATTGGAAAAATGTCAATAGTTGTTAGACCTACCGAGCTTACGAAAGTCTTGTCGGCCCCATGGCGTAAAAGTATCCGTGCGATGTTGTCGTGGCCGTAGAAAGCAGCTTCGTGGAGAGCACTAAAGCCGTCGGACTAGCATTCAACGGTGGATTTTAACAGGTCAAACCATAGAAATGATTAAAACTTGGTTTCGTACGTCGCGCTGGTTCACGTCAGCTCCTTGTTGCAGTAAGAAAGCTACACTGTCGTCTCGGCCTTTTTTCGCTGCGACTTGAAGCGCAGTGTACCCTTCCTTCTGATGGAACAACACAGGTAAATCAACGTATCAATGGAACAGTGAACCGTTCGAAACCTACGTCGGTATCGTCAATCCTGGCACCCTGTTCCAGCAGAGCTGCTAACTCTTTCGTGTCACCATTCGCAGCTGCCGCTATCCGAACGAGATGACTCGTCAGTCTTAAAGAAATACACTGCTTTCCTCCAAAAGCTGCTAGAACCTGTGAAGAGGTCTTCGATCTTCACACTCATGATATTATTTGGTGGAATTTCCCATTCGGGAAGAGACGTCACAGTAAAAACAGAGATCCTGAGAGACTCCAAGTAACAATGAGCGTGATCGACCCAGTCTTCTTCGACAACAAGTTCAGCGTGCATCGCTACATGCTACGGTACGTTGTCGGGGCTGCCACAGATGAGCTCCGCGACCAGCAGCTCCAGAAAGTCCGAAAGTTTCGCAGTATGGCCGACGAACAAATCGACGGCGTCATCGACCAAAGTTTCGTCAATTTTAACACGAGTCTCGCTCGCTTCACCGCTATTTCAAACCAGTTGCAAGGTTCTGTAGACTCCAATCCATGCTCTGCCCATATTCTCACTAAATTCTTTTCCAGAAACTCGAGATAAAGTTCAGGAAGTTCGTAAACGGGCAGCCGACGGCCGGACGATTTTGGGCTCCAAGACCAAAAATTTGCGAGAATTGTTGCTCCAGAAGTACGAGGCCAAAAAGGTGATCGACATCATCAATGATATCGAGTGCATCGAGGCTGCTCCAGCCAAAATCGAGACGCTGTTAAACCAACGCAAGTTTCTTGAGGCGGTTGACGAGTTCGCGAGCGCGCTAGACTTGGTTTTCAGCGAGCAACTCGTGGCCTTCCACGCTACCACGGGACTGCGGAACGATTTAATGGAATGCAAGCAAGCGATCGAAGACCGACTGGTGCAGGAACTCCAGCGAGCCATTTACCTCAAGGGAGCATTCGCCAATATCGCTTCCAAGACGAACCAGTACTCACTTTCAGCAATTGAGAACGAGTTCAGCAGTGAAAGCCACTTGGACCAGGAGTTCAATCACTTGATGCAGCACCTCATCCCCAAAAACATTGACCAGAAGCAGAAACTATCGGATAGTATCGTGGGAGTGGCTATTGTCCCACTGCCAGCAAACAATGCTCTGCAAACTGCTGTCGGTGCTGTCAAAAAGTAAGTACAGCGACTGCTGTCGAGTTTCTTAGCTGATGCCGGTGTCATCATCTTGTCTACAGGTTGCACCGCGAGCGGGAGGCGATCGGAACGATCAAGAGCTCTATCGAAAATGAACTCGCTGCGGTAGTGACAGAGCTTTCACGCCTCTGTAGAGGCATCTTCAACAGCAGCAGCAGCACGTCGTTCGCGAACGCATTTACTGAAGCTACCTTCGGCACACACGACAATTCCAACGACTTTGGCACGTTTTTGCGTCTGCTCTTCGCCGTATTACGTCGCGTCGCTCAACGTCACTATCTCGTCTCCATTTACTTCGAAGCCGATGGGGATTGGGATTACGGCATGTTTGAGATCATCACCAAGATCTCTGGCGTTCTCGAGGTAGGTTCAGTGTTCCTTCCATAACTTTTCGCTTGGGTAGCTGACATCCTGCTGGCATTTCCTTATCCAGCAAGTGATAACCGAATATCTCGACGGCACTTCCTCTCCACAGCCTGTAGTACTTGAAACAGCAGCAACATCTTCCTTGAATAACGAGGGGCTATTCAAACTGAGCCTCAACAAGCCAACGAAGAATCAGCCAAGCGAAGACAACCAGGCCGGCTCACCGACAAATAAACGCCACCGACTTGTGTGTGAACCCAGCGTCTTCCACTTGCCGGAGGTTTACGAAGAACTTGAGCGCATCGGAAAGGATCTCCAGCAGCTTTTCCGATGCAGCTCTCGATCAGCAATGGGCTCGCCGACATCACTGACTGGTTTTGCAGCTTTCCTCAATACTTTCATCGCGCAGAAGTGGATTCCGAAGGTCAAAGCAAAGGCCCAGCATTTCTTGGCCGTGAAGGGGCGAGGGCTTACGACGATTTGTCGCCTCCCCATCCCGTCCGACACGAGCTATCAACCACCCAGCATCGACAGCCTACTCCATGTGATCGAGAACCTCCGCAAGATGATGGCTAAAATGCCGACCCACGCATCCGGCCTGGCCAGCGTCCTCGAAGCTTCAGTACTGAGCTGGCTGGAGGAATGCGCTGTAATCGTGCGCGACATTCGAGAGCAAACGCTAAACCATAAGCAGTTGCAGGCGAAAAGCGTCACGTACGCGGACCTTGCAGCCATTTTTCACGAGTACGATGGCTACCAACGGGCCAAACACGGCAGTCCGATTCCATATCACCACTCCAAGGTGCAGCCAACCGGCTCGACGCCTAGTAACTCCAGGGTGAGTACAGAGGAGGTGATAGCGGCAAGGGAGTTTGAGCTTGAGAGTGGATTTTACGATCCTGACGCATGGATGGAAGGCTCCAATGGACTCCTCATGGACAACGCGCGCATCGGTATGCTTGGCTACGCTAACAGCGCGTGTGATCTCATAGCGCTGTACCTGCAACGTGTCGCGGGAGGTTCCGAAGAGACCGATAACAACAGCTTAGTTACCCCGCCGGCACTTACCATGGCACTTCAAGCGGCAAGCTGGCAGTGCAGCGCTCTAGCTGATGAATGTCTTCTCTTCCTGCGTCGTGAAGTCCGGCTCCACTGTTGCTACTACCTGACGCAGCTTGTTTCGCAACGGTTCGACATGGAAGAAGGCCAGCCCACCATGGCTCAAGACAGCGTTCTAATGCTCAACCTCAACCTTTCATCCATCGAGAATGCGTTGCAGCCGTACCTGGCGAGTGACAAGATGACGCTGGTGTTCAATGGGGTGGACGCGCTGTTGTCTCGCCTGCTGATCGGTAATCTTGCGCAAATGACGGGCTGCACGTTCACGCGCGGAGGTGTCCAGCAAATGCTGCTCAACATTGGTGCACTTCGTCAGGGACTCACGGGCACTCTGTACTCGTACCCTCACGACAGCGCGTCCTTGTCGTCGGCGGCGTCGATGCCTTCATCTTGTTCGTCAGCTTCACGTCTGGAGCACGCCAAAAGGTACTACCAACTCCTTAACTTGTCCGAGACGCAACTTGAAATGTTCCTCCTGGCAAACCGCGGCGCCTACGCACACGAAGCTTTCCGAGCGCTGTGGCATGTAAACGCTCCGCATCGCCCACTCGCAAAAGGCAGCGTCAACAAACTTGACAGTCTATTGCGGTGAGCCGTAGAGTTTCTGAAGTGCAAAGTGCACGTCTTCGAAGTGGTTGCTGAGTTTCATCGTTGGAAATAGGAATCCGCTTCTTGTGCATCTGTCAGTGTAGCTGGTAGATCCGTAATAGACGGGAACAGCGCTCTACTGGCACTACTTGAAAGACGTGACGTTCGTGTCGACGCTGCTGCAGCAGCGGCAGTAGCGGGGTTAAAAGCTTCGCGGCTATTGAGGAAGTCCGGCAGAGGTGGAAGTGAACGATGTGCAGGTGGAAGCACAATCGGTGTTCGTGGTGGCTGTTGTTGAGGAACCATCGGCAGTGCAGTCAGCGGTTTAGCCGGTAGTGGCAAACTTACGGACGGCATGATCGGCGTTGGGTGTGGCGGTCTCGTCGCAGCGACGGCCACAGCGCTAGCAACAGTTGGCAACGCAGCCGAGGTGGAGCCTACCGGACCTCCATTTGACGTGGAAAGAGGTCCAGGTATAGGAAATAACGGCGGTGGCGTTGAATGCAACAATGAGGATGTCGACGGCCTCGTCACCTGCTGCAAATGAGGTAGTGGCGGGTGCTGGAAGGTCCGGGGCGGCGGCGGTGGCAGTGTGATTTGCACGCCGCCCCCAAACGGAAGTCTGTTTTGGATCTGTCTTTGCTGTTCCTGGTGCTGCCGAAGTGTTGGCAGTTCCGGCGCCAGTCTTAACTGACGGCGTTCCTGGTCGGCCACGGGAGGATGCGTTAACTGAAGTTGTAGCTGTGCCGGTAGTAGATCTGTTTCCTCTTCAATCTGTTGCTGTCTTCGTGTTTCATTAAGTTGTTGCCGGCGCCGCCGTCGGATACGCAGGCGCTCGCGCTCTCGTAGCTCCTCCAGTGCGTTGGTGTCCAGCATCTGTCGGCGTTCGCGTTGCCGAACGCGCTGCTTTGCTCGGATCTCGGCCTTCGCCCGTTCACTCAGGCTTTGGCGTCGGAGCTGCTGCCGTTGCCGGTTTTGCGCCCGTAAGCGATCGCGAGCCTCATCGTCCAGAAGTAAGCGGCGCTCTCGCTGTCTGCGCGTGTTCTGTTGCCGCTGGAGCTCAATTGCAGCGTTGGAGTCGCTCTGTGCGCTAGCCAAAGATCGGAAGTGACGGTACTTCGCGGCACGTCGGTTAGTTAGTCTGCGCCGGCGTTCCTCCGGTGACTCGCGCGGCGGTGACGCATACTGCTGGCGGATGCTTGGCGGTGTTTCCATTGGAGTTTAAAACCATTTATACTGGGAATACCTCAGAATGAGTAATGGACAGCCCAAACAGGATTAATTGCGTGAGCGTAACGTAAATGGGTCAACATTCGGACAACATCCAAAGTATCGTAAATGAGTAATGGACAGCCCAAACAGGATTAATTGATTTTACGTAAACATGAAGGAAAATGACCCTTACCGTTAAAGTAACAAATTGTTATTTGATGTGACAAACTGTACGTAAAGATAAAGGAAATTGATCATACAGTGAAGAGACGCAAAACCAGCTAAGCGCTGGCAGTTTTTTTGGTTGATACCAAAGACATTGCCCAGCCTTTAATAGTACTTTGCTATTGACAATTATGCTAACAACCGTATCAAAAAAAAAGTTAGCCATCTTAATGTTAGCTTTCCGGACCTTTATGTCGAGGAATGTCCCGACACCTAAAGAAACATTAAGAAACTCGATCGCAAGCCAATCAGTCCCGTTTTAAAAACATGTATTCCCAGTGTAAGTCGCAGACGATCTAGTTGCGTGAGCGTAACGTAAATGGGTCAACATTCGGACAACATCCAAAGTATCGTAAATGAGTAATGGACAGCCCAAACAGGATTAATTGCGTGAGCGTAACGTAAATGGGTCAACATTCGGACAACATCCAAAGTATCGTACTTAGTATGTGATTAGACTGGAAAAAGCAAAAAGCTAGCAGCATCATGCAGCAGTGCTGTTACAGCACTGCTGTAGCAGCACGTCGTAGGTGATGGGCTGCGCAGTAGTTGATACTGGAAAATGTGGAAAGTCCCTATCGGACGAAGACTAATTCTCTTCATGAACGCAAGCAACATGTATACGACAGAGCTTAAGCCAGCGTACAACGGTCTCTTATTCGGCACAAGTGACTGGGATATTTATTAACTAGCTTGCTCTAATGCTCACATTATTCTTTCTGTTTGTAGATTCGAGGCAAGGGAAGGTGGTTTGTTGAGTCTCTTCTCGTCCACCCACTGGGCCAAATGGATGCACTACCACTGGTACTTGCTCTAATGCTAACGTTTTTCTTTCGGTTTATAAATCTGTTGCTTCGAGATTAGTAGAAGAAGTGGAGAAGCAGATGATGGTATTTTGAGCGTCTTTTCGTCCATCCACTGAGCTAATTGGAGCAGATGCATGTGCAGCCGCCGTTGGATATACGTACCAGCAACATCTAGCACAAGATTCTACGTAAACATGAAGGAAAATGACCCTTACCGTTAAAGAAACAAATTGTTATTTGATTTGACAAACTGTACGAAAGGATAAAGGAAATTGACCATACAGTTTGAATCAACATCAGCGGCTGCAACTGATACCGCAACGGAACCTCCGATGAAGCTTGAACCTGACGTGAAGAGTCTTCAAGCTTCATCTTCACTGAAGAGACGCAAAACCAGCTAAGCGCTGGCAGTTTTGGTTGATACCAAAAACATTGCCCAGCCTTTAATTCTACTTTGCTATTTACAATTATGCTAACAACCGTATCAAAAAAAAAAAGTTAGCCATCTTAATGTTAGCTTTCCGACACCTAAAGAAACATTAAAAAACTCGATCACAGCAAATCGCAGTCCCGTTTTAAAAACATGTATTCCCAGTGTAAGTCGCAGACGATCTAGTTACGGCGGTAAAAGAGAGTAAAATCATACAGTTGTTTAAACATCTGCTTAAAGTATTGACTTACGTTAAGTTTGTTAATCTTGGGCTCATAACCTTGAAGAAGATACCCATCATGTGTATTTTAAGCAAAATTGTAAAGTAGTGGGGAATGGAGATCAAAAGAACTCGTTTATCAGTTTTCTTTCTCGAAGGCAGGCTTCGGTTTGTTTGCGTTTAGTGTTGGTGTCGACGCCACTCACCGCTTTCATTCACCAACTCGCTGGTAGGCCAGTACTTGGGCTCGAGCTTAAGGGTGCTGAGGCGCTCCTTGCCACTGAGGTCCGTGTACTTAATGCGTACCGAATCGTTGGTCGATTTAGCAGTGACGACACTCAAGAACTCGTCGATACTTGTAATTTTGATACCGTCAATTTCTTTGATGCGACTCGTCGGTGGTGGTCCATAGCGAGCTGCCGGGGATCCTGAGTACCGACAGGACACATAAATCCCATCGTCCAACGATATGCTCCGCTGAGCCGATACAGACAGAGGTGGCGCTTGAAGCAACAAACCTTGCCAGAACACGATGCGATTGATCTCCGTCCGTTCCATGAAAAGAGTCTTCACATCCAGTTGCATCTCACGACCATCGCGCACAATCGTGAGCTGCACCTCCGGCTTCTGTGTGCAGCGTTCAACCTCGCGAAAGCTCGTCACAATTTTACCATCCACAGCCACCAAGATATCACCATTCTTAAGCACGTCCTGGGCCTCTGTACCACCCCAGCGTCGAGCAACACTTAAAATGGTTCGGCGATCGGGAGCATCCTTCTCCAGAATCTCCGCCAGTGCTTGGCCAAGCCCAAGTTCCCGAGCCTTCGCCAAGCTCAAGTGCTCAAAATCAACACCTAGATCGTAGATTTTGGGTGTCACGCCACGCATAAGAGGTGCCGCGCTTTCCATGATCAGATCCATAGGGATGCCGCGGTTAAATTGGCTTTCCACCTTTGAACTACGTCGCTGCTGCTGGAACGAAAAAGAAGCCCAGAAGGCGCTCACCTCTCCCTTGTCGCTGCAAACAACCCCACCTTCAGTGCCAACAACATCCTGCAGAGAGACCATCTCCAGATTATGTTCCTGATATCGAGGAGGGTTGGGCATGGGTAAGCCGATCCATTTGACACCGGAAACAATTGTCTCACGCGACACAAGATCGGAGTGACCACTGCGGCCCACGCTACTCATCAGTCCAACGAGCCATACTGGATCGGACGGTACCAATGGCTTTGAAGCCACTTGGCAGCTTTCAATAGGCGTCGACCCAATGAGCTTCGGGTCATACTGCACAATCGCGAAGTTATGTACAGGGTGAACGAATACCACATGAGCGGGGACCATAATGGTGCTTGCGAAAGTCACCATGGCATCACCCATCGAGTCTGTCACGGTATTGCGATCTACTACCACGAGCCCCTTTGTCGCATCGATTACAAGCCCAGTACCCCGGTAGTTCGATGTTGACAAACTATTCACACTGAACGGTCTGTCAAAATCCACAGTCACCAACGACCGGGCAAGCTTGTTCTCCACGGGGTTCTTTCCGGGCAGAGTAGTTGTTGAACCAATCGACTCATCCTGAGGAGAGGCCTTGATCGTGTCATCTTCGTCTGCATTACTGGCTGCACTAGGCGGGGCGAAATGCTCGCAGTGCCACGTCCCAAGCTTGTCGTCGCGCACGTACTCGCAGAATGGGAACCACCTACGATCCACATGAACAACTTCAACCTTCTCCGACTTATCCGTCAACTTAGAGAACTTGACCACGATACGATCACGGTCCTTGCACTGTTTCAGGTAGTTCTTGAGGGTCTCAAGGTCAGGTGTCTTAATACCATTGACCGAGTGAATGATTGCACCGCGGCCAATACGCGAACGTTGAAGGAAGTAGCCGGGGTCTGCAACGTAAGGCGCTCCTGGGCTCATCGCATGGTTGCGTGCTTGCTGATACGAAAGCGGGTTAATCACAGCACCTCCAATCTCAACGAAACGCGATGGGGTGACCGAGTGCAAATCTTGCACTGGCACCTTATGCGTAACGAGCTCCCCTGAACGTTCGATTTGAAGTTCAATCTAAGGTAAAACGACGAAAAAGACACTTGTCAGCCATGTAGTCTATAGCATATCCATCCAATGGTAAATTCTTACCTCACTCCCGACGTTGTCATCGAGAATCGCTTCTAGCGGAACAAACCGCGTGATCAACTCTCCATTAACTCGCACCAGCACATCGCCAGGCTGGAGCTTGCTGCTTGAAGGGCCGCCAGGGATGGTCTCGGCCACCGTCAACATACCTGTTTCCAGTGGAAAAGAGGAGCGAACAAGCCTTTCAGTAGCAGGGTCTACCCCTAAACGACGGACCTCGTCGAAAGGCTTGTAATGGAAGATCGTCTGGATAGTGCCGCGCGGCACGTCTTTGCCTTCTCGAATTAAGTCGAATGCACGCTTAACTCGGTCTAAGGGTAGGTAAAACGATGCCGACGTGCCGATCTTGCCACCGGCATTAAGAGCGATCGCATCGCCATCATGGTTGAGCACTGGCGAACCCGAGGAGCCTCCAGTCGTTCCTGAAGATGCCTGGTAGTAAAACGTGTTAAAGTCGTTGTAACTATTGTACCCGTAGTTGGGGGCGTCACGATCCAAACGCGCCAACGTGCCACTGGCAATGGCAAGTTTTTCTGCAGCATCGTTACCCACAACACGGATGTCCGTTCCAACGGTGGCTTTTTCCGGCTCTAGATGCAGCGATGACACTGGCATGTGCTTCACGTCCTGTTAAAGCAAACTACCAGTAAGGACCTCACTTCAATTACACAGGATAACATCCACATTACAATACATACTTACCGCTGGATTGAATTGGAAAAACCCAAAGTCATGAACCGGATCGCGATAAATGGGGATCACCCGAACTTCTTCATTATTCTGGAAGACAGCCTCTGCATCCTACACACACAAACTATGTCAATATCCGCCACCGTAGCTACCAAAACCTTTTACCACCGTACAATCGGGCCAGGTCCCACAACGTGGCGGTTCGTCAGAATGATGCCCTTCTCCGCGTCAACCACAAATCCCGTCGCGGATCCATTGCCCGGTGACTCCGTGTCAAAAAACTATAAGACCCAAATCAACCATGTCAGTACAATTATTAACGTCAGCAGCAGAATTTTCCCTCACCTTTGGCGAATTCAGCTTCAAGCTCACGATAGCCGGTACCACACGTTCCAGCGTGGCTTTCCAGTCCAGTTTGTTCTGGTTCGCTTCGGCTGCCACAAGTTCTGCTGCCAAACGGTCGCTGAGCTTGCGTTCGCGTTCTATCTCCAGTTCTCGCTGTTGCTTCTCCTGCTTACTCTGACGCTCCGTTGTCACAAATAGATAACCAACTCCCGCTGCAGCCAGCGCTGCCACCGCCATTTGCGCATTCTGCGTAGCTATCAAATACATAAAACTGTCAAATTCAATCGAACAACAATCGCTCCGATTGCCACGTACTTGGGGGAGATGAAGAGGAGGAGGAGGAGAACGGTCGCTCCAGCATCTGTAGCGCACGCGGGCGTCGAGACAACCGCGCATTACTGGCCCTAGCCCGTGTTAATGGGCACGCGAACGAGCGCCGCGCCGTCGAAGCCGCACGCGCTCCGGCCTTCCACATTGGTCCCCGTTGGAATGATCAAGCTTGTGTTCAACTGGCTCAATTTATGAAACTGTTATCTAATTTTAAGCAAATATACCCAAAAATAAAGACAAAATAAAGTGCCCATTTTCATTCCGCATCGACTCAAAATGTCGGCGGCGATGCTGAAAAAGATGCTGCTGGACGCGGCGGCGGCGCTCAAGGCTGAGCGCTACCAGGAGGCGCAGGACGCGGGTCGCCGTGTGACGCAGTTTGACCCAAACAATTTCCAGGCCTTTATGTGCGTGGGGCTGGCTAGTTTCCACCTGCAGGAGGTGCGTATTTGGGCTAACTACTGCGTTTCACTCTTCGCTCTATAATGCTCATATTGTTGACTATTGTGCAGTGGGAAGATTGTGAAGACGCTTACCGTCGTGCTGCAGACCTGAAGCCTGAACTTCCAGCGCCTTGGAAGGTGGGGAAAAGGATATAGATGGCTATTATGGCTGTAAACTGACTAAAAGATTTTTGCAGTATCTTGTGGACCTATTCGGGGCCAAAAGGGACGTGAAGAGCAAGTTGGAACCGCTGCAGAAGCTTGTGGATATCAATTTGAGGTACAGATGGGGGGCTTATAGTCTGTAAATCCCTCATACTAATGGTTTTGGCGGATTGTAGGGGAAAGAAGCTGAAGAAATGCCAGAAGTGGGTGGCTGAGGTGGCAGCCACTGCGATGGAGCTGAAGATGCTGACGAAGGTCTGTGTGGTGCCACATGATGTAGTTTCAAACCACGTGTACTTATTTCTTCTGGCTCGCGCAGGCTTTTGATTCGTGGTACTCATTAGTGGGCGAACAGGATGGAGATTTAGCTCAACTTTCACTCGAGAAGACCCCCAATGAGGAACTTCCAGATCCGTTACGTATATGGCTGGACTTGATTGATCTGCTTCAGGTACAGAACTGGAATATCTTTGATTTTCAGGATATTGCCGAAATCCTTAAAGAATACTGTGTTCGTGATTTAGCGCCCAGGCTTTAGTTTATCTGAATGCTCAGGCAGCTACTCTATGGCAGATATATCGAAGCAGTTTTTTGCCGTTGCAGCTCGTACGGACTGGACAGTTCAGAGTGAAGAGATCGGCGCGATCCGAGTGAAAGTGGACGTTGCGATTGCGTTCTTTATGCGATTCCATCTGGATGTCTTGAAAAAGTCGAAAACGAGATCTGCTCTACTTAAGACTGTGGATTCGCTGGCAGTGTCAATCGTTGGGTGGTTTCCTGAAGCAAAGATCCCAGCAGAGTTTTTGCTTCTCCGATCTGAAGACCAGGACTCACGTACGTTCTATTAAGGCTGTACCTACTTCTGTTCACGTGTAATACTAACCGTGGGTTGAGATACAGCAATTGAATCAGGGAAGTCATCAGAGATTGGAGCTCAGCTGTCTATCCGTCACCCTAAGAGTCCTATGGCTCTTGTGTTCCAAGCTACCGAGAGTTTGCGAGCGGGGGACAGCATTCAGGTAGGTTGGCGTGGCACTGCAAAAGAAGGCGGATGCTGACCATGTGTTTCCCTGTTAATGTGCCAGGCACGAGAAATCTTTGTTGAAGCGCTTGCAGGGTACTCCTCTTCATCTTTTCAAGAGTGTTCTCTTTGCATTCGCGTTCAAGTTGAGCTTGCGTCAATCGCACTTGCGTCACGCGACGTGGAAGGTTGTCTAAATCGGTTAACCTTAGCAAAGAAAGTCGTAGCTGACAAGATGCTGTTACTCGGTTCGGGAGGCCCGCTTCCAGAGTTGTAAGGATGCTGTGTATCGTCGAAGAATTAATAATGTTGTCTAACTCTGATGTTCTGTGCATAGATACTCGGAACCTAAGATGGACTTTATGACGGCAACTGCACACGAATACTCAGGCGAAGCGGAAAAAGCATTGGAGCTCTACCGCAGTGTCATGGGGAGTGGTGATGCTACTTTGGCGGTGCAGGCGACGATTGCTGCAGCAGAGCTTTTGTTGAGAAAGTCACAGCCTGCGGACGCCATGAGTGCCATATCGACGCCTGGAGTGACTGAGCTAAAAGTATCCGAAAACACGAGTGCCGTCCTGGAGTGCACACGAGGATGGCTTCAATTTCAGATCGGTGGTCTGGAGGAGGCTCAAGCGCTTTTAGAGGCAAATGTGGGCAAACTTTTGTCAAGTGATGTTATCGCCAAGGGACGAACGCTGAAGCGCTTGGCGATTGTATACTGGCACTTAGGTGGTACTCACCAAACTTCAAAAACTGGATGCTTTGGCCATTTACTACAAGCTGCAAAGCTGACGCCATCTGACGCCGAGATCTTCTCGTGGTTGGGAAAATGGTATCAAGAAGTCGCAAAGGATATTGTGCGCGCTGAAAAATGCTTTCTGAAGGCTCTTTCGATTTCTGTCGTAGACGAGTTGGCCGGTATGGCTCTCAGCGACCTGTATGAAGTGCAGGGTAAGTATGAGGCGAACGTGAAGCTTTGGGAGCGGGTGACAGAGGATCAAGAGACTGCACCGACATGGGCCCTTCTTCGATTGGTACAGCACCTTGTGGGGCAAAATGACGAGACCGCAGTGGCTAAGATGCACTTAGTGCTGCGCAATGATCCGATGAATGCTCGTTACTGGGTTGCTCTGGCACATATTTATCAGAACTTCGATAAGCAAGTATCAGCGCAGAGATCATATTTGAAGGCCATCGAATTGGGTGAAGACGGCTGGTGTGTTCGCTGTGAACTCGCCCGAATTGAAGGCTCGTTGCTGTTATTCGAAGACGCTTTGGACCGTATCAAGCCGGTTGTTACTGGAGAGTTGGTTGATGGTGAACCAGACGTGACTGTTGCGACTATGATTTACTCTGAGTTACTTTTCCAGCAAGCTAAATATTTGTGCGCTGAGGGGTTATACGGCAACGCTGCTGTTAATCTGAAAGAGGCATCACGTATGATGAAAGGGCTGCCATCAACATCACCACTCTCTGGATCTATAGAAGCATTAAAGGTGATCGGTGATATCCATTGCTTTGCTTTCTACTTGTCGCCCGATAACTTTTCCAGCGAAGGATCCAGCTGGGTGGATTTCATTAGAGCAGGAAGGAAGGCATACGAGGCTGCTATTTTACTTTCCGGCAAGAACGGTAACGAAGGTTCGGATGGCTGTGACGAGGCAGCCGCGGAAAGGTACTACGACATCGGTCTAAGCTACTGGTATGAAGCCCAAGCTCTAAGCAATATGCGTGGTATTCCCACATCGGCTTTTTTAAGTGAGGCGCGGTCTGATGCAGACCCTACTGTCTCATCGCTGAAGGCGAACGCGTCGACAAATTTCAAGTTGGCTCTTCAAAAGGATCCGGCATGTTCGATGGCTTGGAATGGCTTAGCACTGGTGTCTGAAAATTTACTGGTAAAACAGTTTGCCTGGGCACGAGCAGTTCAAACTGGCACAAGCAGCGACGCTACGTGGGCCAATATGGGCATGTTCTATCTGACTCAGGCTGATGCTGTATCATCGACGGCCGCCTTGGCACAGAAGTCGTTTCTTCAACTGCAGAGCATGAACCCGAGTAACCCGAGCATGTGGAATGGTTATGGAATGCTGGCTCGCCGTCAAGCAAACTCGACAGTTCAGCAAAGAAAAGCGATTGAAGCGTTTGACTGTGCATTACAGACAGGGCTGGATTTGGATGCTTTATTGGGTTTGAGCATGGCATTACTTGATTTTGGTGCGAGCGTCGACGAATCGATCATTAACTCCCCAGAGCACGGCAATGAGCAGGCAATGTTTTACCTCAAAAAGTATCTGGAACGGGATCCTTTTAATGGTCGTGCGTGGCATG
Organism: Phytophthora capsici; assembly: GCA_030324255.1. Classification (NCBI taxonomy): domain Eukaryota; phylum Oomycota; class Peronosporomycetes; order Peronosporales; family Peronosporaceae; genus Phytophthora; species Phytophthora capsici. The sequence continues at coordinate 3,376,675 of CM059362.1, read as the reverse complement.
CTCTCGGTGTCGCTCAACATCGTCTTGGACTCTATACCGAGGCTTTGGCGTCTTACGCCCGAGCGGGTTCGTCAGCGCTTCAGCCTGAGGACCTTGAATGGAACACTCTGGTGACAAAACTCGGTGCGTTGTTCACTACGTCCCAAGATGTTAAGGCGGATGAGGCAGCACTTTTGGGAAAACTTGTCGCCCTGATTGACCCTTTGACAGGTAAATCAACAGCAGTCAAAACGATCGTAAAAGCGCAGATTTTGTATCGCGAGTCAAAAGGAGGCGAGGCGTTGGATTTACTTCAGGCTTTTCTGGCGCAAGACGATTCCCAGTCTACTCAAACCGATGCCGTTGCTCTCGTTGGCCTTTCGTTGGCAAGCCTGTTGATGAATGAATTCACCTCGAAGGCAGCAGGTGTTGCTGCTATGTGTAAGGATCGACTGTTGGCTGCAATTGATCAAGCGGGGTCAGCTTTCGTTACCCGCGATTATCTCAATCTACGGTTGGTCGAACTACATGAGCGCTGGGTGGGCGATGATAATGCCTATTTGCCACGCTTACAAGCGCTGTCACAAGCTTCTGATGGCGCTAACTCAAGTATGTTATGGATGCGGTTAGCTCTCGCAACAATTGATTCGCAAAACCTCCAGGTGTCCAATTGCCTTATGGAGTACATGCGTTCGGCTGCCAGGGAAATACCGTCGCCTGGAAATGAGACAACGGATCGCAATCTCCTCGATGCGCTGCTGGGGTTATTTAAGACTGATTTGGCCGGGGTAAAGGGGCTGTGCTTGACTGCGCAAAAGTTGGTTCGTGCTGAACCTTGGAACCCGCGGTCGTACGTTCTGACTGGAGCAAGTGTTCTCAAGCGGATGAATTTTGAAGCCTTGCAAGAGACACAGCATGATACTCTTCGCCAACTAATTCGCTTATTGCAGACCGGATTAGGACTGGCTGTTGCTGCTGGAAAGGAGTACGACGCAGTTCAGTTGGAATTACTAAGCAGCTACTGCTACATTAAGCTGGGTGAAGTGGATCAGGCAGTTGTCATCTCTGGCCAGGCACTGAGCCAAGTGGAAGCAGGCAGGAAAAATGGCACTCTTAAGCCTTCAGTGAACACTGATCTGCTTGAAGCTCGATTGCTCATGGTGTCAAACCCAGCAAAGGCCATCGAAAAGTATCTTGGTATCATTTCTGCTGTATCGGGTGCTGCTGTGCCTTCGAGTCGACTTGTTCCGATTCTAATTGAGCTTGGTGGCATCTATGAGGAACTTCAGCTGTTGGATGCTGCTATCACTGTGTGGAAGCTTGTTGCTTCGCTAACTGCGGTCAAGTCCGTTGGCTCCACAGAAGGCGATGACGATATGAGCAGTGCTACTACCGCCTTGAGTACTTACAGCGATGTTGCTGCCTGCTTCTTGGCAAACCTGCGGCTGGCACTCATTCATGGAAAGAAGAATAACGTGAAACCAGCCCGGAAGCACATCAAGGTTGCTGTTACGCTGGCTGAAGCTACGTCTGACTCAAACTCCTCAACGGTTGCAGCATTCGTCGAGAACATCCTGGTGAACTAGACACTCTCATGGCTCAAAAAGATTACCATCGATAGCAGTACTTTGGATATTGATGCTATATTGTGTTCGTTACGTCTAGACGGTGGCATCGTGCGGACCAAGTGCTTGCAATAGGAAATACTCGTCGTCCGGGAAAATGAGAAGAGTGTAGTTGTTGTTGCCATTACCCACGTATCCATGTTCTCGTCTGTGCAACTCACTTGTTCCGTTCCTGCTTTTGCTTGCCTTGGGTTGCACCCACGATACGAAGACGTCCGGGAAGCCCCAGACCGTCACTGCCGCCCACGGAATCTCCCCGCTCTTAACAGCACGCTGCACCTTGCTAACAATCGTCGAGCAAAAGGGAGAAGCAATTAGACCACGCCATCGCACAGTCGTGATCTCACTGTTCGGTTCACTCTCGAACGAGTCCGGAATCCCCGTGAACGTCGACACATACTCTTCCTGCTTCTTTCTCTGCAGCAAGTCGACTAGGCCACAAGACACCATTCCCAACCAATCGTACGTTTCTTGCAGCGACGTTCGAAGTATATCTCCTTCTTCATCACCATGTTCTTTGGTCATACCTAGCTGCTTGTAGAACACGTCAAACTTGGGCAGAAACACGTCTGTGAACATCGTCATCTTGGCATTCAGCTCAACGCGGGAACGCGGAATCTGGTCGTCATCTCCAAACAGGATCGTGCGTGCCGAGCCCCGCTCGTTGTACGCGCACAGCAGCATCTCTAGGTCTTCAAGCTTAGTACTTAAGCATTGTCTAACCCGATCTCTAAAGGAATTTTCTCCTTCAGTGAAAGCGGGCGACGTCAGGTCTAGTGTGATCACGTACTTCTGAGCACGCTTTGAATGTGCCGACCTGCTTGTAGCAGCCACCGCCTTGCCATATTTCTCCCCAACAATCCCTAACTGTTGGTACGTGTCTGCATCCACCAGTAATAGCAACTGACCCGAAGGCAGCAGCATCGCCGACTGCGACGCGTCCACTGCAGCATTCTTGGCCACCATAAAGACTGTGCCGCCATCTGTCAGATACTCTCGGATAAATGTAGGTGACAGGAACATGTCGACGGATGCCTTCACCTCGTAATAAAAGCCTGTTTCCCATTGTAACGATTGTGCTGTAGCCTGTCCAGCCTTCGACGGGAGATAAACCTCTAACTGCTGGTTGAAACAGTGTCCGTTAATGATGCTTTCATGGCGTGACGCTGCGTGAGAGAAGCGCGAATGCCACACAAGAAGACGAGAGGAAGGGTGTGTCGTATCCGGACTGTTCTGCAACAGCGCACTGGTGCCTTGCAGCCGGGCGCGACGCTGCGCAGCATTGCGTCGAGCAGCTTTGCCACCACTCACCATAATTGGAAACCAATCTCTTAAACGGTTTTATATGGGTTTAAAAACACGCTTAGGTAATGGAACAGTGTACCATTCGTGCGTCATTTCAGTGGCTTGAGGCAAGTTGTAGCAAGTTCTCCAAGTGGTGCGGCTTGGGGAGTCCAGCAAACCCCGCAGCATCATGCAGTATGTCCGGGTGAAAGATGTGGTTGTGGCCATCCGCTGTTGCTCGTTCCATTGAGGTGCGGCAAAAGGCCAGGCGACAAATGACGAAGAAGGAGATGGAAAGCATCGGAGCCCGTGGAATCAGGCCTGGTGGCTGGTGATGACCTCCGACTTGAGCATCTGAACGCTGAACGTTCCAGCAGCGGCCCGATGGCAACCGATAACGGCTCTCGGACACTTGTCGTCAATACCTGGCAAACTCTATATCGTCTGACTCCGTGCATGAAGAAAACAGCCGCATTAGTTGCAGATTTCAACTTTTCAAACCCGATATCCCGTGGAATACAGCATGGCTACATTGGTCACATTGAAGACACTTTGACCTAACGGCCCAGTGCCGGTTATTTGTAAAAGCAGAGAAGCCCACGGTAGTCAGCGGCCACAACCACTCTGGTCATCGCGTCCAGAAGCGGAAGTCGTGTCCGGCCACTTGCAAGTGTCCGACGGTTTTCTCATTCCTCGGGTCGAGTTCGCACTCATTTCGCATTGGGCCACAAGTCCGGAGAGATCCCTCCCACTCTCGTCCGCGTGGATTTTCCCATTCCTGTTCTGTACGGCCACATGCAGCCGTGGTCAGGCGGTCGTCCAGGCCGCGAGCGCTCGTCTAGCGTAGTGCTGCTGGGCAAGCTGTCGGCTATTGTGCGGCGCGGCAGTATATTCCAGGTGGATCCGGAGGACGTCCAAGGTAGTAACAGCAGCAATAGTAGTCGCAGCAGCATCAGCAGCAACAGCAGCAGCAACTTGGACAAAGAGAGCGACGAGGAAAAGCCACCGTCGGCTAAAAATCGACATTTACGGCGCAGTAGCGTCGGCGCGACACCAACAATGCAGTCTAATATGACCATGTGGGACCCTAGTGAGAGCTCCAACGGCCGAGGTGCAAACAAACGGCTCCAGTTTTATCCGGCTCGGCCGCTGGTGGCGGCAGCCTTGGCAAAACCATTGAGTCACGCGGAACTGATGCGGAGGGCTACGCTCGAGGCGATGATGGGGGAGTTCGGCGAGATGCACACGAGCTTTGCGCCACCCACGATGTTACCGGACGTCCTTGAAGAGAAGCCAGAAGTGGAACCGACTGATGAAGTGATGGACAACAACGAACTGGAGAACCTCGAGGAGGAAGAGCGTCGTGCTGCTCATTGTAGTGACGGAGATGTCTCAGCCGATGACAAAAGCGAGGAAGACAACGAAGACTTGTTGGATTTCGACCATGTCAACATGCCCGCCAGTGTGCGCACGTTGGTGAGCCGGATCAAAAGTGAAAGCCTGTTGGACGAGGCAAAGGTTCCTGTGTTGAACGCTGCAGATACATCGAATCAAAATGACGAGGACGAGGACGAGGAATACGACGAAGATGTTGATAGCGTTGACGACGCAGAGGATCTGGATCTGGACATCGACCACACTTTCGTCGACCAGGAAAGACCCAGCAACGAAGAAGAAGAGGCCTTGATTCCGATGCAAGAGTTGAGCCCCGCTGAGCACAGGCTAATGCAGCGACATCGAACTCGCCTGTTGAGCTGTGCTCACGAACAAGCTGCATTATCCGCGCAGGACCAGCTTACATCGAGTGTACGACGGCTAGTGATTGAGCTGCAGGACGACTCAGAGCAGATGAACAAACCGCTGTCTCAATCCCATGGGATTCGTCTCAAGTCCAAGCCTCCTCCTACCCGAAGGAGGGCCGGATCTTGCCCGAGTGCGTACGACCTTGGCATTCCGTCTCCTATGGATGAGCCTTCTATGCCTACACCACCGCCAATAAGCCCCACACTTCTCCCACAGGAAATGCATCCGGCCAAGAAACACAAGAAGAGTGCGTTCTCGAGGATCGGTCCTCGTGTCCTAGAGACACTTCATCTACGCAAGAAGCGCAAAACGTACTTGTTCACAGATGAAGAGCTGGAGACGATAGAAGGCGCTCGATGGAAAATTGTGGAGTTGGCTTTCCGCTTCGGCGGCAAGCACCGATCATATCTGGTGCAAGCGATTAACATGTTCTTCCCACTGCTCAAGTATGGCCGCCGTGGGGGAGCTCATGCAACCCGTCTACACTGCAATTGCTGCGGAACACTGCAGTGGCAACACAAACGAGGGGGTCTAAGTGAAGCCGTGGATTTAGCAGAAGTGCTTCAGGTGCTAGATGGACGACAGACGGGAGTGTTCCGCAAGTATCCGTTTACCCGTGTGCTCGATGCATGCTCGTTCTCAGTTGTGTTCCGAGGACGTACGTTAGATCTGGAGACCCAGAGCTCAAGCCATCGTGACTGGCTGGTTAGTGCCCTTCGAACTCTGGTCGCCTACGCACGGCGTCAACGCCGCATCGAGCATCAAGCCATCGCTGAACGAACTATTCTGCCCTTAGAAGACGATCTGTTGCCACGTCCGTCGCCTTCCGCTGCCCGAGCCACAAGGCTGCCATCACCTTTACCAACGCCGAATCGACGGCTTGACGATGCTCCCATGATGTCAGCCATGCCCCCCAACTTAAAAATCCGGACTGTTTACTAGCTTGATGCAAGAAAGACGCTTTCTGTTAGACCAAGTGACAAGCTATGTGTAAGATAAATGATACTACTACCATTGAATCCAAGAACACATGAATCATAAACCCGAACGACAGGCGACTTCCGCTCAAATTGCGGCGTTACGAAGTCCGGCGGTCTCAACAGCTTTCTTCACCTCGTTCAACTGTACAACAGCGTCAACCCGGCTTGGGATTGGGTCTCGTGACAAACGCAGATATCTCTTGAGAATGCCGATCGAAGCGAGAACTTCTTCGGGTCGTGGGCACAGCTCCTCAGCCACGTCTTCAAAGGTCTCGTATGCGCCCGCCGAGTGGCTTTCGTCGTCAAGTCGTTTGGTTGACAAGTATCCGAGCTTTTGAAGCACACTACGGATAATCTGGACCTCATCAATCCCTGGGTCGGTCACGGAAGCGTTGCCTTCCAGCTCTACAAATGCCTGGGCGTTTGTGGGATCCGCTACTCCAATCCACCGTAGGAAGTCAGGAGCAACTTGAGCGATACTTGTTAGCTGTTGCTGTAGTTCCCGATACAGTAGCGCTGGGGCCAGTGAACTTCCATTGACTGCCAACGATGAGTTTGTTGTCTCACTTGAACCATTGGCCCCGCCCACATCAGAATTCGCGCCACTACTATCGCCCCCGCTTGTCGCTGCGCCGTTGCCTAAAACGACTCGCAAGTTGAGAGATGCAATTGACTGCGTAGGTAATAACCCGCTCTGCACCCAGCAAGTCTGGATAAGGTGTTTGTCCAGGCTGTGAAGAGCAACGCAAAACCAGTGGAAAACGTTGCGAGTATGCAAGTGGCGCTGCGGGTGGAAACCACGAGGGTCTTGGCTCATCACGCTCTGCCGGTAATTGTTGAACAACGTCTCGAGCATTTCACTGCGGAAGCGTGCCTTAAAAGATTGGACAATGCCAAGATGGCACGGGTGGAATCGTGGGACCTTAAAGTTCGGTGGCAGGAAATAAATCTGGATATGGTCGTACACGAAAAACGTGCGCTGGTCTCCCTGCGAGTCCAAGATCATAGCAGCTTTAACGTGAGGCACGGCTGAGTCCAAAACCACTCGGAACGTGCGCTTGCGTTCCTTCGCGACTGAGTTCAGTGACTTTAGCATGCTCACGGTCGTCTGTGCCACTTGCCAGCCCGTCTTCGAGTATCCGTACTGAATATTGTACATCTCCTTGGTGTCAACTTTCTCCAGCAGCAGTGGGTTTCTGTCCGTACCAATAACTTGCAGGTCATGTTTCTCTCCAGCCGCACTTACGAACAGTGATACTGTGTATCTGTTGTTCTCAGTTCCATTAACTGCATCGGGTACTGGCGGTTTGTACGTGACTGCAAACTCCCCTCCGGTCCAAATATCCTCGAGCTCCACATTACTAAAGGCATAATGGAGCTCTCTCAGCCTCGTCTGAACATCCACACTCTTGATAACACTCTGGTCTCCTCCACCAGGGATCTGCTTACTACTGAACGAACCGAACCTAGTTCTGTATCCATCCAGCCAGCCATTGGAGCCTGTAAACTTCTGCAACGCCTGCTTCACTTTATCAGGCAACGCCGCATAGGGCTCCTGCACGATTTTGCAGGCCAGTTGCATGGCTTTATGCTGCAACACAGTGCCTGTGAGCTTGGTATCAGGACTGGAAACTTTCACCTCCATCCGCCACTTGTGCAAACACTCGTCAAGCACCCGCAGATCGTACGTGCACCTCGTGGTCTTCCTCTTCTTCTTAATAGCATCTGCTGAGTCTGTTTCCGTGCGAATTAGGTCCTCCTGTCTGCATATATTGGTGATGGTGGTGCGTCCCACGCGGAACTTCTCGGCCAGCTCTCGGTGCGTGAACTTCTTACTGGCTGCCAGATCCACCACCTCGCGCTTCTGGCCGAGCGTCAGCCGCATACGACGCCCAAGAGGAAGGCCGGACGTTCCCGCGCTCGCAAGACCATCACTCTGCTGTAGTGCAGCTTGTTCTGGAATTGCACTCAAGTCTTCCGCCATGACGAACCACAAAAGAGAGGGGTCGGTATTTTCGATTGTGACGTGGTTTGTGTAGAGAGGGAATTCTCATTTTTTTTCTTTAGCCAATGAAAAGTCGTCTTACAATCGTACTTAAGCATAATGACAAAATGACATTTAGCTAATCAGCGATCGTCTTTTGTTTTTTTATGATGTCAATTTGCAGGCCAACCAGCATGAGTGGCAAGCCCAGTGCGTCTGTGCAAGCGGCGTTCGGCCTCTTCGACGACGACAGCAGCGATGAAGAGACGCTAGTGACGCCGCACGAGGTTGTGCACATCATCTCCGCTGTTTCCACGCAATTACCTGATGCAGAGGAGGAGAAAGACGCGATTTCTGCAACCAAAAGTCTGTACGAGCCTTGGGAAGACGTTAAACCGCTGGTGGTGGGGCCTATAGATCTAGTGACGAGCTTTAATGGTGTTGGAGGATCCCGTGGGTATATTGCTACGAGAGACCTGAAGCCAGGTACTCAAGTCTTAGTGGAACAGGTATATGTGCCTTGGCCTCGTGACGTAGAGACGTCAGATCCGGAATTCTTCCTTGCCACGATGGAATCGGTGCTGTCTCGACCGGACTACGCTGACATAATGGATCACCTTGGGCACTTGTACCCTGAGAAGCTCAGTGAGCTACCCGACCAATTGCTGAGTGCAGGCAGGGAGAAATACGGCCCCCAAGTGGACGAACTGTGCAAGAACTTTAGCGAGCTGGCGCTGTCGCACGATCAAGTGCTGCAGAATGTGTTTGCCATGCAATGCAACGCCTTCGACAGCGGTGTGTTCCTGTATAATGCGATGTTCAACCACGAATGTAATCCAAACTGCGTCAAGTTTACACCGGAGGATGCTGGACCGGAAGGTGGTGTGTCCGAGGTGCGAGTGGCAAGACCGATCGCCAAGGGGGAGCAACTTACGATTTCGTACTTGTACCCGCGGGAGCAGAGTCATGAGAACAGACAGAAGAATCTGTGGGAGCAGTTTGGCTTCGAGTGCAGTTGTGCGCTTTGCAAGCGTGGCGACAGCGTACTGCCTCCACCTCCGAGTGCAGCGAACGACAGCGATGGAACGAAACCTGACATGCCCGACTTGGAGAAAGTGCTGGTTGGTGCGGAGGAGATCATCAAGACGAACCCCGAAAGTGCTGCCGATGCGCTCTCTGTGGCGTTGGAGACGCTGTCGGACGCGCTTGAGATTGTGGCCCATGACCACTTGGTATTTATGCGCATCCACAAGCTGGTAGCTGACTCCTGTGATCTACTGTTGCGTGGGAAAACCGAGCGTGTCTGCGAGTACTCAATCCTTTTCTTGCGCAGCAGTTACGAACTGCTGGAGCTCCAGAGGATGTACCTGAACCCAGAGCACATTGATCTCGCGCGTACGCTGAATGACGTTAGCCAGGGTATCCAGTTGCTGCTTTCGTATGACCCGAAGGTGCTGCTCGCGGAGTTTCCAGAGTGGAAAGACTTTCGCCAAGCTTCTGTAGTCGAGAACCAGTATCGCCAGGAGTATAGACGGCTAAAGCAGATGTACGAATAGAATTGTGGCCCCGGTTGTAATTCCAAAGAGTATACCCAAGTTGACCGACTGCTAGAAAAATAGCTGGCGTTCTTGCTCATTGTGCTACAGCACCAACAGGGGTGCGTTTTGAGTCTACACGTAAATTGTAGAGACTTTATCTACCGTTGCCAATGCGAGAGGCAGATTATCCTTTTACAGATGAAGTTTGCTCAGTTCCACGTTCAAACTCCCCAGCTTCCACACAGCAACACGGCCATCGAGTGCTAAAGTGAAAACAATCAGACAGAATCAGCACTTCAGTATACCGTCACAAGTCACTTTCGTTCTAGCGTACCTGACGTCGAGAATTCCGAGACGCTCCCAGAGGCCGACTTCACGTAGGGCTGGATGCAGGTGATGTTACTCTCGTGTTTCCTGCGATTAAATCAAATTCGTTGTCAAAGCACAGCATACCCGCACGACACAAATTTAACGTACATCCACAGCATATTCTTGTCGTGCTGAGTAGCATCAGAAGACTGACCACGCGTCACCTTGCTTTCAAACAGGCTACGAGCTGTGGTTCATCAGATGCAATAAAAAAATCAGTTAACCGTAACCTTTACACGACCGATGAAGCAAAAATCGTACCAGCGCTGAAGCCACCCGCGTTTCTCTTCACAGCGCTCTCAGTCGGTTTCTTGTCAACAAACTCAGAGAACGACCTAAGCAAATAAACCCAGTCAGCTTGAATACGTGCATCCACAATCACAAGATTCTTACCAGAAGTTGTTGGCGTCCTGGGAGAACAGCAGAGGGTTGAAGTCGTACCCCACACCGACAATCGAAGAATTTGACAGGAACATAATGCGCATCAGAGGCAAATGTGGAAATCTGATCGACTGCATCACAATAATGTTCTCAGTACAAGCAACTCAAGAGCACAGCGTTCCCACATTAACTGACATTACCTGAACCGTAGGATATTCGCCAGGAGCCCCAAAATGAACAATGTGAATAGACGATCCCTGGCCGGCAAACGCCAAACGGTCGCCCTTGGGAGACCACGCGACAGCGTTCACCCAAGCACTGGCATTGTCGAATTCTGCAAGAGGCTCGCCAAACGGAGGTAGGGCTTGAAACGGACCAGCATCCGACGATCCGTCGACGTCGTTGATGTGCGCCGAGAAAACGCGGCACTTTAGGTCCGTACTTCCAGTTACCAGCAACTGGCTGTTCGGGTGCCAGTCCAAGTCCGTCACACTGCATGAAATCCACCGATCAGCTCAATATCTAGCCAGAACAGTTTTAAGTTGAAGCTACGTACGTGGACTTGTGCTTCTTGATGATCTTACTGACCCACCAGTTCTCCGCTGCCTGGTAGTAGCACACCGACACGCACTTGGCTCCACTGCTCACTGCAAACTTCTTACCTACACACAATAATATTTTCAATTAGCAATTAATTCCCTTTAATTCCAACGTCTCCGTTCTTACCATCAGGGCTCCATTTGACGTTCGTAGCGGCACGTGTGATTCGAAGTACCACAAGCAACGGCTTCCATTGGCGGTAGGCAGCCTCATACTTCCACACAAAGGCGCTGCGGTCGTGCGAGCAAGACACAAGCTGGTCGTGCACGGGAGACCAGTCCAAGCCGCTCACGAGCATGTCGTGCTCCGTTAGCACCGCTTCCTTGCGCCATTGCTTCGGGTCCGCAGCGTGGCAGCCAGAGTAGATCCAGATCTCGTTGGAGTTGGGGCAGATGGCCAGCTTCGAGCGGTCCTTGTTCCACGCGTGGCACGAGATGCCGTCCGCCAGTTGGAAGAGATTCGCGTCGCCCCCTGCTACCATCATGCAGTGTTTTGTCTTGCTGTTTGTATCAAGTCTGACTCCCCTTTTGGTCTGGGAAAGGATTATGGTGCAGTTCTTGTATTGCGACAAATGTCTCTAGATCTCTGTACAAGAACAGCTTCAACCGTAGTGTGACGTACATCAGAACAATGTGCACCACGTCAACGAACATTTAGAATTTGAATCGCCCAGCGCGCAAAGGAAATCCGACTACCCTCGACGTGCCCAAAGGGCTTGTCGATTTGAGGGCTGTATGGAGTCCCCAGAGAGAACCTTGCCCCATACGGGGGGACCGTACCCGGAGGAGATCTTACTCGAGGCGTTTAACTTGGAAGTACGTGCTGAACGTGGACACAACGCGAGCTGCATGTATTCTAATGAACTGTTGTGGTGATTATCAACTGTATAGTGGGAATCCATTGACCTTCGGTGCCAACGACTGCAGAAAACATGGCAGCAATTCCTTCTAATGGAAAAAATGGAGAAGGAGGAAATGCAGTACAAGCAGCAGCTGCGTAGACTCAAGCGCCAGGAACTGGAGAAGCAGGAACGAAAGAAGGAGGATGCTATGCGTCGTCAACAAGAGGAGAAGGAAGCTCAAGACAGGGAAGCTTTGCGTCGTCAACAAAAGGAGGAGTCTATGCGTCGTCAACAAAAGGAGGAGGCTATGCGTCGTCAACAAGATGAGAAGGCTATGCGTCGTCAACAAAAGGAGGAGGCTATGCGGCGTCAACAAGAGAAGAAGGAAGCTCAAGACAGGGAACAAGAAAGGAAGGAAGCCGAAGAGAGGGAACAAGAAAGGAAGGAAGCTCTGTATATGAAACAGGAAGCAATGAGACAGAAAAAGGTGAAGAAGATTGGAACCAAAACGGGCGAGGAGTCTATGACTAACAGGAAGGAGGTCTCAAGAGTGAAGCCAACGGTGGTGAAGGCCAAGATGCAGATTAAGAAGAACCAAAAGACGAAAACTGCTGTTCCAAAGAGAATTACGCCTGTTAATTTGCCGCCGGTGGAGCCTGAGGACGACTCAGTGTCCGAGGAGAATCAGGATGAACTTGGTGGATATGACAGTCCGCCGCCTGAACTACCAGATGACGGACTGCTGAACCTGTTGTCGCTGGATAAGGGGAGTGACTCGGATGTCGATGACGAGCCGTCTATGGTGAGTTTAATTCTGCCAGTCGCTGAAGACTCTCCGAAACGTCAGCCATCGCCGTCGAAGAAGAAAACGTTGACACTGCGGAAGCGGTTTGCGAAGAAAAAGGGCCCATCAATTGATTTTAATTTTACAAATGCGGAAGCAAGGCGGCAGGCTAAGGCTGAGATGGACGCTGCTGAGCAGGAGGAGAGCGATGGTACAGAGTCTGAGCCTGAGCCAGCGCCATCTACATCTACTCCCCAGAAACGATTGAAACGGCGAAAAGATCAAAAGGCAGGCCATGCTGCTACATTAGGAGGGAAAAGTTTGATGGCAACTATGGCGAACACTTCAATCCAAGTCAAAGCGAAGAAGGGAGCAGGGAGCTCAATACCCGACAAGTCAACAAGTAGTACTGCTGGGGGAAAAACGAATCCACGAGCTAAAAGCAAACCCCAGACAAAAAACGGGAAGACTTCAGCTGAACCCGAGGAGAGATCGACTGCCGCGCCAACAAGGAAGAAGGTTAGTGGCAGGAGTGAACCGATGTCGATCAAACAACGGTTGGCGAATGCTGAACTACTTGCTCGGATTAGCAAGATGCAAGATATTAGCACTCCAAAGGTGCTGGGCAAGAAATCAAAAAAGGCTCAAGATGCAGATATTTTGGCGGCGAAGCGGGCAGAATTCAGGAAGGGCGATACGGCAGAACCTGACGTATCACAACGCGACCAAATGATGGAGGATGGAGACTTAAACATCAGCTTAAACAGCAGCGGATTAATCAGCGATGACGAACCTCCAGGGAATTTGCGTGCTCCGTCGCGAAAGAGGCCAAGAGGGACGGCAGCTACAGATGTGACACCCGCAAAGAAGTTGCAGTTTTTGGAAATCACGAAGCGCTTGGCGAAGTCGCCGATGCCACGATACCTGCGGACTCCAACTCCTCTAATGTCTCCCATGGTCGGAATCAAGCCGAAGGCAGCGTCGCCAGGACCTCGTCCGACAGGTGATCGCAGCACAGTTACTACCCGCCGACTGAATTCCGCCCCTGTTCGACCAAAGAAAACACCAACCAATGCGAACAGATTTGGCGGTGGTGGCAGTACTGCTTCCAACGGTGGCGGGTTCTCTATGTTTGACGCATTCGTGAACAGTGGAAGTGGAGGGGCGATTCCCAGGTTGAAAGTGAAGAATTCAGGAGACGCATCGCCGTCAGTTTAGCTTTTGAAGTGATGTTCAAAGTGTAATATACTATCCGTGGTATGATTTGCCACACGAAAAAAAATGAATCGCTCATGTTCACATCGGCTCTATTGAATTCGGTCACGGTTGCAATAACGTCATGTCCTACAAAGACAGCTTAACCAGACATGGTGCAGTCAACAGTTCAATTGTCTAGTGTCTCAGCATGAAGTTGGTTGATCACATCGACCGAGTCGACGTAGTGGTCAGGCACGTGAAGAGCATTGTCGATGCTGCTCAGCTCCGACTCAGCCGTGATTCCCGTAAGCACCAGCAGTGTACTCAAGCCACCGCCATTGCCGAACTCAATGTCAGTCGAAAGACGGTCTCCCACCTAACAAAGCACAGCAAACAACGATCAGCTTGTGATCAGTGCAACTACTGGTAATAGCAGATCTTTACCATGCACGTGCGCGAAGGGTCCAGGTTGTACGTGGCAATGATCGTCTGAAGCAGATCCTGTGACGGCTTACCGCACACGGCTTCGGGGGGACTGCGTAGAACCAAATACCACAAAATTCTCAGTACGTGCGCATTCTGAACAATACTGGAGAACAAAAGCTAATACGCACTGGCCAACAGCGCACTCCAGCATGTGAACCAGCGAGCCTCCGCCAGGGATGATGGCGCCATCAGTCGGGAACGTCGAGTCACTGAACGAAAGTATTAACCACCGTCAATGAAAAGATGACCAGCATGAATCACGAGTACAAACTTACGGGTTAGTTCCAATGAAGCGGCAGCCAGGGATCTGACGCACACAAGCCGTAGCGTACGCCATCTTGTAGTACGAGAAGTATCTGCGTCAAAACGAACAGGTGCGTTAATGGTATCGCTCCTGGATAGAAAAGTGTTCGAACCTGCTTACCTGTCCAGACCACAGACAACGGCCTTCGTCTCCATGTCAATATCAGGAACGTGTGGGAGGCCCTTGATGTCGCTGTGTTCCATTCCGCTGACCTGGTAGCCTTCAAGCTCCAGCTCCGTCTGGAGACCTGCCTCGCCCACCATGTACACCTTGCCCTCAATCTTGTGCTGTTTCATGTACTGCACCGTTGCCCATGCCGAACTAAAGCACAACACGTTAGTACCGTTTATCAAACAGGTTTAAAGTAATACACGCCTTACGTCACGATGTCAGCCTCGACAGCGGTGATGCCCTGAGAAGCTGTTGCACCACCCAATCAGTTAAGACCACCCTACATTAACCCATCTACGTCATTCGTACCAAGCTTCTTCACGTAAGTGGCTCTACTGTTGGTCGCGTTGTTAGTCTGCACAGCTCGAAACGTTAAGACTCAACTAACTCTCAACTCTTAAAATCTTCATACAACTTACCACAAATACCACGCGCTTGTTGAGCGAACGCAGGAGGCTGATCATATTGGCAGCTCCCTCAATAGGGGCAGCTCCACGCCACAACACTGTCGGGTATCAACCAGATTCAGATTTTCATTCCGTATCAAGTTGTCAAAAGTCTTTTGCGCACCTCCATCACAGTCGAAGAGAAAGGCATCAAGGCCCTGGATCCACTGCTTAAAAGACTCGCGGGTAAGTCGTTGCGTCACTTTCTTGGTGGCGGCCATGGTAGATGAGGGGGTTGCTGGTCTTGAGGGGGATTGCTAACTGAATCGGATGTCACTGAGGTGGCATGGAGCGTACTGTAGAATTGTATAACGGTTGAGACCATACAAAAAGCAAGCTTCTTGCACATGTCACTGAAACTTGGCTGCAAAATGTTCATCTAAGTATTTGTTTTTTGGTGTCCTCCAAAAATCTGCAAAACTGTTTTTACTGAGGAATAGTCCAGCTGCCGAATTGACTTAGACGAGCATCAATACGAGCAACAACGTCAGGGTCGAAGCCTTCAATGCCGCTTTTGTCCAAGATGGCGAGCTCCTTTGTCGTCAGATAGACCACGTTGTCAGGGTGCAGCGGTCGATCCGTCCGCCAGCGTGCCAGGTACAGACGATCGTGACCGCCGTTGCGGGATCCACCAACGGAACTACGTCCTCTCCAGATCTCTTGGTACACAAACTCGATCTCGTCCTTCTCGAGCTCGATCTTGTGGCCTTCGTGGAAGAGCACGTGTTCACGCTGCTGAAGCTTCTGGTACAGCTTATTGCGTTGGTCGCGGGACAGCCGTGCCACCGCCTCTGGATTGATCTTCTTACCAGCCAAGTCACACAGCACATACGCAGCCATGGACTGACCGAAAAGCGCGGGCATCGTTCCAAGTACGGGAATCACACGGATACGGAAGTTCTCAACGTTACCAAACTCCTCCGGGTTCTGTGCTTGTTCAGCATCCAGAGGCAACAACTTGCACACGCTCTTCTCGCTCGAGAAGATCGTTGTAATCTCCGACGACGAGACACCCTTCTTCTTCAAGAAGTATCTGATCTTAGTCGCTAGGGGGTCACCTACAGCACGAAACGAAAAAGAAACAATCAGCACTTAATCAACGCATTCGAACAGCGAGTCACGTACGGACAGCGTCCTTGAGCGATCCGATCTGAAGCCGAGTAGGGTCAGCCTTGGCACCAGCTCCTGTGGCTGTGATCACCTTGAGTCCCTTGCGGGTCACAGCCTCAAGAAGCGCGCACTTGGTCTTGACGTCATCAATGCAGTCCAAAACGTATGTCGGGTTTCCCTCCAGCAGTTCATCAGCGCTATCAGCCTCGAACATGACAGCCATATCCTCGACCTCACAGTCCGGCACAATTTCGTGCAGGTGGCGCCTCATGGCCGCGACCTTGGAGAGCCCCACGTCCGCGCGTGTGGCCACAGCGTGACGGTTAAGTGACGACAGCGTCACGTTGTCAAAGTCCACAAGTCTCAGCTTACCGACACCTGAGCGTGCCAGCATATGGGCAGCATGCGATCCCACACCTCCGAGTCCTACGACCACCACGAATGCATCTTTGACTTTGGTGAAGCCCTCGGGACCGAAGAAGGCGGAGATGCGGGACAGTTGTTCTTCCAGCAGCTCCTGTGCAGCAGCGTCCGTCCCGCGGGATTTCACCACTTCGGTCTTGGGCACAGAGCTACGGCGCTTCAATGCAATTTGGTACACGTACTGCGCCGCCAATGCAGCCGCCACACCAACACCGAACGCCGCCGCGAGTTGACCACTTCCCACCGTCTTGACCATCGTTTTTTTGAAATTGTTGGTCACCTTTGATTGGGTTCTCAGATTTAGATAAACTCCTAAATCTAGACAAGCTAAACACTTTAGGTTCTCAAATTTAGATTTTCCTAAATCTAGGCAGACGATAGAAAAGTACCATACGGATAATCTCCAGTCTGCAGAGTGAAGGTCGCGCACAACGGGTTGGCCGCAGCAGTCTCGTTGTACACGTCACAGTCCGTCTCCGGCTTGATCGCGATCACGTAGTCCGTGTCCTCCGCCACCTGCTTGAAGCCGTTGCCGATCTGCGGGTAGTATACGCTCCAGTCATCCGCCGTCAGTGTGAAGTTCACAACCTGCGAGGTGCCAGCATCCAAACTGATCTTCGAGAACTTCTTCAGCTGCTTCACCTCAGGGACGGAAATGGAACGGTACGGCTGTGTGAGGAACAACATCACCACCTCCTTACCAGCCATACTACCAGAGTTCTTGACAGTGACGGAGACGTCAATGGTGTCAGAACTTGAAGTGACGTTGGTCTTGCTAAGGGTGAAGTCGGAGTACGTGAACTCGGTGTAACTCAGTCCAGTACCGAAGTCCCATTGCATCTCACAGTCGTCAGAATCAGCGCACTGGGTCGACACGCGGTGGTTGTAGGGGATCATGATGTTACCGGTGTCCTTCGGGTAGGTGATCGGCATTCGGCCACTTGGATTCACTTGGCCGTAGAGGATCTCGGCCATTGCCTTACCACCTAATTCACAGGCAAGCAGACCATTGATGACTGCATGCACGTTCTCCGGAAGATCACCAAGAAGACGCGGACGACCTTCGAAGAGAACAACAATGACTTTTGTACCGGTGGATGCGAGCTCCTTGACGTACTCAATCTGTCCTGCTGGGAGTGCAAGATTATCGAGATCACCAGTCTTTTCGGCGTACGGGGGTTCGCCAATGACTGCAACGGTGTAGTCAGCCTGACTGGCATACTGCTTGGCAGTCGTCATGTTCGCATCTGAGTAGTTTCCATCTGCGTCTAAGCCGTTGAAGTAGGTGACCTTGTCACCTGCAATAGCCTCCATTCCCTCCTTGACCGAAATACCGTTGGGGAAGTACTCGTTACCGGAGTATCCATGCCAGAAAATGGAGACACCACCACACTGGTTGCCAATGTTGTCGGCCGAGTGGCCAGTCAGAAACACAGAAGACGAGCTCAAGATAGGCAAAGTGCTGCCATTGTTCTGCAGCAAAACGATGGATTCGCGGGCCATATCCAAGGCCGTGGCAATGTCGTCTTCATTGTGAACTTTTTCGACATCGTCAGCACCGGGCACCGGTGTGTCAAACAACCCCAACTGGAGCTTCATCTTGATGACACGCTTGGCAGTCTCTCTCATGCGTTCGAGATACTCAGGGCTCTCTTGTACAAGGAGTTTCGACCCGTTTAGGTACGTCGTATCGGATCCCATGGCTACGTCGATCCCGGTGTTTGTATACGAGAAGCGAACTGCCTCACTGGCGTTGCGTGCAACACGGTGGAACGTGTTCATCATGCCAATCTCCGCAAAATCGCTCAAGGTCACCCCTTCAAACCCAATGTCTTCACGCAGCAACACCTGGAGAATCCGGTGGTTTGCGATCGTCGGAATGCCGTTGACAGAGATGTAGTTCTCCATAGTCGACAACGCACCGGCTTCCATCGAACGTTTAAACGGAGGCAAGTAGTAGTTGAGCAGGTCGAAGTCCGAGATCGAGACGCCGTCTTGGTCGTGACCGGTGTCTGTCTTGGAATACGCCACAAAGTGCTTCAGACACGCAGCAGTCTCGTTACTGCTCTGCAAGCCTTTGGTGATCATTTCAGCCATGATAGAAACAAGATACGGGTCTTCACCGAAGGTCTCGAAGGTCCGCGGCCACAGCGGATTATGCGAAAGCTCGAGTACAGGCCCCATGACCCAGGATATCCCAGCCGCACGAGTGTCTTGGCCGGTAATGCGACCCTGCTCGTATACCAGGTCGGAGTTGAACGAGGCACCGGCGTTAATTTGAGCACCGAACATCGTGGCATTCACGACGTGATTAGCGCCTCGGACCGAGTCAAGTGCGTAGACGAATGGGACGCCGTCGTTCTCCTCCATCGCGATCTCTTGCATGCGCGTGATGACGTCGCGCCACTCGGCAGCTGTCCATCCGTACGCACCAGTGATTGAGTTGGGGGCGTCATTGAAGGCAACCAAGTTGTATGAGCCGACTTTGAGCTTGGCGTAATTGCGAAAAAGCGTTTCGTTGAGCGTGGCGTCTGCGTTCGTGAACAGGTAGAGAGGGATCTGCGCCATCTGACCCAGCACTTGATCGGTGGTGAAGTTGGCTACGATAGCCTCAGCTTGGGTATCGAAGTTGTCGGCGGTAGTGCCAGTTGCAAGCCCCAACGCGGTACAGATTATCGCCAGAAGCCAAGTCTTGAGCATCTTGGTTCTTGTTGCCTTGGGACTAAAACACTCGTTGCGCTTGGTAAGTGGGGGATTGAAAAGTGAGCTCTTTCAAGCAATGGACAAACGTGATCAGCGAAGCTGCCGTATTCAACCGAGAAAAGAATTGACGCACAGAGGTCTCGACCTACGGCAACCAACCTCAACTTGAAGAACTGAAGTTTCTGCTTGGTTCGAAAACTGAAGTTTTCTGGAGAGGAGTTTCGCTTCGTCACATAAACTGAAGTTTCACGAGACGACTGTCAAATGAATCTGAAATGCATGTAGTGAAGAACAAGTGATGGCGACAACTAACGTCGATGTATTAATACATGCACATGTAGTTTGAATTCAAGGCTAAAACTACACAAGTCCTTACCTTTTTTGCGCGTTCGTTTAGCACAATCAGTTGCACTTCAACTGCCGAGCTGCAACACACAGCCGATTGTTCACATCGGCTCGTAATGTGAGAAGCGTATGAATTGGAAGCTAATTGATTGCAGGATCTTCGCAAGATACTATCAGTGCTGCCGTGAATTGGAGAGCAGCAGGGCTGTCGGTAACAGCTTTAGTGTTGGTTGAAATAGCGAACTTTTCATTAGGGCAGTCAAACATAAACAGCGCCGTCTATGCGCGAAAGAGCCCACTGCTTATGCTTCTCAGCACCGGTAACGAGGCCTCATCGTCGAGGAGGTCACCGAGAAATAAAACCTATAGGCTACGTCGACGGCTGTGCGGCCATCAACAGCTCAATATTATTCTCCAGGCTTTGCTGTACATTTGATAATAAAATGCAGTGAGTAAGGTCTTTGCATTCCAATAAATTGTATTGATGTCCTCACCAAGTCCTTCACTCGCCCAAGCAACTCGGATTCCAAGCATTCGAGCTGTTGGTGTCATGAAAATTCAGTAACAAGCACAGCAAATACTAATAGTATTCAAACTCACCAACTCGGCCATATATCGGCACATCATGGGGTCTGGTTCAGCCGGGTCCTCAATGACCATCTTAGTTCTCGCTTTCATCTTCTTTGTACGTTGTTTTGCCTCTAATGGAGCATTTGAACGCCGAGAAGACTCTTTCTGCATTGCAACCTTCGATTGTGGGGGCACCGATCCAATGCTCTTCATGCAGTTTTCCAGTTTGGTTACAGCAGACTTCGATGCCAAAGTGCTGCGAAAGGAATGGCTTAAAACAAGAAGCAAATTAGACCATGAGTCGAGAAAAACAACAGCTTCCAACCTGCTTACCGGACAGCTTCCATTACTGGATCTAAGGCTTCGAGCTTCTCCTCATCGCCTGGAGACACGTCGACGGGCTCCTCAAGGACTCCACTAGAGGGACATTCGCTGATACTTGAAACACCAACACTTCCAATACCGTATCCTTCTGGCTCGTATTCTCCACTGTATGTGTTCATCGAATTCTTCAGGTAGAAGTACATATAACATTTAGCATTCCAGTCGAGCGCAGAGTAAGATACTCACAGAAAACTTTGGAATCAGGTTGCTGTTGTTGGACTGCGAATCCGAAAACGACAGACGTAAATCATCCTGACGGCCGTGATAGGAGCGGACAGCGTCCGGGTAGATTCTATGAACGTAGTCGTGGACCCAGTGCAGAAACTCGAAATGCTCCTGAAAAATACCCTGGACTAGTTTTCGAACGCGTATTTCCTGTAGGAAGGCATAGCGGTTGGGATTCAAAAGCAAAGATGTAGTACCATAAAATTATCAACTATACCTTTTTGATGTCACAGAGGTGGAAGGTTCGTCGTAGCAGGTTAAAATTCCGCTCGTACTCCATCTCTGTTCGAGCTTGAAAATTTAACTGGTGCAGATTGACTTTGCCGGGGTACAGGGCATCAAATATCTGGCAATACGCGATCCCATCGGCAAGATGCTCAATCTTGACACGAATTAACGTCACTACATGTAGTTTCAGAACCGAACTTTAAATCCTTATCTTACCTTTGTATAATCTGTCTGGAGGAACTCATTGACCCATGCAAGCAGCTCTAAGCGGCCGATGCCTCGCCACTTCAGCTTTCGCAGGCTCATTTCCAGTAACAACTCGAAGTACTGGACTACCCGCCATCTATTTCGGTCGTCAGAGTTAATTGCACCGTGCAAATTTGCAATTTTTACGTTGCTTAAAAAACAAAATATCGTGAAGTGAAAAAAATCTATTTCCACTAGTGCTTAGGCACAACAAAAACATGTTTAAGCTTTTTAGTCCATCTAGTCGAGCAGCACACCATAAGGATAATCTCCAGTCTGCAGAGTGAAGGTCGCGCACAACGGGTTCACCGCAGCAGTCTCGTTGTACACGTCACAGTCCGTCTCCGGCTTGATCGCGATCACGTAGTCCGTGTCCTCCGCCACCTGCTTCATGCCGTTGCCGATCTGCGGGTAGTATACGCTCCAGTCATCCGCCGTCAGTGTGAAGTTCACAACCTGCGAGGTGCCAGCATCCAAACTGATCTTCGAGAACTTTTTCAGCTGCTTCACCTCAGGGACGGAAATGGAACGGTACGGTTGTGTGAGGAACAACATCACCACCTCCTTGCCCGCTTTAAGACCAGAATTTTTGACAGTGACGGAGACGTCAATGGTGTCAGAACTTGAAGTGACGTTGGTCTTGCTGAGGGTGAGATCGGAGTACGTGAACTCGGTGTAACTCAGTCCAGTACCGAAGTCCCATTGCATCTCACAGTAACTAGTATCAGCGCACTGGGTCGACACGCGGTGGTTGTACGGGATCATGACGTTACCGGCGTCCTTCGGGTAGGTGATCGGCATTCGGCCACTTGGATTCACTAGACCGTAGAGGATCTCGGCCATTGCCTTGCCACCCTGTTCGCAGGCAAGTAACCCGTGGACAACGGCGTGAACATTTTCGGGGAGGTCACCAAGCAGACGCGGACGGCCTTCGAAAAGGACGACAATGACCTTGGTACCGGTGGATGCAAGCTCCTTGACGTATTCAATTTGACCGGCAGGTAAAGCGAGGTCGTTAATGTCACCGGACTTTTCGGCGTACGGGAGCTCACCAATAACGGCGACCGTCTACTCAGCCTGACTGGCATACTGCTTGGCTGTCGTCATGTTCGCCTCTGAATAGTTTCCAGCAAACTCAAGGCCATTGAAGTAGGTGACCTTGTCGCCAGCGATGGCCTCCATGGCTTCCTTCACAGAGATTCCGTTGGGAAAGTTGTCGTTGCCAGTGTAACCAGGCCAGCTCACACTCCAGCCTCCGCATTGGTTACCGATGTTATGAGCTGAATGACCCGTCAGAAACACCGAAGCGGAAGACTCAATAGGCAACGTGCTGTCGTTGTTCTGGAGCAAAACAATCGATTCACGAGCCATATCTAAAGATTTCTGGACATCATCAGCGTTGCGAACCAAAGCAACATCGTCGACACCAGGCACGGGAGTGTCGAATAATCCAAGCTGAAGTTTCAGCCTGATTACACGCTTGGCTGACTCCTTCAGGCGTCCAAGTAACTCTGGACTTTCCTCGATCACACGCTTCGAACCATTTAGGTAGGCCAACGTGTTTCCCATGCTCATGTCGATCCCCGTGTGGGTATATGAGAACCGAACCGCTTCGTCAATGGTGCGAGCAATCTTGTGGAACGTACTCAAAGACCCAACTTCCGCAAAGTCGCTGGTGGTCATACCGTCAAAGGCCAGATCCTCCCGTAGCAGTTGCTGGAGGATCTTGTGGTTGCCGATAGTGGGGACACCATTGATGGAGACGTAATTTTCCATCGCAGTCAGCACGCCCGCGTCAATCGCAGCCTTGAACGGTCTCACGAAGTAGTTGAGCAGGTCGAAATCCGAGATCTGGACGCCGTCTTTATCATGACCCGTGGGTGTCTTAGAGTACGCCACGAAGTGCTTCATACAAGCAGCCGTCTGGTTGTTACTCTGCAGACCGCGAATCACAGCGTCGGCCATGACTGAGACGAGGTGTGGGTCCTCACCGAAGGTCTCGTAAGTACGTGGCCACAGTGGGTTGCTTGAAATCTCGAGGATAGGACCAAACACCCACGGAACCCCAGCAGCGCGAGTATCCTGTGCGGTGACACGACCCATTTCGTAGACCAAATCGGGGTTGAATGAGGCTGCACCGTTGAGTTGGGCACCGAAAAGAGTCGTGTTACCTACGAACCCCGCGCCGTGAACCGAGTCAAGGCCATAGACCATCGGAATGCCGTCGTTCTCCTCCATCGTGATCTCTTGGATACGAGTCATGGCTTCACGCCACTGGCCAACGCTCCAGTTAACTTCTCCAGTGACGTTGTTTGGGCCATTGGTGAAGGGCGAGACCAGGTACGACCCGACTTTCAGCTTGGCATGATCGCGGATCAAGGTCTCGTTGAGTGAGTTGTCTGGGTTTAACAGCTCGGAGATACTCACTTGGGTGATCTGGCCCAAAATCTGCTCCGTAGTGAACTTGTCGACAATTGCGCTTGCCTCTGCGTCGAACTCACTGGTGGAGCGGGCAGCCGTTAGACCCAAAGCGGTGCAACACGAAGCTACCAACCAGGTCTTCAGCATCTTGAGGCTCTTGCTTGGGGGGCTGTTACTTGGTTTGAAGCGAATTCGAAAATGAGAGAAAGAGCTTGCGACTCAAACTTTGGTCAATGGGAGCCGAGCATACCCTTGTTCGGTGCTTGCAGTAGACGCCACTGTTTCTGGTAGCTTGAACTTTCACGTAAGATACCGCAGCTACCAGAGGATGATCTCTTTGAGTTGTCCATACAAGGCGGGCACACTTGATACATCACGAAAAAAAAGTTCATGACTGCGTCAAACGTTTGTTTTTCAGGCCCAGAAGGTCAGTACGAAGGGCTAGTTGAAGCTGAGCTGCTGTCATGTCGGTAGAGGGGTAAGTGCCAATGACTGAACTCGCTATGGAAGTGCAGCATAAACCAAGGACCTCCATAATCTTGGTTCCTTCTGCAACATGAACCAACAGATACGATTTTAGCCAGAACTACATGTACTTCATCGCAAGCTTGGACTTTTGGGAACTTAAGAGTCTTGTTTCTTGTTGTACACATACATGTGTACTGTAGTAACTGCCAGACATTTGCAAAATCACGCTCAAATTTCATAGTGATTTTCCAAAATTCTGATTTTTTTGTTGAGTCTTTAATGACATTTTGTTTCTTCAAACAACATTCTTATCAAAGTCTACAAATTTCAATTTATTGAAATTGAAATATTTATTGCATTCAAACCATTGTTTTATTTTGAAAAATATATAATTCAATAATTGTATGACAGTTGACAGCGGATCCAGTCAAACGACCTGAAAAAAAAGCAAATAACGCATTCAAAATGTATTGCAGGCCACCTTCATGAACCTAGTATTATACTGCAACTGGCTTTGCTACGCATTACCCAAGCAAAGTACCATACGGATAATCTCCAGTCTGCAGAGTGAAGGTCGCGCACAACGGGTTGGCCGCAGCAGTCTCGTTGTACACGTCACAGTCCGTCTCCGGCTTGATCGCGATCACGTAGTCCGTGTCCTCCGCCACCTGCTTCATGCCGTTGCCGATCTGCGGGTAGTATACGCTCCAGTCATCCGCCGTCAGTGTGAAGTTCACAACCTGCGAGGCGCCAGCATCCAAACTGATCTTCGAGAACTTCTTCAGCTGCTTCACCTCAGGGACGGAAATGGAACGGTACGGCTGTGTGAGGAACAACATCACCACCTCCTTGCCCGCTTTAAGACCAGAATTTTTGACAGTGACGGAGACGTCAATAGTGTCAGAACTTGAAGTGACGTTGGTCTTGCTGAGGGTGAGATCGGAGTACGTGAACTCGGTGTAACTCAGTCCAGTACCGAAGTCCCATTGCATCTCACAGTTGTCAGAGTCAGCGCACTGGGTCGACACGCGGTGGTTGTACGGGATCATGACGTTACCGGCGTCCTTCGGGTAGGTGATCGGCATTCGGCCACTTGGGTTTACTAGACCGTAGAGGATCTCGGCCATTGCCTTGCCACCCTGTTCGCAGGCAAGTAACCCGTGGACAACGGCGTGAACATTTTTGGGGAGGTCACCAAGCAGACGCGGACGGCCTTCGAAAAGGACGACAATGACCTTGGTACCGGTGGATGCAAGCTCCTTGACGTATTCAATTTGACCGGAAGGTAGAGCGAGGTCGTCAATGTCTCCAGTCTTTTCAGCGTACGGGTGTTCACCAATAACGGCCACCGTGTACTCGGCTTGGCTGGCGTGTTCCTTGGCGGTTGTAAGGTTCGCCGTCGTGTAGTTTCCGTCCGAGTCCAGCCCATTGAAGTACGTGACTTTGTCACCAGCGATAGCTTCCATGCCTTCCTTCACGGAGATTCCATTCGGGAAGAACTCGTTGCCAGTGTAACCAGGCCAGCTCACACTCCAGCCTCCGCACTGGTTGCCGATGTTGTGGGCTGAGTGGCCCGTCAAGAACACGGACGCTGAATTTGAGATAGGGAGCGTGCTATCGTTGTTCTGGAGCAAAACAATAGACTCACGAGCCATCTCCAACGACTTCTCAACGTCCGCATCATTGCGAACCTTGGCGATGTCGTCAACCCCTGGGATGGGAGTGTCGAACAGCCCCAGTTGGAGTTTTGTCTTGATGATACGCTTTGCGGATTCCTTGAGACGATCGAAGTACTCGGGGCTTTCCTCGAGCAGGAGCTTTGTGCTGTTGAGGTAAACGTCACCCACGCCCATGCTCATGTCGATGCCAGTGTGCACGTACGACATGCGCACAGCCTCGTCAACTGTACGTGCGACGCGGTGGAACGAGTTCAAAGACCCCATTTCGCCGAAATCGGTGACGGCCAGGCCGTCAAAGGCCAAATCCTCACGTAGCAGTTGCTGGAGGATCTTGTGGTTGCCAATAGTGGGGACACCATTGATGGAGATGTAGTTCTCCATTGTAGTCAAGACACCCGCGTCAATCGCAGCCTTGAACGGTCTCACGAAGTAGTTGAGCAGGTCGAAATCCGAGATCTGAACGCTGTCCTTATCGTGACCCGTAGGTGTCTTAGAGTACGCCACGAAGTGCTTCATACAAGCAGCCGTCTGGTTGTTACTCTGCAGGCCGCGAATCACAGCGTCGGCCATGACCGACACGAGGTGTGGGTCCTCACCGAAGGTCTCGTAAGTACGTGGCCACAGCGGGTTGCTTGAAATCTCGAGGATAGGACCAAACACCCACGGGATTCCAGCAGCCTGCGTGTCCTGGCCAGTGACACGGCCCATTTCGTAGACCAAATCGGGGTTGAACGACGCGGCCCCGTTGATCTGTGCCCCGAACAACGTCGTGTTCAGGATGAAGCCTGCACCGTGCACCGAATCAATTCCGTAAATCATCGGAATGCCGTTGTTCTCCTCCATGACGATCTCTTGGATGCGCGTGATGATGTCGCGCCACTCTGCAACGTCCCAACCAACCGCTCCGGTCAGTTTGTTGGCGCCGTTGGTGAATGGCGTGGTCAAGAAGGACCCGACGTGGAGCTTGGCGTAGTAACGCACCAGGTCTTCATTCAGTGAATAGTCTTCGTTTAAGACGGAGAAGATGGCGACTTGAGCCAATTGACCGACGACTTGTTCAGCGTTGAAGTTCTCGACGATGGAGTTGGCTCGAGCGTCAAGGTCATCTGTGGACGCGGCCACAAGCCCAACAGCAGCGCAGCAGACTGCAAGAAGCCACTTCTTGAGCATCGTTTTGCTTGGTGTCTCTTGTTCTCTTGGTGGTGAGATTGGAAATGAACTCTGACTACTCGGACCAAGCAGCGAGGGCAGCAGTTCTCCAACTCACACAGAAACGCCGAGAGCTCTTGCTTCGTTGATGCATACTGTACTGCCGCCAGCTTCAACTTCACTGCGTTATGCACGCGTGACTAAAAACCTGCAAGAGATTATGGCGTGACCGGGAAGGTGTTGATGTCCATCATGGGCATCAACACGTGGGAATTGTAGTGAATATTAAGATATCGTTGATAGTTAAACTATTGTAGTTATTTTTGGAGATGCAAAAAGTGGTTGATAAAATTAATTTGTGGATCTTTTCGTATCTTTTTCCTCTGCTTGGAGAAGTAAGTCCATTTTATGTTTTTTTTCTAGTGTTGAAATTCAAGACAGCTGGTATGAAAGGCGTGATCCAAATTGATTAGCAAGTGCCCTGCCACTTGAATTCTTGGCTGTCTTCAACCACGCTATCTACCCGTAGATAAGTCTTGCTCATTTGTTGATTGCTGTCCATGTCTGTGACTGAAAAGGGCCGAGCTAGCACATTTCCACCTGAGAAAAGATCGGAGCAGTAGAAACTGCATGTTGCGCTTTTGTAGCTCTTTTGTGGTGACACTCAGTGATCGCTCCTTCTCCTTGAGTTTCAGCTGGAGATTCTGCTGCTTCTTCATTGCTCCTTTCAATGACCCGACAGCGTCTTCCAGTAACTCAATATTCGAGTCATTCAGTCTCTTTCGGGACTTTTCTGTCACTGAACTTGAGCTCGGTCCAGCACTGGCAGATAGGAAATTAACTTTCTTCAAAGACCCAGTCTTCTCTTCAGCCTTGGGACCGAGAGTTTGGCTTAGTTTATTCACCGACCGAGGCAAACCAAGCGAGTTGAGACCTTCGACAATCCCTTTCGAAGCGGAGAGGAAGGCACGAGACTGGAACACTTGAGCTCGTGCAGAAGGCGAAAGCGCTTTATACGCTGAAGCGAAGTCCCACGCAGCTTCCACGACGTTTTGTTGGCTGGCTGAACGGCGCTCCATCTCCTCAATCAGTCGTTGGTTCAACCCCACGAGGTCTTTGAGGTCCGCACACCTCCGCTGTACCGCCTTGAGCTGTTTATTTCGTTCTGCGTACTCTGTTACCTTCCGATCCACCGCCACTTTCCAGCTAGCAACCTTGGTATTGATCTCAACTAAGTATCCAGTCAACTCGTCAGCTCCGGAAGTCTTCGAACGCTCTTTCTCCATTTTCCGTCCAGGTTCACAGAACTTCCGTACGAGTTGGATACAATTCGCCAAAGCCATCGTCGTCGTAGGGGCAAACGAAGGCTGAAGTGGGTCATTCATTCTGGCTCGTAACTTCGTCTGCAAGCGCTTTTCTTGCGTTTGGTACTTCCAATTCGTAAAAAACTGAATCTGTTGACTCAGTAGTAACTTCTTCGAAAGGCGCTTTACTACGAGAACGTGAAGATGTTGCAGCTTGAGACGTTGACGCATTTCCAGTTTAACGTGCTTCAATTCATTCGTAAGATGAACATTCGCTCGCTTGCTGGAATTCACCACCAAGCACTGCACAAAGAACTTCCACTTCCAAAGCTTCACGTGGTTCTTCAAAGCTGCAGTAGATTGCTCAGTAGATGACGTCTTCTTGGTGATGGATTCTATCCACAATGGCTGTGAACTCGACATGGCAAAGCTGCTACTGAGGAAATCTTCTTCTTGCACAACAATTTCAGGAGATTTCGGCTTGGGAACCACTCGACATCCATCGTCAGACAAAGAGTCTTGGTCTTGTGTAGCCTTGAGCTTTGTTACATGCGCTTTCAGAGTCTCGTATCGTTCCTCCACCGCTCGCAGCTTCCCTGAAATGAAACTAACCCGCTCCGAAAGCTGATGGAACGAGCGTTCAGTACCTCGTTGACACGTCACCAGCATCTCTCGGAACGCACGCTGTTGCAACTCGGGCCGCGCCTGTAACGTCTGGACCAACTTAACCAGCGCCTTCTTCTCTTGGTCCAGAACGCGTCGATCTCGCTCCGACACGCGTTGATTCTCTTTCAAAGACGCGATTTCTTGCTTGACATTCTCGTTTCTCTTGTCTCGTTCGTCGTAGTCCGCTTGGAGCTCCTGGATCCTTTGCTGAAGACTGTACTGCTCTTCTGACAGACTCTCGACGTTACTCTCGAGCTTCTGAGTCTCCTCCCTAGCCAAATTGTACTTGCTCATCCACATGAGCATCGCTGTCTTGGACTCGGCCAATTCTTGGGATAAATCTGCAATACGTTGGCCATTCTCGCCCTTCACACTCTCAATTTCTAGGATTTGGGCTTCCAACCTTGCACACTTTAGCTCCGACGTCTTCAGTTCGTGCTGGATCCGTTTAATCTCTTGATCATGCTGAATCTGCGTGTCTTCGCTCGTTTCATTAGCCTCGGACACGGCTCTTTCAAGTTGATCACACTCGGCCTTTGTTGCAGAGAGTTCAAGTCTTACAGCTCCAAGTTGCTCCCGAGTCTGCTTTAACTCGCTCAGTTGAAGCGCTGACGCTCCTCTCTCCACCTGTTGCAAGCTCGCGAGCAGCTCTTTGCCCTGTTTCAGCTCTTCGAAGCCCTTTTCCAAGCGCTGATTCTTCTTCTTACACTCGTCAAGAGTCTGTAGAAGCCGTTCGATCTCACCTGCGGACCTGCGTTTCTCCACCTCGACGTCTTCCAAACACTGCTGTAGATCTGCTATCTGGTCTTTTAGTTGAGCTACAGCGTCTTCCTTCTCCTGCAGCTCTGTAATTCGAGTCGCTGCCTCCTTTCCCTTCGAATCCAGTTGATCTTGTAGGGCTTTCATAGCGGTATCTCTCTCAATCACCGTCGTCTCGCATCGTCTTGCTGCTTCATCTAGATGTTTCACTTGATCCTTTAGCTCAGTGGTCGATTGAGTCAACGTAGCGTGTGTTTTCTCCAACTCGTTGTACTTGTAAGCAATCGCTCGCTTCTCGCTGACTTCAACGTCGAATTGACCCACAAGGTCATCAAACTTCCTCTTCAAATGAGCTTTTTGCTCCTCCAATGCATGAAGTTGCTCCTGTAGCACGCGGATGCTGCGTTCGGACGTGCGTTGCTCCGAATCGCCCAAGTTCTGCAGCTGGTGCTTCTCCTGCGTGAGATTCAGGATCATTTGTCGTAGTTCCTCCTGTTTCTGCTTGGCTGAAAGTAAAGCAGAGGACAGTGCCGAGTTCTCGCGATGCAGGTGTCCTCGGTCCTTTTCCGCCTGTAGTAGAGCTTCTTCATCCGCTTCAGCCTGAACTCGTAGCTGCTTCACTTCCGACCGGAGTACAATGAGTGACGCTGAGCTCTTCCGACATTCCTCGCACTTGTTTCTCGGGATCTGCGTCCGTGAGAAGTCCGTCCCAACAGTACTACGAGACAAGGACGACCAGTCTCCCCTTGTACTGTTAAAGCTGGATCCATCCCAAGCTCGAGATGCAGTGGCAGTCTGCAAGGCCTTCTCCAGTCGTTGAATGTGGTCGTGGAGAAGATCCAAATTCTTGTCGTGGCGCAAGGAAAGCTGAGAACGTAGGAGATTAATCACTTTGGCAGGTTCTTCATCGAAAAACGATGCTTGTAGCTCGGAGCTGCTGTCCAAGCGTTTGAGCTCGTCATTTTCTGCTCGAAGTCGAATAATTTCCTTCTTCTGGTCTTCAATCGTTTCCCACGCGAACTGTAGCGATGCCTCGTTGCTCGCAGCCGAGTCCATCTGCTGTTTCTTTTGAGGACTCGCAACACCCGACACCTCGTCTAAGAAATCCCTTCTTAACATCAACTGAAGCTCTTCCAACTGCCGTTCATCACCTGCTCCGACACAAACTTGGGTACGAACCAATTCCTCGTCCTTTTGAAGACGGACGTGCAGTTGACGCATGATCTCCACACTCTCCACTTCGTCCATCACCAACGTCTCCTTCTCCTTCACCCGAAGCTCCATGAGACTCACTAGAAGCTCCTGGACAATTGCTTCAGCCACCAGCACCCGTGGAGACTGGGAACTCCATTCCTGTCCATCATAAACTCCAGTAGATCTTCGAAGACGCCTCATCCTCTGCTCGCAGACCTGAATCACCACTTGGAACAGGTTGTTATTGCTCTCCGACCTGCGTCCACTGCGGCTTTTCCTCCATTCTTTCGACGCTGCAACGCGTGAGCTCATCATCTCTTTGCGTTCCAAGAACTCGACGATTTGTGTCAGTAGTCGCAGTAGAATCTCCTTCCCACGGTCTTCCGAGACTGTCGATACATCTTGGTTGTTCGCTGTACGCGACGACCGCATGGAGCGCGTTAGTGAGCGGTCCATCGCAGCTTAAACAGTGTCAAAACCTCTTCCTTCCAGGACTTCGATCGGTCGTTTCGGTACTGGAACGGGCCAGTAACCAACGTTTAAGACGTCTTTCTAGAAATTCAATCATGACTCGATGGATAGGAAATGGTAGAAGGGGGCATTTAGATGGAGATACACGGGACGCAGAGCTTAATCAACCCTTTGGAGTGTGCACTTTACGCGATGGAACGTTGGCATTCACAGATTCCCATGTACGTTGGTTGATAATGACACGTTTGTTGAAAAGAAAACGAAGTTTTGGTCATATTGTAGAATCATGCAGTGAGGTTCGTTATCGCTCGACCACTTGGAAGATATTGTGTGAAGACTGTCGAATGCTCGACTTTGCTCTCTCCGAAAGGGATCGCTGCGTCTTCAGATGATCGACATCTCTTTGTGTGCGATACAGGACACCACAAGATCAAAGTCGCTGCCTTACCTGGTAGAAGCGTACTTGCAGACTCTGGCAGCTTCGTGGACGGTGTCAATATGTTTCTTTTTGCTGGAAATGGGAAGAAAGGTTGGCGCGATGGCCCAGCTCTTGAAGCAAGTTTCAATTCCCCTGCAGGGGTATGCGAGTATATCGACGGATCAATCGTCGTGGCCGATACAGGGAATCACTGTATCCGACACATCCAACGCGGAAGCAACGGAAAGTTAATTGTTAAGACTATTGCAGGAGCGTATGCCAATGTAAATGCGAAGAGAGGGGGAAATCAAGCAACTAACACAAAACAAATCTCTGGTTATCAAGATGGAGCCCGTTCTCTCTTCCGAAGTCCGTCCGCAGTGATCTCAACTCCATGCGGCGAGCTTCTGGTGGCAGACACCATGAATAACTGCATTCGATGTCTTGAACCGCCTATGGATGGGAATTCTCCGTGGAAAGCAAGCACAATATGTGGACAAATGAGGCCAGGACACGCTGATGGGAGCTGTGAGACTGCACTGTTTGACCAGCCAGTGAGTTTGTGTTGGGACGACAACTGCAGCTCCGTCTTCGTGGCTGATAGAGGAAATGAATGTATTCGTCAAATTGGACGCAGTCAAGACCATTGCTACTCTTGGGTGCGTACCATTGAAGTACAAGGCATTTCTCCAACCCCACGATCTATACGCAGGCAGGAGCTTTACCAGAGCTGCCGTCCACTTGGTATCGTTTGTATTCCTCCGCTCTATGACGAAATTGATCACAAATTGGTGATATGCGACGGCGGAGACAACATGATCAAGTTGCTGCCGCTCCGAGATCTTGAGCATCATGTTTTGGGGCGATTTGAAGACCCAAAACTGTCTGACCACAGCACTTTTTCCCAGTCCGGCAGCGATTCTCGAAGTCACCTTGGCTCTCTTTCGTATGTGGCACATTGTAGTTTGCAACGTGCATTCTTCACTAACTTTCGTGTACGATAGGCCTGTAACACATTATCCAGACTCTGAAAGTTTAAGTGAAAACCAATTTAGAGATGAAGACGGATGTTGTGAGGCTTCCCGAGCGTTGGCAGAAGCGTTAAAGGTAAACGCAGCACTACAAGTGGAAAATATGCGACTACGAGAGCTTTTGCAACGCACATTCGACGAGGTACGAGCGGACGTTGCAGCTTCATTTCTTCATCAGACTCATTTACCTTACGACAACAGATTGAGCTAGCAGATAAACGCTTCACAGAAAACTACCAGCCACAGATTGATTGAAGTTGGCGTTAAACACGTTAAGACCCCAGAACTTTGTCCCTACAGCTTACACTGCAATACGGTTCACACGCTCAGTCTTCTTGGCCTCCTCGATGATGCGGATCTGCGGGATCACTTCTTCGGGATCCACCAGCAACTTCTCCTCGCCACGGATAGCAGCCGCAATGTTCTTGTAGTACACTTCGTACGAGCCGAGTTTGCTGGGGATGACGCGGGTCTCACCTGTAGCTGCATCCGTGAACTTGCCGTACGTGCTCTCCGGTTCCTGCCCCCAGCCTTCATCGCCAGGACGTTTGCCAGCACGTAGAGCGTCTTCCTGTCCGTCTTCACCGTACTTCTCGAACGTGCCTTTGGTGCCCACTACCGTGTACTTGGGGCCGGGGTTCTTGACGAGCATACCGGCGCTCAGAATCACCTCCTGTTCAGGGAACGCCTTGTACTTGAACTCCAAGCGGAAGAAGTCGTCGTTCTCGGCTCCTTCCCGCTGGATCTGCACGTCAGAAACGACCGAGTCCGGTACGCCGAAGAGCTGCAGAGCCTGGTCCGTCACGTGAGCACCCAGGTCGTACAGTACACCGCCACAGAGCCCAGCCTTCTCCTTCCAGTATCCCTTCATGTTGGGGCGGTAGCGGTCGTAGTGCGCCTCGAACTTGTGCACTTGTCCGAGTGTACCGTCCTCAATCAAAGTCCTCATGGTAAGGAAGTCACTGTCGAAGCGGCGGTTGTGGAACACGGAGAAGAGCACGCCGTTCTCCTTGGCGATGACGCACAGGTCCTTCGCCTGCTGCTCTGTGACGCACAACGGCTTGTCCACCACCACGTGGCGCTTGGCCTGCATCGCCTGCTTAGCCTGCTCGAAATGCACCGTCGTAGGCGTGGAGATGACCACAAGCTGCACGTCCGTAGCCAGCAGCTCGTCCATGGAGCGCACGATCTTAGGGGCGGGCGACAGCGCTTGACTCTTGCTAGTCGAGCGCTCCAGCACGTGCGTGAGGTCGAATTGGCCAGAGCTCAAGAGCAGCGGCGCGTGGAAGACGCTGGAGCCTGTGCCAAAGCCGACGAGACCTACGGGGATCTTGGCCATGTTGATACAGTGCAAGGGGGATGGGCAGTGCTGCTTGGTGTGCAGGCTATGAGTCAGAGGGCTCTGGTACGACCCAAAGGAGAACTTTCGCCTGTGTCAAGGTACATCAGTCTGGTAAAGGGCTGGTGCAGATTGAGAACTATCTTGATGGATGTGTTCTTGGTCTAAAGGGGGTTTTGATGCCTGATGGCTTTCCTCCTCTTGCTGCGGTCAGAGCAGTAAGTACATAAGAATCAATATCACTTTTGGTTATACCAAGAACTACACACTTGCTTTCCCTTACCTTTTGCTGAGTGAACACCGTAGAAGCTGACGCACGGCCTGGAGACGACGCTGGAGTACCTGCAAGACGACAAGCAGGACAAGAGGACGCGCTAGAAGCTGCTAGGTTATGAGCCCAAAGGCTCTACAAGGCTGTGAACACGATCTACAACATCAACTACAACTACAACTACTGAGAGAACATGGCTGCAAATCAAGGCGCAGCGCAAGTGGTTCGGGGAAGCTCGAAGGCACCTCGATTTGAGGGGTCATTTGAAGTGTATCGGACGGAGGTTGAGCTGTATCTGGAGGATCGAGGGGCCTGGGGAATTGTGACTGGAACCGAGGCTCGCGACCAGAACGACGCAGACCGGCAAGCTGATTTCGACAGGCGTGATCGCATGGCAAGATTGACGATTCTACGAGGACTGAGAGGATACCACGACGACGAGGCCGACAAAGTGTGCAGTATGGCGACTGCGAGGGAGATGTGGGATACGCTGGTTGCAGATAAAACACAGAGAGATTTCTCCTACGTGGCACTGCTGAGGGCACAACTCTACAGTACGAAGCACGTAGTTGGCCAACCAATGTCGGAGTACCTGACGATTATGAACCGCTTCAGACAACAATTGCGCAACATGGGACCTACCTACGCGGTGAACGACGATGACATGTTGGGGATCCTGACTATGGGTGTGTCGCTGACGCATCCGGAGCTGGTGGAGCAATTTGACTTGCCCACCCGGCAAGGTACACCGCCAACGTTGCAACAGTTCTGCAATGCTCTGCGGTCCAAGGATGAACGGCTCAGGATGGCTGAGACGATGACTGGCACGAATAATGGGGCTGGAACACCTCAGGTGGTGATGGCAGCAACTTCTGCCACGCAAGGTCAAGGTGCTGGGAGCAAGGGAAGCGGGGGAGCTTGGAAAAAGCGTAAATGCTTTCATTGCGGTAAACCAGGGCATCTGAAGAAGCAGTGTTGGCACTACATTAACAAGGCCAAGAAGGTGGAGAGTGGCGGTAACCAACAAACGACTGAGAAGACAGATACGTCGGACAAGAGTAAGAAGAAAAACAAGAGGTCCAAGAACGATGACAAACCTGGAGTCAAGAACAACTTACTGATCCTGAATGAGAATGCGCCACGGATTGTACGGCAATATGCGAGCAGCAGTAGCAGTGATGACGACGACGACGGCGATTTCCCCATGGTTGGAATGGTGGTAAAGACCGAAGACTCGGTCAATCGCAGATCGTGGATGCTGGATTGCGGGAGTTCTACGCACGTGTGCGTCGACAGGAACCTGTACTCCACGGTGAAGAAGTCGAAGGCTACGTTCAAGGTCTGGACGGGAGAAGTGACTAAAGGATTGCTGTGCGGGATGGTGAAGCTGGACTTGGTGGATAAGAATGGCACTGTGACTAAGTTGGAGCTCAAGGACGTGGAGTTCTCGCCCG
The DNA here is from genome assembly GCA_030324255.1 of Phytophthora capsici. NCBI lineage: Eukaryota > Oomycota > Peronosporomycetes > Peronosporales > Peronosporaceae > Phytophthora > Phytophthora capsici. Next base: position 3,341,045 of record CM059362.1, on the reverse strand, counting down.
CTGGGACGGTGAACCTGATCAGCCTAGGTAAGCTGGAAAGCGAGGGCTGGACACCTTCGTTCAGTTCGGCTGGGGTAACACCTCGCAAGTGCTGGCTGGATTCTGCTGTTGGACGCTTAGAATTTGTGAAAGCTGGATCTCACTACTGGTTGGAAACGGAGATACCGGAAGACTTGGTTATGGCTACACTGAACGCTGATGCAAGCCCGCTGATGCGGTGGCACGAGCGCTTGGGACATCTTAATGTGGCTGCTATCAAGCTGATGGTGGACAAGAATATGGTGGATGGCATGAATATACCTCAGGAGCTGTTCAAGAAGCAGTTTCAGTGTCTTACGTGCATGTCAGCGAAGAGAAGACGCATGACCTATAAGAAGGGTGCCAAGGACAAGCGGACGAAGGTAAATTACGAACGCTTGATGTCTGACACCTGTGATATGGGCAAGTATATACCTGGATCTGGTGGAATTCGCTACTTTCAACTCATACAAGACGAAGGATCAAGATACAAATGGTGCTACCCTATTAAGAGGAAGAGTGACGCGAACGTGAATACCATGGATTTGATGGCGAAGCTGATTGCACAAGGACATCGGATCAAGACATTTTCCAGTGACGGCGGTGGAGAGTTTGTGAACACGGAGTTGGAGGAGTTTCTGAAGAAGCATGGCATTGACTTCATCCCCACTCACGCGTACACGCCGGAGGAGAATGCACTTGTGGAAAAACTGAATGGAGTATTGGCTAGTAAGACGAGAACGGCGATGCAGGCGGCTAACCTACCGACAAAGCTCTGGCCAGAAGTTCTGCAGTATATTGTGGATATAGACAATCTAAGTTCAACCAAGGCGCTTAACGGACAGACCCCGTCGGAGAAGTTATATGGCAAAAGGCCAGACTTGACCAAGGTTCGTGTCTGTGGTTCTGTGGGATTTGTGTACGTGACGAAACGGAAGGATAAGCTGAGCCCGAAGGCGGAACCGGCGCTGTTGTTAGGATTCGCTCGGACGGCGCCTGGCTATCGACTTCTGCACCTCCGGACTGGACGAATCATAGAAGCACGAGATGTGAAGTTCAGAGAGGACGTGACAGTAAGCAGGAAGTACCTGGACGCGCTCTTGGTGGGAAGGCACAGGACGTATGACTTCATTCCCTTTGTACCCCTGCCAGTGGAGTACGTCGCAAAGGAAGATGTACATGAAGAAGCAGCGCGCGCGGTGAGCAGCAGCTTATCGGATGTAGTAACGAGAGATTGGGAGTCTACGAGGGACGACAAAATTCGTGACTCAGGTGCAGAAAGCTCTTCGAGTGACGACTCGGAAGAAGAGGGAGAGCTAGGACAAGCTGGAGCTGGACAACAAGCTGGAGCTGGACAACAAGCTGGAGCTGGACAACAAGTTGGAGCTGGACAACAACATGGAGCTGGACAACAACATGGAGCTGGACAAGCTGGAGCTGGACCTGTTCAACCACAAGCAGCAGCAGCACCGGCGAACCTTCAAGCGCAACGAAGAGGTGGACGACGACGCAGAAACCCACCACGACCTACCAGAAGATCTACAAGAATAAGGAGGCCAAACGTGAGACTCGGCGGTTACCAGATGATGATGGACGCTATGAATGATCCTCTCACTGTGGAGGAGGCGATGAATTCGCCCCAGTGGAGCTACTGGAAGGAGGCACTAAGGAAGGAATACGAATCTTTGGTGAAGAACGGGACCTGGAAACTCGTCGACCGGCCGAAGGACTCAAACGGAAACTCGCCTAAAGTGCTCACTACCAAGTGGGTACTCAAGGTTAAACGTAACGAACATGGAGAAGTGGTGCGGTACAAGGCAAGGCTGGTGGTACATGGGTTTAAACAACGATACGGACTTGAATACTGGAAAACCTACTCGCCTGTGGCGCGCTGGACTACGATGCTGCTTATACTACTGGTGGCTATGATTCTCGGGCTGGACGTCGACCAAGTGGACTTCGAGACGGCATTCCTGAACAGCGTGATGCACGGCGTGAAGATTTACATGCAACAGCCGGCTGAATTTGACGATGGGACTGATAGGGTGTGTTTGCTACTGAAAGGTATCTACGGTCTCAAACAGGCGGCAAGATTGTGGTACTTGACATTACACGAGTACCTGGAAGAATTGGGCATGACGCGCAGCGTGTTTGACGTGGGTCTCTACTATAAGTGGGTCAACGGGAGATTGCTGATGCTGACTGTGTATGTGGACGACGTCATGATCATTGGAGACCGGAAGGACATCGATGACTTGAAGGCGGAATTGAAGAAGAAGTTTACGCTGAAGGATATGGGTCCGGTGCACTACTTGCTTGGAATGGAGGTGATCTACAAGCCAGGCGAGTTGTTGTGCATTTCTCAGACTGCCTACATCGACAAAGTACTGAGGAGATTTCAGATGACGGAGGCGAAGACCGTGAGATCACCGCAGCAGCACAATGAGAAGGTACTACCTATCGAGAGAGATGAAGACAAGATCAACAACAAGGACCTGCAATACCAGGAATTGATAGGTGCTCTACAGTACCTAGTGACCTGTACGCGGCCGGACATCTCTAATGCGGTGAGGAACTTGAGTCGACACGCGAGCAGTTACACAAAAGAAAACTATGCGGCGGCCAAGAGAGTGCTTCGGTACCTGAAAGCCACAAGAACCTACGGACTGGTGTACTTGAAGGACGTCTCTAACAGGGACAGTGAACTGGAAGTGAGTGCGTACTGCGACGCCGACCATGCGAACTGCCCGGACACGTCGCGATCAGTGACGGGATACGTGCTCAAGCTGAATGGACACAGCTTTGGGTTCAGAAGTAAGATGCAGGCTTCGGTCACGGATGATACCTGCAAATCGGAACTAGTGGCGGCGAGTATGTGTGTGGAGGACCTGTTGTGGGCAGCTAAGTTGCTAAAGGAGCTCAAGTTGAAGCCAAGGTGCAGCAAGTTATTCATGGATAATCAGAGTGCCATCAAGGTTTGCTCGGACGCCGGTAACTTCGATGGCGTGAAACGCTACGCTAAGAAGAGTCGCAAGATCGCGGAACTCGTTGATAAGAGGAAGGTGGACATCGAGTACGTGTCAACGGAGGACAATATCGCCGACATGTTCACCAAGGCTCTGGGCCCTCAGCGATTTGAAAAGCTGCGATGGGAACTCGGAGTGAAGAATGTTGAAGACGTGAGGAAGCGTCTCAAGGATAAGGAAGGCGCTCAAGAGTGTCTACACGATGAAGGCGCGGTCAAGCGTCCAAGCGTGGTCTTGGTTAAACTCCAAGGAAGGAAAGCTGCGGTAAAGTGGCGCAAAACGTCGTATCGGGTCGCTACCGAAGATGGCGGAAGGCAATCACAGGAGCACGGTTCGGCTTAAATGCTGATGTTGCAGATCGGCTTCGAGCTGGTGGTGATGACACGGAGGCTTAGTTCCGGGGGAGTATGAGTCAGAGGGCTCTGGTACGACCCAAAGGAGAACTTTCGCCTGTGTCAAGGTACATCAGTCTGGTAAAGGGCTGGTGCAGATTGAGAACTATCTTGATGGATGTGTTCTTGGTCTAAAGGGGGTTTTGATGCCTGATGGCTTTCCTCCTCTTGCTGCGGTCAGAGCAGTAAGTACATAAGAATCAATATCACTTTTGGTTATACCAAGAACTACACACTTGCTTTCCCTTACCTTTTGCTGAGTGAACACCGTAGAAGCTGACGCACGGCCTGGAGACGACGCTGGAGTACCTGCAAGACGACAAGCAGGACAAGAGGACGCGCTAGAAGCTGCTACAGGCAGCTAATTCGTGAAGTGAGCTCCTGAGTCAAAAGTGCGTCAGCTGGTCGAACTGTCACGCTTCAGCCCTATACAGAGGTTACCAGGCAACCGGCGGTGATGATGAAGCTGATTGCCGCGTAAACTGCAGAGGAACGTGAGTGACGGTCTATGGCGATGCAGTTTTCGTCTTTCGTCCAGATTGTCAACTTCTTCATAAACAAATACGAAGCACAGAGAAAACTCGTGGCAACCAGAGCAAATGAACTGAAAACATGCGGATCATATCACTCGACATCTTTGTTTAGTGAGGTATCAGTGGATAGACCAACTACCTGAGAGTCAGCCTCACAAATGCATTTATTATTTTATACATCTACCCGAACCATGTCTAGGCCGCTCTTCTCGAAGTAGGCGTAGCGCAGAGCTGACTTGTCCATTGACCAGTGAGCCATTCGCACCATAAAGTGTTTCATCTCAACCGAGTCATACGCGGCCTGCTCGATCTCTGGAGTCACCTGCGTCCAGATTGCCAGATCGCGACTGTTGTTCTCTTTCTCCTCCTTGAATCGCCTCATCATTCGCAGCACATACTGATCCACATCGACCGGGTAGAGATATACGAACATGAACTCAGTGTACGACCCTGAGAAGACCCTCCTCACTAAATCTGCATCAGCAATAGCCCCCTCAACAACCACTGGACTGTCACTATTCTCCATGAAGAACGTGTGGATCCTCTCCACGAATGCCGCCATGAACGGCTCTGGTAGAGTATTCTTGTACACTCGGAATGCCTCTGGTTCTTTCATCTTAAACTCCTTTCCAAGCTTTATAACCACTTCATCCAGCTCCAGTATTTTGTAGCCAGACAATCTATTAGAGAAAAATGTCTTCCCTGCACCACTTGTAGCCGTCACGAAGACATACTTAGGTCTCAAAGCATTGATCCTTGCGATCGTCTCCTCCATCACTTATATGTGTACGCACGAGTTTTCATTCCTAAGTACGAATATGTACGCACATCTTCGTACAGTCGTACAGTACAACATCGCTGTAGAGTTTTACCCTCACCCCGCCGTGACGTGCATCTTCGCGCTGCTCGGACGCCGTCCATGGGCCGCAAGAAGGGCAAGAAGAGAGGTAACCTACTAGCTATACATCTCAACTATCTAACTACGTGAAATTCCGGTTAAAATCTGCGTTTTTCTCGCCTACAGACACCCATGCAACACATGATCCCCCAACCACCTATGATGCTGCCACATTAGCTGAAGCACGGGAGCTACAAGCCCAAGAGCTGGAAGTATTAGAAGCTATATTCGACCGCGACCTAGTGACACAGAGCGCTACGCCTTTGTACAGCTACATCTTCGCCATTCGGCTGGTATGTGAAGCCACTCCAGGCTCAGCTACGACGGCTGAGGTTTTGCTGCACTTTGACTTCTCCCGAGCTTATCCGCTCAAGCAGCCGCCCAATATCACAGTGGAAGCCAAGCACGGACTGTCAGACACGGAGACGCAGAAGCTACAGCGAGGCATGGAGACGCTCGCGCTCGAAAAGGTCGGAGACGCCTCCACTTACGACCTCGTGGTGTTCGCCACGGATTTTATCCAGGACCATTTGAAGGACCAGTCGTCGTTCTTCGACCAGATGATGACTCGTCAGCAGGATATGGAGACGAAGGAGAAGATGGAGGAGGACGCGTTGAAGCAACAAGAAGAGGAGAAGGCAAGAGCTCAGAGCGAGGAGATCTTGGCGCTCATTGACGCTGAAAGGAAGAAGAGAGAGACAATAAAGAAGACGAGACGGAGAAGAAGGAGACATCGCTCCAGTATTGATGGGGAATATACTGGGAGTGGAAGTGAAGGAGAGAGTCTGTCCAGTATTTACGAACAGCAAACGGAGGCGAGTTCCAAGAGAGACGGAAGTGCGTCGAGTCCGTCGGATTCGGACTCAGATACGTCGGATTTGGACGCGGTTGCAGCTGCTGAACGGTATCATTCGAGGTATCACGGAGATTTCAAGGAGCTAGGACTGTTGGGGCGTGGAGGAGGAGGGGAAGTGGTGAAAGTGAGGAACCGTCTGGATCGACAGCTTTATGCTGTGAAGAAGGTCAAGCTGGACCCGGACGATAAAATGATGAAAAAGAAGATTCTGCGTGAAGTCAAGACAATCTCACGAATGCAGCACCGTCATATTGTCCGATACTTTCAGGCCTGGATCGAAGGCGAAAGTGGAATGTCAAGTGACGACGACGAGGATTCAAGTTTGGAGGAAAGCGACTTCAGTGATGAAGAAAGTGAGCTGAGTGGGGCGGTGGTGAGTGGAAAAGAAGATTTGTATGGCGATGCGAGTCTTTCTTCTGGAGTTGACGACGGCTTGGGGGCTATGACGTCTACAGACGAAGATGAAGATGACTGGTTAGGCGCGATGGGAAGCAGTACAGGTCTTTGGTCGACTTCGCGCCACGAACCTCGAAGCCTTCGTAGCAATAGCCACTCGTTCCAGCTCTCTTCACACAAATTTGAGTCCGAGAGTTATCCAGAGGATGGATTCGACTGGGAGGCGTTGGAAGAAGCTCCAATGGAAGAGATGGAGGATTCAAGCGACGAGGAAGGTGATGTATATGGCCAGAAGGTGCTGCCTCACCGAAAACCAGTTCCTGAGAGAAAGAGGAAATTCGAGAAGTTGTATATCCAGATGGAGTACTGCGAGGGAAATGCTCTGAGGGAGGTGATTGACAAGGGAGCGCTGTGGAAAGACCCCGACAAGATCTGGACAATGTTCCGCCAGATTCTAGAGGCGTTGGTGTATATTCACCGTCAGGGAATTATCCACCGAGATATCAAGCCACCCAACGTATTTCTCGACTATGAGGGGACTGTAAAGCTGGGTGACTTTGGTCTTGCTGTTCGGCCTGCCAAGGTGTTGGATGATGACAGCAGTAATGACGACTCCAGTCCTCCCGGAGAAACGGTGAGTGGCGCGATATTGTCCGAGTCAACCGGTTCATCAGCAGCCGAACTCTACGGGAGACTGAAACTGGAGAACTTGGAGAGCACTCGAGTCGTCGGCCGGTCGAGTGTACAGAACAGCAATCTCATGACCACAATGTCAGCGGATGTGGGGGACGGGAATATCACCGCTGGAGTCGGCACAGCGTTCTATCGAGCACCTGAGCAGGAACGCGAAGGTCAGCGATACAACCAGAAAGCAGACTTGTTCTCACTTGGAATTATGTTCTTCGAGATGTGGTCGCCGCCATTCACAACTCTGATGGAACGTGCCCAGGCGTTGACCAGTCTGAGAGAAAGACACGAGCTTCCAGCAGCATTTAGCGCCTCTGATGACGTCAAGAAGATCGTGTTGTGGCTCTGCGAACGTGATCCGTCCAAGCGACCGAATGCAAAAGAGTTGCTGGCAAGCCCCCTGCTTCCTCCAAAGATTGAGGTTGAAGGGTCCTATCTTCGTGAGGCCTTGGATACGCTCGCAAACCCCCAGGGTAAGTTCTTTGGACAGCTAATTGACGCACTTGTCTCGCAAGAGCCACTCAATCATGTCGACTACACGTACGATCATTTGGAGTCGGTCAAAATGCGCAGTTACGAGGTTCAGTTGCGCGCTAAAACCTACGTCAGGAACGTCCTACAGAAAGTGTTTGAGCGGCACGGAGCAGTTGAAATGTCGACGCCGCTGCTTATGCCACGTCTGTCGGAGCAGAACTTCAACGGCATCGCGCTGAGCGCTCCCCCAAACGCATCAATGATGCTGGATGGCAACGGTGTGTCAGTGTCTTTACCATTTGATCTGACGGAAAGGCTTGCTCGTTTTGTGGCACGGCACAACGTTTCACGGCTCAAATGCTTCCAATTCGACCGTGTATATCGGAAAAGCGTCGGCGGTGGCCACCCGCGGGAGTTCACCGAGGCAGACTTCGACATTATTTGGGATGACGGGGGTTCGTTCCGTTTCTTGGAACTAGAGGGGTTGCAAGTGGTGTCGGGCGTGATCAAAGCGTTACCAAGCTGTCTGGGATCCTACTATTTACGCTTTAATGACGCCCGAATGACGCGCGGCATTCTCGATTTGTGTCGCGTTCCCAGCAGCGCCCGTCGGGAGGTTCTGCGACTGCTTTCAAATGATGTTTCGTTCTACGTCCACGCTGGTCCACCGTCCACGCAGGCGCCAAGTTTAAAACCTGGTCGTTGGAAATTTATCGCGAAACGATTGAAGCACTACGGCGCTCCAGCAAGTGCCATCGACGCTCTGAAGCCCTTTTTTCTCTTGCCAGAGGATTGCCTGACGTCGCTCGACATGATTGAGCTGGAAGTGCAGAAGCTCTTTGCCAAGAATCGTGCGCTTGCAAACCGAGGCTCAACGGTGGGATCAGACGGGGAAAATGGTTCTGGTTCTTCATCCTCAGCCGACCGAAAACAGATTCAAAAGCGCGACGCACAGCTACGACGCATTGTGAAGGACGTGAATGAGGGCATCACGTCTCTGCGTCTGTTGTTACAGGCCATGCAATTCCTCCAGCTATCAGGTCCGGTGTGTACACGGTTGGATTTGGGCTTGAGTCCACGTCCAGAGCGATACACGTCAGGCTTCATCTTCCAGGCCATTTTACTTGAAGAGGCCACGTATGCAGGGAATAATGGCGACAAATCTGCTTCGTTATTGGTGGCAGGAACGGATAACCAGATTATTATCGCGGAGGGCGGACGTTACGATGCACTGGTGTCACGCTTCAAACTCACTACCGCCTACGCCAAAGCTTCGGCTGTAGCTGCCATGGGCGTGCGCTTTGCCATTGACAAAATCGTCTCACTATTGGCTGAGTCCTTGAGTCCCGCACTGTTGGAGTTCAAAGCACCGGTCTCAGAAGTTCTGACTGGTGGACGGAAGGTCTTGATCTGCTCGGCTGGTAAAGCGTCTGACACAATGCTGTTCCGCATGCAGATCGCGCTGCTCTTATGGGGACAAGGCATTGGTGCGGACTACTTGCACCCCGAACCATTACACTTGGAAGACCTTGAGGACTACTGCGCTCAGCAGAATGTACACTGGATGGTGATCGTACAGAAGCACATGATACGGGAGAAGCAGCAAGTGAAGATCCGAGCGGTGAAGAGCCATTCCGAGGCTGATGTGGTGACGAATATAGTGGCTTTGCCGGAATATATCAGCGAATTACTGGCGAATGTTGGCAAAAACTCCCATGGAGACACAACAACCAGTAGTGGGCGAGGACACACCCACTTTGGGGACGGTATGAACAACAACAACAGTGGTGGTGGCGGCAGTTCGTCATCGAATAACAATACGCTGCAGCCAATCTTCGACGTTCGAGTGGTGGACGCCAAGTACCAGTCGAGGGACAGGAATCACCGCAACTACCAGCTTGATACACAGAAGGTTCAGCGTCGTGTGTCTAAGTGGATCTCGTCCAGCTTCTCGTCCCGTGGGGATGAGGCCATGAAAGTCTTATCAGTGGATCTTCCGTTCGCTTTGGTGCGTGAAATGTCTTCAGCTCTGATGGAAGAAGGACGCAGCGGCATTGACACAGTATGCGCCAACAATCCTCGGTATCGGAAGCAGCTCAAGTATACAATGGAGGAAGTTCTGTCGCTGACTCCTGAGCCCAATTCGCGTGGTGTTGGGAGAGAACGATACATTCTTTTGCACAGTATGGTCGACGATCGGTACGATATGATGTCCCTGGCTCCACCGTCCAAGTCTGCTGGCCGTAAGAGATAAATGACAATAGTCGTAACATACGGGTGAGCCACAATGTGAATAAACGTAGGCTCCTCAAAACAAACTGTACAGTACCATTGCTAAGTTGAAGTGTCGGTGTTATCAACTATAAGAGGTATTGTATCAATTGTTGAAAACTGTAGTCAATATTAAAAATTGATCGCGATCATGAGCACTGATGATGAGAGCAAGTCGCAGCCGCCGGCCTTCGACCTGGCGCTGCATGTCAAGTACCTCGTGGGTCTTAAGAACAAGAAGGAGGACTTTGAGTCGTGCATGACGGAGCATATGCGTGTGAGCGGCTTGTACTGGGGGGTGGGGGCCATGGCGCTTTTGGGTCGAGAGGAGGAAATGGGTCCAGCTGAGATCGTGGATTGGGTCCTGCAATGCGAACATCCAGACGGAGGCTTCTCCGGTAATATTGGTCATGACCGCCATTTACTGTACACTACTCATGCACTACTGGTGTTGGCCATGCTGGGGGCTCTGGGCCGCATCAAGCGCGACGAATGTGCCAAGTACGTGGCGTCACTGCAACAACCTGACGGCTCCTTCGCAGGTGATGAGTGGAAGGAGATTGACACTAAGTTCACGTACTGCGCACTGTCAGCGCTTAAGATCTTGGATAAACTGGACCTGGTGGATGTGGAGGCTGCGATGGCCTACACTGACACGTGCCGCAACTTTGACGGCGGCTTTGGCAACATTCCAGGCTGTGAATCCCACGGCGGCCACATCTTCACAGCTGTGGGAGCCCTGTCGCTAGGCTTTGCTTTAGAGCAATATGTGGACGACGAACTGTTAGGCTGGTGGCTGTGTGAACGACAGTGTGACTCGGGAGGACTGAACGGAAGACCCGAGAAGCAGGCTGATGTGTGCTACAGTTGGTGGAACATCTCGTCGCTCATTGTGATCGGCAAGCTCGACTGGATCAACAAGGAGAAGCTCATCCAGTTCATTCTCGCGTGTCAGGACCCCGAGGACGGGGGAATTGCTGATCGCCCTGGAAATGTGGCCGATGTGTTCCACACGTTTTTTGGTATCGCTGGACTGTGCATGCTTGGCTACTTTGACCGAGAAAAGGAGAATCACCCAGAGTATCAAGGAATCCGACAGATTCACCCGGCGTTTGCTATCCCCACGGATATTGTAGAGAAGCTGCAGCTCACAGCAGACATGATCATGCCAGAAGCTCTCGACGACTAAAATGCGCGTTGAGTACATACCAAGACGTTGAGTACCTGAACCTGCAAGCAAAACGGATCAAGTCGCCAACGTAGACACTTGTATTCAGGTGCATTTTCTTTCGCAATTAGCCATTTTGGTCTCGTATCGCGTCAGAATGACAGGTTAGCGACAACCTGCGTCTACAATTCCATTGGCGTGGCCTCCTCCACGACAATGTTGGCAGGGAAAAGCTCTGTCTTAGAACTCAGGACACCTATCAATGGTAACAACAACCACTTAACATCGGTCAAACAATCCCAACAAGTAGTACAACGTACGAGTAGCTCCGCGTGGGATATGCGTGACGACATCCCGGTTAATCTGCGAACGCAGCTCCGACACCTCGTTGGGCTTGATACAGTTAATCTCCTTGACGACTTCCACCTTGCCATTGACTTTCTTGATGGTCGTCACGTCGACGTTGCTGCCTGAGCCCAAATCGTTGAAAATACCAGCCAGAATGGCCTCCTGCACCAGCTTCTTGGCTTCATCCTCCTACACATTTGAACGACTCCAGTCAACAAATGTGTAATAAATAACTAAAAAAATAGCATACCGTCATGTCATCCTTGTAGCCATGCTCGAACACCGACATAGCGGCCAGACTACCAGAACCCATGGTCACGAAAGGCAAGCTATCCGTGCTGTTCAATGCAAGATACAATAAAACCCATTAGCCACCCACTATCGACTCCACCATATTAAACGCACCTGCCATGAGGGTAGATGGTGTAGAGGTGAGGACCAGTAATATCCACACCGCCGAGCACCAATGCAGCTGAGATGTGGCCCTGGTACTGGAAAAGCATCCTCTTCAGCAGCGTCATGGCCGTCACCACACGCGACTGTGTGTCTGTGTTCTGTTAAGAAAAACATAATAAATAAGTAAAAAAAATCTATCTTGCAGCAATTCCCACTTCAACTAGTGACTTTGATAGCTCCACGTACCAGGCGGTGCAGCTCCAACTGCGAAGAAATAAGCGCTGTAGTGTTCTCGGTATCAGCAGCCGTACCAGCTCCACAGCAGTAGATGTTGGGGGCGATGTAGTGGATCTTCTCGCAGTTCTTGTCCATAACGATAGATCCTCCCGTCGAGCGCGTGTCAGCACCCAGCACCACGCCATCCTGATCAGACATAAGTACTGAATTAGTAAAACATATTACCACTATTAAAACACTGCTGCTTGCCTTGTAAACGACGCCGACAATGGTAGTGCCCGTCTTGGTGGCCTTGAGCTTCTGCTTCCCGCCCGACTGACTGAGCAGCAGCTCATTGCGGCGGCAGTTGTCGAAGCTGAAGCCTCCGTGCAGCTGCTCTGCGGTCGGGAAGGCGTCCCCGAAGGTGTTTTGCGTACGGCGGAAGTCGCTCATTCTCTTGGTAGCTACTGGGAAATCTTTAGGCTAAAGGGGGGATCTTCGTACTGCTTCGAATACAGCGCTGGTAGTTAAAAAGTCTTGTATTCGAGTAGATAGAGTATTCTTTTACTGTGATAATAGATAGATTTTAGAAAATAGTTACATAGAATATAGGATATGATAGGAAACTGGTGATTGGAGTAAAATAGTTTAGAAGATGTTGCGGATTGGTTATAAATGAGCTAAATGTTTTTACTGGCTGCGCATGACGTCGAGTCCCGACTGCCAGTCATTTGCAAGACCATAGTGGAATCAAGTGAGCTGCGGATTTAAGCCAACCAGCCACGCCCCGGCACCCAGCGCCTTCCACTTTGTTCCCACCGCCAGAAGCAAAAGCATTCGTTAACCATGGTGAGTGGCTTGCCCCTATCTATCTGTGCCTATAACAAGGAGGCGGCCAATACGTACTACGAGGGGGAACAGTGAGCAAGCTAAGGACCAACCAATGCAGCAACCAGCAGCAAACAGCGCAGTAGCAGGGACCTTTTCAACGGACACGTTCTCAAATTGGATGAAGAGTCTATAAAGACGCGACGCTAGCTTTTCCCCCTTCGTTAGCTACCTTATACCATTCAGGCCAGCTTGTCTGCAGCTTCAGGAAACCAGGTTGCTAACGGTTGTTGTTGTTATTCAGTCGCTTGTCATCGGGCCGGACTTCCAGCACATTCTGCGTATTCTTAACACCAACATTGATGGTCGCCGTAAGGTGTGGGTCGCTCTGACCGCCATCCAGGGTGTGGGCCGCCGTTTCTCCATCATGGTCTGCAAGAAGGCTGAGGTGGACATCACCAAGCGTGCCGGTGAGCTGACCAACGACGAGATCGAGCGCGTTGTGGCTATCATCCAGAACCCCCTGCAGTTCAAGATCCCCGTGTGGTTCCTGAACAGACAGAAGGACTTCAAGACCGGCAAGCACTCGCAGGTCGTGGCCAACAACCTGCAGGGCAAGTGGCGCGAGGACTACGAGCGTCTCAAGAAGATCTACGCTCACCGTGGTCTGCGTCACTGGTGGGGCCTCAAGGTGCGCGGCCAGCACACCAAGACCACCGGCCGTCGCGGCCGCACGGTCGGCATCCTTGGCGGCAAGTAAGTTGCCGCTGGATGACGATTTCTGGCGTTGTTTCCTCGTGGGGATTGCTGAAACTCTGGCATTATTGTGGTGGGCGATGATCCCTGCGTGGCAACACACGGGGTGACCTAAGCGAAATCAACAAGATCGACAACTCTTGCTGCTTCTTCAAATCGAATACTTCTTGGCTTGTGTTTTCGGAATGTATTTGTATTCTATCAGGTGAAGTTGGCAGCTTTTCAATAATGATTGAGTGGTAGCAAAATTGCAAGACTGCAGTAGATTGTTCAAGTCTTTACAGGCAATCATTCACGTTCTCGCTCGGTGTATCTAACAGTGTGAGCAGCGCACTGTGCCCATGGCAAACTCTACGGCTAAGATGCCTGGACGTCTTAAGCACTCTCCCAGAATCTCAGTAACAAGTCGTTTACTGAGTCTCCACAGGCAGACCCATCTTCTGGAAGCTGCAGTCAAACACACGAATACACCAGGTCAGGATACAGTAATAATTCTCGAATAAAGTACATCAACAACGTACGCCTTCGCCTGATGAGCGTAGATCTGTTCCACATGCTTTCGGAACTGCTCATTTTCAGTGTGGTACTTCTGGAGAGCGGCCGTGAAAATCTGTCATAAAGACTTGCTACGTCAGACAAACGTTATGCCAAAGTTCACAGGAGTATTTTACATACCTCCTGCGAGATACCGTGGGCCTTCATCTGAGCCTGCGTCATCTGTTCAACGTGCTCCATGTACAGGTATTGAAACTCTTCCATCGCTTTTTGCACATCAGTGATACCTTCTGCTCGGGCGTGAGCAAGCATGTCAGCCATTGCTTTCTCCATGCCAGCCACCATCTCCTTCAAGATGGCCAGCGTCTTGTCGGCAGTAAGGTCCTCAGGGATCGCCACAGGCTCCGGAGCGGGGAATACACTGTAAAACACGCTCGTTAGCACCAACACACAAATGAATGTCGACGGCAAGCTTACGATCGCATGATGGTGTTCAGGTTCTCCTGAAGCTTAAGAACCTCGGCATCCTGCGCGTATTTCTCAAGCGCAAACTCGAGGCTTTGACGGCTCCACTGGCGCTTGGCAACGATCTGCTTCTCAATTTCTTCCATCATCTGGTACAGCTGCGACAGAATAGCCTGCTTGAACTCAGCGTCGCTGAGCTCATGGTTGTTCTCCTTCAGGTACTGGCGCACAGCGTTCTCAATCTCCGGCAATTGTTTCTACCCATTTTGACGCAAAACGGACCAATATTAGAGTCAAAACTGCTACTGTGCATGTGCCTGATACGTACGAAAAGGTCCCCGACAGCGGCCGTGAGCTCCGTGAAGAAGAGCACAATCTCGACCTGCGGAATCTCCTGGAAGGCCAAGGGTTCCGCCTGGCCCGACGGAGACGACGACGCGTCCCACCACATCTTTCCTACACCAATCAAGGCACCGACAACGGCGACTCCAGCAACGACACCCGTGGGGTCGGCTTTCACATGCTGCACCTGCACAGAACTGACCGGTGCCTGTTTCACGAAAGCTGGCGACGCGCGGGAGGCATTAGCAAATGATGCGGAAGCAGATGCTGCTGAACGACGTGTTGCTGTGGTTCTGGTAGACTGGCAAAACTGCTTGGCAGCTTGACGCATTGATCCGAACACCATGATGAGGAGCTTGTGGAAGTGCTTGTTTGGACCTCGTCAAACATTCCTGTGGTGCATAAATGCGCCACATCGTACTTACACAATAATATGTAGTCCACGTAATAGTTGTTGTTGACACAAAATTGGTGTGTATGACCGAAACTGAGGTGGCGAAACGTTGCAGTCTCGAGGTAACCTTCAACAACGACTTGCCCAAGTATTGTCGGCCAGAAAACTACACAACCATCACGCAGCGATCATGTTAAAAGTGTCAAGAAAGGAAAGGAAAACATCTTCTTTTGTTGCAGGGCCACACTATTGATCCACGGCGCTGGATAATGGACCAACATGTTCTGCATACAGGCACAACCCGACAGTGAGCGTGAACAATGCTGCTTGCATAGAAACTTATCCATACGTGTAGAAGCTTGCTCAGCAGTAGTGTTAAGCTTCCAAGCACACTCTCGATCTATCGCACTTGGTAGATGGTGGTGCGCTTTCAAGACGGCAGCGCTTCATTACCCCACACACACACCGAGTCTATTTAACGCTGGCGTCAAATGACGTGTGTGGTCTCAGGCCATCTGCTTCAGGGACATGCTGCCATAGCTCCACAACTCTGAGTTGAACTGAGGGTAAACCAGGCAATTCCGCTCTCGCTTGACCAACTGGATGCGACGTGCACATTTGCCCACTGCTGCGCCAGTGTTTCGCCGCCGTATGGTACCTATACAGGTTGAAGCGAACACGCATGGAGAGGCAAAAAGAAGTCTCTCTGGCGACTTGTCATGGGGTTTGCTGGACACAAGTTGCAGTGGTGAATGGCTGGGAGGACAGCCGCGTCAAAGTGAGGGCTGATACATGCCCATGCGCAATGGGACTGTCGTTCAAAACGGAACTTCTAGTTGAGTGTGTCAAGTGCTCCAACTAAAACACCCTCCTTCTTGAAACCCAAATCAGTAAAACTGCATGCCCACGAAAGTAAAGCGCGGGTGACTCACCAGTGGTGAGGCACCGCTTTAGCGGCAACCGCCAGCCATGCGCTGGAGATGAATTACTTACACGCTGTTTCGTGGTGAGCTAGCACGCGAGTAATGGATCAGCGACTTGTCCGGCGGATCAACTTGTGGTCCGCCCAAATGAACACCAAAGAAATTGGTGCTGAGGCCATTTCCAAAGGGGGCGCGTGTGCTCACGCGTTGCAGACATGGGTACTACATGTACTAAGGATACTTGTTACTACTGTATCAGATCGGTTTCCTCGGTATCTTTCGACTGACAGAAGCCGTTAGCTTCTGTCACCATTTATCCGCCTACAACGAAACGTTTAGCGGCCGGATTAATCATAGAATCAAGCATAGCGCAGGCCGTTGAAGTCTTGGTGAGCTTTTGCGCTAGCGCTTGCAGTATCAACAGGACGTTGCACAATGACCGCACTCCGAATGAAAACGGATTTTATCGTCGACATCCTGCTGGCCTCGCACTGCATTGTACCACACCGGTCTCATGGCGCGGCAAGAGACGGCAGACTGAGCGGGGGCAACAATGTTGCCAACATGGGCCCACCCTTGACTAGTATGCGCTCGTTGACCTTGGCTGGATTTTCCCCGCTTGATCTCCAAGTGCAGGGGCGCTCTTCAACAACGAAAAGATCGCACGGGGCGGCCGTGATTGCCAGCCTTCTGCTGTCAAGTTTGGCCTTCGTCCGAACGATCGCAGCGGCGCGATTTAACCGCAGCGCTATTAATAACGTGAGGTTCACCAAGTTGCACTAATTTTTCAACCGCCTACCAGCTGACGGCGCGGCACGGCCATCGCCCAGGTGACAGTCAAACAGTCAACGCGAACCACTATCGTCGCCCCTGCTGGCGTCCGAGAAGGGTGCAACAACCGGCACCAGCCTTGCCCGCAGCAGAGCCTGGCCTTCCTTCGACGCCGCCGCACGGTTGGACAATCGCGCCGAAAGCAGTGGCACGCCAGCTCCGAAAGATACTGCGTCCAGGACATCTGCCTTGGTGTCGTGCCAGAAGCTCAGTCGCTGAAGACGTCAATTTCCGTCAGCATCCTCAGCTGCCTGAATGTTACTGCTCCATCAGTGTGTGGCGTGTTTGGACTGATGCTCAGGCGTCGGGTCAGCGCCACGCTCGCCATTTTCCGTCGCCCGGAGCCGAGGAATGAAGGTCTTCCGGAGCCAAGTTGCCGCTCAAGTCGTGGTCCGGCTCTTTAACCCAGATGCCCAGAAACAGCCGAGCGCCGCACTGAAACTCTCTCCCTAAACAAAAGCAGTGCGACAGGCTAGTCATGTGGAATTCGATAAGCACCGCTCTCCCGCCAATGCAAGTGTACCGGTTAAGACTTAACTTAAGTGGCACCCACCACACTCAACTTCACAACGACGGACCAACCAGCCGAGCCCAAGAAAGAAAGCAGCAAAGCGCAGCGCAGAGCACAGCCCCCCATCATTACATAATCTCTTTTGCCCGCTACGTGTAACGTGCTGCGTCCCGAACACGCAGACACCAACCCACGCCGCACCAGCCTTCATCCGCCTGGACGCGCGTTCGTTACGAAAAGATCTACGAGCTTGACACGCAGCGTCTGAGCACTTGTAAAGTTTCTACCCAAGCGGCAGATCGTTCTCGCCGCCTCCAGATCAAAGATAAGTTCGCACTCGCACAGACCGAGCGCAGCCGCCCCGCCCCCCGCAGCCCAGCACCTCCCTTCCAGTACGGCCATGTCCATGGGCCTCCATTCGGCGCGCGAAGAACTCGGACTGCCCAACCCGGCCGGTAGCCACGGCATGAGCCTTTCCACCTCTACGGGCTACCTCAACGGCGACGTTGGCCAACAGATCGGCGGACTTCCTAAGCCCATTAGCCTCAGCCCAAGGACCTTTGGAATGGAAGACCTGCGCGACTTCTGCGGCCCCGTGGGCACTTTTAAGACAGGTCTAACCCCTCGTGTCTTCAGTACGGGGTTGACTCCTCGCTCTGGCTTCACGCCCCGCTTTACAACCGGCTTTACGCCGCGTATCAACGTCACAGGCTTGAGTCAAGCTCCAAATGTTCCCCCTACGGAGAATCCCGGTGGCTACATGAGCCGCCCTGGTGGCTACTCTCCACGTAGTGCTGCGGATGCAACTAACAACAAGATTTCACCTTCAGGCTTCACCCCTAAGGACGTCTCAGGAGCTAAAGTGCCGATGCGCTTCCCCGGTGCCTTTTCAAGCAACAGCCCGCCCAAGATGCCTATGGGGGACCAGTTCAAGCAGGAGCAGCATGCTCCTCCGCAGTCGCACATCCAGCAGATGCAGCAGATCCACCAGCAAACCCAGCAGATGAACCACGGAGTCCACCACCCAGGACAGATTCACCACCCAGGAATGCAAAACATGAACATGCCCATGTACGACTACATGAACCGCCCCGCGCTGCAGCAGCCAGCGGACCCTCGCCTTAGTGTGACCCCGAACTCGGACCGTGTTTCGGACCAGGAGGACCTTGATGAACGACGCCGTATGAAGAACCGAGAGCGTGTACGCAAGTGCCGTAAGCGAAAGCAGGACCGCCTGAACTTCCTGGAAGATCGCACGGCAGAGCTTGAGAAGGAAAACGGGATGCTAAAGGCTAAGGTGGCCCGCAAGGACTCTGGACTGAAGGACGAACCACTGACTGAGGCTCAACTGAACGACCTCCGCAAGAAGCAGAACACGACTTTGTCGACATACAGCCGCGCCTACAACGAGGCCGATGGTTCCGCTTTTGAAGCTAGTGCTCGAGGTATTTGGGCGGACAATGCTGAGATTCTGTACGGCACCAGTGGCGCACGAGTTGCTGGCTTGTCAGACATCGTTGCCAGCAAGAAGTCTAGTGCTAGTGTCTTCGCCAAGTACGAGATCAAGAACTACACTGTGCAGTGGAAGACTAACTCGACGGACAAGTGCCTTGTGACCTGGGAGGTCGAGGCTTGTGTGAAGAAGGAGGCAGCCAAGAACGTCCCGCTGACCGCTCCGTTTAGCGAGCTAGCGCCTCACTTTGGCGGAGACGACGAGCCACTATCGTTCCAGATGACTTCCCACATCACATTCGCAGAGGGCAAGATTGTTGAGGAGATTCGCCAGCTCAACCTGTCCCGCATTGGCGAGAAGGCGCTGGAGCAGTTTGCTGAAGACCCCAAGAAGGCCGCTGATGTGCTGCGATGCTTGATGGTGGCTGCGTAGTCTTTCAGTGACTACAAGACAATGAGCTTAAGACGAGCTCGACCGATTATCGGACAAACGGACGGGCTGAGACCCCAGGCAGGTAGCTCGTAGCTGAGGGAGAATCTCTTCTCCTAGTTGAGTAGCAGTAGAGCATCGTGTACCATAAAGCAAATATTACCCGGAGAAACTACAAGCAGTCGATGTTGTATGAGTCCACGCCTGTTACTCGCAGAGGTGACGCCATGCCTCGGCGTCGTCCTTGCTTGCTTATTTCCTCAACATTACTCACACGCTCGCATGGGCAAAGGCAGCTACGGCACGAAAGAAACTTGAGTTAAGTTGATCGGATCTATTGGCTTCTTCTTAGTACATGCAGTTGGTTGCGCGATACTGTGATCGCTTCTTGAATAAAAACTTGTGTAGCCAGTGTGCGGCTCTAAGGCGGATAGAGTCGGTTGACATTCGTGGTCCTCTCTCTCAGCCGGGCTGAGTCAGCCCAAGCGAGCGCGATGTGAAACATTTTCCACTGCTGTCATTCTCATGGGTTCGTCTCTGCAGTCTAGGGCTTGCTTCAAGCTCGTCTCGAAACGTCTAGCAACGTACAACATAACAACGAGAAGAATAAGCGACGAACGGCAATCAACAGAAGTGTTTTACTTGTACCGTACCAGCGAAGACAGTGTTGAGCGTCGGGATGTTGTTGGCCTTGAGGATTTCTGCCGGCACGTCATTCATCTCGTTGAGCTCCTACGAATAGACACACAAATGAGTTCGGAGCTGTAAGCATTGCACACGCGGCTGTCATACGGTACCTGAATCTCCTTGAAAGAGCCAATGTATTGGATATCCTTGCCTTCCGGGTCCTGCAGGAACACTTGCGGGTAGTTGGCGCGGATGCCACTGGCCTCGAAGTAGCGGTTGCGCGTGTCGCGGTTCTCCTCGAGACTGCAGTCCACCTCCGTGTACGTGATCTTGTTGCCGTCCAGAAGCTGCTTCAGGTGGCCGATCTCATACTTTTGTTCAGTGATGGAGACCATGGAGGAGGTCAGCACAACGCACGTCTGGGATGGATAAAACACTGTTAGCAAAGGATGCAAAAGGGCGGAGGAGCGAATGGTACGCAACGCACCTTGGCAGGACTCATATTGTTAGTAACTTGGGAGAATGGCGAAGCTGGGGCGTCTTGACTTGTGCGTCTTAGTTTGGAGCTGCCGTTTCTTCCTTCGGCCTTTTCGGTAACTGCCTTCGGCTGGATCAGAGCCCTCCACGCACGCGTCGACCGTATACATTCCTTTAAATACGATTTTTGGGTTGATGAAGAGTGGGGGAATGTTCTAGGCCCTCGATGAAGAAGCAGAGCTGCTCAATACAGGGTTCTTTTTGACGCATTCATACTGTCGCAGCCTTACGCAAGGATAAGTCGCTTGACGTGGGAGCAAGTGTCGTGGAATGGCTGGCTGTACGCTTCGTACAACACTCGAATGAAGCCACTTTTAGCCTGATTTCCTGCACTTTGTGAGATGGCTACGCTCTACGTGCAGGCAACAAGTGCACGTTCATGTGCAATCGCGATTCGTGCAGCAAATCAATGCACTGGCATGGTTCTGTGTGAGTTGCATGGAAAACCTAAAAAATGTATTGGAAGGCATTAAAAAAAAAAAACTCTCCAGTATGTAGTACGTATTAACCCTTTCGCGGACAAGGGTAGCATTCTGCTACGAACGAGGGCGTTGCAAAAGCAGGTGTAATTTGAACCCATCAGAACGTAGCAATATGCTACTTTCGAGTTAAAGGGTCGCGTCTTCAATACCGTGTTTTGAAACTTCACCTCCTTGTTTTGGAACAAGAATATCATCCAGTTAAATCACTTGAACAAGTGAAGGGGTAGGTGTATTATATGTTCAAATCGATCAATACCTCTCAATTCTGTTGAATTTTACCAATAAATGACACACCTAGCAAAAGATTGTTGAAGCTCAGGTTGAAGTGATCCATGTATCATCCTTAGTTCAACTTACGATAAAAGTAAGTGGGCACATTGTCATCGTCGATCACTCATCGAGCCATGTGATGATTGTGTTTAGCGGGAGCGTGCTTCTTCGCCAGAACATAGAATATAGGCATTGACTATGACCGTCTCTGGGATGGGCATTTGGTGGAAGTATTGAGCTAGAAGCGATGCTAGAGAAGCTGGTGACGGCGTGACCAGCTTGACTCACGGTGGTGGGAACGCTAGAGGGTGGTTGGACAGTGTGAAAGGGCACAGAAAAGGCAGAAGAAGCTGGACAAGGAGCTGGAGATGCTGGAAAGAATAGAGAGCTGATCGAGTCGCTGAAATAGCTTGATAAGAAAGCTGTTGAAGGCACTAGAGAATGTGAACGAAGCTGTAAGCGTCGCTGGACAAGCCATGGCGTTTTGAAGGCACTGAATAAGCGGTAGAAGACCCTGGATAAGTTGAACAAGTTCGAGGAGGCGCTAACAGGTTATGATGCTGTGCTGAAGATCGAATAAATACGTTGAGGGCCACTAGCCCCTGGAGAAGGTTGCATACGACCGAGAAGAGCTTGTCA
Source organism: Phytophthora capsici (assembly GCA_030324255.1). Lineage (NCBI taxonomy): Eukaryota > Oomycota > Peronosporomycetes > Peronosporales > Peronosporaceae > Phytophthora > Phytophthora capsici. The sequence goes on along the minus strand of CM059362.1, from coordinate 3,319,384 downwards.
AATGCAAGTAGGTACATGTATACTGCAAAGCTTTATGTAGGATGGTAAGTCAATTTAAATTTGCTCATATTATTTTATCCTAGTACGAAATATTTAATGAGAACAAGGAATATAACAACTACAGGTACGCCACATGCTTGCTGCTTTGGAGCATTCGCTCGGATACAAGTAGGGGCACTGCGCAGACATCGGTAGGATGATAAATCGATGTAGAGTTGCCGTTGTTGGCTAGTTAATTTTTTTAATTCTGTGAGAAACACTATAGAACAAAACGGTTTAGAAATGATTGAAAACATTGATTAGCCGACTTCATTAACGTGACCTCGATAGCTACATCCTGTTAGAGATACAGCGCTTGCTCTTGCAGTTGCACCTGAAATACTCGCGGAAATATTCTTTGTCGTTTGAGTACTTGATGGTTATTTCTTCGCCTGCCTTGATTTTCTGGCAAGTCATTATTGCAAGTCGGCGCGTGGAGCCGTCAGGTACATTCACAGCCCAACAATTTGGCTGACAGCTGTGGTTGATGAACTTGGCCATATTTCCGTAGTCGTTCGGGTAGATGTACATCGCCGGATATTTATCCTTGACGTCCGCTAGAACCTCAAATATATATTTTGTATCGGCCAATGTATCTTTCGTTTCCGCGTCAATTAATTCCCCCACAAACTCGATCACAAAGGCATTACGAGGGATTTCTTGCGCCGTTTTCACTCCAAATCCGCGCCCATCGGTCGTCTCGAATAAACACAACGCAGGTGTGTCTTCTTCGTTGAAGTCCCATCCCGACTTTACGTAAGGGAGCGAAAACTTTTCGGTGTGAAGGTTCCGCTGGATGGTTGTATAAGAGTCCAGAATGGATTCTAACCTTCGAGATAATGCTACCTCTTTGCTTTCTTCCTTTTCATGTGCCTTGCTTTCTCCACCTTTTCCCTCGCTCTCATCGGCAATACCGTCACTCTTAGCTTCCATAATACCTTGATCATCGTCTTCAATATACCCACGAGATCTGCGGTAGCGAATTCGCATCTTTTCTTGCGACCTTCTTTATAAGCTCGCTCTTTTTCTCTTTTGCGGTTAGTGTACTCTCGCATTAGCGCCAGTTTGGCTTCCCTTGTCAGTGTCTCTGCTCGAATGGCTCGTTTAATTGGCAGGGCCACACTGCTGCTGGAAGTAATGAAGCGCCCATCGGTGCCGTGGCTGCGGCGAAAGCGCTTCTTTTTGGGGCCCATTTTGCCGCTTGCTGGCTGTGATGGTAGTCAACACCTGAGTCGACTTTGTGACGATTGTTGTATTAGTTAGTAAACGGACTTTTGTGCTCGGTAATAAAATGGATTACCGGTAAAAGTGTGTGTTATGATGCGAGCATTTCATCGGCCATGCTGAGAAAATAATACTAAAAATGCATACAATTACTTCAAAGAACTGCGAATAACTAGTACTACATATTATCTCTGTTTTGGTAGTTGTTATCACGAAGAGAAGAAACACTTACAGCAAACGCATTTCTTTCAGTTTAAAGGCCACTAGATGTAGTATTTGAACAAAAAATGATTTTGAGTTAAATGATTCTAGTAGTATTACTACCTTAATAAACAGAGAAATGTAACCTATAAATGTTGCCCATTTCATCGAATTTAGCCGTGCTTTCACGAGTTCGTAGCAGACCTCTTCACGTGAAATGAACCCAACATTATTGTCTCGATTGTGCATCCTTGGGGAGGCGTGTAGAATCTGATGATGGCGTACCCTTAACTTGTGTACACCGTGAACCTCGACATCGATCGACACTTCTTGCCAGAGGAAATAGTAGACTCACGCAAGCTAGTACGCCAAACTCCCGTCCTTTGACTACTTCTCGCCGCGTGTAACCGCACATCATCGCCCAAAGCCCTGGTAATCGGTGGTGTGGTGCTTCTGGAGCTGGTACAGTTTCCGGCTCGGGTGGACATGCGTTGAGGCTGCTCGTCCCAACATGTATATCTTCACTAGAAGTCAGTCCTGGTAGGTACTATTTGCAGCATCACCGCGGAGCCTGGCGTTACTGGTGAAGCTTACAGGAAGTGCCCACAGCGTACGCCATAGCGCCCAATGTGACCCATCGACGGCCGTTGAGCAGGGACTTGACTGACGTTGGCCGTAAACAGCAACAGCGTTGTAGCCAGCAAAGGCGTTGTAGACAGCGACAGCGTTATAACCAGCAACAGCATTGTTGCCAGCGACAAAATTGTAGCCAGCGGCAGCGTTATAACCAGCAACAGCATTGTTGCCAGCGACAGAACTGTAGATAGCGGCAGCATTGTAGTCGGTGACGGCGTTGTAGGTAGCAACAGCGTTGTAGGTAGTGACAGCGTTGTAGTCAGCGACAGCGTTGTATGTAGCAGTAGCGTTGTAGATAGCGGCAGCATTGTAGGCAGCGGCAGCATTGTATATAGCGGCCGTGTTGAAGGTAGCAGCAAGATTGTAGACGGCGACAGCGCCGTAGATACTGGCAACAACGTAGACGGCGACAGCATTGTATGTAGCGGCCGTGTTGTAGGTAGCAGCGAGATTGTAGACGGCGACAGCGCCGTAGGTACTGGCAACGCCATAGACTGCGACAGCATTGTATGTAGCGGCCGTGTTGTAGGTAGCAGCGAGATTGTAGACGGCGACAGCGCCGTAGGTACTGGCAACGCCATAGACTGCGACAGCATTCTTGACAGCGTCAGCGTTGTAGGTAGCGACAGCATTGTAGACAGTGACAGCATTGTAGACAGCGACAGCGTAGTGGGCGGCGTATAAAATAGCCGTGTTTGGCGACATGGTCGTGGCTTCCAGCCAGATCACCGGAAGGAAGGGTCTACAGCGGTTGGCGGCATGAGGAGGAAGGACTGTGTGGGGCCGGGGAAATTTGGAAATGAACCATTCCAGCATTTTGGCGCGATTCGCGCTAACCTCCTGTGCCCAGGTCGTGGTAGTGTCAGGTTGAAGTATTGCTTGATGTTACCGTCTAACTAGCCGAGCGCCACCCGCTTTGCGGGTGGTAATGCATGTTGGGTTGGAACCCGTGGGGCTCACTGTTCCAGCTCGCCCCACTACTCATCAGCGGCGCCACACCTCCGGCGCGCGCCGTGGCCGAGGCGCTTCCTCGCTTCGCTCGTCAGCGATGGTTTTTAGCCAATCAAATCGCGTATAGCGATCACCGTTATGATGGGCTATATTTGTAATTTTAGTATTCCTGAGTGCAGTCACAACAATAGTTCTATGTTATATAATAGGTGGGACTGCATGTAAAAGTGTGGTGTAGCCAAGGCAACTATGCAGGTTTATGCGCTTAACCGTTGAACGGACAGACGTTCAGACAGACAGACACCGTACTGTCCTACTGTGTTTAGATCAGCGTGCCGGGATCTCGGAATGGTTTCTGATTGGCTGGCCGACGCCAAAGCGAAGACACAGGCGAAAAGTTGAGATGTTGAAGTTCGCGTTTGCGCGCGAAGATCGTTTCGAATCACGTTGAAGTCCAAGTTTTCTCTGATGTCCTTACTTTTTCTGATAGCCAATCAGAATCTGTTCCGAGATCCCGACACGCTGATTGGCGAAGTCAAGCGACGTTTTAGCCTCTGTTTTATCTGATGCTTCCCTTTAAACAGGTCGCGTTTTGGGTCTGCGTGACAAAATTTGGTAAAGGACCAAATATCTTTTGTTGTCTATGTATCGCTTGTCGAAATCTTGGAAATGCACACATAGATCACTACGAAGAACCATGAGGTAAAATGTGTTAAAATCCCTTTACCGCACTGACTAATACTACATACATAAACAATACACCAGAACTTGCTAGTCTGGATTGTGTGTTCACTAAATTTCAAAATGGATAAAAAGAAAGGGTTAAATACGACGTTAACCTTCAACAGTATCTAAATCAGATTTTTACAGGAACCCGACATTGGCAACAGTACCGTACAGAACACTAACACGCGGTACTCCCCAAAATGGAAAATTGCGTTAAAAATCTATAACAGCAGGATTTCTGCTAAGATAAAAAATGCTTTAAAGAAGGCAACACTATGTCCTGCAAGACAAAGGTTACATTCATCACGAGTTTCGAAGCATGGCCAAATGGGCACCAAAGGCATTATTGGTGATATTATAAATCAAGGTCTACTAATGGAGAACCAGGTAAATGCTGGTTATTGTTTTACTGTCCACTACAACGCGTTACCACCACCTTCTGCAAATATTGACATCTGCACCGTCACACCGACTCTTTTTCCTTTCTGCTACAAGATACTTACAGCATGGATCTAGTTTGAAACCGCAGCCATATCGAGCAAATTTACCATCGCCAGCCACTAACGATGTGGTATAAGTTTTGAGGCGGTAGGCTATCAATTGTGAGGTCGACGGGTTGCTCATTGAGCCATAATGGTGATCTGTAGTATGCGCACTTCCGGCACAAACACGCCCGCCAGACATCGTGAAATCGACGCTTGTCCGCAATGACGTCCACCTCATTCATTGCCATGAACAAGTTCTCAGCGTCGTTGAGGCTTCTCTCAAAACCGCTGCACTCTTCTTCTAGGTATTGTAACTTTCCCGGCCATATCGGTGAACTACGCCGCAGAACAATCCACCGATTCCACATGGTGTCGAGTTCTTTTCCTTTCTCCGCCACGAAGGCTTTTAAATACCGTAGCCGGCATTGCAACATATCCCGATTGATCTGTATTCAAGACACATGTTAGAAATACGGTTGTTAACTGGAATTGACACAGTAGTGACACCTTTGAAAGTTCCATACACTGGTCGAGCCATCGAATCATCCAAATGTAGTTGTGCTTGCAGGTGTCGTCTCCATCACAAAAACGCCGATGTAAAAGATACATCTCTCTGACAGGCAAACTCTCGATAAAGTCGTCAACGTCTGGAGTGCTCGAAGATGGCCAGTCATTTACCTGATACCAGAAGAAGTCAGATGATGTCCATGATATTTCGTAATTTTGTAATACAGCTCTCAGGACTAGAAGGAATAACGTACCCGGTTATCTGCTGGAACAAATATCGGGAGAAGGGTATCGAATTCGAGTCTCTTGTGGCAACTAAAAGGGACGAGGGATAGTGAAATCGAATGCCTGGGGATTGTTCTCTTACCACCATTTGTTACAATCTCGTTGATTGTTGGTAGCTAGACGAATACAACAACGTTAGGTCATTTGGATGCTACACGTCTGCTTGTTGTTCTCACTTGAATAGGATTAAGACGGGAATCCGTGGCTTGGAAATCCGTAGTTCTGGCCATATTGTGAAATGAGGAGGGATACGATCAAGTGGGTTCAGTAGAGGGGGAGGAGGGAATGTACCCACTAACTTGGGTGCTCGCACCCTTTCTGGACTTCACGTAAAAAATCATATCTGGTGGGTTACTTATCGCAGACAACTCATCCGTATGCCCAAACATAATGACTTATTAGTGGTCACGAACCCGTTGATTTTGGGGAAAGACGCAATTTGTAAGCTTTTCTTTACGAAGGCAAGATAGAATGAAAGTGCCACGATTCTCTGTAGTTAACTACAAAATACTCAATGCGAACTATGAATTTAATAACTACAGGTACGGTACATGGTTGCTGCTCGATAAACTTCGCTCAGATACAAGTAGGGACACTGCGGAGGCATCGGCAGGATGATAAAGCTGTTGATGTTGTTGGCTAGTTAATTTTTTTTACTTCTGTAAAAACACCTATACCACAAGATAGTTTAAAAATGATTGAAAACACTGATTGTCCTTTTTGCAAGTCGGCGGGACTGTCATGTACATTCACAACCCTGCCGTTTAGATATTGCTGTTCCCAAGGTGCAACGCTGAGGAACGATGTAGGAAAACGACGATGGCGTGTCCTCTACCGTCAGGATACTCGGCAATAGCGTGTATACAGACGTCGATCACCCCTCTTACCGGACCAAGTACAGCCCCACGAAAGCACCAAACTCCCGTCCGTTGACTACTTCTCGCCGCGTGTAACCGCACATCATCGCCCAAAGCCCTGGTAATCGGTGGTGTGGTGCTTCTGGAGCTGGTACAGTTTCCGGCTCGGGTGGACATGCGTTGAGGCTGCTCGTCCCAACATGTATATCTTCACCAGAAGTCAGTCCTGGTAGGTACTATTTGCAGCATCACCGCGGAGCCTGGCGTTACTGGTGAAGCTCACAGGAAGTGCCGACAGCGTACGCCATAGCGCCCAATGTGACCCATCGACGGCCGTTGAGCAGGGACTTGACTGACGTTGGCCGTAAACAGCCCAGCATTGTTGCCAGCGACAGAACTGTAGATAGCGGCAGCATTGTAGTCGGTGACGGCGTTGTAGGTAGCAACAGCGTTGTAGGTAGTGACAGCGTTGTAGTCAGCGACAGCGTTGTATGTAGCAGTAGCGTTGTAGATAGCGGCAGCATTGTAGGCAGCGGCAGCATTGTATATAGCGGACGTGTTGTAGGTAGCAGCAAGATTGTAGACGGCGACAGCGCCGTAGATACTGGCAACAACGTAGACGGTGACAGCATTGTATGTAGCGGCCGTGTTGTAGGTAGCAGCGAGATTGTAGACGGCGACAGCGCCGTAGGTACTGGCAACGCCATAGACTGCGACAGCATTCTTGACAGCGTCAGCGTTGTAGGTAGCGACAGCATTGTAGACAGTGACAGCATTGTAGACAGCGACAGCGTAGTGGGCGGCGTATAAAATAGCCGTGTTTGGCGACATGGTCGTGGCTTCCAGCCAGATCACCGGAAGGAAGGGTCTACAGCGGTTGGCGGCATGAGGAGGAAGGACTGTGTGGGGCCGGGGAAATTTGGAAATGAACCATTCCAGCATTTTGGCGCGATTCGCGCTAACCTCCTGTGCCCAGGTCGTGGTAGTGTCAGGTTGAAGCATTGCTTGATGTTACCGTCCAATCAGCGTGCCGGGATCTCGGAATGGTTTCTGATTGGCTGGCCGACGCCAAAGCGAAGACACAGGCGAAAAGTTGAGATGTTGAAGTTCGCGTTTGCGCGCGAAGATCGTTTCGAATCACGTTGAAGTCCAAGTTTTCTCTGATGTCTTTACTTTTTCTGATAGCCAATCAGAATCTGTTCCGAGATCCCGACACGCTGATTGGCGAAGTCAAGCGACGTTTTAGCCTCTGTTTTACGCGATGCTCCTCATAAAACTGGGTGTGGTAAAGGACCAAATATCTTTTGTTGAGTATGTGTCGCTTGTTGATAGAAAACCTAGGAAATGTACATGTAGATACACAACAAATTATCAATACTAAGTAAACAGGAAACCCCAACTCCATGTCAACGGGCCCGCGCAGTTTGCATTGCTTCCGATGGTATTTACAAGTGACATCTGTTCGACGTCTTTCTGTTATATAATTATAATGCAAACAATTGCGGGTTCACATTACCGCTTTGGTTGTGTTGGGTCTCGCTATAAAGAGCACATACGTCAATGCCAAGATAGTAAACTAGCGTCGCTGTATTTTAATTGATGTTTCAGTCTTTTCATGCCATGTTCACTACAGAAGAACGATCGATATTCATTACCTGGAATGCGTTATGGATGACCAGCTGGAACATCTTCCGTCTCCATTCTGGCAATTCTTGGCTTGATTCTTTAACTAAGTTCTTGTTGATCCCTTGGCTACAAAGCTACACCAACGTATATCTCACTAGGTGTGAAATTGTCTGTGCGAGACCTGTTGGGCTCGGCATCGAGGCCCGACTGTATTCGTTTGGGAGCAAAGTGAACTCTTCTTTACTGCCATACAATCTTTTGCCAAAGTCGGTCTTGGATTCGCCACGTTGACTTCCTTCATACGGCACATCAGCTGGACCTGGCACTGAGCGCCCCCGAACTATGAAGTACGCTGTTCAATTCGTTGATGTGTTTTTTTTTCATGAAGGATTGAAGGATTGACTCTGTTGGATACATGAAGACCCCGAAGTAAAACGCACAGTAGAAGAAGAAAGATGCAGAAGACAGAAAGCTCTCGTCAACGCAGCCAGTTACGCCCGTGTATTAATCTACACGCCTTAAGTCTTTCGATAGTGTAACTTTCGGAGCGAGGACTTAATGGAATGCTTCCGTAATGCCCACTACCTGTACTTATACCAGTAATCTTCACTTGGGCCGCAAGGCAGTATCGACAGTGAGGGGTGGCGACGGGCCTGTATACCGTCCCACCTGATCGTAGCCTTCACGGATAGACCGGGTCGATTTAGAGAGCTTACGACAATTTCAACTATTGTTTCATACTTTCCACGCTATATCCCAGGTATGCTATACGGCGTTGTTAGCCGAAGCCTGCAAAAAGAGGCTATCCGGTCACTGCAACATCCCCCGTTGGTTCTGAGACTCGGGATGCCCGTCAGCAGGACAAAAGTCCGCGGCCAAAATGTCCTCACAACGGGGGTTCGCGGTCGTTGTGAGAACATTTCGACCGCGAACCCCCGTTGTGAGGACATTTCGTTGTGAGAACATTTCGCCGCGAACCCCCGTTGTGAGGACATTTTGGCCGCGGACTTCTGTCCTGCTGACGGGCATCCCGAGTCTCAGAACCAACGGGGGATGTTGCAGTGACCGGATAGCCTCTTTTTGCAGGCTTCGGCTAACAACGCCGTATAGCATACCTGGGATATAGCGTGGAAAGTATGAAACAATAGTTGAAATTGTCGTAAGCTCTCTAAATCGACCCGGTCTATCCGTGAAGGCTACGATCAGGTGGGACGGTATACAGGCCCCGTCGCCACCCCTTACTGTCGATACTGCCTTGCGGCCCAAGTGACGATTACTGGTATAAGTACAGGTAGTGGGCATTACGGAAGCATTCCATTAAGTCCTCGCTCCGAAAGTTACACTATCGAAAGACTTAAGGCGTGTAGATTAATACACGGGCGTAACTGGCTGCGTTGACGAGAGCTTTCTGTCTTCTGCATCTTTCTTCTTCTACTGTGCGTTTTACTTCGGGGTCTTCATGTATCCAACAGAGTCAATCCTTCAATCCTTCATGAAAAAAAAACACATCAACGAATTGAACAGCGTACTTCATAGTTCGGGGGCGCTCAGTGCCAGGTCCAGCTGATGTGCCGTATGAAGGAAGTCAACGTGGCGAATCCAAGACCGACTTTGGCAAAAGATTGTATGGCAGTAAAGAAGAGTTCACTTTGCTCCCAAACGAATACAGTCGGGCCTCGATGCCGAGCCCAACAGGTCTCGCACAGACAATTTCACACCTAGTGAGATATACGTTGGTGTAGCTTTGTAGCCAAGGGATCAACAAGAACTTAGTTAAAGAATCAAGCCAAGAATTGCCAGAATGGAGACGGAAGATGTTCCAGCTGGTCATCCATAACGCATTCCAGGTAATGAATATCGATCGTTCTTCTGTAGTGAACATGGCATGAAAAGACTGAAACATCAATTAAAATACAGCGACGCTAGTTTACTATCTTGGCATTGACGTATGTGCTCTTTATAGCGAGACCCAACACAACCAAAGCGGTAATGTGAACCCGCAATTGTTTGCATTATAATTATATAACAGAAAGACGTCGAACAGATGTCACTTGTAAATACCATCGGAAGCAATGCAAACTGCGCGGGCCCGTTGACATGGAGTTGGGGGGTTTCCTGTTTGCTTAGTATTGATAATTTGTTGTGTATCTACATGTACATTTCCTAGGTTTTCTATCAACAAGCGACACATACTCAACAAAAGATATTTGGTCCTTTACCACACCCAGTTTTATGAGGAGCGTCGCGTAAAACAGAGGCTAAAACGTCGCTTGACTTCGCCAATCAGCGTGTCGGGATCTCGGAACAGATTCTGATTGGCTATCAGAAAAAGTAAAGACATCAGAGAAAACTTGGACTTCAACGTGATTCGAAACGATCTTCGCGCGCAAACGCGAACTTCAACATCTCAACTTTTCGCCTGTGTCTTCGCTTTGGCGTCGGCCAGCCAATCAGAAACCATTCCGAGATCCCGGCACGCTGATTGGACGGTAACATCAAGCAATGCTTCAACCTGACACTACCACGACCTGGGCACAGGAGGTTAGCGCGAATCGCGCCAAAATGCTGGAATGGTTCATTTCCAAATTTCCCCGGCCCCACACAGTCCTTCCTCCTCATGCCGCCAACCGCTGTAGACCCTTCCTTCCGGTGATCTGGCTGGAAGCCACGACCATGTCGCCAAACACGGCTATTTTATACGCCGCCCACTACGCTGTCGCTGTCTACAATGCTGTCACTGTCTACAATGCTGTCGCTACCTACAACGCTGACGCTGTCAAGAATGCTGTCGCAGTCTATGGCGTTGCCAGTACCTACGGCGCTGTCGCCGTCTACAATCTCGCTGCTACCTACAACACGGCCGCTACATACAATGCTGTCGCCGTCTACGTTGTTGCCAGTACCTACGGCGCTGTCGCCGTCTACAATCTCGCTGCTACCTACAACACGGCCGCTACGTACAATGCTGCCGCTGGCTTCAACGCTGTTGCTACCTATAACGCTGTCGCCGACTACAATGCTGCCGCTATCTACAACGCTACTGCTACATACAATGCTGTCGCTGACTACAACGCTGTCGCTATCTACAATGCTGCCGCTATCAACAGCGCTGTCGCTGTCTATAGTGCTGTCGCTGTCTTCAATCCTGCCGCTGGCTACAACGGTGTTGCCGCCTTCAACGTCTTTGCTGTCTACACCGCTGCTACTCGTTACAATGCCGCCACCGCCTACAACGTTGTTGCTATCCCCATCGCTGCTGGTGGCTACAACGCCGTCGCTGCCTTTAACGCTGCTGCTGGGTACAACGCCGCCGCTGCCGACAACCCCAACGATCTGCTGCAACGTACTACGCTGTCACCGCCTACAACGCTGTTACCTCTCATGATTAACGTCTGTCAATGCTTTCTGCCGTGGACAGCAGCTAATTCCCAGTTTTGTAACACGTTGGTCTGTACCGCGAGAGATGCTACGTTCTTGGGCGTCTAATCCAGACGGACACACTGGTATCTAGTCAAAAATTTTATGTTATGTTAGTATACTTATCTCAATATGTTTGGTCCGTATCAATTTATTATCCTACCGATAACTCTGTAATATACCTACTTGCACCTGACCGAAACCTCCAAAGTATGCGGCGCACCTGTAGTTATTACATTCATTGTTCTCACTTGAAATTTTATGGTTGACTACAACCAAGCCATCTTGGTATTAAGTCCTTATATTTTAGTATACTTAACTCCATATATTCGGTCCATATCAATTTATCATCCTACCGATACCTCTGCAATATACCTACTTGCACCTGACCGAAACCTCCCAAGCAGCAAGTATGCGACGCACCTGTAGTTATTACATTCATTGTTCTCATTTGAATTTTATGGTTGACTACAACAAAGCCAACTTGGTATCAAGTCCTTATATTTTAGTATACTTAACTCCATATATCCGGTCCATATCAATTTATCATCCTACTGCTACCTCTGCTAAATACCTACTTGCACCTGGCCGAAACCTCCCAAGCAGCAAGTATGCGGCGCACCTGTAGTTATTACATTCATTGTTCTCACTTGAAATTTTATGGTTGACTACAACAAAGGCATCTTGGTATCACGCTAAAATATGATAGACAAAAACGCAAACTTTGACTTCCCCTAATAGAACGGTATCGTGAAATCATTTTTGTTTTATACGCACCGTTATTGTCCTCGGTCGGCCTAGGTTGGGGAGATAGGCGATGCAACCCAATAGTGGATTTCTAGCACTTCTACTGTATCGCCTTCGCATACTCTTCTCTGCTCGACTTTGTAAATGGCACCAATTGTGTACCCATTCAGAATAGGCATGGTTCAATTCAGTTTAAACAATAGGATGATCTTAGTACGAAATGTTAAACGAAAACAACGACTTTAAAAACTACATGTGCATTATGTACCTGCTGGTTGGGAGAATTCGATCAGACCCAAGCAGGTGTAATACGGAGGCGTCGGTGGGTTGATAAATCGATATAGAGTTGTTGTTGGCTAGATTATTTTCCAACTCTATTAATAATTCGCTACTGGCTATAGCTTATAGCATAAGGTATTATTATATTTATGGTAAACTCAGTAGTACACAGAATTGGCTTCAATGTTAGCGTGCTCGATATTGAAATGAATTACCGATACTTTCCTTGTTGTTGTGTTCAGTTTTGAATGAAAATTAACTTTAATTTGTAGGTTCCTTAATGCGTTGTTTCGGCCTTGTGATAATTTTTAAAAACTGCGATATCTGAGCACAATGCAAGGATTCGTTTCCTATGCTTGATTATCGTCTTATTCTCACCTCCTCCTGTCATGGGTTTCTAAAAGAACTAGTTGTCCTTCATGGCATTGCACACCGCAGCTCTGGTCAGTTGATTTTTTTTTTCGTACAGCGTAGTAGCCTGCCAGCACCTCCACCATCTTGTTCAGCAGCTCTGGGTCCGTATTATATCAAGCTCTCTTACACTGTGTGTCAAATGACATCGTTCGTTAGCAAATAAAAAGGAACGTTTTTTTCGTATAAAGTTGTGTTAGTCTGTCTACATCACTGAGAGAACAATTAGGGCGAAACTATGAAGAGGTTTACTAATTAAATTGCGAGAAATGGAAAACATACCGGAACTCGAGCGTCGGCAACGGCTTATTGCTACAGAAATCCAAGCGTATCAAGATGTACTTACCGCATACAAGAATCTCCGCCGGGTTCGGCAGACACGCGATGAAAATGGTGTTGCGATTCAGGCAGCTGTGGCACGCGTGGCTCGGAGTTTTGATACGCTTATCCAAGCCCGTCAATTAGCGGATCAAGCAGACCAGATTTGTTATGATGCGTTTGACAGAGCCCTTAATGCTGAAAGAAGTCAGCGTCGGGAAGAGCAGAATGCTCAATTCACCGCATTCTGGGAGACGCTTATGCCAACACCAGCAGCGCTGCTACGGCGCCAGATTGTTAATCGCGCCCCAGAACCAGGGGCAATGGCCGACGCAAGCTCCCGAGGAAGCGATGACACCGAGGAAACCGAAATTTTTGATCTAACAGACTCTGATTGAGAAGAAGGACACTAAACGTCTTACTAAACGCTAGCTACGAAATTCTAGCATTTGAACTAAGTTGTCTAACACTTAATACTTTTCTATTTTGTTTATTAACATCTTTATTAAGATCAACTCACTGCTACATTGCTTATGTGCAAATTTTTCAGTTGATCATCGGCACAGCGTCGTAGGATGATGCCTCCTGTAGCTTGTTCAGCTTCTACAGCTCCTTCGACAGCTTGATGGGTACAACCTACAGCTTCCCCAGAGCCTCCACTACCACAAGCCTTTTCGGCTTCTCCAGCGTTTCTGTAACTTGTCCGGCGCCCCGAGTGCCTGTCACGCGCCTCCAGCGCCTCGTCCACCTGGTAGAACAGTTTAGTGAAGAGCGCTACAGCAATTATACCTGCCTCTTAACTTACCGTGTTCTAGGTATACTCAGTGTCGGTCACAGCTGCTGTGCAGCCGTGTAGCTTTCCATGGCGGCGAGGTCACTGCCCCGTGAGGTAGCGTGATTATTGCTAATATTATCGTTTATCGTTTGGCGGGAACAATAAGAACATATTCACATATTAGCTGCCCCAGGTTTGGTCCTCGAAGCCTTGTTTACTGCGTCAGTATTATCACAGACGCATCGTCCACGTCCTCACCTTCATCAGCATCACGCGTCTTAACGCTTAGCTTCTCCGACTGCTGTTAAATAGTATCCCATGTATTTTAAAATATATAACTCGGAAGACACATTACCATTATGGCAATATTTGCATTACGTAACTTGATTTTTTTATGTTTGATGTGACACAATTGAAAGGATTAACTCATGCTTATGTACAGTACAACTCGTAGTCAAATATACGCCCAAATCAGCGAGAAATATGTTTGCGGGGCCAAAAGATTTGTTGCGCATGTTCGGAATGGAGTAGAGTCCTAAACTAGCAAGGACGTGCCTATGAACGCCGTGCCGTTCGATATGTTGTCTCTTCGGTACGTGGACCAACTGCACTGCGTGGTTTCACGGTAACGTTGGGTTCTGCAGCTGAATGTCGTAGATAATGAAGACGTCGAAAAAGGCGCCCAACACTATGTAGCCGGGTGTCTTCCACCATGGCAGGCGGCCGTAAACGCAGTGCGACAGCGTCACAACAGTGTTGGGACGCCCCCTCGGAGCCTTCAGAGAACTAGACGACGATGATGAGCTCGTCGTATGAGCCAGGAATGGTGGTGGGTTACTTTGAAGTCATGAGTATAATTTATACTATAAAGGGGGATATACTTGTTGGGGTCGAAATACAATGGTAGGCAGATCACAAGAAAAACACAATGCTGGTGCCTGTTTGTTATCGGAATCTCTATTTCTACATGGCAAGCACAATACTAGCGACAGCTTGTTATCGGAATCTCTATTTCTACGCGACAAGCATGTAATGCAATATAATGGTGTACGTGTTCTTAGACTCGTTTTATATCTTCGAGTACCAGTAGGCACAACGTTGTTTTAAAGACCACGACACAGATATTGCAATAGGATGGCGAAGCTCCCAGAGAGAACAAAACGCGCGGTTACATCCTACACGATGTCGAGTGCAGACCCTCTCCGTAAGAACGACGTGTGTCAACCGTGGTAACGATGTCGCCATTTCTTCAAGGGCCATATTACTGGTTGGGTCGAATACAAGGTTATTTGCGTACAAAATGGTTGCACGAACCGCCTGGGTATAGGTTGCACTCTCCAATGATCTTATATCGCCATGAAAAACCGAAATAGCCTCGAGCCTGCGGTATCTCGCAGCTTCACAGCGAAGTAAAGTCTCTGAAATTCGTGCCAATTGTCGCTGTAGCTCGATACCGATGCAAACCCCAACGCGTGTTTCAAGCGCAACTTGAGCGATAATATTCCCAACCCCAGATCCAATATCGAGAAAAACATCATCCCGCTGTAGGTCTGGTAGAGCAGCTAGGATAGCGGAAACACCAACTGGGGTCACTTCACCTGTATGTTGATCAGGTGAATTAATTGTTTGTCGTGGGACAGATGCAAACAGCTTTGGAATGACAAAGTGCGGGTTGGTACATCGTTCAGCTCTGGCTTCTGTGCGTACATCGCCGCAACGTTTCTTGATTTTTCCACCTGTGAATTGCCTTCGAAATCCGTTTAAATCTGTGCCGTATGTTCGCTTCAGCGTTTTTAATCGGATCTGTAATTGCCGCTGCGTTTTGCCACATGATTGCATCCTCAACCACACTTTTTGCCAGGAGATCTTTCTTCCTGCGTCGGTTTCTTTCTTAGCTAATCGGTACAAGCGAAGATCATCGTTGTCTGAGAAATCTGCCATTTCGTGATTAAGAAAAAACGCAAATGACATACTCAACAAAAGATATTTGGTCCATTACCAAATGTTGTCACGCAGACCCAAAATGCTCCCTCTTTTAAGCGAGGCATCCGATAAAACAGAGGCTAAAACGTCGCTTGACTTCGCCAATCAGCGTGTCGGGATCTCGGAACAGATTCTGATTGGCTATCAGAAAAAGTTAAGACATCAGAGAAAACTTGGACTTCAACGTGATTCGAAACGATCTTCGCGCGCAAACGCGAACTTCAACATCTCAACTTTTCGCCTGTGTCTTCGCTTTGGCGTCGGCCAGCCAATCAGAAACCATTCCGAGATCCCGGCACGCTGATTGGACGGTAACATCAAGCAATGCTTCAACCTGACACTACCACGACCTGGGCACAGGAGGTTAGCGCGAATCGCGCCAAAATGCTGGAATGGTTCATTTCCAAATTTCCCCGGCCCCACACAGTCCTTCCTCCTCATGCCGCCAACCGCTGTAGACCCTTCCTTCCGGTGATCTGGCTGGAAGCCACGACCATGTCGCCAAACACGGCTATTTTATACGCCGCCCACTACGCTGTCGCTGTCTACAATGCTGTCACTGTCTACAATGCTGTCGCTACCTACAACGCTGACGCTGTCAAGAATGCTGTCGCAGTCTATGGCGTTGCCAGTACCTACGGCGCTGTCGCCGTCTACAATCTCGCTGCTACCTACAACACGGCCGCTACATACAATGCTGTCGCAGTCTATGGCGTTGCCAGTACCTACGGCGCTGTCGCCGTCTACAATCTCGCTGCTACCTACAACACGGCCGCTACATACAATGCTGTCGCCGTCTACGTTGTTGCCAGTACCTACGGCGCTGTCGCCGTCTACAATCTCGCTGCTACCTACAACACGGCCGCTACGTACAATGCTGCCGCTGGCTTCAACGCTGTTGCTACCTATAACGCTGTCGCCGACTACAATGCTGCCGCTATCTACAACGCTACTGCTACATACAATGCTGTCGCTGACTACAACGCTGTCGCTATCTACAATGCTGCCGCTATCAACAGCGCTGTCGCTGTCTATAGTGCTGTCGCTGTCTTCAATCCTGCCGCTGGCTACAACGGTGTTGCCGCCTTCAACGTCTTTGCTGTCTACACCGCTGCTACTCGTTACAATGCCGCCACCGCCTACAACGTTGTTGCTATCCCCATCGCTGCTGGTGGCTACAACGCCGTCGCTGCCTTTAACGCTGCTGCTGGGTACAACGCCGCCGCTGCCGACAACCCCAACGATCTGCTGCAACGTACTACGCTGTCACCGCCTACAACGCTGTTACCTCTCATGATTAACGTCTGTCAATGCTTTCTGCCGTGGACAGCAGCTAATTCCCAGTTTTGTAACACGTTGGTCTGTACCGCGAGAGATGCTACGTTCTTGGGCGTCTAATCCAGACGGACACACTGGTATCTAGTCAAAAATTTTATGTTATGTTAGTATACTTATCTCAATATGTTTGGTCCGTATCAATTTATTATCCTACCGATAACTCTGTAATATACCTACTTGCACCTGACCGAAACCTCCAAAGTATGCGGCGCACCTGTAGTTATTACATTCATTGTTCTCACTTGAAATTTTATGGTTGACTACAACCAAGCCATCTTGGTATTAAGTCCTTATATTTTAGTATACTTAACTCCATATATTCGGTCCATATCAATTTATCATCCTACCGATACCTCTGCAATATACCTACTTGCACCTGACCGAAACCTCCCAAGCAGCAAGTATGCGACGCACCTGTAGTTATTACATTCATTGTTCTCATTTGAATTTTATGGTTGACTACAACAAAGCCAACTTGGTATCAAGTCCTTATATTTTAGTATACTTAACTCCATATATTCGGTCCATATCAATTTATCATCCTACTGCTACCTCTGCTATATACCTACTTGCACCTGACCGAAACCTCCCAAGCAGCAAGTATGCGGCGCACCTGTAGTTATTACATTCATTGTTCTCATTTGAATTTTATGGTTGACTACAACAAAGCACCATCTGGACCAAACATGTTGAACTAAGTATACTATCGCCGCCATACAAAATATGACTTGATATCAAGATGGCTTTGTTGTTGTCAACCACAAATATCAAATAAAGGCAATAAATGTGATAACTGCAGGTACGCCACATGCTTGCTGCTTGGAGGCTTCTTGCAAGCAGGTATATCGCGGAGGTATCGGTAGGATGACAATTTCGTTGATACCTAGATGAAGCTTAGGGTGGTGCGACGCTTTCTTTATAAAAGTGCATTGTCCACTGGTGGCTCGATCACCTCGGACTCATAACACCATGACAAAATCTTAACCCTCGTATTCTCATCGTGGTTGATGGTCTCGTATTGTCAGGATAGGCTGAGACCAATTACGTCAAGGATTGGTATTGCGTTGCTGAGCCGTACGAAGACGCAGTTCGTAAATCCACACCCACACGTCTCTGGATTTAAGTATGATTGCGAGTGTCATCAACTACGCCAAAACCATAATAGTGGGTTGCCCTGAGTACGAAAGCCTTATCCGTTAATCAGCAAAACGCATCATCGAAATGAAACTCTAGCTACGACCTTACGAGAAATCCGTATCTGATGAGGAGTTCGAGTTCCTGGCCGTCAGTAATGAAAACAAGGTGGTAACTATGGTTTAGTCTCGTGGACCGATTGCATATTTAAAAAGCGTTTATCATTACCGAAAGAGGGCTTGGTTTCTTGGCCGGGCACCCGGTCGATGATATTGGGGGTGGATTGGCAGCGAGACTCGAAAAGAAATGTATTTCTGTTTGCCATGTATGGCTTTGATGATTTAGTCTGGAACGGAATTTTTTGTTACGGGATGTACGAGCAAGACACGTAATTGGACGCTAACCTCGCTTACGCAGCGATAGGAGTTGATCAACACGAGTACACCGTTGCTGTCAACGGTAAGAAGCAGCACACTGAAAGCCCAGTGCTATCGAAAGCCGTGACCCTTTCGTGCTTGTCAGATCAGGCTCTCGTAGTTACGGGTGCGAAGGCGACCGCCGTCTTGTTTGAAGGCCATCCAGGTACCAGCACTAAGTTGGCATGGAACATGTCTTCACCGTTCACGCACGTCCGCCGGAATTCTCGAATACATTGCCAAGTGATCTAACCACTTTCAAACGTTCACGTTTCTCTTTTTCCGCAACGATAAAGGGTTCTTTGATCTTGTACAATTCCGAAGTCAGTCGAATGTTTCCTTTGGCAGAAAACAGTTCGTTTGGCAGATAAAACCTATGGAATTTCTCCCAGCATGTTAGGTCAGTGTCCGGGCACATGTACGGCTTTGGTTTGTCGCTATAAACGCCACGGCATAAGCACACGCTGTGCTTTCCACAGAAATCCGTCATCTCGGTCGGCCACCGGTCTTCCCATCGGCAAATAATGCACCCTCTACGCTTGCGGCCACAATTTTTAAAGACTTGTCGCGATGTTACTGCTATACAGTCCTTTCGGGGGCTTTGGTGAGGTTTGACGGTTACATACAGTTCTCGGGGGCTTGTGTGATTTTCACCTGGAGGCACACCGTTCTCAAAACTGACAGCTTCAAATGCCATTCTACCATCACTTGGTGCATCAACCCACTGTCCAGAAATCAATTCAGAAGCGAGTTCAATGATGAATCTTCTGTGAGGATCACGTTGCTTTGTCACGTCAACCACGCATCGGCGAGTGAGATAGGCATTTGACCTAGCAATGTCGATCAGTGCCAGGGCTAACTTTTTATGCCACTTTTTGTAGGAATGTCCATCTGCTAGGGAGAATCGGGCCCGAATTTGATCAAGTCGATCCACCCCTTGCATGAACTGGTTGTATTGCTTTACAGACTCCGGGGCTGGGAATTGTTTCGAAGTAGCTCCAACTTGGCGCTCAACGTTGACCACGCTAGATCCGTCCGCGTTTGAAACAATTTGCACCACACTACCATCACACCACGATTCTGCAACTATGGCGTGCTTGGCCGAAACACCTTGACGGAAATCCCCACGAGACGAATGATGCTTGTCTAGCATTGTGTGTCTTGGAAAATGTTTGCTGGTTCCTCGAACTGTCCCACGCCCGTAGAGCCCTCGTAGACGCAAAGCTTGTAGTAATTGTATCGATGTGTAGTAGTTGTCGGTATTCAGCACCCGATTGGAACCATAAATTGGTCTGGCGACCTCTAGCACAAGGCTGCGGATCGCAGACACTTTTTCCGTAACCCATTCCTGCTGCAACTGTGACGCTTCTTCTGTTGGAACCACGCCTTCAAGCCGGTCGGCGATCTCGCTATTGCAATGTAACCTATAGTTCACCGCTATCCATGAGGTCGCACAGCACAGCATGTATAATCGAAAGTGATACTTTCCGGTGGGCTTCATGGGATTATACACGATCATGTGACGGCCGAATTTGGATCGGCACGCAATGCTGCTCTCATCAAGCGCCACATTACGTCCGATATCAATGTAGCGGCCACCAGTACATTTTAACAAGTTGAGTAACGGGCGGATGCGCGCAGCTGGATCACGGTTCGCTGCTGAAGGGGCCGCAAGGAAGCAAAAGCACTTTCGGATCAATTTGAATCGCCGAAGTGGCATGACCTTCTCCAGCCCAGACGATGTGCTGTTTCCGAGGATCGTGTCCTCCGGTTGGGCGCCCCAATAATTGGCGTACTCGCCCTTGTTGTTGATGCTCATATAGAACAGAATTCCAATGAATTTCATCATCTCGGCCAACGTTATAGCAGGCTGAAGCTTCACTTCCTTCACGATGGCGTACGCATTGCTCTCAGTGACGATTTGACGCCAGAAATACAATGGAATATAGGCTAGAAAGCTTGATGAAGCCGAATGTGTGAAAAGCCGTATAGATTCAGGCCTCACGCGGGCCTTTGTAGACCCGTCACTGTGGGTGTAGAGGTCTGTCGGCGCTTCCATCTGCAATCGTGGGTCGAATTTCATGCTTTTCACAGCTTCTACTTCACCTAAGCTTATAGGCATCGGTCTCACGGGGTCGAATTCGTCCATGCCCTCAGCCACAACAAGATTCTCGATGGTTGCATCTGGAGGGAGCGATTCGTCTTCTGGGACAGAGATCAACGCATTCCAAGAAGGCTTCGCTGTAGTTCGTGTTAGCAGCCGATAGTTCTCAATGCCGCGTTGAACAACTCCGATGTCTAGCGAGTGTACTTGGTTCTGGAACAAGCTGTCCAACCAACGAATCTCGTAGCGTATGGCCTTCTTCTGTACTGTTCGCCGACAAACACGGCCAACAATAAAGGAATTCCCCACTTGTGCTAATAGCGGCTTCAACGTCTTTGTTACAATCCAGGGCTCTTTCGAAGGTGAAAACGCAATCAAAGTGTTTAAATACAGCTCGGAAATCGGCTCCGGTTGGTCGTTATTCTCATTATCTCCACCAGAGCGAACTTCTCCACTTTGATCTTCTGCACCTCCCCGGGCATCTCCGCACATACCACCCCCTTGTTCATCCCCAGCTTCAGCATCGGTTTGATTCCCAATCCAATATACACCACCTTCTTCAACGGTACTATCACCATTACCACGATGTCCACCGCGATGGGCTTGTCCATCTTCACAACGAACACCATTTTGCTCGGCTCCAAGATCACCTGGTCCTTCATGCATATCGCCTTCATGCTTATCTTCACTGCTATCGTCGCCTTGTTCATCCTCGTAACTAAATCTGCCCTGTTCTACTCCATGTCTGGCACCAACCCGCCCACCGTTTTCGTTACCCAGTTCTCCATGAATTCCACCACTAAGTCTGCCTATGTTCACAAGACGTAGGGTAGTTTCACCAAACTCACGTTCATCAGACTGGGAATCACTGTCATCGCAATGTACAGGTTCATTAACCCCACTCGCCCCCAATTCGCTAACGAAAACAGCGTCGCTGCCAAGCTTTGTCGGTATTATTGTCACAATGTCCCCATCTACACGAATCGCTTGCTTATTGAGACCCCGATAGTAAAGAACCAGTGCATCTTCGCCAAGGAAATAGTCCTCTCCTTCGATACCGTTTGGGTCTTGCCCAGGCTTTACATAGCGGTACCGGGTATCGAGGCTGCTCCTTCGAGGAGGTTTAGCCGTCCATCCGTCTTGGCGAAGAAGTCTCCAAATCTCTTTGAACAAGGTAATACCCTCTGTGGGTTCAAAACGTTACCAAATAGTGCCGTTGTATAGGTTTAACGCACAGAGAGCTTACCTCGTAACACAGTTGGTTTAACGTTCGCCCCAGCACGCACTGGTAAGCGTCGACGCTTAGGTATTCCATCCGATGTACCAGGAGGGTGCCGCTTTGCTCGTCCCATTGTTTCTTTCTCGTGGGTTTTGAAGTGGGGAGAGAAGGGAATGTTGGTAGGTAGGTAGGTAGGTAGGTAGGTATGTAGGTAGATAGGTAGGTAAATAGGTTGGTGAAATCAGCCTGTGCAGCTGACTGTCTTCATACCTACGTTGAAAGATACGCCGAAGATATCGCTGGTACCACTGGAGTGAATCTGGATACCACGCCAATTGCCAGCCAATGAACTGATACCTGCGCCTTTTCGAGATTTCAAAGTTTTTTTTTGGCCAATCGTATAGCAGAATTTTTGGGGTCAGAAGGTAGCAATTTGCTCCATTTTGTTTTGTAGCCATCTTGGCAGCCGGCGACCGTTGGAAATGGATACACCTCGAACGTAGCAAATTGCTACCATCTATTTTCAAATATCTTGACTTTGTATAGTATACAAAGTGCCTGTGTTCGCGAAAGGGTTAATACATGTACTGCAATATCAGTCGATTTTGCAATACTATTGCAATACCATTGCAATACTGTACCACAGCAATACAATACCGCTGCAATACCTACTTCATCTTTGAAACTTCAGGAGGGTGGATTGGGCTGCAATACGTATTGCAAGACCCGGCAAATTTGCAATACCTATTGCATGTATCGAATAGCCTATAGTATCGAGATAGAGAACTGTCACTTTAGAGATTGATATTAAATAATAAAGGGGCTCTCTCAACCACTGTTGGTTGAGGGCAGTTGGTCGGAGAGACCAGCACACTTTGCTTTCTCCCCGCCAGCCCCAAGACTCTCTTCCTCCTCCTCTTCCTCCGACAAGGGGTCAATTGGATACACTGGTAGCACTTGTTGGTCTAACCTCGACGACCATGGCCCCCCCGACGCGCAAGAACGACCCAGACGCGCCGCCAGGAGGAGAGAGACAAGCCGAGCTGGAAGCGCAGCTTACACAGCTACGCGCCGAGATCACAGCCCTCCAAGCCAATCAATCAAGCGCTGTGTCAACCACCGCTAGAGTCCAAGGCTCGCGTTCCGAGCGGCCTGCCGAAGTTCAAGAGGAAGCGCGACGATGTGCGCCAGTGGCTCTTCCAAGTGGAGACCCTGTGCCGAATCAACGGTCACAACGCGACGGACGACGACTACACGCTGTCTTCTATCACATGGACAGCGACGGAGGAACCTGCATCAGGATGGTTCCTGTTCTGGGCCTAAAAAAACACCGGCGGATGTGCAGACGTGGCGTTGGTTCACGGGTGATGACCTCGCTCACTTCGAAGCCTCCAACTATCAAGCGGTGCTACGCCAGAGACTACGTGAACTCCGCCAGGTCAATGACATCGAAGAGTACAATGGGAGGTACTCGTCATTGATCTTCCGCGTTGAGGACATGAGCGAGGTCGACCAAGTCAGCTACTATTGTGACGGCCTCAAGCGTGCGACTCAAGCCTATGTTAAACTTCAAAACGCGACGACACTGAGTGAAGCAATGGACCATGCTGCCAAGTATGAGATGTCCCATTTTGGTGGCGAGCGCAAACCGATCCTCGAAAAGCCGGAGCGCAAGCAACACTCCCGCGGACGAGGAAGCTCTAACCAGTCCAACAACAACAATCAGTTCAACAAGAAGTCCTATAAGCCCGGTCATTACGCTCCCGCGGAACAAACCAAGGAAGGACCCGTGTGCTACTATTGCAAGAAGCTGAAGAGTGATGAGGGAAACGATCAGCCACGCCAGTAGAAGAGGGACCTGACGTAGTGAAAGCTAGCAAAGAAGGTTTAACCGTAAACGAGGATACGTTGAATCTGCTTTGCGAAGACCCTCTCGTCTACACTCGTGCGCCATTGTTTTCGATTGAAGGATCAATGGTACAGGGTGTAAACAATTTCGGTGCCAAGATTCTGTTGAACTGTGGTGCCAGAACCGTATACGTGTCCCGTGGGTTCGTCAAGAAGCATGAGCTGAAGACACACGCTTACACGGACCGGATTATCAAGGTGAAGCTCGGCGACAACAAGATTAGCGAGTCTATCCTAGAGTTGGTAAATATCAAGATTCTACTCCAGGGTGTCCCAAATTACCAGTGTATAGCAGTTGTCTTCGACATTTCTGAGGAGTTTGACTGTGTTCTCGGGATGCCATCCTTTGTGGATGGACATCCGGATATCGACTGGAAGAATCGATACTTTAAGGTATGCGTCTCAACGGCGGACATTTCGACTCCCTGTTGGAAGTCCAGTCCGATTAATGGCTCTGGGCTTCACGATGCTGTGGATTGCAAACGCTCTTCCGCGATAAGCCGTGATTCCTGTCGAGCCGCCGTGCCAGAAACACGGTTGGAGGGCGAAGATGAAAGTGTTGAAAGACCAGCTGAGGACGTGGAGAATCTCTCGCAGCGTGAGAAGAAGAACGCTAGAGCTGAAGCAATGTTTACTCTCGGAGTGGTTGATTCGGAAGGAGTTGAGACCAAATACATCACTAGGAAGAAGCTACGGAAGTTCCTACGGTTACCTGCGAAGGACCAACCGGAACACGACTTCATGATTGTGCTAACGAACGATACGATCAAGGAGATCGAACGATGAACCGGACGATGTTGGATCCGAGAAGGCCAGGCGATTCCTAAACACGGACTGGGAGACGTTCAAGGATAACCCAGCATACCCTGTTCTCGTCGAGTACACGGATAATGTGTTCAAGCCAGAGTTGCCCGATGGACTACCAATGGAGCGCGACATTGAGCACCGTATCGACGTGAAGGACCCAAACACGGCAATGTATCGCCAGTAGTGGCGTCTTTCGCCAGAGCAGAAGACGGAAACCGACAAGCGGGTACGCGAGATGATCGCGAAGGGACTGATTCGACCAAGCATCAGCCCCCACGCTGCACCGACATTCAGCGTACGCAAACCCGTGGGATGGCGTATCGTTCACGACTACTGGTACATCAACAGCAACACGAACAGACAGATCGTGCCGATGACGCGCAATGAAGACGTTTTCGACAGTATGGCTGGCGCCTACTATTTTTCATGTATGGATTTAATGTCAGCGTACTACCAAATTCGAATGAAGGTGGATCATGTGAAGTACACCGCGTTCCAAGCTCCAAGCGGTCTCTATGAATACCTGGAACTACCTATGGAAGTCAGTAATGCCCCTGCAACTATGCATAGGTTGACGTCGTCGTTGTTCAAGACACCAGATCATTCTACGATGATATCTACGTGTTTACGAAGTCGAAGGACATCAACGAGCACGTGCAAGCCCTATGCGACGTACTGGAGATACTCAAGGAGAACAAGCTGTATGTGAAATTGTCGAAGTGTGTGTTCTGCGCTAAAGAGATCCCGTGTCTTGGTGATTTTATCGGCCAAAACGGAGTTCATATCGACCCAGACAAAGTATAGACAATTCGCGATTGGCCAGTCCCAAGGACCCACAGTTTCTGCGCACGAGGTCGCGACGCTGTTCATCAACAACATATGGAGGCTTCACGGTATGCCACAGGATATCGTGTCAGATCGAGATACCAAGTTTGTCTTTGGATTCTGGAGTCAAGTCTTTGAAAATAGCTCAAGATGACGGTAGCGTACCGGGTTCAAGGTGACGGCCAAACGGAGAGAACGAACCGAACTCTTGAAGA
The DNA here is from genome assembly GCA_030324255.1 of Phytophthora capsici. Classification (NCBI taxonomy): domain Eukaryota; phylum Oomycota; class Peronosporomycetes; order Peronosporales; family Peronosporaceae; genus Phytophthora; species Phytophthora capsici. The sequence continues at coordinate 3,293,951 of CM059362.1, read as the reverse complement.
GTATCTCCGCTACTTTGTATCTCCACGACAATATGGCTGGGATGTACATCTTGCGAACGCAGAGTTTGCTATCAACTCAGTGGTCAACTCAAGCATCAAGATGTCACCATTTGAGGCCGACATCGGATACGTCCCGCACAACCCACTATCGGCTGTTGCTGACTCAAGTCGGCGAGGATTGCGCGGGGGACGACGCCAAGGCGTTCAGTTTACGGAACATCAAGCGGCCGTACTTCGCCAGTGTCAGGATGCCCCTCGAGGATGCGCAAGCCCGTATGACCAACGTGTACGACCGCAAAGACCAAGACTTCAACGTTGGTGACCAAGTGTACCTAAGCAGGAAGAACCTGGACACGGTGCATACGGGGTTTCCCAACTCACGCAAGCTTGGAACCAAGTGGATTGGACCGTATTCCGTCGTGCGCAAGGTACATCGACACGCGTACGAGATCAACTTGCCGCCTGGACTCAAGCTACATCCAGTCTTCCACACCGGTTCACTTAAGCCGTACGAGTCTCCGACGCGTCTCACGCGACCTCACGAGGTAATATTGCATGATGGCCTGGTAGGACAGATCGTCGAAGCAGTTGTCAACAAGCGTCAGCGCAAGGGGAACGTACAGTACCTCATTCGGTGGGTGGGTGAGAAGAAGGCGACGTGATAACCGCTCGAGAACTTACACCAAGTGACCGCGTTGATCCAAGCGTACGAAAACAAAACGCCTAAAAGATCAAGAAAAAGACGACGTCAAATTTCTGAGGACGAAATAGTATGTCGACGGACACGACAGCAACTCAAGATTTAAGATTAGCAATTTCAATTCGAGATTATGTTCAAGATCCAGTGAAACGTTCAAGGTATACAAATTTCAAGATTACCTTCAAGTTCCAGGTGCAAGTTCAAGTATACAAACGTCAAGCTGAAAAGGAGCCGTGCTATTATCAAGTTAGCCTACAATTCCCTGGACCGGTATTTTAGCGAATCAGGACGCGTCGGACAAACCGCACTTTCGCCAGCCACGAAAATGCGCATTTTAACAGCGGAATCTGGACGAGGCTTTCGTCGGAAACGAAGCGACCGTGCTTCGTCACTTGCAGCATGAGCGCGTGCGACTTACGCTGAGGACCTGGGAGAACACCTGCGCACAGATATACGCCAGGCGCCAACAGCAGGAAATCCAGACCGATGCATGCTTGAACTCCTTCGAGGCGAAACTGGACCTGATTAACACTAATTGTATTCTCACAGATCTCAGCGCGACCGGCAGCACGAGCAGCGCGGTTGGAATTCCGAATGAAGGTCCATAGTGTGGACCACACAACTCCAGCAGAGGTGATTGGCTTGTCAGTTCCAGCACGCACACAGTACAACGCATCGACAGCAGCTTCCGAGTACCAGTCGGAGATCCCAAGGGCGTCGGCAGCAAGATCCAGAGCACGGAAGGTGCAACGGCCATCGCGGAGGCGCCCATGGCCTGTGAAAAACCGTCCGGCCGCGAGAAAGCGAACTCAGCGAAGGTCATGGGACCACCGGTGGCTTTGTACTGATCAACAAGCTCAAGATACTCAATGAAGCCATCTTCCTCAAGAAGCCGGCGCGGCCCCCAAGAACCTTCGGTTTTTCCTGTAGAAATGATGTATTCAACATAATAGCGAGCGTTTCGGGTTACCTGCGCGCCAAGACGGTCAGAGATTGTACAGACGTGTGAGCGGGGCGATGTCGCGGCACTTGGAGCGGCAGACGTCTTCCGTCGAGCTTGGCGGTTGAAGGACGCGCGCGGTTTTCGCCCACCACTTGACCGAGACGCATTCTGCTTGGTTCGCGCCATGGCAGGCTCTCGAGGGAGCGAGTAGTTGCGCAGCCAAGGACACGAGCACGACAGGGCAGCGGACACAGCGGTTGTGGCGAGCGTCGACTGAGGTAAGTTGCTAACTGATGGGAGTCTAAGGCAGGTGAGGAGCTGTGGCAGTGGAAACCAAGGCGTAGAGCAAAATGGCAAGAAGCGAGGACGTGCAACGGACACGTCAAGACTGGCAACAGACTAAACCGCACTTGGAGAAACAAGTATGAAGAGCACTTCAAAGGCTGGAGGGGTGAGTGTATCGAATAGCCTATAGTAACGAGATAGAGAACTGTCACTTTAGAGATTGATATTAAATAATAAAGGAGCTCAACATAAAGGATATCGCCTTCTAGATATCAAGGCAAATAAGTACCTTATTGCTAGAGATGTTAAATTCAGCTTGACTAATACAGAAGCTATGATTTTTCGATCTTTCCCTATTGAGGACAGTGGGATTAACTCAGAGGTGTTGAAAATTAGGAAAACAAGGTAAAAGTGACCTTCAAGCTAATATGACTTCTAATACTGAAGGCATATGCGAAAAGCGAGTCACGCAACCCGAATAGTGGGAGTACAAAAAAGGGTGAATGTTGAAGTACGTCGATCAAAGCGACAAAGCACAAAAACCAAATGTTCGACTACCGTTGGTTTTGTACTTTACATCGAACAGCCAGTGACAACCAAGAGGCCTTCTTCCTTTAGGAATTGGCACTAATTCCCAAGTACGATTGGCTAAGAGTGCTTCGTACTAAGTTTTAATGGCCACTCCCACTGCTTGGCATGGGGGCTATTCCGTGCCTCATTTAATGACCTAGGAATATTTGATCCGCCACCACAGTGTTCATCTGGGTTACATAGTTACTGTAGGTGAAAAACCCAATAGACTGCACTCTACAGCGCGATCACCCAATTTTGGGTCTTTCCGTTTGGACTTTGGAATGTGCGCATAGCACTTCGAGCCCCAAATTCTAAAACCCAACCCACTTGGTTTCTGCCGGTACAACAACTCATACGGAGTTTTCATTCCCAGCCTTACCATAGGTAGGCGATTAGTTATGTCTACAATGTAGAGCAATGACTCTGGTCACCATTTTGCCGTCATATTAGCACCCCTAATAGCGCATCTAACACCAGCCATAATGGTCTGATGGGCCCTCTCAGCACTTCCATTTTCTTCAGGGCTCTCAACATTAGAGCTCTCAAAATTAAACCTAAGTTAGCGCATAGCTTTGATAGTTGAGTATATATAAATATAGTTTCTGATCCTTTTAACCTTAAACGGAAATTGTACTGACAACTGTTTTAATAGGTTTTTGATTTTACCAGGAACTTCTTTGAGGGACTTTACAACAATGTACCACTTGTACATGTAAGCCGTAGCGTCATCTACCACTGCTAGGGCATAATGGAATCCAAACGAGCCATAAAGTCCATTGACTCTAATTCTTCCAGTTGAGTCCGTATGTAGGGTATGCAGTGGTTCAAAAGATTTTCTCCCCACCAGATTCCTATACGGCATTCTGCGGTCTTTCATTTTTGCACATGTCTTACAAAAGAATGACACTTGCTTTAGTTCCAAGTATGTAAATCTCGGGAGTCCCTTAATTGTTTGGTTGCTCAGAGTCCTAATGAGGCGTTCTTTTCCAACATGGCCTAGTCTTAGGTGATATTCCTTGAGCACTTTTGCAATGTCATGACTTTTAGTGTTAAATACACGCTTTGGTTGTAACTTTTCAATTGGTAAATACCTATGGCCACTGCTGCAAACAGTAGTTTAAAGTCATTCCCAGAAAAAACAGGAAATCTCCAGACTTTGATTGAAAATGTATGAAGCCTTGTTAAGCTAAGTAGTATGCACTTAGTAAGTTACTGTCACATTGAATCAAATGATATGTCTGTTAAGGTTAGGCAACGTAAACTTCCCTTAGGGTTCATAACATTATTGCAGCGGGGCTGCCGTAACTTAGCGTCAGAGGAAGACGGTTAACTCAACGAGTTATGGATTAACGCACGCCTTATTAAGGGTTAATAAGCCTTAATATCCGAAGGCACCTACTAACTACGACCTTAATAAATGGACTTTCTACTTAGCGTTCCAAATCCAAACTGTTTATTTATCTTTTATTGCGGCTAGCCGCCTAGGGGGTAAATGTATGTGTTTAACTATATAACATAGTAAAACCAAGTATAATCCTACTTCAAATGCATAACGTGTGGCTCTCAGCCACACACACTCCCTCGAGTGTCCGTACATCAAATATGTACCTTACACAAAGTATATCCATGTGTGGAACACACCAGGTGTAAACCCGTGTAACCCCGTTACACCACCCCCCCACCAAGATGTGGACACCCTTGTCCACGACACTTTCTCAGTGAGGTCTTTCTTCTCAAGACGTTAGAGGTCACTTTACCTCATCACAAGTTCAAAGAACTTCGGCTCCCAGAGCCCATTATCGAAACTGCATTCACAATGCTCTACCTTTCGCCACGGTCGTCTGACCCCTCTTCTCCGTCATCTAGTGGCAACATGTCGGGGCGCGACAGCCCACGATCGCCACAGGCCACAGGCCACCGCTCCGACAGGGAGGCTGCTCCGCAGCGGCTCAGTGTACAACAGTACCACAATGAGCATCGACGACGTCATGGCTCCGGCTCCGCGAGCCAACATCCGGGTGAGAGCGACGCTACACGCTCTCCTGAGCCATCGACACCGCGTACGCGTCAAAACGCCTGGCTCGACGAGCTTGAGCAGGGCGAGATCGTCCCTGACGATGACGAGGGAACTCCTACGCGCCAGGAGGCTGCCTCTCAGAGGCCTTCAAGCCCGGCGCCGCGCTCTCGCGAGCTGCGGACGCCTAATCCGTTCCCGAACCGTGATGGTTCCGCGAACGCCCTGCGTAATGCGCCTCCTCTCTCCTCGAGGTACGGGGATGAGCTCCCTGAGCCAGGTGTGGTCTCCAACGACCTGGACGGGGCTCAAAGCCGGCAGCTTGAGGCTGCATCTCGCGCACGGTCTAACAGACGTGTAGCCCGCCCCATTGTAGGTACGTCGCGTCGCGACTACGGTTATGACCGTATCTCTCCTGCAGAGGTCGTTCGACGCGCTGCTTAGCAGCTCCTGAACACGTATACGTGTGGGCCCGCGCCAGAGACGACTGATGTAGTCGTCCAACGACAATCGCTCCGCGAGCGCTTCTTGACTCCACAAGTCACAACTCCTTCGGAGTACCGTGAGCGCCTGCGTCAGCAGCTCAACGGTGAGGTCGTGCCGGCCATGCGGACAGTACCGGTGGTCCCCTCAGAGGGGGAAACTATTGCCGTTTATGAAGCGCAATTTCAGAGTTGGGTGGAGCTATCCCGACGGCTCCACTCCTACGATGATCTCCGAGCAAGTTTCTCGGAAATAGATATTCGCTTAGAGCGGCGCTTGCGCCTCGACTTCGCGAAGCGACAAGCCAAACGGCGTGCACCGGGACAGCGTCCCTCACGCTACGAGGCACCCCGGCCTCCTGCTCCTGCTGTTAGCAGTCCTACCCATAGCCATGGGTCGGCTGTTACAGCCACTGGTCAAAGCCTGAGCTCGGCTATTGACCTGTCGTCACCCCGCTCTAGTGGTGGGAAGCGCGTGGCGCCAGGCGACTCCGTCGCACGCCCTTCGGGCGGTCCGTCACCGGGTGACGTCGATCATAAGCTCAGGGCAACCCTGCCGCAATGGCACCTCGAACTCCCATGAGTTCTGGGAATGAGGGTAACTTCGCCATTTTACCAGATACTGGTTTTGACCCTGGCGCCTGCGCCGCGCCATCAGGCGCTCCACGTGATAGTGGAGATTACCATGCTCATCGAGCAGAGCAGGAGGAGGCCGAGCGGCCGATGGACTCTCGCGCTGCGAGTAGGGACGAGCTGCTCCACTTGCAGACTCGTGTCCGTTTGGTGAACGACTACGTCGCCGACATTGACCGCTCCTCACATCGCTTAGCGAATGGCCTCGAGGAGGTCGAGCGTCGACTTGACTGGCTTGAGTCGCCTCAGGCGATGCAGCAGCGGGTCGTCGACCTTGAGCGTCAGGTCGCTCAGCTGCAAGGTCAGCTCGACCTGCTGGTTCGGATGCAGCCCTATGGCTCTCGTCCCGTGGCAATGCCACCTCCGATGGCTCTACCGCCTGCTGCCTTGCAGCCTCCTGTGCCTCCGCACCCTGCTGCTCTGCAGCTTCCTGCTGCCCCGCAGTATCCTGCGCACTCGGACTCTGGTGCTGGGCCTCAGCACCCTGTGGGCTCTCAGATTCCTGCTGGCTCGCAGCCCTTGTCCGACCCGGCGCTAGCGCCTCAGAGCTCACACGAGCAGGGTCCCGGTATGGCTTAAGCAAGCTCACATAGAACACCGGGTGCGTGTACGCCAGGCCCTTCTTGGCCACGACCTTAAATGGTCCAATGAACCTAGGTCTCAACTTGGTCTTAAAGACCGCATACACTGCATGTGTAGGTATGTTTTTAGCGTTTAATAAAACGAGATCTCCAATCTCAAACCTTTCCATGTTCTTTCTGCCCTTGGCATCTGCATACTCCTTTTGGAGATCCTGGCTTTTAGCCATCGCGTCGCGCACTTGGCGCATGACGCTCAGTCTCAAAGAGACAAAGTCATCGACTTGCTTGCGAACCGCAGCTGGGCTGACATCAGCAAGCCGATCGGCTAACCCTCCCTCATCAAGCCCAGAGCCACACCGTGGCGGCGTTAGAGGGACGCGAGGGTCGACCAAACCGTTCACATAGAACGGGGTGAAGCCTGTCGAGGCATGCACCGCATTGTTCATTGCGAACTCAACAAGGGGGAGCATCTCGCTCCAGCATCGTGGCGCTTCAGCGCAGACGCTTCGGAGGATATCCTCCACAACGCGATTCACGCGTTCAGTTTGACCATCGGTCTGCGGATGATCCGCCGTGGGCATGTCCAACTTGGTGCCAAGCACCCTGAACAAGGACGTCCAGAACTTCGCTGTAAAGCGAGGGTCTCTATCAGAGACAATTGCCTCAGGCAAGCCATGTTGGCAAAAGACTCTGTCTAAGAACAGCTTCGCTGTATCCTCACCGTCAACGGTGTCAGGCACAGCCGAAAGATGAGCCATCTTGCTCAGTCGGTCAACAAAGACCACGACACCCGTGTTGCCCGCCTTATCCTTAGGAAGTCCAAACACAAAGTCCATACTAATGGACTGCCAACATCCCGAAGGGACTGGCAAACTCGCCAACGGCGCAGCCGCATGCGGCGCGGACTTGGTCCGTTGACATGTCTCGCATGTACGCACATAGGTGCTTGCCCACTTGTACATCTTGGGCCACCAGTACATCTTGCTAGCCGATCCATAGGTCTTCTCCCGACCAAGATGTCCACCGACAGGCGTATCATGCACCTCATAGAGGATGCTATACTTAAGATCCTCATCATGAGGGACGACCACTGGAGGAGTGTCCTCAGGGTCAGTGCTGTAATACAGCAGGCCATGATCAAGCGTATAACGCTGCAGCCTCGCGCGTAAGCGCGGTGACAATTCCTTGTCTGAGTCTTTAACCTCTTCGCTCTCAAGAGCGCGTAGCAGATCTACACATGTGTCGTCTTGGGTGTATGCCCTGCGTATAAGGTCGGGGACCGACGACGTCACTGTAGTGACATGAGTTTGCTCGTAGTCCGGCCTGCGCGATAGCGCGTCGGCCACTGCGTTTAGCCGTCCCGTCTTATACTTCACCTCGAAGTTATACTCGGCAAAGAATGAAAGCCATCTTGCCAATATCTGTGAGAGGTGAGCGACTGAGTCGCAGCGCGTAAAGACGCATGATCTGTGTAGATCACAAAGGGCTTAGAGCCGAGTAAATGTACTCTAAATTTGACTAGAGCATACTTCATTGCAAGTAGCGCTTTGTCATGAACTGGGTAGTTCATCTCAGCAGCTTTAAGCTGGCGAGATTCAAACGCGATAACGCGTTCACGCCCTTCGGCGTCTGCTTGTAGTAAAGCACAACCGATTCCAAATCGGAGGCGTCGCAGACGACGCTAAACGGACGATCCGGGTCCGGAAGCGCCAAGATGGGCGCATGTAGGAGGCTCTCCTTAACAACCTTAAAGGCTTCGTCATGAACGACGTCCCAGCACCAAGGTGCATCCTTCTTAAGGAGATTGGACAATGGCCGAGCCATATCAGCGTAATTCTCGCTGTACTTATGCAAGTAGTTGGCCAAGCCAAGCCACTTACGCAAGTCCTTCTGGTTCGATGAAACCGGCCAGTCCACAATGGCCTTAACTTTGGCAGTATCTGCCCTAAGACCCCGCTTCCCAATGAAGCATCCGAGGAAAGGAATTTCCTCCGCGCCAAAAACGCATTTATCCAAGTTGGCATACAACTTATTCGTGCGCATGCACTCGAGCACCGCTCGCAAATGGTCAAGGTGGTTCTCCACAGCAGACCTCCCGTGCTCCGCACGACTATGGACGAAGATGTCGTCGAAGTACGTCTAAGCGTACGCCCGATGGGGCCGGAACAACTGCGTCACTAGACGATTGAACATCGCAGGCGCGTTCGACAGCCCTTGGGGCATCACCAACCACTCCCAGAGCATACCGCTCGGAGTACTCACTGCCGTGAGGGGTATATCGCTAGCTCTCATGAGCAACTGATAATACCCGTCGACCAAGTCGAGTGCACTGTACAACGTACATCCCACCATGTTGTTCTGAAGAACATCCTTACGAGGGATCGGCGTTTGCGCCGGAATGGTGGCCGCATTCAGCTTATTAAAAGCATGCACTATGCGCCACTTGCCATTAGGCTTTCTGACACAGAACGTGGGTGTCGAGTGCGGAGACTTGCTCTCTCGCACCATGCCGGCTTCGTGCTTTGCACGGAAGAATGCGTCGATGACGTCACATTGCTCCCTTGGTAAGGGCCACTGCCGTGTTACGCAGTATTCCTGGAACCAAGTCAATCTCATGACGTACGCCTCGATCCGGAGGCAACCCTGACGACGGGTCCTTCGACACCACATCGCCGGCCTTCAAGGCCTCGCCAAACTCGGCGACGGACATCTCGTCCAGCTCTAACAGAGCATCAACCGACGGGAGTAGCTCGAGAGACTTATGTCTCCGTCGACATCCCCTGTCACTCCATTCACGAGTGTGTATAACTGCTCACTGCAGTCGCGTGGGGCCTCACCGCTCAACACGCTGGACACCTCGTCCGACGTCATAGACGTCACAGACGCTTTGCGTCTCTTCCTCCTCTCCCTCCTCGCCCGAGCACGGCCGGATGGGGGCTGCAGGGCGACATCACCGTCGCGCTGCCTAGGTGCCAACGCACTATGGCTCTTCGGAGAGGGAACAGTGTCATTCGAGACACTCAGCGGCGGGTCAGCGACCCTACGAGCACCGCTCAACGGAGTACGTGCCGTTCCACAATTGTCCTTAGAACACAGCGGCGGGTCAGCGACCCTACAAACACCGCTCGGCGGATAACGCGCCACCCCGCACACGCCCTGTGAGTTACACTCACGGCAAACAGCAACTTCGTTGATCACTAACTCGGACATACCAATGTCCAGCACCATGACCGACTCGGTCTCGTGCTCGCGCCAATAGCGCTTCTGTCTCCGAGCAGAGGTGGGTTCATGACTCGCCAATGCTCCACTAGGAGACGGGCGCGTAGCGCCCAACGTCTTCGACTTCCAGTCGATCCATGGCTAACGGCTCTCGAGCCACGCCATGCCAAGGATGAGGTCATACCTCTCATCCAGGTCTAAGACCAAGCAGCGTTCCACGCTATCGAAGTCTAAGAACTTCACGTTCAGGTCAATAGAGACCTTCGACACAGTCACTAGTGTCCCCGTCGCAAGACGGACAGAGATATTATCTCTTCGAGGCTCCTTTAAAGCCTCAACATACGGTTTAAAACCATCAACAGTGGAGCGCCGGACATAGTTGCCGGACGCTCCCGAGTCTATCAAGACTCTCCACGGCTTGTCGAAGCCCTTCACGTTCGCTTGAACGACTAACAAGCCGGGCTTGCACTCACTACGTGAGTTAGAGAGCTTAGCTCTTTGCGGAGCTGAGTCCCGTTCTCTCCTGCCTCTCAGAGGCCCAACAGAACCCAGTTCTTCCCCAGTAGGGCGCCCCGCGCCTACTGGGTTCCGTCGTTTCCCCGCGACGACCCTGTTTGAGGGTTCGAAGCGGTGCTTCGGCTCGATGGAGCCTGGGCCTTGTTGCGCAACGGGCAACTAGGCCTCAAGTGGCGGGTGCTCCCGCACGTATAGCATCGACGGATGCTGGAGCGCTGCTCAGCAGCATAGAGGTCAGCCTCGTCTTCAGCGTGGCTGAGGTCCATCGGTTCAGGACCGCTCGAAGAGCTCGCGCTACCAGCGCTCGAACCAAGTCTCGCAGACTTGAAGTTATATTCGGCATTTAATGCCACGTTCACGGCCTCCTCAAATGAGGCAGGGTGAATGTTGAGGGACGGTTCTGAAGAACGGTTCCCAGGGACGCTTGAGGAGTTGGAGGCAAATGCCGAAGTGATAAGATTAGTGTTAGTTAAACTCATCCTACTTGTCCTCCTTACTTCTCTCTCCTAGTAGCCCTCCTTGTTGTGTCCTCGTAGCGCTTTGAGCGTCCACCATCCAGTTATTTCTCCCGTCCAATCACGCTTAATCAGGGACGGTTCAGGTGAACCGTTCCGGACCGTCCAAACCGTGCATGAGAGGTGCAACTGCTCAACAGTGAACACGGAAAACTTCCGTTCGGGCCGCGCCCGTGCGCAGGCCCTCCATGAACACGGTCACGGCGACCACCTCGGGAAGATGACTTGACGCCATACCGGCGATCAGAGTTCTCAACTCTTGAACATAGTCCAATAACTCCTTTTTACCCTGGCGGGTAGCAAGGAACTTTGACCGTATACGGTACGCCTGGTTAGGCGGCGCGAATACGCGCACTAATTGCTGTTCCAGCTGATCCCAAGTCGGGAAAGCAGCGTCCACAGACGTGCCGCACGTTAGTGCCCATTCTCTAGCTCGACCACCGAGCTTCGAGATCGCCAGCGCTACGGGCTGTTGCTCAGTCTGAAGCAGGGCCGATCCCATGGCCATCTCGACCTCTCGGGTCCAGAGAAGGAGATTCTCCCCCTCCTTCCCTTCGAAGGTCATCACGCTCAACATGAGCGGCTTCGGTCTATTAGACCACTCGTGCGTCGACGACGCTGCCGCGGACGATGCGGCGGACGCCGTTGCGCTCACGCGCTCTTGAACATGCTCTAAGAGCTCCTTCTCGTAGCTTGCAAAAGCCTCCAGCCTGGCGGACACCGCCTCTGGCCCTTGCGAAGCAAGCTGAGCAATGCCCTCGGGGTCCAACAGAGACATAAGCTTTTTAAGCGTCTCTTGCTGGCCAGGCGGCAAGCTCGCGAACACAGCGTGTTCCATCCTCTCAGAGGGATCAGTCAAAAGCCTCATTCGAAGGATTGACTACAAGTGCTACCAAGTGCAGCGGGGCTGCCGTAACTTAGCGTCAGAGGAAGACGGTTAACTCAACGAGTTATGGATTAACGCACACCTTATTAAGGGTTAATAGGCCTTAATATCCGAAGGCACCTACTACTGTAACTACGACCTTAATAAATGGACTTTCTACTTAGCGTTCCAAATCCAAACTGTTTATTTATCTTTTATTGCGGCTAGCCGCCTAGGGGGTAAATGTATGTGTTTAACTATATAACATAGTAAAACCAAGTATAATCCTACTTCAAATGCATAACGTGTGGCTCTCAGCCACACACACTCCCTCGAGTGTCCGTACATCAAATATGTACCTTACACAAAGTATATCCATGTGTGGAACACACCAGGTGTAAACCCGTGTAACCCCGTTACAATTAAGTTTTATTGTACCCATTAATGTACTGTGTGATACAGTACCATTGCCGTACGTGAACGTATGGCCGTGCCCAGGTTGCAAGTGTCCCTTAAACCATCCCGTATCTGGAGTTATTGCTCGGCCTGCACCCGTATCAACGACCCACATATCATCGGTCAGAGTTAACCCCTTTAAAATCCTCAAATAGTTGGTATGTTGCATTCGTACCCCTTCTTCGATTCCTTCCATACTGAGGGGTGACTCAGCTGGAGTATGGGCATAACCCTTGCCGCTTTCAAATTCTTACGAGATAGTCTAGATTGAGGCTTTCGATGTCGTCCAGTACCTCATCTTCGACACACTCCTCAAGCAAGGTCCTTCCAGCCTCATTGAGGCGCTAATTGCCCTCACTTACGACGACCTTGATGGTGTTAACAGGTGTAGAATGCGCTTTCTTTGCCTTTTTAGCACCTGGGGCTGTGTTGATGTCGGTACGAAACAATGGGCCACCCTCACGTTTAGGGTCCCTGTCAGCCAGCATGATAGGGCATGCTGACTTAAAGTTCCCACCCTGAAGACAGTAGAAGCAGCTTCCACCCTCATTTCCACCGGTTTTCCGCTTCATTCCCGGTTTCACACGCACGTTGTTGACGGGAATCGCCTGGGATTTATCCATAAGTCCCACTTCCTTCTTGGATTTATCACCGAATATTCGGCGTAGGGCTCCCTCAACTTGGTATACCGTAAAATCCTCCTTTTTCATGGAAATTGAGGAGGCCCAAAACTCACTAGGGAGCTGAGACAGCACCTCGACACACAACCATGGCTCAGTTACCATATCTTGACCCAAAAGCTTCCGTGTCTTTCGGTTGATCTCATTTTTTGCATTCTTAAGTTGTGCGAAAAGAGTTCTTAAGTCGCGCCACGGGCTGCGAGTCAACTTTGACCAAGCTCTTGTTAACTCAATGAGTCCTGCCGCGTCACCTTGCCCGTAGTCTTTTTCGAGGAGACGAATCACTTCACATGGGTCCATCGAGAACACCACATCCGGCAGGGTGGACAGGAAGAAGTTTGGGAGAACTTGATTGAGCAAGTTCTGAAGATCCCCCCTTCCCCTTGTCCAGTGCATGACGTCCCACATCATGGCAAGCGCATCATGCTCAGCCGTTTCGGTGGTCAGTGACGCAGGCTTGTCAGGATTGCTACGCAGAAAGTCGGCCATGAGCACTTTTGCTTCAGGCTGTCGTTTCTAAAGCAGTTTCGTCTGGTACACATGATCCAGCTGATTGACATGTGTCAAGAGCTTATCCTTCCATATCGTATAGGCCTTGCCGTTGAATCTTTCTAGACCACCGCCAGAATTAGCATCAGTGGTCATAGTACTTGAAATATTGTGTAGTAACCGTCAGTTTCGGAGTGAGATGACACACACTTGCCATCTCGTCCGTTACATCCTTCGGAATGCTGGCTTCTTTCTTTTCGGTTGGCAGCCAGCGAGCCAACTGCTTTTAACCAATAGTATCTTTTACATATATCTACCTATCATTTGCCTTCAACTTAACCAATACAAACTGATATATAATTTGTCGTAACAGTATCCCTGGAGCCGATTCTACTTCAATAGCACTCTTGCTGAAAGAGTTTGTCTTTCTTTAGTTTGCTGCATGAATAGCCAAGAAAAAACACGACACGAGAGTTTTGTTTTGCAGCTTGAGCTCACCGAGATTGCAATACGTAACAAAATACTCCATCTCAAAATATAACTTTTATCACAATATTTATTTGGGTAATACCACCTACTTTTTGGGTCATTTACACTGTATTCATTTATGAAATGTTTGCGTCATTTCGCTAGCCGCACGTCGGGCATGAAATCACCTCTGATTGGCTCTCAAAAGAACGTTATGTCCAATCATATCATACTATTGCTTCGTGTCACTCCTACGATATCCGCCAGTCAAGACGCCGCAATGCGCAGTCCATGGAGGTCACTTCCTGTTGCCCCTAGTGCTGCGTACAATGACGTCGCGTACCGTACTGTTGCTTCTGGTGAGCTGCCTATTCTACTTGGCTCTTGCACAGGATGTGAACGACTCGCCGGTGCTGGATGTGGAGTCTGAAGTGGTTTGTGAGGCGTCCACTGACTGCTTGGCACAAGGTCTGCAGCACAGCACATGCCGCGCTGGCGTCTGTGTGGATGACGTACTGTTCCCATTGTCGAAAGAGGAAATTGCCGGATCAATTGGCGCCTTTGTGGCCAGCATTTTGGCCGCCGGTTCCGGCTTGGGGGGCGGTGGTCTACTGGTTCCCCTGTACATCATGCTCATGAGCATGTCTTCACACGAAGCTGTTCCGCTGTCCAAGGCCACGATCTTTGGCGGTGCAATCGCCAGCTTCCTCCTCAATGTGCGCAAGCGCCACCCCTTGGTGCGCAGCCGACCGCTGATCGACTATGAAACGATGTTGCTTATGGAGCCCATGACGCTGGCTGGTACTATCATTGGCGTTAACATGAACGCGGTGTTTCCGGAATGGCTCATTACGGTTTGCATTGTGTGGCTACTGACCAAGACCGCCTTGAGGACGTTCAGCAAGGGCAAGAAGATCTGGAAGGAGGAGGCGGACGCTGACAAGAAAATCGTGTCTGACATTGTAGCGTACTGGCGGTTGCTACCGTACGAGTCAAACTTTAAGCAGTTTCAGATCGTGGCTCGAACATATCTCAAGTGGAAGAACTACAAGAACCCAGAGAAAGAGCAACTTCGTTTGAAGATATTGTCCGACAAAGTTTCCAGTGAGGGGGAACACAGCTCGTCAAACAGTACAGAAGCGAGCACTGAGGAAGAGGCTAGCAGTAGCGAAAACGAAAGCGAATCTCTAGTGAGCTGGGGATTGCAAGAGAAGCGTCCAGTGAAGTTCCTATCGGTTGAAGAGATCGCTAAAGCTCGACGCACAGTCCCGCTGGCAGATATGGGCGTGCTGTTCCTAACTTGGATTGGTCTCGTGCTTTTTTCGATGGCAAAGGGAGGACATGGCACACCCAGCGTTATCGGCTTGTCCTGTGGGAGCATCGGCTACTGGTTCTTGATTGTCGTTTCGTTCCCGTTCTTCGTAAGCGTAACGATCTACTTTGGTATGAAGATCAGCCGATTCCATACGATGTTGAAGGCGTCCGATTACACCTACGCAAAGGGCGACATGGTCTGGACCAAGCACGCTGTCATTAAGTACCCTGCATTGTGCACCGCTGCTGGTGTAGCTGCTGGTCTCTTGGGTATTGGTGGTGGTATGGTGAAGGGTCCACTGCTGATTGAAATGGGGCTGCTGCCTCAGGTGTCGTCAGCGACATCCTCCTCCATGATCTTGTTTACGTCTTCGGCCACGACAATTCAGTTCATTATTCTTGGTACGCTGTCGGTGGATCACGCACTGTGGCATGGTGCTGTTGGCTTCGTGGCCGGGCTCATCGGGCAGCTGGGCATGTCATACTTAATCCAGAAATACCGCAAGGCGGCACTGGTCATCTTCCTGGTCGCCATCTTCATCGGCGTCAGCGGTCTCGTCATGGGCGTACTTGGTGCCGTCCGCATCTCGGAGATTGGCTTCGGAGGCTTCCGCTCGCTCTGCCTCAGCAGTTAAAAATCGCTGAGCAGGCTGCTGTTGTTGCTTGTGCAATACCACTAGTCACATATCATAACTTAACATGCACACAAGTTTGTACTTGATCAGTGTGGCTTTACTTGTCTGCAAGGTAAAATACATGTAGACACTGGACACCAATGGTAAACCTATTTGACACCGGAATCAGGATCTAATGTATCTTACACAACTTCAGTTTTACATAAAATTCGGTGGCAGTAGTGTTCGATGACGTCATCAAGATCGCAAATTCAGTGACATTTCCTGTAAGTTCGGGTCAAACGAAACGGCTCACTTCTACATACCATTCCGCCTCTTCACTCTTCAATTTGCTCCACGTGTACACCGCAAGCCTTACCACCAAGTAGAGATCCCTATCCAAGATGAGCGCCTTCCCGTCCATTAAACTCACGTACTTCGCCGCCGCTGGTCGTGCCGAGGCCCCGCGTCTTGCCTTCTACATAGGAGGCGTCCCGTTCGAGGACAAGCGCGTCAACCACGAGCAATTCGCTGCTATGAAGAACTCGCTACCCCTGGGACAACTACCGATCCTAGAGGTGGACGGCGAAGTCTTCACCCAGTCGCACGCCATGATGCGCTTTGCCGGTCGTATGGGAGGCCTCTACCCGGTCAGCGCGCCCTACCTGGCGCTTAAGATCGATGAGATCTTGAACGCTATTGGGGAGATCGAGGAGAAGATGGGCCCGGCTTTCCGCGAACCCGATGCGGACAAGAAGAAGGCTATGCGTGAAGAGTTGGCCACCGTCACGATTCCTCGCTACGCTGGTCTCTTTGAGGCACGACTCGATAAGATGAAGCAGATCCCTGCTTTCCAGACCGACGACGTGTTTATCCACGAGGTAGCCATCTACGCGTTTGTCAAGGCGCTCCGTGCTGGCTACATCGACCACATCCCCACGACGGTCTTGGACGGCTACAAGCTGCTGAACGAGGCACACGACAAGGTCGCCAACAACCCCAAGGTCAAGGAATGGTACACGCTGCAGCACAACGCTCCCAAGCTCAAGCTCGTGTATATGCCTCACCCTGGTCGCGGAGAGCCGATCCGACTCGCCTTCTACATCGGCGGAGTCGAGTTTGAGGATGAACGCATCACACGCGAAGAGCTGGCCAACCGCAAGCCTTCACTGCCATTCAACCAGCTTCCGGTTCTCGAAGTGGATGGAGACGTCATCTCTCAGTCGCTGGCGATTCTTCGGTACGCTGGAACGCTTTCCGGGCTTTACCCTGTGACTGACCCAGTTGCTGCCTACCGCGTTGATGAGCTGTTTGCGATCCTCGATGATATGTTCAACTTCCCGCTGTGGGGTGCCTCTCACCGTGAAAAGGACACAGAGAAGCAGCTGGCAATGCGCGCGGAGCTGTCCAGCGGAATGGTGCCTAAGACGCTGAAGTTCCTGGAAATCCGCATCGACAAGAACAAGGGACCTTACGCTGCAGGCTCGGAACTTACTGTGGCAGACCTTGCTATCTACGGTGTGCTGCTCGGCTTCAAAAACGGTGTACCTGGGTTTGCGAAGACCATCGCCGACTCGTACGAGAACTTGCAGCGCGTGTTCAAGTTGGTGGCCGAGCACCCGAAGGTTGTGGAGTGGAATGCCGCACACAATCAGTAAGCGATTTCACTTTGCTTATCCTGCTTTTCGAAATGATCGCTTTCCTACATAGATAAACGATAAAATACGAACCATTTGTGAAGAACTTTGAATTTCAAAGCTTCAACTGCAACTACAATCTGTAGCCTAGTGAAAAACTTCCTTTTCACTCACCACGGAAGCTCTGAGCCGCATCGAGGAGTAGTGGGGTCCGCGTCATAGAACTTGCCAGAGTCCGCAAGCGTCACCTTCGCCATGATGTCCGCCATTGACTTGGCGGTGTCACCGGGCTTCACGTGGCCCATGTGGTTGTTCATCTCAGTGTCCACAAAGCCAGGGTTCATGCAGACGACGGGGATTTTGTGCTCACGGAGGTCCATCGCCAAGGAGCGAGTCACCATGTTGAGCGCAGCCTTGGACGCAGTGTAGCCGTATTGGCCACGGAACATCCACTCGTTCTCTTCCGTGTTGTTGGCGATGCTACCAACCAAGGAGGACACTTTCAGTACGGAGGCACTTCCGCGGGCTTTAACTGCCAGTTCGAGATTCGGCAGAAAAGCACGCGTCACGAGGAATGGGCCAGCGACGTTCACCTCGTACTGGTGCATTATCTGCTCCTTGGTCACCGTCGCGAAAGTCGTGGGGTGGACGATGCCTGCATTGTTAATAAGCAGGTCGATGGCCACGCCCTCGAGTTCGTTAGCCGCCTTGAGCACTGAAGCTTCGTCACTCGTGTCCAAAACGACAGTTTTGAGCGGCGATAAAGCCTTCAGCTATTTCAAAGCAAAAACAATGTGTTTGAATATCGTTTGGACTCTGCCAAGGCAGCAAGTTTTGAGTGTACCTTGTCAGTGTTGCTGTTTGCTCGAGTCGTGCCAATGACATTCCACCCAGCCGAGGTGTAATGTTCTGCCAACGAGAGGCCGATTCCGCGGGTGCTACCGGTGATGAGAACCGTTTTCTTGGTGTCAGCCATGGTCACGTGAGTCGTTTGGTTTCGAAGGATGTGTTGGTGTTGGAGAATTTTGAGAAGTGAACATGTACCGGTAAGAGCTATGCAGGCCAAGACTCGCAGTTGAATGACATGGATAACGGCATACCCACCGGATATTTTATACGTGCTTACGGTAATTGAGAACGATGAACGTTGGTGTTTACGAGATGGCAGCTTCGAGGGTGAAAGTTTTTGGGTAGTTATCAGCTTTTCAGATGCTTTGGTTCATGTTATACCACCACATCTCCGTAATACAACAACCGGATTATGATTGTTAAGTTTAGAGTCACAGATGAGGTACTATTCGTATTCGTATCCTTTAATTGACTCTAAACACGTTATCCATGAAATGAAATCTGATATCAATGCAAAAATGTTCAAGGCATGAAAATTCGCTCTATGTATTAGTGCTTAATAGCACACCATTCAATCACTGCAGGGTGCGTTGCAATAGCCTCGTAAATGCCTATCAATTTCATGTACGGCGCAACAACAGTTGTAGGGACACCAGCGATTCGTCCGCTTTGGAATGTCCACAGAAGTGAGTAAATCGCGAGGTCCGCTACGGTTAGTCTATTGCCGACCGAGTAGCATCCATTCCACTTGGACACGCGCTTTTCAAGCAAACACAAGGTGTTCGGAAGAGTTTCTTTTGTTAGAGTGTGTCGTAGCTTCATCTGCTTCGTGGGGTCCTTCTCGAAGTATGACGCGTTCCAAGCATAGGAACTATAAAACTCGTCAATCAATGAGAATACTTCGTCGATTCGTAATGCCTCCATGATGTCACTGGGTGAATAGAGGCCACCGAGCGTACCAACATAGCGGAGAATGGCCAATGCCTGTGATACGACAACCCCATTCACATCCAGAACTGGCAATTGGTTAAACGGCAACGCTGAACGGCGCTGGTTCAGCTCGTCTACCCCAATGCGTTCGTCCTCAAAGGGGATCCCAGCAATGAACAGAGATAATCGGATCGGCTCAGCTCGTCCTGGAAACGGAAAGTACGTCAACTTGAGCTTTGGCTTGTCCCTGCCATCTTGAGTCGCTTCCAAGTGCTTTACCCTTGGGTTGTTATGCATTTTTGCCTCGATGTGGACAATGCGATCGCACTTATCGATCTCTCGAGCTAGCCCCATATCCCGCACAGATTTCGCCCAGCAGTACAAAGCGATCTCGTGAATCAATACATTATCTTTGTAAACCTCAGACACTTTTTGCAGGTGCTGTAGCCGAGTCTCGATCAATGCTGCGTACCGCCCGATCGTGGATTCCGAATCTTCTTCGTAGTTCATTTTGGCCTGCACCTCAGTCAAAACGTGGATAATTTCGTCGACCAAGAGTGTCAAAACAGGGAAAGTGGTCGGGTACGAGCCACCCAAACGGCCAGCACATAAAAGCATTGCGCCAAACTGAGTTATTCGCTCTTCATTCAACCACATCTCGGCCTGGTGGCGTTCTGCATCGTCAGAATGGGATAGAACGTTGTCTTCGAAGACGACGCCGCCAATGTTGAGCGCCAAACGCACCGGGTGAAGGCCTGCGGGAGCGGAAAAGCGGACAGTTCCGGTGTTGCGCATGTCGAGCAGCGGAAATCCTTGCAAAATAAACTGAAATAATTCATTGAAAAAGTATAAATAATTATGGCTGGTGCTACAGCCCATGTTTTCTAAAAGGGGTAGGGTAAGACACATATTCAAAACAAGTCATTTCTTAAAACATGAAAGAACCATGGATCAATAGGTTTTGAAACATGAAAGAACCATGGATCAATAGGTTTTGGTTGGGATGGGTGTCACGGCTCAGATATCGCCCACAAATCCTTCGGGATAAGAGGAATCGAAGCTGTCAGAAGTGGAAGAATCGGCACTGTGAGCCCTAAAAACACCGGCCCAGCGTCTCACAGGGACGAATAGACCTACGAATGGCCCTGGAGTGAAAGCTGGGGGCCGTTCGTGTCTCTAAAACGCTGCTGGCGTCAATTTAGTTTGCGCGCTCCAGTGAGATTTGTGGGCTGTTTCACCCCTTCCATTCTGAAAACATGGGCTGTAGATTTACCGAATAATTATTACTGCAAAACGTAAATAAAATACATGTAGATTTACATATTATGAAATTCAATTTTATACAAAAACCAAAAAGGCACAGTCGCCAATAAAAATTACATAGATCGCCAAATTGTTCACTACATGTAGCAGCTTTTTCGCACTAAATTGCTGGCACTTCCCGTGTCAGCCTCGCAATGTCAACGTTCTTGTTCAACCATTTATTGACTACCGTTATCCGTTGGCTGGAATTCGTGGACCTAACACGTGGTCAATCTGGGAACTAAGAATTGCGGCTCCATAACGTCATCACAGCAGGCATTTGCTGTATAAAAGTGATGACACAAAATGCTGGTTCGCTTTACCAACGCTCTTTGTTGCCAGTGGTAACTTGCCACAGAATGAAGGTCTGCATGCATCGTAAAAGCCAAAGTTGACCTAACTACATTGTACTCAACAAAGGTGGCACCACCCATCCAACCTACTACATCTTCAGCCACATCAACATGTAGCAACAGATCATTGACACGTCAACAGCGGCTGATTCTGTAATCGAAATATGAGGAGGAACAAAACTTCCAATAGTAAAGGATTACAGTAGTTCCTCTAGGAGCTCGAAGCGCAAATTCAATGCACATTATTGAACCAAAATCGATTGAAAAGGTGCGTTGCAAGTCGCTTCGGCGCCGTCTCACTAAACCAAGCGAACATTTTTAAGCCATAGGCACCTGTACACCATCACTGATTCATTACTGACTGTCACTGACTGATACTTAAAGTAATAGCCATAACCCGAGAGATTGGCAGTAAAGAAAAAGAGCCACTGGTTATCGCTGTTCACCCTCGAAGCTGTCACTGTCGTAAACACATTCTTAATCAATTCCGTAAACACTTCACAAATACCAGTGCAAACGCGTCACTTGGGGCTTGCTGCTCCTGTTCATTTTCAAAATTCTCCGGCCCCAACACATCCTTCGAAACTAAACCACTCACGTGACCATGGCAGACATCAAGAAAACGGTTCTCATCACCGGTAGCACCCGCGGAATCGGCCTCTCGTTGGCAGAACACTACATCTCGGCTGGGTGGAATGTCATTGGCACGACTCGAGCAAACAGCAACACAGACAAGGTACACTCAAAATCTGTTGTCTTGGTAGTGCCCAAACGATATTCTAACACATTGCTTTTGCGTTGACATTCATGTAGCTGAAGGCTTTATCGCCGCTCAAAACTGTCGTTTTGGACACGAGTGACGAAGCTTCAGTGCTCAAGGCGGCTAACGAGCTCGAGGGCGTGGCCATTGACCTGCTAATTAACAACGCAGGTATCGTCCACCCCACGACTTTCGCAACGGTGACCAAGGAGCAGATAATGCACCAGTACGAGGTGAACGTCGCTGGCCCATTCCTCGTGACGCGTGCTTTTCTGCCGAATCTTGAACTGGCAGTTAAAGCCCACGGAAGTTCATCCGTGCTGCAAGTGTCCTCCATCGTTGGTAGCATCACCAACAACACGGAAGAGAACGAGTGGATGTTCCGTGGCCAATATGGCTACACTGCGTCCAAGGCTGCGCTCAACATGGTGACTCGCTCCTTGGCGATGGACCTCCGTGAGCACAAAATCCCCGTCGTCTGCATGAACCCTGGCTTTGTGGACACTGAGATGAACAACCACATGGGCCACGTGAAGCCCGGTGACACCGCCAAGTCAATGGCGGACATCATGGCGAAGGTGACGCTTGCGGACTCTGGCAAGTTCTATGACGCGGACCCCACTACTCCTCGATGCGGCTCAGAGCTTCCGTGGTAAGTGAAATGCTAGTTTTTCACTAGACTACATTTTGTAGTCTTAGCAGCATTGGATACAAGACACTTCAGTATCGAGGAAATATATCACGAATGAGTCCATAGCTGAAGTCTTTTTCATATTGCTCTGCTCTGGAAAAGTGTGTGCTGTATTCGAAGGGCCACGGGATCTAACGTAGTTGTAGCAGACTTGCTGTGTACGCGCCGAGCTAGATTTTGTTATCAAGCGATGGAACCCCAAAAGTTGTCGAGTGGAATGCGGCTCACGCTTGAGCTTACGCCTTGATTCCAAGTCAATACATGTCTTCTCTGCTTAAAGGCAGAGATTAAAAAATATTCTGCTCCAATTTCTCTGTTAATCCGAGAAAAAAATTCTGCTACATGTAGTTGCAAGATTTTGCATTTTTATATATATGAACAACAAAACAGTAAAACAAAATCAATAAACGAATGAATTGAATCAGTATGAATCAATAAACGAATCGAAAATATGAATTGAACATGAATCAGCTTCCGAGTCAACCGCTTGGCTCAAGCATGAGCAGCATTCCACTCGACAACTTTCGGGTGTTCCTTCACCTGATCGAAGACACGTAGCAAATTCTTGTACGGATCAGCGATGTTTGTTGGGAAACCAGGTACTCCAGCTTTCATTAGAAGAACAACCGCGTACACAGCCAAATCCGCTACAGTTAAGCTGGAGCCCGTGGCGAATTTTCCATCGAATGCAGCGATACGCTTTTCCAGAGACTCGAGCGTCTTCGGAATGATTCCCTTGGCCAACCCCTCGCGCATCTTCTGTTGTTTATCCGGGTCACTCTCACGACTAGCTGCACGCCACTCGGGGCTATTGAACATTTCATCGATGAGGTTGAAGATTTCATCCACTTGAACAGCGGCGAGAGCATCCGTCGTCGGGTAGAGCCCCGTAAGAGTGCCTGCATAACGCAGTATTGCCAACGACTGAGCTACCGGTTCTCCGTCGACTTCCAACACCGGTAACTGGCCGTAAGGCAGATTGGACTTGACCTTTTCGTGCTCTTCAAACGAGATCCGCTCATCCTCGAACTCGATGCCTCCAATGAAGAAAGCAAGTCGAATAGGCTCAGCACGACCACCGAAAGGGAAGTACGTCAGCTTAAGCTTTGGTGTACCGTGCGGTAGGCTGTTCCATTCCTTGATCTTCTGGTTCCCCGTCACCTTGTCGTACATTAGTTTGTGGAACTTGTAGCCATCCAGAAGTGTAGCGGGGATGTTGTCAAACATGCCGTCTTTGAACGCCTTTGTCGACGTATACAGCGCGATTTCGTGCACAAACAAAGTGTCCGATTGGAAGATTGGCATTTGGTGCATCTTTTCCAGACGAGCATCAATACGAGCGGCATAGTGAGGGATCGTCACAGTCGCCAGCTCTTCACGCATCGCCTTCCTCTTGATTTCATCCTTTTCTTGAAAAGACGGCAGCATTTGCTCCCACATCTCGCACAAAGTGTGGAGAATCTCGTCCACTTTGAGTGCCGCGAACGGAGAATTAGTGGGGTAGAGACCGCCGAGGCGTCCAGCGTACCGCAGAATGGCAAACGTCTGTGTCAGTACTTGCCCATCCACCTCTAACACCGGAACTTGGCCAAGTGGTAGCGAGCTTTTCAGAGCTGCAAACTCCTCGCGAGTCAGTCGATTGTCTTCAAAAGGGACGCCACCAACGTAGAACGCGAGTCGGACAGACTCAGCCCGACCGGCGAAGTTGAAGTAGGTGAGCTTGATCGACGGGAACGTTGACATTGTGAGCTGCACTTGAGTGGAGCGGAGGAAATTGGAGAATGACAATGGATGAAACACGATAATTGAATACAAATTGATGACGTAAAGGTTGCAAAGGCTTTGGTGACTTTCCAGGAAAAGATATGGGTACAAGAATGATGGTCAGCAGATTGCGAAAAACCGGAATGATGTAGAAAATAAAAGAGCTAATGAGAAGGTAGCTGAGAAGCTAATGCGTGCACTGCTCTGCTGCGCATCCAAGGACGATATCAGCGTCATCTTCCTCTCGCAGTCGTTTCGTTCCCACAGTAGGTTTGCCAACATTGACAGTTGTCGTGTTTTCATCTTGTGGTAGAGTCTCGCTCACGAGCTCCTCCAGCCTGTTGATTTCCGCTTCATACTTCAGCACCCTCTTTCTGCGAGGATCAAATTGCCCACCAGTCTTCAAGATGCGTACACATGCGTCACGACCACGTCCCTCAG
This sequence comes from Phytophthora capsici, assembly GCA_030324255.1. Taxonomy (NCBI): domain Eukaryota; phylum Oomycota; class Peronosporomycetes; order Peronosporales; family Peronosporaceae; genus Phytophthora; species Phytophthora capsici. The sequence continues at coordinate 3,269,877 of CM059362.1, read as the reverse complement.
CCACAAACTTAAGTCCCCCCGTAATGCTGTGACTTAGAACCTTCACTCGATCTCGAGCTTTGGAAATGCTCGAGAAGCCGCAAATTTTAAACTCAACGTCTGGCCCTTGAAGAAACATCAATATTTGAGGAGAGTCTGGGAAGTCGTACACTGTTATTTCCCACAAAAATGGTCTCTTGGAGTCTTCGATCTCAGTGAGCAGCCATTTACGGCGTTTGGTCGCTAGTGACAGCAATGTGGCACGATGCTCCGGCGAACGCGTCTCGTCCATCCAGTTTGCGAGTAGATCAATGACAGCTCCAAGAAAACCCTCATGAATCCTCTTCAGTACTGCTGAAAACCTGACAAACATTTGAAGGTTTCTGCATGCCAATATGTGTTTCAACAGTGTGAAGAGCTTCTTCGAAGCTGCAAAGGCATTCGCCTGGGCTAAATTCCACGATTGAGACTTCTCCACAGCAAAAGCGGTCAGACCATGTCGAGCTTCCGGATTATCGCGGAGTGCATTGACCAGTTCCAGTGCTCGGTTTAAACGAGCTTCATACGATTTCACATCGATGGTGGTTAGAATTGACGCTTGGGCCTCTTTCCAGCCGAATTTTCGGACGAAATCTGGGAGAAACTGGATGAAAATGACTCTCTCTTTGTCCCTTAGCTGAGAAACATACTTCTTGAAGAATGCGTCCACCAGTTTCACATCGCCCAAGTTGATGATAGCAGTGCCCAGTTTACGACACAACAAGAGAACATCGTTGGCTTTTGTTACCTTAAATTCCTGCGCCACGTCGATGTTCGGGAAATGAAAATAGGCACCCTCGCATCTCTCGCTTTCAAGCAGACTTCTCAGCGTTTGGACACTTATGAAATCATGCGAGATGATCACGGGTACAGCAGCAGCTACTCCAAATAACTTCACAGCATTTGTGATGTCGACGGAGCGGGGCCAACAAACAAGGGCGGTGCGTCGGCACAGATTCGTGCTATCAATCTCCCACAGGCTACTCAGCGTCTCATTGTCAGGATTTAAGAAGTTGAATACTTCTGTCCAGTTAAGCATACGGGCAAAACGTAGTCCAATTCTCTCTCCACGTTGTGAAAACCAGTAAACCGTTTGCTTCTGCCTCCGAACTTCAATGTCTGGATCCTCAATGCCGAAACTCGCGAGATAAAATACCAATTTCTTTGACGGTGGGAGCAGTTTGTTCGCTTCCAGCAGTAGCTCATATCGGGCACGATCCACACCGCAGAGTTCTGTGACACTTGAGCCCTCTACAAGCGTAAATGACTTCGATAACAAGAGCGCTAGTATCTCGTCCTCCCCAATCTCCATATTTTCACTGTCAGCATCATCGGGTCCTCCTTTCAGCTGATTGATAGCTTCAGCCACCTTCTTCCTCAACAGAACAGGAGGGATATGACAAGTCGTAACTCTTTCCGGCAGACACAGTGAGTAAACCATCGCCACGCAGTATCCACTCGTCACTTTTTCCACAGCAAAGGAAACCCCAGCAGCGAATGCCACATAGTGCGATTTGAACGCTGCAATACCGGCCTCTTTGCCCATGTCATGCCGCGTTACACCCTCTGCGTCATCGTACGTCACCCAATCTCCTCCCGTGTATTCGGAAGGCAAGATTACCGCTAAAGTCGCCACTGAATGCCCAATGTCTGAATCTTGTTGTCTGTCCAGCTTCCCTCCCGGTCCTACCACCATCATCTTGACCAGAGCTGGCTGCAACACTACGTCCTTGTATCCAAGTTGCTGTGAGCTACGTTCTGCGAGAATCTGAATACCTGCAGTCCACAAGTGATTCTTCATGTGTATGTGGTGAGAAGAGATCACCCAGAGGTTCTCCTGTTCTACCACAGCACTGTCCACGATCTTCATCGCAACCTCTTCACACAGAGGAAGAGGTAGAGTGCCCACACCATCTACGGCAATTCCTGGGGCGTCGGGTAGAGAGGAAGCGGCGTCGCTGAAGCTCAGTTGCTCTTGATACACTTTACCGAGAAGAGAACTGATGTTCTGGCACACTTGTCCTCGAGGAGTGAGAGTGTCACTGGGTCGTCCAATGTGGTCGAACGGCCATGGGCTGCTCCTAGCCGACTGCAAAACAGTGCAAGTGTTGGGCTTGGCGTCCATGTGTGCAAATCTGAGAATGAGGGCAACTTCAACTCGAACCAAGTGGATTCGTTGCACTTGCGCGCGTCACACATTTGTTGTGAATCATTACCATGTATGAGGCCATTTTTTACAAATGGATTTTGCATTTTCCGTTGCTGTGAAGAATCGAAAACTTGCTAAAAAAAATAGTCCAGATCCATGATTAAAAAAATGGGCAAATTTAATGAACTATTCAACGACGTATTCCTCTTCTTCCTCTTCATCTGCGTCTTGGTCTGCTGCAACAGCTTGAGATCGTTGCTGCTCCGAATTGTGTAGACTAAACAAACATTCACCAATTGCGTCAGTGTCGAACAGTAACTAAGTTTCCAGTAGACTAGTTGCAACAAGCATTCGTACCGACGTTCAATCACAACTTCCATCTCGATGTCGCGCTCTAAACCGTTGAACGTAAGCTGCTGTGGACAACCTGTACTTCATCGTCAGCACCTTCAAACAGTAGCAAAGCCTAACCGCCTCATCGTACCTGCTACAGGACACTTCCTGCTGCGCTGTAAGTGAGATTGAATGCCCTTCTTCGAGTACGTGTGGCCACAACGCGGACTGCACACAAATAACATAAGTACTATGACCACCAAACGTTCACCTACTTCACACTACGTACTTCCGCATGGGATCCTCCATCTCCAACTGCGTGACCGGACAGATTGTGCTCCTGACGCTCTCGCTCTCCTGAATAAACACGTCGTCGTCTCCGTCTACCTCCAGCTCAATCTGTCAAAATGCAGCACGTATTGTAAGGGAATAACCCGTAAAAATATTAACAGGCTACCATCTCATACCCCCGCATTATCGCAGAATTTCTTGTAGATGGAGTGTTTCTTGGCGTTGAGGCGCGGCGCTACCATTGCGTCCTTAAACACCTTGTCGATCTTCTTTTGGTCCAATTTTCCACTCTCGACGAACGGCTCAAGTTTCTCGAGCTGCGTCTTGTAGCGCTCGAGCTGCGTCTGGTGTACAGCGTACTCCTTGGCGATGTCGCCCAGTTGCTGCATGTGTTGCTGGTCCTCCAGGTCCTTTAGAAACGCCGCGTTGTTGTACAGTGACTCTGCGCCCTCAACTGCGAACTTATAGAGCTCCTGTTGCTGCTTCTTAGCCGCATACAACGCCATTTTGAGTGCACTAGGCAGCGCCGCCTGAATCGTTGCCTCCAGCTCCGCGTCCATGATCAAAATCGTTTCTAAAAAAGCGCGCCAACAATTTAGAAACGTGTAGTGAAATGATTTAATCAATATTGTGTTTTAAACACTAAAACAAAGTTTTGACAGATTTCGCCATTTCATTTCGAGAAAAAGAGCTTTTTAGTTGACGATGGCGTTTGATGCAGCGGGGGCGGCGAGTCTCGAGCAGTTCACGCTGCTGGCCAAGAATGCGCGTGGCCGGGCGTGTGTGGCACTCATCCAGCAAGTGCTGAGCAACAAGAAGCTGTTCGTGTTCCGCGAGCTGCTGGATATGCCCAACGTGGAGGCGCTAAAAGATTCGGAGCACAAGGAACACTACGAGCTGCTGCGCATTTTCTGCTTCGGCGTCTACAAAGATTACATCGGTGCGTTAAATCAGGCCTTTCAGTATAGAAACTGCAAAAATGGTGGCTTGACTGGGTGTTTTGTTTGCTTTTATAGCTCGAAAGGAAGAGCTACCGGAACTCACTCCACAACAAGTGAACAAGCTCCGGAAGTTGACAACGGTGGCTCTTGCACACAGATTCAAGGTGGGTGGAATTGGGCGACAGGTGGATGAAATAGCTGACGGGGTGGTTGTGGTTAGAACATCCCATACCACACACTGATGCAGGATTTGGGAGTGTCAACGGTGCGCGACGTGGAAGATATCCTCATTGACACAATCTACTCGGTACGTTCGCGTGATGAATGAGAAGAAACGATTTGGTTATTTACTTGTGCTGCGGTTGTCAGGGGTTGATTCAAGGCAAATTAGACCAGAAGTCGCGTAGTTTTGTCGTCAAATATGCTGTCGGACGCGACACGCACCATGAAGACATCGACGACATGATCCAGAAGCTCACCAACTGGAAAGAGCAGTCTGCCGATATATGCACGAAAATCGACACTATTCTCGCGTACGGAACGCTGCAGTGTGCTGCTGCTTGGTGCCATTCTAATGCTTCTATGGTGTTTATTACTACCAGACTGGCGGAAAAGCAGGAGGAGGAGGAGCGTTCAAGGGAGGAAGAGATTCACACCAAGATGGCTGCTCGCGCAAGTGAGCGTAGCAAGGGTTTCGGTCCTGGAAGTGGAAACTTACGCTCTGGAGAAGACTTCTCTTTGTATGCGGAAACCGGTCCACGACGAGGGTAAGTGTTGGCATTTTGTAGTGACTCGGGAATGTGCTAACTCGGCACGTGGTGCAATCAGAGCTCCTTCCAAACAACGTTTGCATGCCATGGGTCGCAAAGGCCGAATGTGATGCAGTAGCTGAAAATCAACGCACACTCCAGTAACGAACCGGCACCTTTACCTTTTGATCACGTTGAAGTGCACTTGGCTTAATTTCGTCCAATCATTTTGCTTTATGCCAAAATCTCCAAGTTACTTGGTCTCAGTATCGCCACTAACCTCCAGTCAATTGAGCATGACGATTCCTAACCACGGGCACCATGGTGCGCAGCATAAGCGTCCGATCGCGTCGTCTGCCCAAGGTTTGAAGCTCCACAAAAAGCACCGCCACAATAACAACAACCCAGCTGTCACTGAACTGCAGCGTACTCGCCAACGTCTCCCCATCTACGCACACCGCACCAAAATCATCGAAGCGGTTCATGTCAATCAAGTGGTGATCCTCGTAGGTGAAACAGGCAGCGGCAAGACGACGCAAATCCCTCAGTATATTTGGGAAAGTGACCGTGCCCATGCACGTGTAGCCATCACGCAACCACGTCGTGTTGCTGCTATTACTGTGGCCCAGCGTGTGTGCGAAGAAGCTAACCGTGGTCCATTGGGAGATTCCGTTGGCTACTGCGTGCGCTTCGACGATACAACGTCCAAGAACACGAGACTCAAGTTTATGACCGACGGTATGCTCGTTCGAGAGGCGCTGCTGTCCCCCACCCTCGACAGATACTCGGTGGTGGTGCTGGACGAAGCTCACGAACGGACATTGCAGACAGACATTCTGTTTGGAATCGTGAAGCGAGCCATGCGCAAACGTAAAGACCTCAAGGTGGTGGTAATGTCTGCTACTTTAGATGTGGCGTTGTTTAAGAGGTTCTTTGAGGACTTTAAACCGTCGGTGATTCAGATCCCCGGGCGGATGTTCCAGGTCGACGTGTTCTACACTGCCAAGACACAACCAGACTACCTCGACTCGGCTTTGGTAGCGGTACTTCAGATTCACTTGGAGGAGAAGAAGAGTAATGGCAGTATACTGGTGTTCTTGACGGGTCAAGAAGATATCGAGACGTTGGAGACTCTATTGGAAGAATACGCCCGGTCGCTACCTGCTGATGCTTTGAAGCTCATGGTATGTCCCATTTTCGCTGCCATGCCACGTGAACAGCAGATGAAGGTGTTCGAGCCAGCACCTGCAGGAGTGCGCAAGGTCATTCTTGCCACGAATATTGCAGAAACTTCGATTACCATTAACGGTGTCCGCTTCGTGGTGGACACAGGACTGGTCAAGCAGCGCTCGTTCGTTGCTTCGAGTGGTATGGAGATGCTGCAGACTGAGTCGGTGTCCAAGGCGCAAGCTTGGCAGCGTACGGGTCGTGCTGGTCGAGAGGCTCCTGGTATTTGCTACCGTTTGTTCCCGGAGGAGACTTTTGAGCAGCTTCCAGAGCGTGCAATTCCGGATATCCAGCGTGTGAGTCTGGAAGTCGTGGTGCTGCAGCTGAAGTGTATGGGCATTGACGATGTGCTGGGCTTTGACTTTATCGAGAAGCCACTAAAGACATCCCTGATTAAAGCTCTTGAGAAGCTATACGCTCTTGGCGGTCTCGACAACAAGGGCAAACTGACTACGCTTGGTCGGCAGATGGCTGGTCTTCCCGTGGAGCCCATGTACGCTGTCATGTTGCTGAAGGCCACAGAGCTAGGCTGTGGTGAAGAAGCGTTAAGTGTCGTGGCGATGCTGTCTGTCGAGTCTATCTTCTACTCTCCCCGTGACAAGAAGGCTGAGGCGGCACAGTCCCGTGCACGCTTCGTAGCTTACGAAGGAGACCAGATCACGCTGTTGAACGTCTTCAATGGGTACATTCAGTGCGGCGCGAAGCAGCGCAACAAATGGTGCCGCGACCACTACATTAACCATCGCGCCATGACGCGCGTGGAGAGTGTGCGGTTGCAACTCAAGGGGTATCTGGAAAAGCTGGAGCTTCCCATTGACTCGAGCTTCCCAGATATCGACCCGTTGCGAAAGAGTATTGTGGCCGGCTTCTTCCTGAACACGGCAATGCGGTCCGTCGCTGAGGGTCTTGGGGGGTCCAAGACGGCGTACAAAACTATGTGCGGACGGTCAGAGATCGTTAAGGTGCACCCGTCATCATCGCTTTTCATGCGGAACCCTCCGCCCAAGTGGGTAGTTTACAACGAACTGGTGTTCACTAGCAAGCACTACATCCGGTCGGTGCTCGTGATCGAAAAGGAATGGCTCGTGGAGCTGGCACCAATGTTCTTTGCTAAGAAAAATGGTGCTGGGAAATAAACGATAGCAACAGGTTGATGTAGATAGAGAAACCCATGCAACTTGTCGTGTTGATGGTAAAGAGGTCGTCTACTTATGTCATGACTTAACTAACTATGAACTTGTCGTGTTGAAGAGAAGTTGTCTTTGTGTATCCATATCTTATTGTTGTGTACCACACTAACCACGAAGGTTCCTAAATTAGGACATGTAATTGCAGCCACCACCATTTTCACTTGTTATAAGTAAGGAACTGCCAAATCACATGACCTTCCCCTATCCTAATCCATCGTTCGATACATTTTCTAATCTAAGACAATCGCTTTAAACAGGTAATATAAGTTTCAGCAGGTGAACACCACTGGGCGTTCGCCGCCAATCGATTGGGCCTCAAGACTCTACTGTCGCCCGTGACGCTGCCCACACCTTCAGTCCCTCCAATTCATCCGACTGGTACGTGAGGAGCTTTTGGAGTCCCATGCCTCCGCCGCTCTAGATGGCCCCACCCGCCTCCAATACCCCCCTATTCACAAAAGAGAGAGAAGTTCATTCAGATGCCACGCAGCTCAGCACGTCGTTAACACAGGACAAAGGCCACAGTCTCGAGATTTACAGGACTCTCTTCTCTATGTTGAGCTTCAATAGGGGGAGATGGAGGAGATGCAGGCTCTAGTTGGCGGACGAACCAATGGGTTATTTTCACCTACAGCATATTTAACTTACCGGTTCTTTGATTTCCCCACAGAACTTCGTTAAAATGGTCGCTTCCGCTGGTCAGCCTACTCGTCTCTACGTCAAGGGTGTGTTCCTTGGCTACAAGCGCGGCCTGCGCAACCAGTACTCGCACACGGCGCTGGTGAAGATCCAGGGCCTGACCGACAAGAAGGACGTGGACTTCTACCTGGGCAAGAAGATCGCCTACATCTACAAGGCCAAGTCCCTGAAGAACGGCTCCCAGTTCCGCGTCGTGTGGGGCAAGGTGATGCGTGCTCACGGCAGCAACGGCGTCGTGCGTGCTAAGTTCGCCAAGAACCTCCCGGCCGAGGCCATCAGCAAGAGCGTGCGCGTCATGCTGTACCCCAGCCGCGTTTAAGTGCGTTCGTTCGGAGTTTGAATAGCCCGTGGGACGTCCTCAAGCAAGCTTTGGTAGCCCAATGACAACGAAGAGGGATTGTGACAACTTACCCAAACGGCGTTGCTTTTCTTCCGTTGAATTCTTTGTCATCATGCGTTCTAGATTCATTGTGTGCGTATACCAGGTCCTAAAATCTCCGTTGTGCCAACAACAAGAATGAAGGCAATGAAACGCTCGAGAAGCGCCTTACTTATTGGTATTAACGACGAAAGCGGACTAACGGTGGGCGGTACAACACATACGCACTTGGCCAAGCAGTTGGGTAGTTCTACATCTCAAACTCCTCATAGTGCACATCGAAGATGCCAGCGAAGTTGGAGGCCTCTGTCTCCACGGCGTGGATCAGACCCATGGGACCTGATACCCACGTGCCAATACCCGTGATGTTGACGGCAAAGTTGTGCGACTGCTCCTTCACTACTTCGTTGAACAGCTCCTTGACATTCAACCGTGAGCGGCTCACGGGGTGGTGGAATTGCACCTCTTGACCGTCGAACGAGAGCGAGTGCGAGTAGTCTGAAGACCGGTCGACATTTGCCATCGTCTCCTGAGGCCCATAGCTGCCCAAAGTAGGCATAAGACGCGACTTCTCCATTCGGCTCATAGAACGAGGCGTGGGTTCTGTGAATACAACAGCCCAGCCGATACCTGCGCCGGCAATCATGATGAGGACTTCCACTACACGCTGCATTGGCCACATGTTCTGGTTGATCCGCAGCTCGCCTAGGATCGGGTAGTTATACCGGATGAAGAACAGGCACCAGAAGCTACACGTGAAGGTCACGAAGAACAGCAGCATTTGACGGGGCACTGACCGTGACGACTGGAAGAACGGGCGGGTCGGAACCATACTCGTGTCATCCATAGGCTTCAGGGTGATGCCGTTGGGGATGTCTACGCCTCCCAAGTGCTGGTCACCCGTGAAGCAAAGACGAACTTTAAACTTGACATGGTCGGGGTCGAACTGCTCAATGGCATCCAGCAGGGGCTCGAACTCGTGGAAAATACCAATTTCACGCGACGTCCAGTGGAAGTAAACCTGTGTGAACTCCATGTTCGGATCGTTGTTGCGCATACAGTCCAGGATCTTGCCCACGATACTAATCACGGGCGTCGCACCAATACCACCGGCCACAAAAACGAGAGCCGGGTAGTGCTGGAAATCGTCGGACATTTTGCCGTAGAAACCATCAACGTAGATGAGCGGCATCTTGCGTTCCTCACGGGCCTGAATAGCGACCGCATACAGCGACTTGGTCCAGTTACCAATGCACTTGACGTGAACCGTGAACGTGTCTTCGTACTCGATAGGCGACGAACTGATACTGAACGGATGCCACTGAGTGTGCGAAAGCAACGGGATACGCAGATACACGAACTGACCGGCATGGTAGTGGCCCGACTTACCAGGTGAGCGGCGGAACACCAACCGCGTGATCTCACCGGGAATGGCTTCCAAATCTACTACTTCGCACGGCATACGGCTCTGGCTTCGAGCCAAGATGCGATGCATGACGTAGAGACAAACCGCAGGGTACATCCAGATGACGAACTGCGAGAAATGTAGAGCACTGAAGAAGAGCACGAGGATGAAGAGGTGGTGGCAGTAGTAGAACACGTCGTAGTACTTGCGGCGGATCGGGCTCAGCGACGTCACTCCAATGACGATGCAGCAGAGCAGCGCTAGTTGACCGCAGAAATTCTGGAGGCGCGACTTGCCCACGGTTCCGTAGTCACAATCCATGCAGGGGAAGGCTGACTCGAGGAACGTGCCGCTTTTGAACCAAGCGTAATAGTACGGGATGGCATGGAGCGCTACCATCGCAACAGTGAAGAATCCGATCCAGCGGTGGTACTTGATAGCGTGCGAGTAGTCAATGCCCATGGAGATCATCCAGAAGGAGTTTCGCGTTGCAGGGATAATCAGCAACGAGAAGCACAGTACGGCGTTAAATCCAAGCACCTTACCCACTAGCCGGAAGACAGAGGCCGAGTCGGTGGAATCAGCCTCCACCAGGTCGTCGTAGTTGCGGGAGAATACGGCGGAGAACCAAATGGCATTCAGACCAAGGAACACAAGCGTGCAGACGGACTCAGCGTACGAAATGTTGATGGTTCCGACGAAAATCTGACGCTTAAGGAAACGCATCACCGTCCGGTGAGCTCCCGTCGGCACGGGCGGTAATGCGTCTCCCAGAGCGAGCGCCATGCCGCCGATCATGAAAGGCAGGCCAATCAGCATGTAGTTGACGACGAACTCGACCACTTCACGGTGTCCTCCGACCCACTGAGCATTCTCCACTTTAGAACCGAACAGCACGTAAAGCCTGTAGCGAAAGCCGAGTCTGTACTCGGGCAATTCATGGTAAATGATGGCGAAAATGACGACTGTGGCGCACACAGCTACAGTCAGGAAGGGCCACGTCTTGTAGTTCTTGTCCACTGGTGTGCCGTACACAAAGGGCGTGGCGAGTTGCGAGGGTTTGCCAGCCATATTGGTGCCGCTCATACTGAGCGCGAAGAACTTGCTCTCGCCTCGACTGCTGTCTCCGTTGTTGGTATAGCCCGAAGGCGGCTGACGCAGATCCAGAGAGTCCGCGGGCGAGTCCAGCACGTTGCTATCCATGGAGAGGTTCACCATGGCTGTTGCTAGTCCGTCGGTCTATCAAAATGCACAGTGATGAGGCGGGGAAAACGTCGACAGTCGGCCGCTGGTGCTGTGGGGATGTTGCTAGTTAGTGACTGCAGCTGGTGGGGCTCTCAAAGCGCCGATGTAGAAGCGTTTGGGACGACGGGGCGACTGTGCTACGTAATCGGACAAAGCCCCAGACACTTCGAACGCCGATGGTGTCGGGCTGGTCGCGGGCGAGCAATTCCTGAACTGTAGATGTCGGCTCCATCTGGGCCAGACAGATCGCATGATGCGGTTAGTGACGCTAGTCTGCCAGCTTTTCCAACGGTGCAGGAGAGTCAGCACTTTATCTGGGTGTTTGTAAGGGATACCCTACCCGCTGACATTAACCACCAGGTGGATACCGCGAACTTCCTCCCAATCGTTTGGGCGGTACGGCCGAACTGTCGAACTGGCGGATGATGGCAACGATGTCGGTTATTTACCATATTCGCAAAGGGTTATTCAAGAAATATCGTTGATAAAATCAGCGACGTTCTTCACAGGTTCTGAGGTAGCAGTCGGAATTCCAGGTAACTGTACAATATCCAAGACTCTTGGATATTGTAGTAACAGCGCCACAGCAAGATATTGCGTGCACTGTACGCTGTGACACTACAACCTGGTCTGTTTGTACAGTTACAGTTTGCAAATTACAATTTGTTTTGCTGCCCACAATTTGTGTCTTTGTGACACATAGGTTTGAAAGCGGATGGCATCAGTAAGTTGGAGCCAACAAGGGATCAACGGATCCAAGAAACGCTACATGTACAGTGTTTGGTCACTAGAAAAAGCTCTGTAACTTAACCTCAACTGTTTTCACGGCGCTCAAATACACTTGAAAGCTCGGGAACACATACTGAACTGCACTTACGACAGGAGGATTTTTGTCTGGGATCGAGAACGGATTGTCAAAATGCAGGTGTCCCTGCGGTATTCGATGTGGGTTTATTCAAGTACATGTACAACGCGTTTTTAGTAGTAAGCCACTGCGATAGGAATATCGTTTGCAGGATACGTCAAGTCAAGTTTCCTATGGCATAATCTAATAGGAAGTCGCTGTACTTTGTTGCAATCCCGGTGATCATCACTTGTACATATTCCTATTTACAGTGTGGCAAGTGTCGCCTAGGAAATTCCAAGTCCACAATTCATTTTGCAAATCCAACTTTTTGTCGAGCTTCTACACGTGCCACCAACCGTCATCATTTGCATCTGCAATGTACATTTCTTGTACCCGACTGTTTGCTGACACCGAAACTCAATCTTCCGCCCACCAAGCTCTTTTCTACCGGTACATGGCTGGCAAGAAGCGTCCGCCACAGGCTGTGGCACAGCCTATCGTGGATGCATGCATCGCAGGACAACAGGATGGATCTTCTGAAGATGACGACGACGTACCTCTGGCTATGATCCTCCAGCGCCGACGCCTATCAGCTAAAGCGTCGCCGATACAGAAGAAAAGGGTCGGAGCTGCCACTGGTGGGCGGTGCTTCACTTGACTTTTGACCTCATCTTCCGATGCCTGACATGATTTTGTTGCAGTATTGCAACGTCAAGACACAAAAAGCAACAAGTTGCCACTGCTGAGTGAAGTTGCTGAGCGCTGGATCATGGTGTTCCTGCCGGTTGTGCCCGACCGCCTCCGCGTTGAAACCGTGTGCAAACGTTGGCTCCGACTGAGTCGGGAAGAGCTGCCAGTCACGGAACTTGACTTTGGTCGAGTTCCTGTGCGACCATCGCTGCGACGTGATGTCAGCGCGATGCTGGAGCGCTCTAGCCAGCACCTGACGCGACTCATTTTGCCAGACATCACACTAGTCGACGCACACGTTGACCTCATTGTGCAACAGCAGAATCTTTGTGCGTTTCGCGCTCACAGGTAACAAATTCCTCCATTTAGGCCCAGATGCTATCATTTCTAATCGTTCTCGTGACGCAAAAGGATGCAGAAGAAACACATCTTCAACATCGTGCAGCGTTGCCCCAAACTGAAGGTTAGTTTTCACGTCATGTACGAGTCGACCGGGATGAAGCAGCTTTGCATCAGTAGCTAAAAACTCGTTTGCTATTCAGACATTAGAGCTATTGGACTGTCGAGCTTTGACGTTGAGCAAGTGGCCACGTGATGCTGTGGCATTACGTGAGATTTTTCTCAACGGGTGCAACTTCGTGACCAACCAAGCAGCAACTTCGCTTATCAGGGTCTGTGGAAAAACCCTGGAGAAAATTATCTTCACTGGTATGGTAATGATATTCAGTTTGTGCTGTTACTTTGAAGTGGCCCTGAGGCGGCTTTTTTGTTTTGTTTTACAGATGCTACGAGTTTGGACTCACGGATCTTCAGAGACATTGCCAGGCACACTGCAAAGTTGGAGGAGCTGACGATAAGGTTGGTGGAACATGATCTATCTTGTCGATGCTTCTCTATGTCATGTATGTAGTGCCGACATTTGTCTGCTGTATTGTAGTAATTGCACAAGCGTCAATCTTCGCGATCTCGAAGTCATGTCTGAAGCTCTGTGGGAATCGTTGCGATGGTTGGATTTGTCATCTTGTCGCGGTATCTCTTGTTTTCCGGTTTGTGGCATTAATGTCCATGATTCTGCTGCAAAATGCAGTTTTTTTTAACTGTGTTGCATCTACAGAAGTCTACAAACTTGCATCAGCTGCAAGTGCTTATTCTCGACAAAACCAAAATCAACGACGAAGGCTTGAGAGGAATATCCGAAGTCGCCCCTTCACTACGATATCTTTCACTTCAGGTACGGATGGCATTACCTTGTGACAGATGCCAACGATGTGGTTATTTGCTGAGACTCGTTTGTTTCTTTAGGACTGCCGCTCGATTTCCGACGATGGAGTCACTGCAATTGCCGTGTGCACGAATTTGGAGCTGGTCGATTTAAAGGTTTGTTGCTTCTAATGGTAGCAGTGCTGACTGTCAAGGCTAATTTTTATTTGTTTTATGACTATGCTCCTCAGGGTACGCCCGTGACGGACGCAAGCTTGCATGCACTTAAAGCTCAATGCCCTCACCTTCATCTCGTGCGTGTTGACTCGTGCCGATCTATTTCACGAAAAATGCGCAGCAAGCACCACGAGCGGATACGTCGGGTTCTAGCTTCAGGCAGCTTAAGCAAGTGGGAACGACTATTTGCGAAGAGGAAGAAGATCGAGATGATAGATCTCAACAAAAGCAATAGCGAGTCGGATGAGTCTGAAAGTGACAATGACACCGACGACTACGCAATTGAAGTCCGACGAAGTGGAGTTTCCTACCGAAGACGACGATGAGCTCCTCGCTTCAATAAACCTAGATAATACACGAAGGGCACACATTCAACAGATTGAAGAATAAGCAGCATTTTACCACTGCTCGCCATAAAACTTCGACACAATTCGTCAGGTTCATGATTTGTTTCCCCGAACGGAACGGAACTGGAATAGGCTGCATTTATGTTAATACCCCGATTCCCACCAGCCTCTAGACGCAAAGAGCAGATTGCACTTAGAAGCGGAGCTTCTTGAAGAAGAAGCTGACACCAGCAGCCTTCTTCTCCGACTTGCATGCGGCCTGGTTGAGGTAGCTATGGATATCAATCAAAAACGTCAGCACCAGTCTCCAAAAAAAAACCAAAAACAATAAAACATACCGCTCCTCGAACACCTTCTTGATGGTCTTGCGGGACTCAACGCGGGTCTCCGGGTTGGCCAGCACATCTTCGTCCAGGACCTTCTTCAGGTCGATGTCGGCGACGTAACGGGTAGGCATGATGTGGTTGTAGTTGACGTACTTGACGAACGGTTTGACCTTAGAGCGCTTCTTGAGCTTGTTCTTGCCCATCGAGCGCGTCACCTTGCGCGGGTAACGGTCAATGCCGGCAACTGTAAAAGAAGTGCAGACAAAGAGCATCGAGTGTCAGCAAAACTCCTTCCTGGTTGAACCTGCCTTTCAATATTCCTGGCGTACCGATGGCGTGACCAAACTTGCGGTCAGCACGGCCCTCATCGTAGGTCTTCACAACAATAGCCTTGCGGCCAGCGAAGCGGCCGTTAAGCAGCACAACAACCTTTCCGTTCTTGACACTACACAGCAGCACAAACGTGCGTCAGTCTCTTTTCTATTGTTCCCTGTTGAAGTTCCTGTCGCCTTCGTCCCGCTCGCTATTATGATTCACGTCTGATCTGTTCATTCATCCAGCTATCCTTTTCGATATCCAGGCACTGTAAATCGCGATGCTGGCCTGGTAGACCCGCAGTGCAATGTAGCGAGCGAAGGCGACAGTTCTGCTGTTTCCCCTCCCCCTGGCTGATTCATTCACTTACATGCCCATGTTTGCTTTTCTTGGGAGTTTTGGTGCAGTTCCGTACTGCTGGCGGCGTGGAAGGCAGCGAGCAACCAAAAGCGCCTGCCAGGGCCAACCAATCGTGCGATCCGGCTGCTGATTGGTCCTTTCCCCTCGATCGCTCGGTCCGTCCAGGGCCATCACGGTTCACTGAACCGTGATAGGGGAAGGGTTCAATTTAACCGTGGTTGCTGCAACCTTCTCGTCACCTTCACACGACATTACACCACTTTGGCTCGTTGCAGTTGCACATTCACTCTGCATTCCGCGCTCGTGATGAAAATGATGCGGCGCTTCCGCACCGATAGATAAGCCTTTGCCGCTTCTTGGGGTGTGGCCCAGCGGTGCTCCGACGAGCGGTTTCAGAGTTTCAAGCACGCGAGTTGTCTTGTTTGGCGTTCCGCTGGTCATGGGTCGATATAAATAGGAGGCGTGACTGAGGGAGAACAACTTCAGTCTTCATCTAGCTGGCGCGAGGCCTGCATTGCTGGGCAAAAATCCAGAGCCAGCATGATGATGTTCTCGCGCTCTAATGGCGCCAGCCAATCACCTGTGGTGCAGCATCAAGCGTTCCGCAAGCTGACTGAGATTATGCACTCTACCTCGGAGAATCAGAGCTGTGCTGATTGCACTTCGCGACTGAATGATTCTATCTGGGCCAGCACTACCGTTGGTGCATTCTTATGTATCCATTGTGCTGGTGCTCACCGAAAACTTGGCGTCCAGCTATCGAGAGTCAAATCTCTTCATCTGGATACGTGGACGGAAGATGAAGTTGCAGCCATGAGGGGCGGCAATAAAAATGTCAATGAAATCTACAGCAAACACCTCGACAAGTGGCTAGAGGTTGACACAACGTTGGAACTGCTGCCTAATACTGCTACGGACATTCGCGAGAAATGTATCCGCGCCAAGTATGAAGACAAACAATTTACCAAGCTGCCACATTCGTTCGAGAAACAAAGCCAGGATACCCCAGAAAATCCTGAAGAACCAACCTTTTTGTCTTCTGTCGGTGGACTTGTTGAAGTGCCATCTGGATCCACGATGGACCAGAATCAACAACGAAGTCCTACCCAAAGAACACAAAATGCAGAGCCCAGCGCAATGAAGCCAGGGAGCGTTGTCGAAGTGACAAAG
This sequence comes from Phytophthora capsici, assembly GCA_030324255.1. Lineage (NCBI taxonomy): Eukaryota > Oomycota > Peronosporomycetes > Peronosporales > Peronosporaceae > Phytophthora > Phytophthora capsici. The sequence continues at coordinate 3,253,759 of CM059362.1, read as the reverse complement.
CGTTTACTCAACTATTTCATCGTTGTGGGTCGTGGTGCATTAATTCCAGACCAAAGTAGTAAGTACTCTCCTGTTGCAGTTTTTGTGTATAGATTAATGAGCTGCATGGGTATTGTGTGCAGTTGAGAAAACAAAAAGCCCAACAGAGATTCGCTTTCTCCCGGATGTTATCGACACGTTCCCAGAAATGCATGGAGACTCCCCATTACCAGCTCACATTGCTGAATTTGCTTTTCCAGGAGGTTTTGAGCTGGGTAAAACCTACGTTGCGCCCGTGTTCTTCTCGTTTGTTCTTACAAATGTGAGCGGTGTCAAGATTTACGCGTGTGCGCTGAAGTTCTACGAAGAGCTACATCCACTAGAAGTCGTATCTCTAATTGCACCTCACTATCACCGTGCACGCCACCGTCGTCGGCCATCACGTATTCTACAACAACCAGATGGAAACGATGACAACCAGCGAACTCAACTGCCACAGTGGGTGCAAGATCTTTCTGGTGATGTGGCAAGTGCGCCCGGACCAGTATTCTGCCCAAAGTGCATTATTGTAACGTCTCATTACCCATACTTTTCAGCTTTTCGGCAGTTTCTTCAGCAGGTAATGATTGTCTTTCTCTGAATACAGGATAACGACTTACGTGACGTGTGACGTACTGCTAGATTTATCGAGTGACCCTGTCAGAGTCGCCAATGCCGATTGAGCGATATATTGCGAATTTCTTAGCTGAGATCCCATTACCACCTCCGGGTCAGATTCAAGTTCAGCTAACGTTGCCGGATCGGAATTTAATTATTTCGCGGCCTCCGAAAAACGATCTCCCTCTGGTTGATGTAAGTCTATGCTAGTTATGCTCCTATTGCTGTCAATATTTACTTCCGTCCGACTCGTGCTGCATTGCATTCAGTTTCCATTTCGGCCGCTGTTTCAAGTTTTGGATCTGAATAATGTATTGCTAGTCTTCTCGTGTATTGCCTTGGAGCTCAAGGTGAATCTACGAGCAAGGATTCACAGTCAATTTAAAGTACTAACAGTAATCTTCGACTATGTTAGGTCGTTTTATGCTCGAAGCACGTTGGTCTTCTCACGCCAGTAGCAGAAGCGCTCATGGCGATGCTACTGCCGTTTTCTTGGCAAGGAGCTTACATCCCTGTTCTCCCAATGTCTCTCATCGACGTAATTGACGTAAGCAAACAACAGAAGAACTGTTAGCCTTCAATTCCAGCTTCTAACTCTGCTTTGATGCAGGCACCCGTCCCCTTCCTAGTAGGCACTCACTCAGACTGTCTCAAGCAAGTTGCGAGTCGAACTACCAATGTCGTGTTTGTTGACCTGGATCACAACCGGTTTGTTTACACACGATTCCGATCATATTTCCACTGTCTAATGTGATCTACCGTAGTGTAATTCCTGCAGTAGATGACTCCGGCAAAAATATTGCAGTCCCGAAAATTCCGGATCGAGAGGGGTCTAAGCTGCGTGCAAAGCTGGCAGAAGTGGCTAGTGTATGTGGCCGTAGTCATACTACAGCAACCAGGCGACGATTGACGTTGTTGATGTTTCTTGGTAGATATTCGAGCCGTATGCTGCAGGAATCAGTCGTGTAGACTTGGTACGTACGCATTAGTTTTCAGCTTCGGTTATTCGAGTGGCGTTAAGCGAGGATGATGCAGGCTTTTCCAAATGAAGAGCACCTGGAACCCATCGGTAATTTTGCTTCAGACCATGGGCAGACAATTCCTTTATCAACATCTTATTCTGAGTCGAGCATGGCGGATTCCCTCAACTCGCACTATTCGATTGGCAAGATAAAACGCGGAAGAAGGTCTAGCGCGGCATTCAGTCTTCCTTCGTCATCTTTGGCCTCGTCGCCCTCGGCATCATTTCCTCGATCAAGTTCGGGTCTTATTAACCGTCACATGTTTTCCTCGCCGGCATCGGCGATATCATCAACTGGAAGTGATGCCAGTGGTGGGCTTACCGACAGTCGATACAACGAAACAGACAATTTTTCTACCGAAGGAATCCGTAAAGCATTCCTACGGTTTTTTGTGACTCTGCTAAAGAAGTATGCCAGCTATTTGGTGAGTTAACATCGTTGTGATGCGAAAGTTGCATACTTTCTAACAATTGATTTATTTTAGCGAAATTCACCAACTTTACCTGGACACGCGGGAACACCAGAATTATTCGACAGCAAGCGTTTTCTTCACGACAACTTTGATGCTGCATCTCGTCCTTTTGTTTCTCAGCTGATTGCTACGCAAATGTTCGACCGCTTCATTGAAGACCGTGTATTCAACCAGCAGCTTCCAGAAGTACTCTTTTTCGACCAGTCTATCAATCAGAAACTCAACCGCTCGCTGTCTATTGGGAAGAAGAAGTACGACTGCAGTTTCTTGGATGACCGCTCGGATGAAATTCAAGAAACATTTATCGCTCCACCCCCGTCAAATATTGGTCTTCCTGACGACGGGACTATCTACAAGGTACTTTGCCCACCCTCACTTCCATCTTATCTTTGTACTAACGCGAGCTATCTCCAGTATAAATCGTTTCCACGCCTGAAAAAGTAAGGCTTGACTCGATTTAATTAAGCGATTGGGTGCTAATTGTAACCAAACTTGTACGCTACCCTAGAAACCTGTTTGGCAACGTAAGGAAGCCCCGTGAGCTGTACACTTCTCGAGAGCAACAACGCAACGTATCTCGAGTGAGTTTCCACCACGGAATAATCAAAACGGCAATGTAAGGTGTAGTTGGTAGCATGGCGGTAGCTCGAAACTAACTGTTGCTGTAGCAGGTCTTTTATCGGCAGTGGGGTAAGCTGGGAAGCCACACGACATCTTATCATCAGCGTATGGTTTTAAGTGAAGCTCTTGGGTACCTCTGCGTTTCAGACTAATGGTATTGAATATTTCGTAACAGCTCCAAACACAGTACCGAATGTACAGCGCCCGAAAGATGTATCGCAAACAAAGGAGAGCTGCAGTGTCGATTCAGAGATGGGTAATCGCCTGGATGAAGGTACAGACAGCTTGACTATGTCTGCATTTCGGGTAGTGTTTAAACCTAAGGGGTTGTGTTGCTGTAGGGAAAGGAAGATCGTCATCATTTCTTAGCACTACGGAGTGGAGCTATTATGATTCAAAATAATTATCGAACACACTACGCTATACTGAAGTATCGAAGACAGCATGAAGCACTGCTCAAGCTCCAATTTATGGCTAGGGGTTACATTGTACGTGCACGATTTCGACGCGTAACCCGAGGAGTTCGTTGCCTTCAAGCACTATGGCGTGGTAGCTTTGATAAATGCGGCTATGTGAATCTGAAACATCAAACTATTCGGGCTCAGAGCCGTGTCCGAGGTTTCTTGTCGCGAAAGCGTACTACGACGTAAGAACATTTACATCGGCGTTACGGAAATCACTCTAACTGTGCTTGTGATCTCGCAGGTGGAAAGTTGGCATGCTCGAAGAGGGGCGTCGAAAGGTGTACGATTTGTGGGATCGATGCGATACACCGCTGCTCTATCGATCAAAATTCTGGCTCACATTTAATCGAGCAGACTTTTTCACTATCGGGGTGAGTAACTGCTGAAAATACGGACTCCTTAGAGCCATATTCTCACGCCTCTCGTGTTGGGTTTCTTAGGTCTTCCTTGAAGAAGAAACCCGATTCAACTCGTATTTCTCTGAAGGGAAATCGTTTCCAGATGTTATCGATAGATGCAGGTACTCTGATGTGAATCCTCAAGAGTCTCTCAAGCAGAATGAGCATCGAGGGTCAGCACTTGCAACATTTAAACGCATCGGATTTACGCCAAGAGCCAAAAACCACCACAAGACCGTTAAGGAGATTGTAAGTGCAAGTCCTCCTGCATTCACAAATATTTCATAACAATGATGTTTGTGCCAACACAGACTTCCAGGAGAATGAAAGAGGAGAGAAGCAAGGTATACAGCGGGTTGGTTTACACACGAGCACCCGTTCGAGAAGAGTACTACAAAAAGTTTGGAATTGAGTTGGCGTCGAAAACGAAGAAGAAGCGAGTGAGTCACCTGCATTGCATTATCCGAAGTTAATAGCTATACGAGCGTGCTCACTCCAAAAATGTTTGATGTGTTACAGCTAGCGGCAATGGTATGGACAAGCTACGAGACAGCCGATATCAGCGCCGAGGTATTATTCTACACGATAAATTGTGCGATTCGCCTTGATCTTACGACCTATACGTCTCCAGGTTGTCATATCTACTTCAACTGGCTCCGACCAGCCAAATCCTCTCCCAACGCAGATCGACCATCAAAAACAGGTACACCAACCTTTGAAATGGTGTGGCGACTGTAAATCTTTTCTCACCTCTTGGCACACTGCAGCTCCGTCTTCGAGACGATTTGACGTTCACAGTGAACGCGGCACTCAAGTCGATTCGTGTCTCTACAACAAGGTTTTCAGGATCTCCATCTAAACCGCCCAATGACCGAGCCCTGCTTGATCTGCAGCACCAGGTGCGCGTGCTCACACTGCAGAATCGACGCCTTGCAGACGATCTGGCAGCATCAAAAAATGAAAGGAGCAAATTGCGCATGGAGCTCCAAAAAGTGCCGCAGCTATCGCAACTACAGCGCACGCGGTCCTACAAGTTCTAGAAGTAAAAGTTCATAGATCCTACGGATAAACCGTTGCTTTTTCGTCAATTCACAGTGGTATCGTTTGAGCACAGCCACTTCAACCTTCGATGTTGAAGTTACAATGATGTGGCGCACACCACACACTGTTGCATACTGGCACCTACTAATCTTTTCTTCGCGACTCCCCGTGCCACAATGCACGTACTTGCTGACCCTGGATGATGCTCTACTTGTGCATGTACTAAGCTTTGCCACAGCACGAGACGTGGAGGCTATTACGGTGGCTTCCAGACTGATGGCGATGCACCTGCTGCCGCAATACCCTCAGATCTGGCGTGTTCAGTTCGTTCGCCAATGGGAAAAGCTCAACTTCCACCTGGACGACGTGAATGAGGACGGTAGAAACCTCTTGGTTGACCCGCGACTACGCGGACTCTTTCCATTGTGAGTGTAATGCTAGACTTTAGATACATCCAAAGATGAAGATATGACCACTTTCTGGAGAAACAGGGGATGCACGGAAACCAGGATCTTCCAATTGTTGTCGCGTGCAATTGTTCCATTGCCGTCAGGTATGGACATCGGGGAGACACAACGCTCATGGGGGTACTCAGATATGCACCATCGGTTGATATTCGTCATTTGCTTTTGGTCTTGTCATTGTATTTCTGATGATTTTGCTGTGTAGAATTGTACCGTTGAACGAAAAGAAGACTGAAGGACAACATGATATTGCAACAGCGTTTGCGTTTGATGGTAAACGGTTTGGAAATGACCGATCAGTGCGCGCGAATGTGCCATTCCCGTCGTCTTTTTACGTCGCGGTGTTTAAGCAACGCGTGCTGGGAGTTTCGGGCAATAAACAATCCTTCATTTACCGGATTGGGGCGACTTCGAGCGGCTACTTTGAAATTAACATTGTTGATCCAGTATCTCGACCCAGTCCACATCCAACAAGGAATGGACGAGTGGAAATGACAGCGATTGGCCTGGTTCGATCCAACTTCCCGTTGGTTGGGAAACAACCAGGGTGGGCGCTCCCGTCTTTCGGATACCACGGGGACAACGGAAAACTCTACTCGGCATTCCCTGTAAGTGTTCAGTAATGTTTGAGTAATTTTTCGGCCTAATGTGGTGACCGAAATGTGGCTGTGGTTTGTAGTGGAAGCCGTTTGGGCCACGATTTGGTGTCAGAGATACCGTCGGGTGTGGCATTCGACGCAGCACACACAGCCAGCAAGTTTTTTTCACGCATAACGGCAACTGTATCACGTGTGAGTGTGCGAATGAATCTTTCCTGGTAACCAAATTGCTTTTCTAATCTCCCATCTTATTTTAAATAGCTCCTTATCTCCCGGGAGCTGGTTGCTATATTCCGTGTGAAGAGGGGAACGATTGGTTCCCTGCGGTGGGCTTGGACTCCCCGAACACAATCCATGTAAACTTCGGTCAGCAGCCATTCAGATACGACCACTTAATTGGTAAGCTTTGTTCTCACGCGTGATTTGTCCAAACTAAAAGATATGCTTACCCAGATGAATTGTTCAACGAGTGCACGGGTAAAAATGCTGTAGTCGTTCGTCAAATGTTGCAAAACCCCAATAAGGTTCGATCTCACGACGTTCGACGGACCTGTATCGACGCCTTCATCGCTAATGTCCTGGAGAGGCGTCACCCAACTACCACCGCGTAAGAAGCTCCTCACACTACACCTTTGCCACTCCAAGTTCGCGGTAGTGTAAACCAAAGTGGATAGTCCCGTAACTAAAAAAAAACACTTTTTTGCAAATCTAAAAATCAATTTTTTGTGGAATCCAAAGTGGACTTAGTGTAATGCAATAAGGTTCCATCGGCTCTAACCGAATCGCAGCAGCAACTGACTGTGCACAATGACGTGTCATTGTGCTCACTAAGCGAAGGTCGATGCAAGCCATGCAGTGCTCTGCTGCTCTTTCAAGCGAGTTCATACGGCGCTCCGCCATCTCGCCATACCGCAGGTCGAGCATTTCGTGAGTGTTTCTGGCGAGATATGCCTTGATCTGTGCCTTGAGGACACTAAAGCAGCCTACGCATGCACACGTACAGATTTTCGTAGCGTTAGTATGTCAATTACTCAGCTGAACACTGAAGTCGAAGCGGATCATCATCTGCTTCATCTCTTCCAGTCGTATGTGCAGTTTTCTTCTAAGTAGCTCCCGCGCTTTACGCTCGATGTCCCACGCTCGATGATACCCCGGGCTGTAGTAGGGGGACTATTGTTGTCTAGCATCCAGTCGCTGTCATTCTTGTAGACGGCCTGTACGCGTTCACGGGCTGGAATGCTGTGCGTGGGCTCCTTGGGTATTGCGTACACAATGAACTCTGTCAACCACTACTTTGCGTTACATTAAATCTCGTTTGCTCTAAAGTAAAATTTTCTAAAATATTTTCTAAAATTTGTTTGTTACTTTAGTTACTTCACTCCACTTTGGTTTACACTACCGCGAACTTGGAGTGGCAAAGGTGTAGTGGTTATTACGTTGCTTTGTATAATGATTTGATTCTCAAAAAAATTCAATTAGCAACTCGCATGGTAAATAATACTTCGAAGTACTTCAAGAACTTTGAGACAGATGTGAAAAATCTGATAATCCTCTCCAAGATCATGCGGGATGCAAATTGTCATATGGTGTTTGTCAGTAGTATTTCCCAATTCGCGAAACGGTATGGCGGCTGGCCTCTCGGACTTAGGTGACGAGCTGCTGGCGCATGTTCTAAGCTTCGCCGCTTCCCGGGACGTTGAGTCGATCACTGTAGCGTCTTCAGTGGTGGCTCGCACCGTAGTGCCATCGTTTCCGACCCTGTGGAAGGATATTTTCCTCCGCCGCTGGGAGGCGCTCAACTTCCCACTGGAAGGGGTGGCTGAAGGCGATGCATTGCTGCAAATCAATAAAAACTTGGACGCACTGTTTCCCAGGTTCATGGACAATATTTTACTCGAAGTATTACAAAAATACTGACCGTGTTGCCCGTGGATCTGCTTTAGGTATTGCACTGAGAGTCGCAAGTTCCAGTTGCTGGCCCACGCCATTGTTCCAGTGCCGTCCTATGCTGATATTCGGGAGACGCAAAAAGCTCTTGGATACACAGATGCATATCATCGGTAGGCATTATTGTACTTGTATTGTCTGTTGTTTAGTAAAATTGAATTATTGTTTTTGTTGTTGTAGAATTATTTCTCTGCATGCAGCAGGCTTGAAAGAATCCCGTTCAGTCAACTTTGCCCTGGATGGAGGTATGCTGGGGGACGACCGGTGCGTGCGAGCCAATATGCCGTTCTCAACAACATTCCATGTGGCGGTGTATAAGTGTAACTCATCAGCAGAAGAGAAGGCGCGAGGACAGATGCGACCGGTGTTTCAGATCGGCGTGGTTCCTGGGGGGTACTTTGAACTGAGTATGTCGAAACGACGGAATCGACATGTGAGGATTCCTTCCCGGTTTGGCCAAGACGCCATGACATCTATAGGCCTGGTTAACTCGAAGTTCCCACTGGTTGGTAAGCAGCCCGGGTGGACACGCAGATCGTACGGGTACCACGGAGATGACGGTCGATTTTACAACGGAACTGCGTTTGAGGTTGGTAGCGCTTTTTAAAGATTCGCAGTGGTGATACGAACTAAGCTGCTAAAACTAACACTACTCTGAAGCAGGGAAGGCCGTTTGGACCGATGTTCAAGGCTGGTTGTACGGTTGGTTGTGGGATCCGAATCAATCCGAGGACTGGGTCTATATTCGTGTTTTTCACAAACAATGGCGAACTGATATCCGGCGAGAATGGCGCTTATGTGGAGTGCGAGCATCGAAGCTGGTTCCCCGCTGTTGGTTTGGATTCATACGACGCGGTTCACCTTAACTTTGGACAAGAGTCTTTCGTGTACAACAATATTACAGGTGCGCAACGACAATGCATTGTAGCAGTTCTCTATGATCTCACGAGCTGGCATATTTGGTTTGATTACGCAGAAGAGTTATTCGAAGGGTGCAATGGCATGGCGAGTGCCGTCTCAGAGCATCTGCAGTGGTATGATATTAACGATTCTGATGGCGACAGCTCTGGCGATGAAGAGAACGTCGGCGACAATACGTTTGGGGATGACTCGGGATCAGACATGTCTGATGAGGAGGTCGGCGCGAGATTAATCATGCGTATTCTTGCCATGCGTCGTGCGGATGGGGCTTAATATTGTACGAATGTCAGCACTAAGGCCACTGTTGAAACAGTTACGAAGTACTACTGTAGACACCATAAATACAACAATGCGGAAAATTATGAGAAAGAGACCCTATTGCTTATCCTTTCACGAACAACATTCGTGTGCATCGCCAAGGCTGCTCATACATTTCTCATTCCGAGGTAGTTGAGATTTACTGGTGCTAGTCACCGACGAATTCAGGGGAGCTGAACTTGGAGACCAGCTACAACTTGTAAGTCGTCATGATTGGAGGTCATCCTGGTGGGTTGGTGGCGTACCTCGAAGAAGATCTGCAGCCACTTCAACGTACAAGTGTTCATGTATACCGTATAGTGAACGATCCATGTTTTTGTAAAATTGAATGTTCAGTAAAGAAATGCTGTGTTAAACAGCACCAAGCAGCAGGAAGAATGGTGTGCTCATACTGGGTACAGGAGCAATCGTAAATGAAGGGTGTCCACTTCGTGAAGCGTGCCACACCAATCAGTTCCAAAAGTTAAAGCAGTAGCCTTTCTCGTGTCAATAAAAAGCATAAACTCCATCGGTTGTGCTCTGATGATGGCACGGTTTGATTTCGTTTTTATTCAGTCTTGGTATAATATTCTACTGTACGTGCAAGTACATGCACGTACAGTGTCTTTGCTGTAGCCTTAACGTGTCAGTGGCCTTGAACGAATATTTGTGTTTATACTTTAGCTCGTCGAGGTATTTCCAACGAAAAAGAACTAATCTTATAAACACATTACTTTGTCAATTAATCGTTTAGATCCGCAATATGTATTCAAAAATCTCCTGGCAATTTGATAATCTAACTCTTTAATATTCTCCGTTCTCCTAAACTTGAGAAGTTGTACTGTACGGGCAGCATGATTACGCTCGATTGCAGAACATCCATCCGACCTTCCGAACGTGTACACAAACACCAATACAAAACCCGAGACATTTTTTCTATACGCAAAGGTATACACATTCGCTTTTACCCATCACCTTGCCATGTCCCAATTGGTTCAACCTCTTCAATTCCGAAGGTCCGCCAAGCCTGTCATTCTCGAATTGGAGTGCAATGTGCCAAGCCCACCGACCATCACTCAAGCGCGCAGCCTGCCGCCTCACAGCACTGGACGATGCGCTGCTGCATCAGATCTTACAATACTCAAGCGCTCGCGACCTGGAGGCACTTGCTGTGGCGGCTCGCATCGTCTCTCGGAACATCTTGCCGCAATTCCCGAGTCTGTGGCGCAATCTCTTCGTGCAGCGCTGGACAACTCTCAACTTCTCGCTACCCACCGACTCTACGTTGTCCATTGAGCCGAATTTACGCTCGCTCTTCCCCTTGGAGACCAGCGAGAGCCGCATGTTCCAGTTGTTAACCCACGCCATCACGCCCGTCCCATCATACGCAGATATCGACCAGACCAAGCGGTATCAAGGCTACAACGATGCTAAACACCAGTAAGGAGCTACAGAGCTTGATTATACTTGAAGTTGTGGAGAACTGACTGTGTATCTGTGCAGGATTCAGTCGCTGCATGATGCAGACACGAGACCATCACACGTGGTGCGATTTGCCTTCAATGGAGAAGAACTGGGTGATGATCGCAGTGTGCGGGCCAATGTACCGTTCCCGCCTGGCTTCCATGTTGCAGTTTATAAGCGACGAGAGATCGGAAAAGATGAGAAGCCGATGTACCAAGTCGGGCTGGTGGCGAGCGGGTACTTTGAGATTAAGATCGTGCGTCGAGAGAGACCGGTGGGGAGAACGGAGACACAAGGAGAGACACACCAGCAGGAAGAGGAATTGACGTCATTGGGCCTCGTCCCGGCGAGTTTCCCGCTAGTAGGACGGCAACCTGGGTGGAACCAGAAATCCTTTGGGTATCACGGCGACGATGGCCGATTTTACCGCCAAACCACAAGGGTGAGTTGGTTTTGTCAACCAATTTCGCGTTACAGGCTGTTGAACTCACTTTGGTGCATTTAGGGCCGCCTTTTTGGACCTCGCTTTGGCGCGAACGACACTGTGGGTTGTGGAGTTCGGCGAATTATGAGCACGGGTCAGTCGCACGTCTTCTTTACGAGCAACGGACAAGAACTCGACCGGGTGGTGGAAGGAGATATTGAGGGCCAATACACGAGCTGGTACCCTGCTGTTGGGGTGGACTCGTACAACGAAGTCCACGTAAATTTCGGACAGGAGCCGTTCGCACACGACAGCATCGTCGATGAGCTGTTTGCTGAGTGTGACCCGAAGGTGATCGCCTCGACAGATTTACCGTGGCATTACATTCGGGAATACAGCATCGAGAGCTTGGTCTGGCGTCGTCAACAGACCAGCGTTGCACGAGCTCGCGCTAATTCCGATGAATGGGAGGATGCTCTTTCTGAAGAGGATAAATCAGAGCAAGAAGGGAAGGCGTGCATGAAGAAGTGGATGATGGGAATACTCACGCGTAGGCAGCAAAACCGACTTGCATCGAGTGAGGAGAATGCGAACGAAGAGCGCGCAGCAGCTCTGCAGCCCTTCTAAGGAGGAGGAAGTGCTATCATTTAGCACGAATGTGAAGTAAAGTACAACAAACAAGTATGAACTGGTGATGTTTTCAAGGCTACTTAAGGTGGACCATGGCAAAACCTCTTGACGTATGAAATCTGAGCATGTTTCCAACGATTCGAAACTGTAGGTGAATGCATGAGCTTACAACTCTGTCAATTGCGACTCCATTGCCTCCACAAGAGCTGGGACGTTGTCTTGGTCGAGATTGTGTCGAGTGCAGAAAGAGGATGCTAGTTCCCGAGGGTTATCGTTACGGTGCACAGGTAACTTGATCGATGTTCCGTCACCCATGTCGATGTCCAGCGTGAAAAGTAGCACACCTCGTGGATCCACTGGAGTTTCTGTTTCCGTTTGTACTGGGGCTTCAGGCTCGGCATGCGCTGGGGCTTCTGCTTCTGGTTGCGTTGACTCAGCAGTGGGCTCTCCAGGTTGTTGCTGAGGCTGTTGCCGCCCCTCCAGTGTGTTCAAAATTGACTGCACCAGCACGTTCTGACATGCCAGTAACTGGTCGCCGTCAAAATCCACACCTAATTCTGAGCGGACAATCTCGTGTTTCTCCACGCAGAACGAATTGGCAGCATAGTACGGTTCCTGGCCTTCGAAGTAGTCGAGGTTGTACACTCTACCACTGAGCGTAACAGGGATGGAAAACAGCGGCTGTGGCCGTGTTGGTTGCTCTGCCTGCTCTGCTGTCTCCTGCGGTTGCACCGGAGCTTCTTGCGGCTGAATAGCAGCAATTCTCTCGCGCAAAAGAGCTGAAAGCTGGGCCACGTTGTTGTTAAAGCCCTCGCCTTCACCCAAGCCAACACCTACAAGGAATCGCTGCACCGTTGCTTCAACATCTTCGCCTTCAAAATACTCCATATTCGCTTGCCGGTTCTCGTCGAGGTTGATCGGGACAGTAACCAATGGCTTTCGCTTTTGGTCTTGTAGCTCTCCTGGGGAAGCTCGAGTTTTTTGCGCTTCCAAGTCCAATAACGCTGTCATACGAGCGTCCACAATGCCAACCAACTGCGGTATCAACGATTCAATAGTCGCGTCGTCAGTAACACCATTCTCACTCAAGAAATGCACAGCCGTCTCTCTGGCGGTGGACCCTTCGTAGTGGACCATAATGGCCGGCTCGTTGTTCAGCGTCAGTGACTCAGAAAACAACTCCCGTCGCTGCGGTGGTTCGTGCACAGGATCTTCAACTTGCGGCTCTGCAAGGGTCGAAGATGCAGCCTCTTGCCTGCTGTTGATCTCACTGACGATCTGGTTGGCGATCTGCGGTGCGACTTTGTCCATGAACTCTCCTTCCTGGACTCCAATGCCCCTCAGTGTCTCCACTGCTTCATCCATTGGGATCCCCCCTTCAAAGTGTCGGACAGTGATCTCCCTCCCGTCCAGCGACAAAGAGAAGGCAAACTCCTCTTTCTTCGGAGGCTGCAGATCCTGCAACTTCCGGTTGACTAATGCCACCAATTGAGGATACACTTCCCTCATGACGTCCATACTGAACCCGCTAGCATAGAGGAACCTCTCCACAGCAGCTTCAGGCGTCTCGGTCTCGTACTTAATTAGATCTGCAGTGTAGCCGTCGATAGTAAGCGGCATGGAGAGCTGCACACTCGGCATTTCCTCCTTGGCCTGTTGACTGCTCTGTGCCGCCTCCACCTCCTGCATTTTATCCTTCAATAGCCCCGACAGTTGGTCGATGACTGCACGTACTTGAGTGTCGTCTGTGGCGGTCAAGAGCCCATGAGAACGGGCGAATGACACAGCAGCATCCTCGAAGCTCTCGCCCTTGAGCAGTTGGAGATTGCGCAGAGAGCCGTCGATCGTCACGGGCATCGTGATGAGCACGTCGTTGCTGGCCTGTTGCTGGGCCGACGCCAGCGCAGGGAGCAGCAGAAACAGCGATAAAGGCTTAAGCATTGGCGTCAGGTATGATACAGTCGTGAATTGCTGGAGGAATTGGGAATGACTGGCATCAATTTGCAAACGATCTATGGAAAGATTTAGGATACGACCTTTAGCATTTATATAAGCAACCTTCGAGCAACCAACTTGAAGTGGCCAGACTCGCGCAACATTCACCGGAAATGGCTACAGTTCCTGTCATGACGCTTTACGATGGTACTGTACATTGGTGGCAGTTCTCGCCTAGCGGCTCGCTTTATGGCCGGGGTACCCGGCGTGCCGTACTATATATATATATGCTGGTTAGAGTGATGCAAAGTGAGTGTCACATTAATGCTTGTCGGGTCATTCGACGCTAATCGTCCATTCCCTAACGTTACGAACTTGAAGTGAGCATGGCTAAGTTGTTGGTCGTTTGTTGCGAAGACGTTGTGCTACTACTTGTTGTTCAATTGTGTTTTTGGTGTGTCGGACGGTGTTTCCTTGCTTGTGTGGTGACGTTTCGTCGGTGGAGAAGCCATTGGAGCGTTGTCTTGCGGCGTTGCTGAGAGTTTGCGCTTAAGCTTGTTGGCACCAAGTGTTTCAGTAGTCATTGCGTCGCCGTGGTCATCAGTTGTACTGTCCAATAAGTACACAGCAAATGGTTCTGACACTTAAACGGTTTTGCACGAACTATATTTCGCAAGTTGGCGCGATTTTGATCACTGTACCTCCATTCTGCCAGCTTTTTTGCAGACGCTACAAAATGCAAACCTGTGGAAAGTAGTATATACTACCTTTCACAGGTTGAGCTTGGCGCTTTGTTTGCTTGTATGTATGCTTTACTTTCGACACTTCAAGGTTGAAGTCGACTAATTGAGATGCATCCCGGTGCTTCCATCTCGCTAACCTTTTTGCAGGTACAATTTCTCACAGGTCCTGCGTTGTATGTTTGTATGTGGGAAGCAGACTTTTTTCTGCCATGTTACTCTGCAAGCTATGTGTTTTGCGAAATTAACGGTACTTACGGTTAGGTTTCGACACCCACTGCCAATAAGCCGGGTACCCCGGCCATAGATCTACTGGACGTTTCGATCACTTGCACCTCGCCAAAGTAAAGCGCGAAGTGCTGACGCCATTCTTCCGCAGTCGCGCAGTCTGCCATGACCGTTGGGACACGTCCAGGTTGGGTCTCTGGGATCTCCACGGATGCTTTGATCCCGAATGGATAATGTGCCTACAGTCTTCGGCACCGGGCCGGGGGTTAGGAACAAATGCTGGTGCCTCGCCGATCGTGTACGTCGGCGGCAACGGCACGAAGTTCTTGGCATGGGGTCAACTTCTCGCTATTCTGTCGAAGGCCAAGCAATGGCCAAGCATTGGCCAAGCATTGCTTGACCTTCGACAGAATAATAGCGAGAAGTTCGGCCAAGCTTCCTATACGCTTTCGCCAGACAAGCTAATGAAGGTCACTTGTTAATGTTGTTCTTCCACTACAGGAAAAACGAAATAAGTTATGCCAAATTCTAAGAAGACTCGTCCGAAGCGCGTGCTTTGAGTCATTTTCAGTCTCCAACCCTTCACATTGTAGTCTGGTCACATCGAAATGCGGTCGGAAGGTGCTCAACATCATCGCTGGCAACTTGCCTGCCAAATGCGAGCCAAAACTCGAAGCAGCACCGCAAAATAGTGACGTCACACGATTCATTTTCTTCAATACTCATAAACAGTCCATTCTCATACAAAATTCAAATTCAACTGTGCAATTCATTTTTAAGTGATGTGCAAAAACAAGGCAGCGTTTTGACCCTTTGAAAATTCAAATCAAAAGTTCTCCAAGTTGTTTTTGCTCATTTCCATATTACAACAAGCAAGAAGCAGAAGCTCCACGATGGCCGCCCAGATCGCTGACCGTAGCAACGCCGGCATGAATTTCAGCGGTGAGACCACGCCCGAGCTGTCCAAGCTGGAGGCCACGCGTCTGGCCCTGGCTCAGGAGCAGAAGAAGCGCATTGACGCCGCTGTGGCGCGCGTCACAGGAAAGAAAGAAGGCGGAAAGCGGAAGGGCCTGAGCTCTCCTGATACCGGTCACCGCAGCAAGAAGAGCAAGACGGTGGTGGCTGTGGCTAGTGACCAGAAGGATAAGAAGAACTCGATCGCACGGAGGATGGTGGACAGATTCAACACGATGCCGGAGCCTGAGCACGAGGAAGAAGTCGAACAGAAGGAGGAAACTACTCGCTCGGTGTCCACGGAACAGTTTGTGGCCCGTTCTACGACGGTAGCTAGCCCATCGGACAGCACTCTACGGTAGGGCTCTACCTGGAGAAAGATTAGAGTTAGATAGAATCTAACGATTACGTTGTTGATGCTCCTTCCAGTGAAACGACGGAGAAGGTGGTGGTGACGACCAAGACTACGACGGTAGAGAAGGTGAAGATGACGGAGGAGAAACAGGAGAGCGCTGTCGTGTCAAAAGAGGAAGAGGCTGCTCCAGCTGATGAGGAACTGGAGAAGAACGAGTGGGACGGACCTACTACGAACTACCACGTGAAACAGCTTGGTTTGGACAAGAAGGTGGACATTTACGCTCCGGTGGCGCAGCAGCAGCATGACATCCAGCGCGTCCGTGAACGCTCTAAATACATGCCAAGTGGTGAGAGTATTAACACACTCAAGGCGTCGAGTGACTCCGAAGCTGACTCGGATTTCGCACCGAGGGAACCTTTGAGTCAAGAGAGCGAGGAGTCGGACGCTGTGTCTCTGCCGGAGGTTGACGCTACTGAAGTCCAAGCTCTTGCTGAAGAGGCGGAGGAATTTGAGAAACAAACTGCTATCGAGACCGCAGAAATCCGTCGGACTTGGGCCACACGAGTGTTCGTCTACACGCCGCTGTTCATCGTGGCGATTATTGTGCTAGTGTTTGCGCTGCTGTTCGCGATCGACTGGTCGCAAGAGACCTTCCAGTTTTGTGAAATTGACGCGGAGAATGCAGAAGGTACGTCAGATTGTTCGTGGGGTTGCTGCTGTTGAATTTGCCCCGGATTTATTGTTTCTTGGTGCTTGTGTAGGCTCTGAAGAGATCTTCTCGTGTGCGTCGTTCGTGGAAACTCAATCGCTGATCAAGTCCACCCTACGTGAGACAGCGGGAAAGGTGCAGGAGACAGTGCAATCGTATTTCGAGTAAGTTGAATGCTTCCCTGTCATTTGCTGCCGTGGGTTTCAGCAGTCAAGGGAGTGCAGGAATCGACTTTCAGGTAGGCAATTGAAGATGTCCACCGCTGCGGTACGACTGGCTTTGTGCGCGCAGCGGACATGCGGCCGCATATATTAGTAGTTTGCATTTGCATAGTGCGTTGATGGATTAACTTAGGAATAACATGGACACAAGCTCTTAATTCCTTGAGTTGCATTAGAAGATCGCCACATATGTAGCCATATCTAATGCATGTAGCCATTTCTGCACCTCTACCGCCACACACCAGATTCTGATTGGGTAAATCAAACAACAAAGCGTACACTTTTGATCCCGACATGAAGTGCGTAGCCAACCACCCATCGTCTCATTTTCCCATACAAATTCCAAGTGTCCAGACCCCCCCAACAGCTCCATGGCGACCAAGACCGTCCTGTCCTTCGAGGGAGAGCGAGAGCTCGTGACGGAAGCGCGTGCCCATGAGCTGATCCAAACGTACGCGGACATTGAGGCTCAGTCCCCCGCTTTCACGCACATCACTCTGCGCAACAAGAGCTTCACTTTAGAGGCTGCACGCGTAATCGCAGCCTTCTTCTCGCGTTTAGAGGCCCGTGGAGCCTTTGAAACCCTCACGAGTGTGGACTTTGCCGATATGATCGCTGGACGCCCAGAGGATGAGGCGCTACAGGTCCTAAAGACGCTCTGCGACGCGCTGAGTAGCTTCAAGACGCTCACGCGCATCGATCTGAGTGACAATGCCTTAGGAGAAAAGGGAGTTCGTGCCTGCTTCGGGCTATTACAGAACCAGGAGCAGCTGCAGCATATGTTCTTCTGCAATAATGGCATCTCCGCTGCGGCTGCGGAAGTTATCGCTCAAGAAGTTCTGCTGTTCCGTGGCCTTGATACTCCTACGAAGCTCGAGACGTTCCACTTCTACAACAACATGAGTGGTGATGGTGGAGCTATTGCACTGGCAAAGATATTGCCACTATCTCCAGGACTGAAGGACCTGAGGTTCTCGGCTACACGTGCACAGAGAGAGGGGAGTTTGACGTTTGCCAAGGCTTTGGCTTCACTTGAGAAGCTCGAGAAGCTGGACCTGAGTGATAACACTTTTAAGGCTCAGGGAGGAGAAGCTATTGCTGCAGCAGTGAAGAACATGCCGAACTTGACGGAGATTAACCTCCGTGACGCTGCAATTGAGGATGAAGGCTTGGTGGCTATTACGGACGCGCTGCTTGAGGGCAACGCTGCTAAAAGCCTCATAGCACTTGATGTTTCGGGTAACGACTTGACGGCTGAGAGTATGCCGGCACTCGGACAGATGCTGCGTGTGAGCGGAGCTCTGCGTTTGTTGCAAGTGGAGGAGAACGAGATTGGATCGAAGGGTGCTAAGGCAATTGCCAAGGCTCTTAACATTGGGTCACCTGCGCTGGAGAAGTTGGTGGCTAATGTGAACGAAATCGGAGCCTCAGGTGCATTGGCACTTGTGAAGGCTGTTGTGGATAAAAAGACATTCGTGAAGCTGGACATTGATGGCAACCAGATCTCCGCGGATGGTGTTGCAATCATTGAGTCACTGTTGGAGAGCAAGAACAAGGGCGACATTTTGGGCTCGTTGGAGGACAACGACGAGGAGGAAGAAGAGGAGGAAGAAGAGGAAGAGGAGGAGAGTTCTACTTCCGTAGAGGATGTCACTGTCATGCTTGACAAGGTGACGATTTCCACAGAAGCAAGCTTCGAGTTCGAGAATAAGAGCCGTGAAGTCGTTGATGCTGCTCGTGCGCAGCAACTTCTGGAGGCTGCTGGTATCAAGGTGGAGGAGCGCTCGCCACTCCACTACAAGTCAATTTCTCTGCGTGGTAAGAGCTACACTGACTCGGGTGCGAAGGTCATCGCAGACTCTTTCTTGGCACGCCTACAGAGTGACCTGAAGGTTGTGGATTTGGCTGACGTGATTGCCGGTCGTCCTGAGGACGAGGCACTCCGTGTTCTGTCCGTTATGAGTCACGCGCTTCGCGGACATGTTCTGGATGAAATCGATTTGAGTGATAACGCACTTGGTGAAAAGGGAGTTCGTGCCTGCTTCGACCTGCTGATTCCCCAGCCGACGCTGCGTCGCCTGTTGTTCTGCAACAACGGCATTTCAGCCGCTGCTGCTGGTGTGATCGCACAGGAGATTGTGCTTCAGAACGGCAAGGACGCCCAGTCGACACTAGAAGAGTTCCACTTCTACAACAACATGAGCGGCCACGACGGCTGTGTGGCAATTGCCAACGTCCTCGCTCAGTGCAAAAAGCTGACGCTGCTGCGCTACGCCAGTGCTCGTGCTGGCCCCACAGCGAGTGAGGAAATGGCCCGCAGTGTGAACACCCACCTGAGCGATCTAAAGTCACTGGACCTCAGTGACTGCTCGTTTGAAGATGCTGGCGCCGATCAGCTAGCAGAAGCTATTAGCAAGCAGCCGAACCTGCAGTTCCTCAAGTTGCGCGATGCTTCGCTGTGTGCTGAAGGTGCTGAGAAGGTGATGAAGGCATTGGCAAGCAGCAAGATTCAGCTGGTGGAGCTCGACCTGTCGGGCAATGAACTCGCAGATGAAGGGATCGCCGCGATTGCTCCTTTGCTTAAGTCTCAATCCCAGCTGAAGATCCTCCGCCTCGATGAGAACGAGATCACATCTGACGGTTTGAAGGAGTTTGTAGCTGCTTTGGATGCCAACAGCCTCCCAGTACTCGAGGAATTGTCGCTCTGCGGCAATGAGATCACGGCCAAGGGTGGTATCGCTGTTGTGGACACTTTTGTGCCTACCAAGTCGGTTCTCAAGCGTTTAGAGCTGGACACCAACATGATCTCCGACAAGGGTGTGGCACACATCAAGGCTTCGCTAGCTAAGCAGGGCAAGACCAGCATCCTCGGCTCACTTGAGGAGAACGATGGCGACGAAGAGAGCGACGAGGAGTAAAATTTGTCAATGATACGCTACGATAACTGTGCATCTTGGATTTTGGTAATTACACGAATGTTTCCTGTCGTGAGGTACCTTTTGATTTTTAATGCTACATGTAGTTGTTCAGTCATCGTCATCATCACCAATAATGCTCTTCTTCTCTGAGAATTTCACAGATGGAGACACGAGTGGGCCCTGCAAATAGAAGAAGTACTTCTGGTACGCCAGAATCGGAGTCTCTGTCGGTATCTCAGTAGCAGTGTCATTCTCCGGCTGGACCTCGTCTTCCGCTTGTCGCTTTCTCTGCGTCTGTTCTTCTGACTCGACATAAGTTCGACCAGGGAAAAACTCACCTCTGGTCAGCGCTATTCGTTCCTCTTCCTGAAGTTAACCCACTCGTTAGCTTGCAAACTTCGCGTAAATCCTACTCATATCGTACCATGAGCTGTTGATGAACAGTGAACCACGGCGGAAGCTGTTGCGGCAGTGTGACCAAGTCCACGTCGAACAACTCAATGAACTGCTCGTTCTCGAACCGCGTCTTCACGCTGCCTGCAATGTTACGATACTGCAGAGCCTCATTAAAAGTCCGTTAGCAACCAACAACTACATCATCACTCCTTCACCTTATCAATAGTCGATGTCAAGCTCCAGTTTTGCAGTCGCCGAAGACAACCGATCATCGTGCCTGCAAAGTGAACACCAGTCCTAAAAGCGACAAAATTCACAGTAAGAATCCCCACCATGTCTCTTTCTTTATCGATTTTCTTTCGTACTTGCACATGACCAAAATTGGGTGACGTCTCTGGTCCAAGATACACTCAATGGCTTCTTTCGCCATCCCCTCCGAGATTCCTTTCCACTGGGACGACGCTGTCCGGTACTTCATACCTAAGTGAATCTACCCGCAAAATAAACACTTAGATACTACTGCACATACTACCAATAGCCTCTACGCACCACATTGATGTCTTTTTCAGCGAAAAATGCGGCCAGATCGCGTGAGAGGTCGTCGTAGGAGAGATACACCACCGTGTTAAGATGCAGTGTGGCCAGGAACGAGAACGAAGAAGCGTCGCACTTGTTGGAGCGGTACACCTGGTCCTCCACGATCTCGAAGAACAGCGGAGGGTTCATGGACGGCAACGTATTCACCACCACAGGCGCCGGTAGAGCACCTGAAGCTGCATCGGTGCTCGTGTCTGTCATTGCGTTTTGTGTACATTACACAAATATAATTGCGAGAATATTAATTAAACTTAGAAATAGAAATTCATCGTTTCCTTTTTATCTGAGTCAGATTATCTGACTACGAAGGAACTTATAATTGCTGCCAAGTTGCTATGGTGAAGGCATCGAAGAAGTCGTCAGGCAAACGGAATCAGGAGACTGTTAAGTACACAACGGAGCTACAGCGGCGCAAGCGGAAAGAGCTGCTGACGCTCCGACAGGAAGCACAGAGGTTGAACACGTTGCTCGTTCCATTGTTGCAACGGCGTCAGGACCACTGGGCGAGTGCGCTTGATGTTACTGGGGGAGTAAGCAATGGGTGGCGCAGTTTGGCATCTATTGAGTGTGAGGAACGTCGTCGAGCGGAGAGGACAAACGGCGAGTTGAAAGCCATTCTGGCCGACCAAGAGAAAATTTGGGCAGCTATTCAACGACTTTTGAGAAGACAAAGCACTTTCGAGGTGCGAAACTCGTGCCGTAAGTTTAGGTAACTTTGTAGTATTGGAGCTAACGTGGCTGCGTTACCAGGGCCGTGAATTTGTCCTCCAGCTGCAACCTGCGATTGAGCGCTCTCCGTGTCGACTTGACTACAGTAAGGCACTTATTGGAGAGTTGGCAAGTGGCTTGGATGCATTGCGCCTCGATGCTGGAATGATTTTCCCAGCTGAAAACGAGAACAATTGTGCCATCATTTCTCGCAGTCAAGACACGCGTCATGCAATGACTGGGCGTCGCATTGCTGAAACATACACAGTAACACCGTTGGCCTGCTCGATGCAGAATGCTGCAGACCTCCTATGGCGCTTTGTGAGCAGCGATGCTGATTCGGCATTTTTCTCTGTAAGTTCTGCTTCTGTATCCGAGTTGTTGGTATTTTGTGAACTATTATTTCTAACGTTCTATGCGCCTCACAGATCCGTAAAACTAACCCCAATTCTTGTGAAATGAATTGTGTCGCGATATCTCGGGAAAGCTCGCAGATAATTAACGGGGTAGTGATCTATCGGCGGTACAATGAAAGCAATCGCGTCGTGGTCGTTGGGTTATCGACATGGTACCTCCCTACTGGAGGGGTGCAGTTCGAAGACAAAACCTGGACCGTTATTTCGCCGACGCAGTCAAATCCGCAACACTCGTGCGTGGTTCGAACTCGTTATGAGCTACAAGCCAAGGTCACAGATACTGCTTCTGTGCTGCCAACAGATTTGACCCAAGTTGAAGACGCCATCATGTCCGGTATAGGCGGGAAACTGCGGAACGCCATGCAAGCGATGCAAAACTCTCTGCTCAACGAGATAGAATTTGGGTGATACAGGTACATTCAAAGCACACTAAGGAAAAGCTGGAAGTCACAATCAGTTAGCCTGAAATATATGTAGGTAGAATGAAAAGTTTAGAGCGCTCAAGTGATGATAATTTCCTCTAGGGCGAAACTCACACGGTGCTAGCGTCACCTGACGTCCCCTATCATACCAAACGACAACGTAAGCTTCGCGATACATCTGTATCATGTTGTTCAATCGAGTTTTGATAACGCTGTTTACCCAACCTCGAACTAAATGACCCCGTAAGTTGGCACTACACTACTGTATCCTATCACCAGAGTGCAACAGGGATTGTTATGTGTTTATGATAATTCCTCGCGTATACATGTTTAATCTAAACATTGACTCAGATAGCCATTCACACGCTTGCATTGTCGACAAGGACTCTGCCTTGACACTTTTGGTTGATCAGTTTGTTGGTTCATTCCCAAACTTTCTTCCTCCTGCAACAACTGTCAAATACAAACCATGCAGCTTTTTGCCCCACTCCTATTTGTTTGCGCTGTCCTCTCCGCTGGAGTCGCAGCCAAATACGATGAGGAGACCAAGACTATTGATCAACTCTACGCTGACGCAGTGGCGGAAGGTGGCAACCTCGTCCTCTACCACGGAGGCGACACTCCAACGCAGCAAGACGGTCTACATGAAGCATTTACAAAGCGCTTCCCGAAGCTGAACTTTACTGTTGTCGTCGACTACAGCAAGTACCACAACGTTCGTATCGACAATCAGTTAGAGACTGACACTCTGGTGCCCGACGTGGTGGCACTGCAAACACTGCAAGACTTCACCCGTTGGACCAAGACTGGCGATCTCCTACCGTACAAACCTGCCAACTTTTCCAAGATCCACGACTCTCTGAAGGACGTGGATGGCGCGTGGCTGGCCTACTCCATTTTCAGTTTCGGCTACATCTACAACTCGACGGCATTCGACGGTGTAGCACCGCCAGCAACTCCGGCGGATGTGACGGACCCGAAATGGGCTGGCAAGATCTCCTCGTCGTATCCCCACGATGACGATGCGGTGCTGTTCCTGTACATTCGCTACGTGGAGAAGTACGGATGGGACTGGGTTGCCAAACTTGCTCAGCAGAACGTCAGCTTCAACCGCGGCTCGAATGTCGCTGGTGAGCTTGTAAGCTCTGGGGAGAAGCTGATTGGAGTCGGAGCTCTCGGTGGTACTAGCGATCCGATCGTTTTCGTGGGAGGAAACGGTACGGACTACCTGAGCTGGGGTCAGCGTGTCGGAATTCTGAAAAAGGCCAAGCATCCTGCCGCCGCCAAGCTGTTCATGAACTGGGCTATTTCCCAGGAGGCACAGACGTCGGTGGTGTTTAACAGTGTGCGTACGGATATCAACGCGAACAAGCCTTGGGACGTCCCGGAGGCCAACATGGCTGCCTTCCCGACGTTCATGGAAGACCGTGCGAAGGTGGAGCAGTGGAAGCAGACGTTCGCACTGTACTTTGGTGAGGTGCAGGGAGAACCCAGCCCTGGATTTCTTGGTCTGCACCCGGGTCAATAAATACATGCTGGTTGCCAAGAACGTAACATTTAGGTGCTGAAAAATACATCGAGTGTTTTTCAAACCAGATTTCCCTTGCCGGATAATTGTATGAGAATTTCATTTTAGTGATGTAGTGCATTTCAACAAATGTACTACTACTAGTACTACGGTATTTCAGGGACCAATGTACTACTACTAGTACTACGGTACTACTAATACTATAGTAGACTATTACTACCAGTAGTAAATTCACCGTAAAAAAAGCTCACAACTCCCACTTTAGCATGTAAACACAGGTTTACTGTCCTGGATGAAGACCAAGCCACCCGGGTGACGGCTTGCCTTGAACCTCGCCGAAGTACAAAGCGAACGTCTGCTTCCACTGCTCCACCTTCGCACGGTCCTCCATGAACGCGGGGAAGTTGGCCATGTTGGCCTCCGGAACGTCCCAGGGCTTGTTGACGTTGATATCCGTACGCACACTGTTAGTCACCATCGACGTCTGAGCCTCCTCAGACACGATCCAATTCATGAACAGCTTGGCCGCAGCTGGGTGCCTAGCCTTTGACAAAATTCCAATGCGCTGCCCCCAGCCAAGGTACTCCGTGCCTTCGGTGACAAATGTGGTCGCGTTGCCACGGACACTCGAGCCAATGCCAATGGGCTTGGTTCCAGCAGTCACAAGCTCTCGGGCAACGTTCGTGCCGCGGTTGAAGCTGACGTTCTGCTGGGAGAGCTGGGACACCCAATCCCAGCCGTACTTGTCCACGTAGCGACTGTATAGGAACAGAACGGCATCGTCATCGTGAGGGTACGACGAAGCAATTTTACCAGCATATTCCGGCTTGACCAGATCTGCCGGTGTGGCTGGTGGCGTTAGGCCATCAAGGGCAGTCGTGTTGTAAATGAAACTGAACTGGTAGATGGAGTACGCCAACCACGCACCATTCTCGTCCTTCAGAGAGTCGTGGATCTTGGAAAAGTTGGCAGGTTTGTATGGCAGGAGATCGCCATTCTTGGCCCAACGGGTGAAGTCCTGCAGCGTCTGCAGTGCCACGACGTCGGGCACCAGAGTATCGGTCTCCAACTGGTTGTCAACACGCACGTCGTGGTACTTGCTGTAGTCGACAACGGCAGTAAAATTGAGCTTCGGGAAACGAGTGGTAACTACAGCGTGCAAGCTGTCCTGCGAGGCCGCGGTGTCTCCACCATGGTACAGGACGAGGTTACCGCCTTCTGCAATCGCGTCAGCGTAGAGCTCATCGATAGTCTTGATCTCTTCGCCGGACGTAGATTCGGCTAATGCTTCAACACAGAGCAGCGTGGACACTAAGAGGAACGTCGTAAATAACTGCATTACTGGAAGCTTTCCGAGGTGGTATCAGAGGTTGGAAGGGCTTGGTGCGGACGCAGTAGATTGGAGAATGAATCCTCTTCGGGTGGGGCACGGGACGGCGAAGCCCCCTTTGGTGCAGTGCAGTGTGCAAACCGATTACTCTATCTGTAGCTGGCGAGTTGCCTGGTACCGCTGTCCAAACCTTAGGTAAGAGCATGTTTTGTTGTGCATCTCTTTCGACAACTTCAATGACTTGTGGTAAGTGGTTGAAGAGCCTGTGCAGATCGCATTATTTGCACGGGATAATCGAACCGGATGAAAAGTAGCAGCCTCAGCGACTCTTACTACAGTAAGACCGTCAGTTAGACTCCAACTTAAACACAGCGTATGCAAACTCCTTCTTATCTTTTACAAAGGGCAGAAACAATGAGCTACAACTGTTGCAATTTGATGCAAACTCTGAACAAATGGCTGGTGACAATTGCATTTGCGGGTTCCCGACTTACGTGCGAGTGGTGAATTTCGCAAGCTGTGCTTCAAGCAATAGAGGCTGATAAAACGGATGCAGAGCCCAGGTGCTTTGGGGGAGCTGGTATCGCCATCTCTGATTGCACCGCGGAGGGAGGGGTACTACACGTACTTCCGGTGCAGTCTCTAACCTATAAAGGTGTTCGCCTAGGAACGAAGACGAAGTTGATTAACTGACAAGTCATTTTGCGGAGTACACGTAGTGTTCGGCGAGAGGAAATGCACACGTACATTGCTCAGATCGAAGCAACGGAAAGCATCAACGCATAGTCTAAAAAAGAGCAAACATATAGCATACTCACAACTGTTTTTCACTTAACAAATACTACATGTACAGTGTTATCTCGAAACCGAGCGATCTCAGTTGGAATGGAGGCGGCAGTATAAGACAATTCTCATTCTTTGGCGAGTCCATACTGTAATCGTTTTCCATGCAACGTGGAGACTCCAAAACGATACACGCACGCAGAGAGACCTAGTACACACGCGGTGCTAGGTTCCTTTCGTACACATTGTCAATTTATCTACTCTCATGCAGTTGAAATTAATGTGGATGAGGCCGTAGTCGTTTACCGCTGATGTTTTTCGTGAAGATCGAATCTGTAATCCTCGTAGACTAAATTTAACGAGCCTCGTTAAATTTTGATTCAACTAAAGTTCTTCTGCGCTGAGAAATACTTTGAAGTATCATATATTGCAACGGGACATATCAGTTAGTACGGGCTACAGTGAGCCTTAGGCTACTAGCCTACACAGTCTACACTGGGTCATCATGACTGGAGATCGTCGCGGCAGGAAAGCGACTAGGATGTGCAGTTGTCAGCTGAGCTGGGACGTACTTGCGAAATTCGCTAGGCGGGCTGTTACAGTTTAACAGCCGCTGTTGGACTCCAACTTGGCATCCCGCTTACGATTTGCATTCTGGACAGCCTGTCAAGAATACTGTGGCAAAGCGAGACTCGCACGGTGCTACTAGCACCGTGTGAGCACTGCTAGCTTCCCTGAGGTCATCTAACCAAAACTGCAACAAGTTGTGGTTGCAGTTGAATTGCCACGAACGGTTTTAGGCTTTTGTTGAATTGCCACGAATGGTTCTTTTAGGCTTTCGACTGGCCAGATCGTGTCGTTCAATCGAGTTTGGATAACGCTGTTTACCCAAACTCGAACTACGTGATCCCCGTATCTTAAATTGGCACAATGGTTTCAAACGAACAGCAAGTCTTCCCCGTATCTTAATCATCACAAGTGTGTGTACACTGTTTTCGTGGGAGGAAACGGTACGGACTACCTGAGCTGGGGTCAGCGTGTCGGAATTCTGAAAAAGGCCAAGCATCCTGCCGCCGCCAAGCTGTTCATGAACTGGGCTATTTCCCACGAGGCACAGACGTCGGTGGTGTTTAACAGTGTGCGTACGGATATCAACGCGAACAAGCCTTGGGACGTTCCGGAGGCCAACATGGCTGCCTTCCCGACGTTCATGGAAGACCGTGCGAAGGTGGAGCAGTGGAAGCAGACGTTCGCTTTGTACTTTGGTGAGGTGCAGGGAGAACCCAGCCCTGGGTTCCTTGGGCTGCACCCGGGCCTGTAAGAGAAATGCTGGTTGCCAAGAACGTAACATTTAGGTACATTTCGAGTGTTTTCAAACCAGATTTTCAGTCAAAAAGCAATATTGAAAATTGTATGAAATTTTCATTTTAGTGATGGTGAATTTCACGGATAAATTACTACGTACAGAGCATAGTACCAATGTACTACAGTACTACTAATACTATAGTAGACTACTACTACCAGTAGTAAATTCACCGTAAAAACAACCCGCATTCCCAGTTCAGCATGTAAACACAGATTTACTGTCCTGGATGAAGACCAAGCCACCCGGGTGACGGCTTGCCTTGAACCTCACCAAAGTACAAAGCGAACGTCTGCTTCCACTGCTCCACCTTCGTACGGTCCTCCATGAACGCGGGAAAGTTAGCCATGTTGGCCTCCGGAACGTCCCAGGGCTTGTTGACGTTGATATCCGTACGCACACTGTTAGTCACCATCGACGTCTGAGCCTCCTCAGACACGATCCAATTCATGAACAGCTTGGCCGCAGCTGGGTGCCTAGCCTTTGACAAAATTCCAATGCGCTGCCCCCAGCCAAGGTACTCCGTGCCTTCGGTGACAAAGGTGGTCGCGTTGCCACGGACACTCGAGCCAATGCCAATGGGCTTGGTTCCAGCAGTCACAAGCTCTCGGGCAACGTTCGTGCCGCGGTTGAAGCTGACGTTCTGCTGGGAGAGCTGGGACACCCAATCCCAGCCGTACTTGTCCACGTAGCGACTGTATAGGAACAGAACGGCATCGTCATCGTGAGGGTACGACGAAGCAATTTTACCAGCATATTCCGGCTTGACCAGATCTGCCGGTGTGGCTGGTGGCGGTAGGCCATCAAGGGCAGTCGTGTTGTAGATGAAACTGAACTGGTAGATGGAGTACGCCAACCACGCACCATTCTCGTCCTTCAGAGAGTCGTGGATCTTGGAAAAGTTGGCAGGTTTGTATGGCAGGAGATCGCCATTCTTGGCCCAGCGGGTGAAGTCCTGCAGCGTCTGCAGTGCCACGACGTCGGGCACCAGAGTATCGGTCTCCAACTGGTTGTCAACACGCACGTCGTGGTACTTGCTGTAGTCGACAACGGCAGTAAAATTGAGCTTCGGGAAACGAGTGGTAACTACAGCGTGCAAGCTGTCCTGCGAGGCCGCGGTGTCTCCACCATGGTACAGGACGAGGTTACCGCCTTCTGCAATCGCGTCAGCGTAGAGCTCATCGATAGTCTTGGTCTCTTCGCCGGACGTAGGTTCGGCTACTGCTTCAACACAGAGCAGCGTGGACACTAAGACGAACGTCGTAAATAACTGCATTGCTGGAAGCTTTCCGAGGTGGTATCAGAGGTTGGAAGGGCTTGGTGCGGACGCAGTAGATTGGAGAATGAATCCTCTTCAGGTGGGGCACGGGACGGCGAAGCCCCCTTTGGTGCAGTGCAGTGTGCAAACCGATTACTCTATCTGTAGCTGGCGAGTTGCCTGGTGCCGCTGTCCAAACCTTAGGTAAGAGCACGTTTTTGTTGTGCATCTCTTTCGACAACTTCAATGACTTGTGGTAAGTGGCTGAAGAGCCTGTGCAGATCGCATTATTTGCACGGGATAATCGAACCGGATGAAAAGTAGCAGCCTCAGCGACTCTTACTACAGTAAGACCGTCAGTTAGACTCCAACTTAAACACAGCGTATGCAAACTCCTTCTTATCTTTTACAAAGGGCAGAAACAATGAGCTACAACTGCTGCAATTTGATGCAAACTCTGAACAAATGGCTGGTGACAATTGCATTTGCGGGTTCCCGACTTACGTGCGAGTGGTGAATTTCGCAAGCTGTGCTTCAAGCAATAGAGGCTGATAAAACGGATGCAGAGCCCAGGTGCTTTGGGGGAGCTGGTATCGCCATCTCTGATTGCACCGCAGAGGGGGGAGGGGTACTACACGTACTTCCGGTGCAGTCTCTAACCTATAAAGGTGTTCGCCTAGGAACGAAGACGAAGTTGATTAACTGACAAGTCATTTTGCGGAGTACACGTAGTGTTCGGCGAGAGGAAATGCACACGTACATTGCTCAGATCGAAGCAACGGAAAGCATCAACGCATAGTCTAAAAAAGAGCAAACATATAGCATACTCACAACTGTTTTTCACTTAACAAATACTACATGTACAGTGTTATCTCGAAACCGAGCGATCTCAGTTGGAATGGAGGCGGCAGTACAATACAATTCTCATTCTTTGGCGAGTCCATACTGTAATCGTTTTCCATGCAACGTGGAGACTCCAAAACGATACACGCACGCAGAGAGACCTAGTACACACGCGGTGCTAGGTTCCTTTCGTACACATTGTCAATTTATCTACTCTCATGCAGTTGAAATTAATGTGGATGAGGCCGTAGTCGTTTACCGCTGATGTTTTTCGTGAAGATCGAATCTGTAATCCTCGTAGACTAAATTTAACGAGCCTCGTTAAATTTTGATTCAACTAAAGTTCTTCTGCGCTGAGAAATACTTTGAAGTATCATATATTGCAACGGGACATATCAGTTAGTACGGGCTACAGTGAGCCTTAGGCTACTAGCCTACACAGTCTACACTGGGTCATCATGACTGGAGATCGTCGCGGCAGGAAAGCGACTAGGATGTGCAGTTGTCAGCTGAGCTGGGACGTACTTGCGAAATTCGCTAGGCGGGCTGTTACAGTTTAACAGCCGCTGTTGGACTCTGTTGAAGGGGGGCACGTAGCTTGAAGAAGAACAGGAGGCTCGTAGAAGACAGAAGAGAGTAAAAAGAGAAGTGAGATTAAATGTTTAAGAAAGTAGCAAGGCTACTAACAATAAATTAGTATTCGGCATTCAGAAACGTAGTCTAGAATTGCCGCTACCATTCATCGTACTAATGTTCCAGACATTTTAGTACACTACTTATTAGAGTCAAAAATACCGTGTCTCTTCATTATTAGTTTATAGAGAACACGGTGTAGAGGCGGTCCCTGTGACGGGCCCTAACCTCAACAGCCTCCCTGGATCGACATCAGGGAATGTCATTGGATAATAAAATATACGTGTTTTCATTGGTCTACGAAAAACCCTGTCAAAAGTGTTCAGTCAATCCACAAAATGGCTACATGAAAACTTGTTTTTTCAATTTCTGAAGCTTCTAGAGCCCCTAGCGACAATCCGAGACCGGATTTGGAGTCGCCTCGCTGGGGCACTTTTGACCTCGGCGCTCTTATTTAACACCTGCGTCTTTCAGGGCAAAACCAGAAATGAGCGCTCTTTATGAAAACGAATTAGTTCTCAAAGGTATAAGGTTATGCAGTACTGCTGCTTCAGTTACTTCAACGTCTGACATCGCACTGTAGAATTGAGAGTAAGCTAGCGATGCAGCGAGCTGCCTGACAGCGTACAAGTAACAGCAATGTAGCAAACTGCCAGACAGCGTACAAGTCGCAGCAATGCAGCAAACTGCCAGACAGCGTCTAAGTCACTGGCATGGAGCACCTTGGTCCAGTTGTCGACGTTTTTTTTTTCCGCAAACGGTAATTGTAAATTTCTTATACGTTATCAGAATGTGGCTCAGGACTCTATGGCCTAACAAATGAGGTTCTTATCAGCGTCAAGTCGACTTCAGATGCTTAGGAGCTCGGTCGGATGGCAGACGGCTATTACATATTGCACACAGGCTTGTAGAGACGTATAAATCTTCACGGAGACGGCATAGAGCAACATACGAGCTCTGCACGTTCACTGTCAGTCTACATTTCGCCATTGCGCAGCACGAGCAACTATTGCAACAATTTTTCCAGCGTCCAATACACCAAGCCGCTCCGTACTATCGATCCTACTGTGGCAACTGCGTTACTACTGACCTGGCAGGTTGGTCTGGGGCTCTGTAATTACACGCCAGCCCCGGAAACTCTGCCAAGGCTCATAATGGTAGCGCAGATTACCGTCAACAGCAATCTACTCGTGTGCAGTACGATAGAAAAAGCCAGCATCGATTCAACAATTAATGGCCAAGTGTTGCAGCCTCTAGCATCAAGTCTGATTCAATTTTCGACTACAACTACTGCACATGCACCTCCAATTTGTCTACAACCCCATGATCAACACTTTTCCCCTCAGGGGGTTAACTCACAGGGGCCTTTGCCAAGTGTGGCCTCACCAGTTCGGCGAAGCAGTCGAGTTCGACGCATAGCTCAGCGCAGCCTACCGGAATATGACAAGCGGCCAAGGCAACAAAAAAGGCGTCGGAAACTGAGAAAGGCC
This sequence comes from Phytophthora capsici, assembly GCA_030324255.1. NCBI lineage: Eukaryota > Oomycota > Peronosporomycetes > Peronosporales > Peronosporaceae > Phytophthora > Phytophthora capsici. The sequence continues at coordinate 3,222,529 of CM059362.1, read as the reverse complement.
CAACAACAATCTACGAAATGGAGGGTGGCGTACATTAAGGACCGAGTTACAACTGCTGAAGGAAAAATTCTCTATCGCGTACTCTGGAGGACGCAGAAGTACGGAAGGCTTCCTCGAACTTGGGAGCCCCGCGAGATGCTTATTGAAGATGGATTTTGCGAGGAGCTATTGGTTGTCGACGAATGGGTTGACGCAGGACGTAAACAGGATTTTTTTCAGTTCGTCTCGGACAAGTATCCCTCCGTGGCTGGTGCAAATCCAACTGGAACATGTTTGTTCGTTGCGCTTCAACATGCCCTCCTATTGGCTGGTGATCCAGTTGGAGTTCAAGACTCACACATCCAAGATTTTATCTCTCGTTCTGAAGAACTTAACCAGGATCTGTCACGTGGAGTACCGTGGAAAATTTTTCGTGCATTTATTTTACAGATACGCATAGCCGGATCTCGTTTGTCAATGTGTGACATTGAGATGAACCGACACTGTAGTGGGCATCGTGGTGTTTTTGCTATTACTAGATTAGAGTTAGAAGATGGTATCTACATAGTTGCAGCTAGTAATACTATGACAGTAGGTCATGCGTTTATCCTTCAGGTCCGTGGCGCCCAGAAGACGGTCTATGATGACACTACTAAGTGTTCATTGGCTACCTACGGTGAATGGATCAATAGGGTTATGTTTGTTCGTAAAGTTACACTTTCAGATTAATTTTAAATCTATTTTCATCTTTACATTCACATTCAGTTTTATTGTAAAAATTCAAATTTGGCGGCTGTGTGCCAGGGAAAAACTCAATTTGAGCATAAAAACCTTTCGGAAAGCAAATGAGAAAACCTTTGAATTAAATGTTCTATTCTAAAGGGAAAAACTCATGCAACCGGCGACTCTTGGAATATGTGAAGTAAATGTAAAAGACATTGAAGAGTTTCGTGTAATAAAAGTGTTTCTAATTGTTTAACTTAGAAGGTGATATCATACCCAACTTTTGCCTTAAGTTTCGAAATTGGTGCTTGTCAAGGGCTTTAGTAAAAATATCTGCTACCATTAGTTTGGTGCTGCAATACTCAATACAAAATTCGCATCTCTCAACCTTTTCCTGTACAAAGTGATATCGAATATCAATGTGTTTTGATCGTCCGTGTAGTTCGGGATTATTTGAGATTTTAATGCAACTTTGGTTGTCTTCTTTAATCGTGACTGCTTTCGTGGTTGTAAAACCGAGTTCCTTAAGTAGTAACTTCAGGATTATCAACTCCTGCATGCAGTGGCATAATGCAATGTATTCAGCTTCTGTGGTCGAGAGCACAACCGTGTGATGCTTTCTCGAAAGCCAGGATATAGGACTTTGGCCTAACATAGTGATGTAGCCACCTACAGAGCGCCTACTGTCAGGACAGTTAGCATAGTCTGAGTCGGTGTAAGCCGTGAGGTGATCTGCAAGATTTTCTGTGTTAACCGTTTGTGATCCTCCTAGTAGTAGACCAAGATCCTCTGTACCAGAGAGATACTTCAGCCCTCTAATCACTGCTTTCCAATGTTCCTGCCCAGGATTAGCAAGAAATTGGCTGACATCACGCATGTAGAATGCTAGGTCGGGTCTTGTGCCAACCATGAGGTACATGACACTTCCAACAACTTCACGGTAGGGAATGTCTTGCATTGTTTCTTTTTCAAGTTGTGTATTTGGTTGCATTTGACTTGTTAGTTTGGCATTACGATCTGATGGAGTTGCCACTGGATATGTTACCAGGTTCTTAAAGCGATCTAACACTGTGCGAGCATACTTGCGTTGGTGGATAAATATCGTTCGGGCTTCGCGGTTTCGTTCGATTGACCAGCCGAGGATGTACTTCACCTCCCCTAAATCTGTCATGGAGAATCTTTTGTTCAAGGCAGATTTGATCTGACATACGAGGCTGACAGTTGGCGCAATGATCAGTAAGTCATCAACATAGACGGCAATGTAACATGTCTCGCCTTCGAAAGCCGCCATGAATACGCATCGATCTTTAATCAGTCTGTGGAATCCAAGGCTTTCCAAAAACGTGGACAAGGTGTGATACCAGATGCGGGGTGCCTGTTTTAGACCGTAAAGGCTTTTGAGGAGCTTGCAAACGAGGCCTTTCTTACCAGGAACTACAAACCCTTCTGGTTGTTTCATATAGATTTCCTCGTCGAGAGTTCCGTTGAGAAACGCTGTCTTGACATCCATCTGGTGGATTTCAAAGTCAAGGAGAGCTGCAATCGTTAGTAGCAGGCGTAGGACTTCCATGCGGATGACAGGGGCAAATATCTCATTGTAATCAACTCCATATTGCTGTAAGAAGCCTTTAATAACTAACCGTGCTTTAAAGCGATCGATTGCTCCAGAGCCAGTGTATTTAACAACAAAGACCCACCGATTTTGGAGTACTTTGCGGTTTTTGGGAGGAGTTACCAGGATCCACGTCTGGTTTTTCATTAGTGACTGGTATTCTGAGTCAGCAGCTGCATGCCATTTGTCTGCATACGATGAACGCATCGCCCCGTAATATGTTTTTGGTTCCGGCACATGGCGAATTGCAAGGAGACTGAGGACTAGAGACATGCGTTCTTCCTCTTCCTGAACGTCTTCGCGGGAAGTTAACTGCCTAAGATTGATTCCTTCCTCATACCGAGGGCGTTTTACACCTGTCATCGAAGGTTGAGAGGGCGTTTCTGTAACGAAAGAGTATGTCAAGACGCCACGTTCCAGTGCCTCCCCAAGGGAAGGAAGTTGGTTCGATGCGGTAATAGGTGCATGTTGTGGTTCTACACCTAAGTCACCCGGAGATTCAGGCTGAGATGGATCGGATTGTGTTTCCGAAGGGACACATGTTGGAAGTTCAACATCAGGGATGGGGGCTTCTGTTAAGTGATCCGGCAGCTGAAGTGGGCCTGAAGTGACCTCAATATTTTCAACAGTAGGAAAGTCAATCTCATTGAAAACCACGTCGCGACTGTAAACAACACTATGGGTTTTTACGTCCATGAGTCGGTATCCTTTCTTGTGTTCAGGAATTCCAAGATAGATGCAGAGTTTGGCTCTGGGATCAAGTTTGTCCCTGTAGATGTCGTTGATATGGACATACGCAGCACAGCCAAACACTTTCAGATACTGAACAGTTGGCTTTCGATTGTACCACAATTCAAACGGAGTGCAATCTTGTGTGTTAGCGCTTGGTGTCATGTTGAGGAGTGTCGTAACATGTGAAACACATTCTGCCCACAGTTGTTTGGGTAGCGAGGCGTCTAACAGTAGCGCACGGACACGTTCCATGATTGTGCGCATGCGGCGTTCTGCAACACCATTCTGTTGTGGTGTATAAGCATTGGTAAATTGAGCGTGCGTTCCATATTTAGAGAAGATAATGCGTCCCAGTTTCTCGTACTCTTTAGCATTGTCAGCCTGTAAGGCCTGAATGTCCACGTCCGGCGGTGGCAGGAGATATTCAAGAGTATGAACATCACTTCGGAATATATTCAAAGCTTTCATGCGAAAATCTTTGTAGCATGAATAGAGTTCGCTACGTGACTTCATCGGATAGGTAAACATGTAGCGACTGAAGTCGTCAATGAATACTACGAAGTAGCGACATCCGCCAAGACTAGGGACGGGAAGAGGGCCACAAATATCAGAGTGAATTTTATGCAAGGGGCTAGTAGAGCGTTCAACATGTCTATTGGATGGGAAAGGAGCGCGGTGTGACTTCGCGTAAGTACATGCAGTGCAAAAGAAAGAATCTGGTCTAACTACAGCCGGTGCATCCAGTCCATGAAGAGCTTGGTCTTTAGTGAGTGCCTGCAAAACACGGATGTTAGGATGACCAAGACGTTTGTGCAATAGCATGAGTCGGGTTGGCTTACCTGTGGTAGCCACGTGAGCTTCGGCCTTTGTCAGCGGAGAGGCTTCGAATTGATAGAGCTTCGACGTTGCGGATTTCATCGCCTTGATAGAGAAGCGGTGGTTGGTTTGGACAGTACACATAGTACGCTTGAAGCCAAATCGGAAGTCATCGTCGACAGCGGCAGCGACCGACAGCAGGTTATACTGTAGTTTCGGCGCTAGGAGGACATCGTGCAGCGTAAGCGTCCGCGGTTGGCCCTTGCTGTCGGTGATCTGAAGCTCCACAGTACCAATAGCTTCGATGGGGACCTGCGATTTTCCACCAACAGTGATGCCTCCGCTTGCAGGTGTTTTAGTCTTGAACCATTCCTCGTGTTGAGTAACGTGACTGCTGCAACCTGAGTCAATCGTCCAGCTGGAATCAAAGTCCTGGCTACGTTGCGCCGTGAGGCTAATAGCGGCTGGAGCGGTTTCCACATTCGATACAACAGCAATCAGGGTCTCTTTGCGGCGTGACTGATCGTAGCCACCTTCATCGCGACGAGAGGACTTGTTGTTGTTGTTGTTGTTGTTGCCGTTGTTATTGCCGTTGGTGTTGCCGTTGTTGTTGTTGCGATTGCCACCATAGTTACCGCGGCCACGACCACCGCCACGACCACCGCCACGACCACCTCGGCCACCTTGATGCCATGACCCACCACCACCGGATCGCCCTTGGTTGTTGTTGTTGTTGTTGTAAGGGTGCGACCGGTAGTTGTTAGGTCCGCGTAGCTCAAAGTTAGCAGGAAGAACAGTGCCAGCCTTAACGCAGCCATCGCGTAAGTCCTTCTGCAGAGCACGGCACTGACGGATGTTGTGGCGTGGTTTCTGACAGTAGCTGCAGACATCAACAGGGACAGTCGCTTGAGCTGCCAACGCAGAATCCTGAGAAGGAGCAATGAGAGCCCGTTCAGCTTGTGTTGATTGGCTCTCAGGTGTCCCTTTAATACGGCTGTAACGTTCTTGAGCCTGGATTTCGCGAACCTTGGTCTCAATACTCATCTTGAGTTCGTCATACGGGATATACTTCCGCACACCTTTCCAAACTCGGAGATCGTCCTTCCAAGTCTTCGGCATCGAGTGGAACAGGTACAGTGACTTCTGTCCGTCAGTCAATGGAGACTCGGTTGCTTCAGACGCGGCTTTCATCGCGTTTTCCAGCTCAAGGAAGAAGCTGGTCAGATCACCACCTTCTTCGTACTTGATCTCCATAAGGAAATGCTGGATGAAGTAGGGGTCGCCATGAAAGGCCGCACCCTCATACTTGGTACAGATGGCCTGGAAGATGTCGAAGGCCGTTGTCAGGTTCTTGACAAGACGGATGTGAGTGTCATCCATCGTCTTCATCAGGAAGGCCTTGGTTTGTGCCTCCATACGGCGAAGGTGACGAGCAGACGGTAGAGAAGGCTTACGCCGCTTAACCTGCTTCCGGTCACGTCCGACATGGCGTTCAGCAAACGGGCGAACGATTGGTAGATCAGCCCGCTTCGTTTTCTTGGACGGCGGAGTGTCATCGTCGTCGCTGGGCTGCAGCTCATCCGAGCTGTCCTCGAAGTCAACCGCATCCGAGTCAATACCAGCCGGGGAGCTAGGCTTGGGGGAGCCGTCGTCGTCGTCCGACTCAGCCAGGTCGTCGTCGGAGTCGTCATCTTCGTCTTCACTGACCCCATTGTAATCCTTCTTGGTGACGAACCCGAGCAGATGCTTGCCATCTAGTGACGCACTGACTCGGGCCTTCCATACGTCAAAATTTCGTGCGCCTGAGAGGCGGGGGAAGTCGTCACCGGAGGCTTGCTGAGGGCTCATGACCTGTTGAAGGGGGGCACGTAGCTTGAAGAAGAACAGGAGGCTCGTAGAAGACAGAAGAGAGTAAAAAGAGAAGTGAGATTAAATGTTTAAGAAAGTAGCAAGGCTACTATCAATAAATTAGTATTCGGCATTCAGAAACGTAGTCTAGAATTGCCGCTACCATTCATCGTACTAATGTTCCAGACATTTTAGTACACTACTTATTAGAGTCAAAAATACCGTGTCTCTTCATTATTAGTTTATAGAGAACACGGTGTAGAGGCGGTCCCTGTGACGGGCCCTAACCTCAACAGACTCCAACTTGGCATCCCGCTTACGATTTGCATTCTGGACAGCCTGTCAAGAATACTGTGGCAAAGCGAGACTCGCACGGTGCTACTAGCACCGTGTGAGCACTGCTAGCTTCCCTGAGGTCATCTGACCAAAACTGCAACAAGTTGTGGTTGCAGTTGAATTGCCACGAACGGTTTTAGGCTTTTGTTGAATTGCCACGAATGGTTCTTTTAGGCTTTCGACTGGCCAGATCGTGTCGTTCAATCGAGTTTGGATAACGCTGTTTACCCAAACTCGAACTACGTGATCCCCGTATCTTAAATTGGCACAATGGTTTCAAACGAACAGCAAGTCTTCCCCGTATCTTAGTCATCACAAGTGTGTGTACACTGTTTTCGTGGGAGGAAACGGTACGGACTACCTGAGCTGGGGTCAGCGTGTCGGAATTCTGAAAAAGGCCAAGCATCCTGCCGCCGCCAAGCTGTTCATGAACTGGGCTATTTCCCAGGAGGCACAGACGTCGGTGGTGTTTAACAGTGTGCGTACGGATATCAACGCGAACAAGCCTTGGGACGTTCCGGAGGCCAACATGGCTGCCTTCCCGACGTTCATGGAAGACCGTGCGAAGGTGGAGCAGTGGAAGCAGACGTTCGCTTTGTACTTTGGTGAGGTGCAGGGAGAACCCAGCCCTGGGTTCCTTGGGCTGCACCCGGGCCTGTAAGAGAAATGCTGGTTGCCAAGAACGTAACATTTAGGTACATTTCGAGTGTTTTCAAACCAGATTTTCAGTCAAAAAGCAATATTGAAAATTGTATGAAATTTTGATTTTAGTGATGGTGAATTTCACGGATAAATTACTACGTACAGAGCATAGTACCAATGTAGTACCAATGTACTACAGTACTACTAATACTATAGTAGACTACTACTACCAGTAGTAAATTCACCGTAAAAACAACCCGCATTCCCAGTTCAGCATGTAAACACAGATTTACTGTCCTGGATGAAGACCAAGCCACCCGGGTGACGGCTTGCCTTGAACCTCACCAAAGTACAAAGCGAACGTCTGCTTCCACTGCTCCACCTTCGTACGGTCCTCCATGAACGCGGGAAAGTTAGCCATGTTGGCCTCCGGAACGTCCCAGGGCTTGTTGACGTTGATATCCGTACGCACACTGTTAGTCACCATCGACGTCTGAGCCTCCTCAGACACGATCCAATTCATGAACAGCTTGGCCGCAGCTGGGTGCCTAGCCTTTGACAAAATTCCAATGCGCTGCCCCCAGCCAAGGTACTCCGTGCCTTCGGTGACAAAGGTGGTCGCGTTGCCACGGACACTCGAGCCAATGCCAATGGGCTTGGTTCCAGCAGTCACAAGCTCTCGGGCAACGTTCGTGCCGCGGTTGAAGCTGACGTTCTGCTGGGAGAGCTGGGACACCCAATCCCAGCCGTACTTGTCCACGTAGCGACTGTATAGGAACAGAACGGCATCGTCATCGTGAGGGTACGACGAAGCAATTTTACCAGCATATTCCGGCTTGACCAGATCTGCCGGTGTGGCTGGTGGCGGTAGGCCATCAAGGGCAGTCGTGTTGTAGATGAAACTGAACTGGTAGATGGAGTACGCCAACCACGCACCATTCTCGTCCTTCAGAGAGTCGTGGATCTTGGAAAAGTTGGCAGGTTTGTATGGCAGGAGATCGCCATTCTTGGCCCAGCGGGTGAAGTCCTGCAGCGTCTGCAGTGCCACGACGTCGGGCACCAGAGTATCGGTCTCCAACTGGTTGTCAACACGCACGTCGTGGTACTTGCTGTAGTCGACAACGGCAGTAAAATTGAGCTTCGGGAAACGAGTGGTAATTACAGCGTGCAAGCTGTCCTGCGAGGCCGCGGTGTCTCCGCCATGGTACAGGACGAGGTTACCGCCTTCTGCAATCGCGTCAGCGTAGAGCTCATCGATAGTCTTGGTCTCTTCGCCGGACGTAGGTTCGGCTACTGCTTCAACACAGAGCAGCGTGGACACTAAGAGGAACGTCGTAAATAACTGCATTACTGGAAGCTTTCCGAGGTGGTATCAGAGGTTGGAAGGGCTTGGTGCGGACGCAGTAGATTGGAGAATGAATCCTCTTCAGGTGGGGCATGGGACGGCGAAGCCCCCTTTGGTGCAGTGCAGTGTGCAAACCGATTACTCTATCTGTAGCTGGCGAGTTGTCTGGTGCCGCTGTCCAAACCTTAGGTAAGAGCATGTTTTGTTGTGCATCTCTTTCGACAACTTCAATGACTTGTGGTAAGTGGTTGAAGAGCCTGTGCAGATCGCATTATTTGCACGGGATAATCGAACCGGATGAAAAGTAGCAGCCTCAGCGACTCTTACTACAGTAAGACCGTCAGTTAGACTCCAACTTAAACACAGCGTATGCAAACTCCTTCTTATCTTTTACAAAGGGCAGAAACAATGAGCTACAACTGCTGCAATTTGATGCAAACTCTGAACAAATGGCTGGTGACAATTGCATTTGCGGGTTCCCGACTTACGTGCGAGTGGTGAATTTCGCAAGCTGTGCTTCAAGCAATAGAGGCTGATAAAACGGATGCAGAGCCCAGGTGCTTTGGGGGAGCTGGTATCGCCATCTCTGATTGCACCGCGGAAGGGGGGGGGGGGTACTACACGTACTTCCGGTGCAGTCTCTAACCTATAACGGTGTTTGCGTAGTGACGAAGACGAAGTTGATTAACTGACAAGTCATTTTGCGGAGTACACGTAGTGTTCGGCGGGAGGAAATGCACACGTACATCGCTCACATCGAAGCAACGGAAAGCATCGACGCATAGTCTAAAAAAGAGCAAACATATAACATCCTCACAACTGTTTTTCACTTAACAAATACTACATGTACAGTGTTATCTCGAAACCGAGCGATCTCAGTTGGAATGGAGGCGGCAGTATAAGACAATTCTCATTCTTTGGCGAGTCCATACTGCAATGCAACGTGGAGACTCCAAAACGATACACGCACGCAGAGAGAGAGAGAGAGAGAGACCTAGTACACACGCGGTGCTAGGTTCCTTTCGTAGACACTGTCAATTATCTACTCTCATGCAGTTGAAATTAATGCCGATGAGACCGTAGTCGTTTCGATCCACCTACCGCTGATGTTTTACCTCCTCCTGAAGATCGAATCTGTAATCCTCGTACTTTTAAAAATTTAACGAGCCTCGTTAAATTTGAAGTTCTTCTGCGCTGAGAAATACTTTGAAGTATCATATATTGCGATACATGATACGGAGTTGAGCAACCGGACATATCAGTTAGTACGGGCTACAGTGTAGCCTTAGGCTACTAGTACTCGCCTACACTGGGTCATCATGACCGGAGATCGTCGCGGCAGGATAGCGACTAGGATGTGCGCAAAAGCAAGGCTTGCGAAAGTCGTTAGGCGGGCTGTTACAGTATAACAGCCGCTGTTGGACTCCAACTTGGCATCCCGCTTACGATTTGCATTCTGGACAGCCTGTCAAGAATACTGTGGCAAAGCGAGACTCGCTGTAATTAGTCTGAGTTCAAAAATAGTCTGAGTTCAAAAATAGTCTGACTCAGACTATTTATTGCTTAAACGAAAATTTCAAATTCAGAAATAGTCTGACCAAGTCAAGTTCATAATTAGTCTTATCTGGAAAGTATGATTAATGATGAATTTCCAGTCTGCACTGCTGGCTCATTACACTTTCGTTTATATCATTCCAGAATGTGCGTAAGCCAATGCTTCGTTGCTGTTTGTTGCTTGGAATTAACGGAGCATAGTCTGTTGAGCAACCCTTCAAGGAATCGTAGCGTTGCATCAAACTCATTTTGAAGATGACCCAGTAGACAATAGAATGTGATTCAACTTGGCAAAACAATGCTTTATTCAGTTGAAGATAACTAAACTTATCTGTTAAATTTGCCCTGTTATTTGGGCCGCAGGTGGGGTTCGAGTCCTCGTAGGTACCAGACTATTTTTGAATTCATAAATAGTCTTAGACAATAAATACATGTAGTCTGAAAACCATATACACAAAATAGTCTCAGTCAGACTAATTACCGTAGCTTCCCCGAGGTCCCCTAACCAAAGCTGCAACAAGCTGTGGTTGCAGTTGAGTTGCCACGAATGGTTCTTTAGGCTTTCGACTGGCCAGATCGTGTCGTTCAATCGAGTTTGGATAACGCTGTTTACTCAAACTCGAACTACGTGATCCCCGTATCCTAAATAGCACAACTGTTTCAAACGAACAGCAAGTCTCCCCTGTATCATTTTCATCACAACTGAGACTGCGTCAAACAAAATGTTACTAATGCGCCTTTTAGAGTTATCGAGATAATCGTATTTGAAATTAACCAATCAAATTTCGTACATAATCGGACATGTGACATTTGGTGTGTTTTTGACATCGTATAGACCGTAAAACCACTCTGATTAGATCGCTTTACACAAGAGCTTTCAGATAAACACAAATTCAAATCAATTGAGTAAATATTGAGCTCACAGTAGTGAAAAATGTACCGCCATATTGAGGCCTCGAAAATGGAGATAATTTTTTTGGCCGGCCATAACTTTTTAGGTTTTAGACATCTCGAGGCAAACAAGGGCTCAAATGAGAGCTAAGACGCAATGAAACCCCTAAATCGCGATTCGTACTTAGGTTCATTAGTATCTTTTTGTTTGACGCGGTCTCAACTGTACTTGTAGCCGGCGGTTACGCTAACAGATGTAACCTGTTTGCCGCGTCAACAGTTAAGAGATGGCGGTAAGATCGGGTTGCAGTCACTGCAGCAGTAGTAATGGCAGACGTGTACGCAAACAAAGCAAGACATGGTAGTGTTTCCTGGCCATTGTGTTGATTGAGTCATTCTACAACTTCCGTTCTCGTGCCCAAGTTCCCAACTCCAAACCATGCAGCTCTTTGCCCCGCTCCTTTTTGTTTGCACTATCTTCTCCTCTGGGGTCGTAGCCAAAACTGGCGAGGAGACCAAGACTATCGACCAACTCTACGCTGAAGCCGTGGCGGAAGGTGGCAACCTTGTCCTTTATCATGGAGGCGACACCCCAACGCAGCAAGACGGTCTACACGAAGCATTTACCCAGCGCTTCCCGAAGATCAACTTCACCGCCATCGTCGACTACAGCAAGTACCACGACGTGCGGATCGACAATCAGTTGGAGACTGACACTCTGGTACCCGACGTGGTGGCACTGCAGACGCTGCAGGACTTCACTCGCTGGGCTAAGACCGGTGATCTCTTGTCGTACAAACCTGCCAACTTTTCCAAGGTCCACGACTCGTTGAAAGACAAGAATGGCGCGTGGTTGGCGTACACCATCTTCACATTCGGTTACATCTACAACTCGACCGGACTTGACGGTGCGGCGCCGCCTACTACTCCGGCGGACCTGACGGACCCGAAGTGGGCTGGTAAGATTGCTTCGTCCTATCCGCATGATGACGACGCTGTGTTGTTCTTGTACACGCGCTACGTAGAGAAGTACGGATGGGACTGGGTGTCTGGCCTCGCTAAACAGAACGTCAGCTTCAACCGCGGCTCGAATGTCGCTGGTGAGCTTGTAAGCTCCGGGGAGAAGCTGATTGGCGTGGGCACGGGCGGTGGCGGCGCTCCGATCGTTTTCGTGGGAGGAAACGGTACGGACTACCTGAGCTGGGGTCAGCGTGTCGGAATTCTGAAAAAGGCCAAGCATCCTGCCGCCGCCAAGCTGTTCATGAACTGGGCTATTTCCCACGAGGCCCAGACGTCGGTGGTGTTTAACAGTGTGCGTACGGATATCAACGCGAACAAGCCTTGGGACATTCCGGAGGCCAACATGGCCAACTTCCCCGCGTTCATGGAAGACCGTGCGAAGGTGGAGCAGTGGAAGCAGACGTTCGCTTTGTACTTTGGTGAGGTGCAGGGAGAACCCAGTCCTGGTTTCCTTGGGCTGCACCCGGGTCAATAAATGGTAAAACGTGGTTTCTAACGGCAAACGTTGTAGCAAGTTGCTACACTCGAAAACAGGGTGCTAACTGTAAAATTCAAGCTTGGTTCCCGATATCATTTTTTTTAAAGACTTCACGTAGTATGCACTCCAAGTAACACGATCCGAGTACCGCCTCCGCTGACCGCTCGTCCCCGCGCCGAATCAGTTTCTCAAGAACTTACAATCGCGACATTTGAGCCGCCTACTGCCGATACATATCGATGGCACCTCAGCGCTGCTTAAAAAGTCCAGTGCGGACGCACTAGCAGACGGTCTGCTTCCACTGCTCCACGGTGGAGTCCACCTCTGCTCTGTCCTCCATGAACGATGGGGATGGAGCCAATGTTGGCCTCTGGAACGTTCCAAGGCTTGTTGATACCGGTAGACTACCAAACACTGGTTTCCTCTTAACATGTAAGTAAACAATCGAAGTCATGAACAGCTTCCCATAGGAAAGATGCCTGACCTTTACCAATACGTTGACCTCCGCCACGTGGAGAGAAGTATGGGAGGCCAAACTTGCCCAGCAGAACATCACCTGCAACCGCTAGAAGACTTCAAGAGGTGTAATGCAAAGAAAATCAATTTTACGATCTATATACTGAAGAATACGGTCCGTATTCTTCTTGTTGGATGAGTTTTAAAGATTTGACAATCTCAAAAAATAATATGTCATCAAATTCAATACATGTACTACATGTAACTCCAGGGCAACAATCAGAAGATCAACTCACAATTCTTCTTCTTGTTGTCTGGGACAATTTGTAACCGGGCAAATTCATGTACCTTTTCGTTGAACGTACGTGGGGGTCACGTCACAAGCTGCACAGACAACAGATCGTTCTGGTCTCTTTGTCAAAGAGACCAGAGTCTTTGTCAAAGAGTATTTGCCAATCCTTTAACGGGTGTCATTTCGCGAGATCCATCTGCAAATCTGAGGGTGCCAAAGGAATGGCGCTAGTCGCCACCAGTGGCCCACCACAGAGAAGGTTGCTTACCGCCCGATGGGTTGGTCGGTTCATTCTCCAATTTGACGTTTGTTGGTCAGTTCGTTTCCAGTTCTCCCTACGACGATGAAGCTCTTCGCACCACTCACCGCTGGCTTCGCCCTCGTGATTTCGAGTGTCTGTGCTGTTGAAGAAGAGACGAAAACACTCGCTGAACTCTACGAAGACGCAATTGCTGAAGGCGGCAAGCTCGTGTTCTACCACGGAGGCGATCTTGCCAACCAGCAAGACTCGCTAAAGGAAGCGTTCGAAGAAGCCTTCCCTGGAATCAACATGACGATGGTCGTCGACTACAGTAAATACCACGACGTGCGCGTTGACAACCAGCTCGAGACTGACACGCTCGTTCCCGACATCACAGCGCTGCAGACCGTGCAAAACTTTCCTCGTTGGGCTAGTGCGGGGGATCTGCTCGAGTACAAACCTGCCAACTTCTCGAAGATCTACGACAGTCTCAAGGACGAGAGTGGTGCCTGGTTCGCCTATGGGGTTAACTCTTTCAGCTACATCTACGACTCGAGCAATCTCGGTGGTTTGCATGCCCCAACGTCGCCAGCTGATCTAGTTGATCCTCAATGGGCTGGCAAGATCGCTTCGTCGTACCCTCACGATGACGACGCCGTGCTGTTCGTCTACCATTTGTATGTGGAGCAGTACGGTTGGGAATGGGCTGCCGCTATGGCCAACCAAAGTATCAGCTTCAACCGTGGCTCGCACGTCGCGAACAACCTTGTCACCGCCCAAGAGAAGGTTATCGGTGTCGGGACCTACGCTGGTGCTCCTCCGATCACGTACGTAGGCGGCAACGGCACGGAGTACTTGGCGTGGGGTCAGCGTCTCGCTATTCTGAACAAGGCGAAGAACCCTGCAGCTGCCAAGTTGTTCACAAACTGGATTCTATCTACGGAAGTGCAGGAGTCAGTGGTGATGGAGACTGTTCGTACTGACATCGCCCCGTCCGGATCGAGCCACCCGTGGGAAATCCCTGAGGCTAATCTGGATGCCTTCCCTACGTTCATGGCCAATCGAACTAAGGTGGAGGCACTGAAGCAGACGTTTGCTCTGTACTTCGGAGAAGTCCAGGGTGAAGCGACACCCGGATATCTAGGCGTTCACCCTGGTCTGTAGTTCGTTTAACAGAACAGCGTAACGTTTGTATATTCAGTTATCAACTCGAATCCTGAAAGTGGCAAATACAAGTCGATTGAATTGTGCTTTAGTCTACTGATGCCTTACACACCGGGGTACACTCCAAGGAAACCCGGAGTCGGCTCGCCCTCCACCTCGCCAATGTACAGTGTGAACGTCTGGCGCCACGCCTCCACGGTCGCACGTTCCGCCATGAACTTAGGGAACTCGTCCACGTTAGCTTTGCAGATCTCCCACGGGTGACTGGAGCCGCTGTTAGGGGTCAAGTCCACGCGCACGTTCTCGTTCACGACCGACTTCTGTACGTCCTCGGAGATGGCCCAGTTCATGAACAGCTTGGCAGCCGCTGGGTGTTTGGCCTTGTTGAGGATGGCGATGCGCTGACCCCACGACAAGTACTCGTTGCCGCCGTCCGTGACGAACGTGACGTTGGGCGTTCCCTCCGAGTACGTTCCGACGCCGATGACCTTGTCCTTGGCTGTGACGAGGTCGCTGGGCGTGTTGGATCCGCGGCGGAACGTGACGTTCTGGTTGGCGAGGTCCTCGACCCAGTTCCATCCGTACTTCTCGACGTAGCGTTTGTACAGGAAGAGCACAGCGTCGTCGTCGTTCGGGTAGGACGAGGCGATCCTGCCGGCCCACTTCGGATCCACGAGGTCAGCCGGTGACTTGGGTGGTGCGAGTCCATCCAGCGCCGCCTCGTCGTACAGGAAGCTGAAGGTGAACATCATGTAGGCCATGTAGGCGCCTCGCTGATCGCGGAAGCCGTCGTAAACCTGGGAGAAGTTGGCGGGTTTGTACTCAAGCAGCTTTCCTTCTTGTGCCCAGCGAGGGAAGTCCTGCAGCGTCTGTAGCGCCACGAGGTCGGGCACCAGCGTGTCGGTCTCGAGTTGGTTGTCGATGCGCACGTCATGGTATTTGCTGTAGTCTACGATGAGCGTGAAGTTGATGTCCGGGAAGGCCTTGGTGAAGGCGTCGTGCGTTGTTTGCTGTTGGGTTGAGAAGTCTCCGCCGTGGTACATGACGAGGTTTCCTCCTTCGGCGACGGCGTCGGCGTAAAGCTCGTCGATGGTCTTGGTTTCTTCCTGAACGGCGATGGTGGCTGACGCAAGGAGTGCGCAATAGACGGCAGCAAATGGTGCGAAGAATTTCGTGGTGGTCTGTGTTTCTCGGCGGTGGTTGTGCGTGGTATCTGGTAAAATGGAGAATGAGCGGAGAGATCGACGAACAAGCGTATTGCCCTGAAATCTGGAGCACGTCCCGACCCCATCGCTGGTCGCGACTGAAACTGATTAGTAAAGATTGACGCGCCTACAGTCTACAGTGTTGCAGTCTGGTGTGTGTGTTCCATGGAGGGAGAAGTTTACTGTTGGTTCGCATACAGTGAGATTTTACAAACCGGCAACCTAGGGTTGATAACGTGGCTTCTGTTTGCGTATTGGGGTGATTGTGCTGGTGGATCAAGGAATCCAATGAAGGAAGGTCAAACACACACGTGGGGTGGGGCCGTGAGACGACAGACAGCTCATCATCGCACCGTCGGAGTGGGGGTCGGTCGGTTAACGATTTCTTACGCAACATGTTATCGTTATCAAGCACTTCTCCTCGTGAAAGATTCGTGGTAGAATGCATGTGGTTGATAGCAGCTTTCGCGCTTGTCTGCGTAGTTATAGTCGGCACTACACTTGTAGGAATTAGTGCAGTCGCCGGATAGCTCCCTTGGTGCCGTACGAGTTGCCGTACGAGTAGACAGAAGTAGACTTAGTCGGTAGGAGGATAAATCCAAAGTGTTATTCAATCTTATTAGACGTGCTGTTTGACCACAGTACGAGGAGGAAAGTTCATGACAGAAAACCCCCTTTGAACGCGTAGAAACTTCCACACGTCCGCTCCAATCAGTCTTAGCTGAAAGGCCTTGACACAGACGAGAGTTCTCAGCAATAGAGCTCCAAAGCTCATACTCCCCCGGAACTCTTGTCTCCGTGTCACCGTCAGCTTCAGCATGATGCCAAATTCCGCTAACGGCTCCTTCCGTCAGCTTCGGTACGTACCGATCCTCTGCTGACGTTTTCACCCGCTTCACCACGCGTTTTACTCTTCTTGCACTCCACCGTGCCGTCTTGACGCTTCACCACGTCTTCGACGTTTCCTACGCCTAGCTTCTCTCGTAGCTTCTCGAATCTCTGGGGTCCCAGCGCCTTAGTAAACATGTCGGCGACGTTCTCCTCCGTGGAGACGTACTCGATGCTGAGTTTCTTCCGCTCAACGAGTTCAGCCAACTTCCTGCTCTTCTTTGCGAACCTCTTCACTCCGTCGAAGTTTCCTGCGTCCGTACAGACCTTGATCGTGCTTTGGTTATCGACGTAGAGCTTACCAGTCCGCTTACCGAGCCCCAGTTCCTTGATCATTTTTCTTGCCCACAGCAGGTCTTCGGCGCACAAGCTTGCCGCCACCAGCTCCGACTTGCACGTGTCGTCGGTCACCGATGGCTGCATTTTACTCTTAAAGCCCACCGTGTATCCGCTTAACTGTAACACGAACCCTGAAACAGATCTTGACGTATCCGGGCAGTTTGCGTGGTCCGCGTCACTGTAAGCGCTTACCTCCAGCTCTCTGTCCTGTCGTGAGTCCTTCACTTGGTATATGAGTCCGTACGTCCTTGTTCCTCGTAGATATCTGAGTACTCTCTTGGCCGCTGTGTAGTTTTCCTTGGTGTAGCTCCCCGTATATCGACTGAGGCTCCTCACCGCATTGGCAATATCAGGACGAGTGCATGTCACCAGGTACTGCAGTGCACCTATAAGCTCCTGATACTCGATCTTCGTGTCGTTCACCTTGTTCGGGTCCTTCTCGATCGGCGTCACCTTTTCGTTTTGCATCTGCGGCGATCTTACTGTCTTGGCGTCTTCCATCTGGAACCGGCTTAATACTTTGTCGATGTAGGCTGTTTGGGAGAGACATAGCAATTCTCCAGGCACGTAGTTGACTTCCATTCCTAGCAAGTAGTGTACTCGACCCAGATCTTTTACTGCAAATTCAGACTGTAGCTGGTCCTTCACCCATTTTATGTCCTTGGTGTTGCCGATAATCATCACGTCGTCTACATAGACCGTCATCATCACCAATCTCTCGTCAATATACCTGTAGTAGAGACCCACATCGTAGTCACTCCTCACGAACTTCATCTTCATCAGTTTCTGGTGCAGCGTTTGATACCAGAGTCTGGCCGCCTGCTTGAGTCCGTAGAGTCCTTTCAATAGCAAGCACACTCTGTTGGTTCCGTCGTCGAACATCTTGGGCTGCTCAATGTAGATTGTCGCTCCGTCCATCATGCTGTTCAGAAACGCGGTATCAAAATCCACCTGATCCACCTCCAAAGCAAGTAACAGTGCAATCACCAGAATGATCAGCATCGTAGCCCAGCGAACTACCGGTGAGTAAGTTTTCCAAAACTCCTTGCCAAACGTCTGCTTGAATCCATGCACAACCAATCGAGCCTTGTAGCGCTGCACGTGTCCATGTTCATCCCGTTTTACTCGCAGGACCCACTTAGTTGTAAGTACTTTGCAGTCCTTCGGTCTCTTCACCAGTTTCCACGTCATGTTCTTCTCCAGAGACGAGAACTCCTTCCTTATCGCGTCCTCCCACTGCTTCCGCTGCGGCGAGTTCATAGCTTCATCCACACTGCCAGGGTCAGACACGTTATCACACGCCATCAGCTGATATCCATTCATCCTAACGTTTGGCCTTCGGTTTCTCTGCGACCTTCGTACAGTCTGTCCTGGGTGGTTCCGACGACGTCCTCGTGGTCTCCTGCCGTGCACTTGTATTGGAGCCCCTGGTGCACCATTCTGCACTGGCTGTAAGGGAACAGCATGTTGGGCTTGAGCCTGGACCTGCACCACAGCTGCAGCTCCATTGTCGTCGTCCTCTGAGTCGCTGCTTGACGAGTCGTAGTCCGAGCCAGCGTTCTCCAATTCCTTGTTGCCTGCCGTAATCGCACTAGGTAGGGCACGGTTGACATCTCGCACTGCAGTATCATGAACGACCTCCTTCGCCACAAATTCTACCGGTAATGGCACGTACGGGATGTGGTCGTACTGCTTCTGCTTACCAACCAGCAATGCCTCCAGATATTTCTTAGCCACTGTAATATCCTCACGAAACTGCACATCGCGAGCTTCCACAATTCTACCGGTCCGTAAGTGCAGCAGTCTGTATCCAGGCGCTGCATGTGAAAATCCTAGTAATAATGCCGGTTCTGCCTTGGGACTCAACTTGTTCGCCCTCTTTGCCACGTAAACGAATCCAATAGAGCCGCAGACCTTGACCTTCGCCAGGTTCGGTTTCTTCCCATATAGCTTCTCTGACGGCGTCTTCCCGTTCAATGCCCGCGTTGCGCTTATGTTGTCGATGTCGACGATGTACTGCAGCACCTCAGGCCACAATTTGGTCGGCATATCCGCCGCCTGCATTACCGTCCGTGCCTTGTTCACCAGAACGCCATTAAGTTTCTCCACCAATGCGTTTTCCTCTGGCGTGTAGGCATGTGTTGGTATCAAGCTGATGCCGTTCTGTCCCAGAAAGTTCTTGAGCTCTGTGTTAATGAACTCGCCTCCACCATCACTCGAGAATGTCTTCACTCGATGTCCTTGCGCCATCAGCTTCTTGATTAAGCCGATTGTGTTGCTGTTTGCGGCGCTTTTCTCCTTGATTGGGAAACACCACTTGAATCTTGACCCTTCATCCTGAATAAGCTGAAAGTAGCGTAGTCCTTCAGTGCTTGGAAGATACTTACCCATATCACATGTGTCGGACATTAGTCGTTCGTAGTTCACCTTCGTGCGCTTGTCCGCAGCACTCTTCTTGTACGACATTCTCCTCCTTTTGGCCGACATGCATGTCACGCACTCGAATTTCTTCTTGAACAACTCCGCCGGAATCTCCATCCCGTCCACGACCTTTCGATCGACCATCCATTTGATTGCAGAGACGTTCAAGTGTCCAAGTCTCTCATGCCACCTCATGAGAGGGCTTGCGTCCGCGTTCATTGTAGCCATCACCATGCCATCCATAGGTATTTCTCCAGCTGCCTTCATCCAGTAATGTGATCCACTCTTAACGAATTCTAAACGTCCCTCTCGCGAGTCTAGCCAGCATCGCCGAGGTTCTTGTCCCACTGGACTGAATGAAGGAATCCAGCCTTCACTCTCCAGTTTTCCTAGACTCACCAAATTCACGTCACCTGCCGGTGAGAACTCCACGTCGTTGAGTTTTACACTCATCTTCTTGCCTTCACTGGAAACCTCAAGCAACACCGTCCCGCTCATGTGACCCTTCGTAACCTCGCCAGTCCATACCTTGAACCTTGCAGTCGACTTCTTCACGGTTGTAAATAGATTCTTGTCAGCACACACGTGGGTCGAACTGCCACAGTCCAACATCCACGAACTTGTTGTCTCAATGTCGTGCTTCTTTACCATCCCGATTCTTGGGAATTCACCGTCGTCCTCTTCCTCTCCCTCGTCGCTGCTGCTGCTGTCAGCATACGGTTGAGCGATCTCGGGCGCGTTGGGGTTCAGGATCAGCATGTTATTCTTCACTCCGGCTCTTTCTTTATTTTTGTCTTTCTTCGCCTTCTTCTTCTTCGACTTGTCTTTCTTCTCGAACTTGTCCTTTCCTTCTACCTCCTTGTTGCCTTCTTCGTTCACTTTCTTTGACTTGTTCAGGTAGTGCCAGCAATCTCTCTTAAAGTGTCCGGGTTTACCACAGTGAAAACACTTTCTTTTCTTCCATGCTCCCCCGCTTCCTTTGCTACTGCTATTGCCGGTTGTCGAGGTTGTGCTCATCACCATTTGCGGAGTGCCAACACTCGCAACTCCACCACCCATTGTTTCAACCATCCGCAGTCGTTCATCCCTTGACATCAGTGCGTTGGTGAACTGCTGCAGTGTTGGTGGATGTCCTTGTCGAGTAGGTAAGTCGAATTGTTCCACTAATTCTGGATGACTCAGCTGTACCCCCATCGTCAATACACTAAGCATCTCTTCGTCACTTACTGCATAATTAGCCCCCAGACCGCGCAGCTGCTGCCGAATCTTGTTCATTCCAGCCAGATACTCAGTCATGGGCTGCCCTTTGGTGTGTTTGGTAGTGTAGAGTTGGCCTTTTAGCAGCGAGACGTAGGAGAAGTCCCTCTGCGTCTTGTCCGCTACTATCGTATCCCACATCGCCTTGGACGAGTTCATCATGCAGACCTTCTCCGCTTCGTCGTCCTGGCATCCGCGTAGTCCACGTAGTATAGTCGATCGCGCCAGTCTGTCTTTCCTGTCGAATTCGGCTTGTCGGTCA
The DNA here is from genome assembly GCA_030324255.1 of Phytophthora capsici. Classification (NCBI taxonomy): domain Eukaryota; phylum Oomycota; class Peronosporomycetes; order Peronosporales; family Peronosporaceae; genus Phytophthora; species Phytophthora capsici. The sequence continues at coordinate 3,202,028 of CM059362.1, read as the reverse complement.
GCATCATTCTGGTGTCGTAGCTCCGTTCCGGTCACAACTCCCCATGCTTCGCGTTCCTCCAGATACAATTCCAGTTCCACCCGATAAACTTCAAAAGAACTCTCAAATCTTGGGGCCTGAGAGCTTCCTCGCAGAACTTGGGCCATCTCGTCTTGTTTGTATTCTTCTTGTTCACAGCACTGAGAGCCTTGGGCTCATAACCTAGCAGCTTTCGCGCTTGTCTGCGTAGTTATAGTCGGCACTACACTTGTAGGAATTAGTGCAGTCGCCGGATAGCTCCCTTGGTGCCGTACGAGTTGCCGTGCGAGTAGACAGAAGTAGACTTAGTCGGTAGGAGGATAAATCCAAAGTGTTATTCAATCTTATTAGACGTGCTGTTTGACCACAGTACGAGGAGGAAAGTTCATGACAGAAAACCCCCTTTGAACGCGTAGAAACTTCCACACGTCCGCTCCAATCAGTCTTAGCTGAAAGGCCTTGACACAGACGAGAGTTCTCAGCAATAGAGCTCCAAAGCTCATAGTTGATAGCCCTGTTTGCGGAGAGTTGGGATACTTGAGGCGATGCTCTTATTTCATTGATTCTAATATCTCGTCTTGTAGGGTATCGCAAACAATGGACATTTCTGAGACGTATTGGCCAACGTTCGTGAAAGATTAATCCGCTACTGGTACGCGATGGTGGCGAAAATTGGAAAGTGTGTACTTGGCATTGGATTAGACCAGGCGGAAGGTTAGCCAGTTTTTCGGCATGATTGAGCAGGAGAATATTGATTAAAGCAATTGAAACGCAAGCGCACTGGCTGAAGAACCCCAAAGATGGGGACACCGATGACCCTACACTGATGCACGGGAGGCCTTACATGTTGCTAACTTCAGTATCAGGCAGCGTAATTCCCGTAGCTAACGAGTCTCAGGCTGCGTTAATTCCCGTAGTTAACGAGTCTCAGGCTGCGTTAATTCCCATAGTGGGAATCCATATGCGACATTTCGATTAACGTGATCCCATCGCAGAAGCGTCAACAATTGACTTGATGACACGTTATCAGTCATGCACCGGCTAACTATTTGCGATCTTGCATCGATCCACCTCACGTCACTTTGTTTACTAACAAGGGAGACGCACTCATCAAGCATCCGAGACCAATACGCAATCTTTCAAACAGTGAAACTGCAGAGCACAGAGCCAACTGCCTCAGCTTTCACTACTTCGCTCATTCTCCATTTTACCAGATACCACGCACAACCACCGCCGAGAAACACAGACCACCATGAAGTTCTTCGCACCATTCGCTGTCATCTATTACGCACTCCTTGCGTCGACCACCATCGCCGTTCAGGAAGAAACCAAGACCATCGACGAGCTTTACGCCGACGCCATCGCCGAAGGAGGAAACCTCGTCATGTACCACGGCGGAGACTTCTCAACCCAACAGCAAACAACGCACGACGCCTTCACCAAGGCCTTCCCGGACATCAACTTCACGCTCATCGTAGACTACAGCAAATACCATGACGTGCGCATCGACAACCAACTCGAGACCGACACGCTGGTGCCCGACCTCGTGGCGCTGCAGACGCTGCAGGACTTCCCTCGCTGGGCGCAAGAAGGAAAGCTGCTCGAGTACAAACCCGCCAACTTCTCCCAGGTTTACGACGGCTTCCGCGACCAGCAAGGCGCCTACATGGCCTACATGATGTTTACCTTCAGCTTCCTGTACGACGAGGCGGCGCTGGATGGACCAAGTCACCGGCTGACCTCGTGGATCCGAAGTGGGCCGGCAAGATCGCCTCATCCTACCCGAACGACGACGACGCTGTGCTCTTCCTGTACAAACGCTACGTTGAGAAGTACGGCTGGAACTGGGTCGAGGACCTCGCCAACCAGAACGTCACGTTCCGCCGCGGATCCAACACGCCCAGCGACCTCGTCACAGCCAAGGACAAGGTCATCGGCGTCGGAACGTACTCGGAGGGAACGCCCAACGTCACGTTCGTCACGGACGGCGGCAACGAGTACTTGTCGTGGGGTCAGCGCATCGCCATCCTCAACAAGGCCAAACACCCAGCGGCTGCCAAGCTGTTCATGAACTGGGCCATCTCCGAGGACGTACAGAAGTCGGTCGTGAACGAGAACGTGCGCGTGGACTTGACCCCCAACAGCGGCTCCAGTCACCCGTGGGAGATCTGCAAAGCTAACGTGGACGAGTTCCCTAAGTTCATGGCGGACCGTGCGACCGTGGAGGCGTGGCGCCAGACGTTCACACTGTACATTGGTGAGGTGGAGGGCGAGCCGACTCCGGGTTTCCTTACAGTGTACCCTGGTCAGTAAACCACATTCTTGTGCAGTAATTGCTTGGTACTAAGTACTTGACATCATACTGTAGATGGCACCTCAATAATAAAACACATTACTAAATGTTGCGGTCTTGATGAACTTACCATGTGATAGATGGGTGCTAAGAGTCTCTCAAGCAATCGCGATTGCTCTCCATCTTTTTCTGTCGTACTACGTAGTACATGGTACCTCGAAGTTAGAACCTGTCGAACAAAATATGAATCTGTGAGCTTCCAACCTAGTAGTGACCCGATGTCAGTGATTCAGTTCCATAGCAGCCCATGTTAATCTGTGTAAAGCCATTCGTTCCTCTTCTTCTTCTTCTTGGCCTTCTTTTCCGCCGTTATTTTCTTCCAGTCGATGTTCTTGCGCTTCAACTGCTCCCTTCTGCGTACTGCTTCTTCACGGTTTTTCTCGAGCTCGGACATGTCAAAGAAATGACTCATTTGCCGCCCGGCGCGATCCGATGCTATGCCAGCATTTTCCCAGTAGTCATCGCCCCCAAGCTGTTCGTATTTCCCTGTAAGTCGATTAAACTTCGCTTGAGCGACGTAATTTACACCCGAGACGGTCTTCTGTCCAGCACCAGTTGAATCTGACTCGGGGACATCCGGTGGGATCCAATCAGCCAACTGCACGCACAAACGATCACCATAAGTACACCGTCTCTATAATATCTTCGCTTGTAAGAAGAAGGCTTACCCCTGACACAATAGCAGCGTCTGGCTTGTTCCATTGGGTAACCCCCGTGACCACATTGTGGTAGTAGTATCGCTGCGTCTGCGCGTCGATATGTTGCTGCCATTCTGCTTTTGACACACGAGGGGCATCCTCTTTACTCCCACTCACCGCAGTAGAAGGAGCGCTACTATCAATGCCGCTCAAAATGGCATTCAACTTACTGAGGTTTCCTGACGGATCCAGCACTTGTTGTGTCACCCGTGCCAGGCGTTCCGACTGCACCCGGTTAAGATGGGCCTGGTACTCTGCGGAAACCGGGGGAGCCGCTGGAACTGCTGCAGCTGAGGCATCGAAGCCTTCAGGCTCCTCCCACTGGGTCTTTTCCGTTCTGGGATTGTAGTAATAAGGCTTGTTGGTAGCAGCATCCATGTACTTTACCCACTGCTGAGTATTCGACCCACTTTCTTTAATCTCCTCTTGCTGCTTCTCTTTTGTACTCAGCTCTTCCTTTCTGTCCTCCCGGAGTTCCTGTTTTGATGCTTCAGCATCCTCTTGTAGTTGCTGTAATGTATGATTCTCGGACTCTTGCGCCTTATCTCCTTCCTGATCGGAAACATAGTCGTCTGGCTTCTCCCATCGACTGGTACCGCTCACTTCGTCGTAGTAGTAAGTGGCTTTAGTTTCGTCATCCACGAACTTTTGCCACTTTGAAGCCTTGCTTTGGCTGTCGTCCATTGACTTCGGAGACTTGAAGCCGCCAGGGACCTCCCATGACGACTCGCCTGTGCGCAAGTTGTAGTAGTACGTCGAGCCGGAGGACTCATCGATGTGTTTCTCCCATTCGCTCCCGACCGCCATTATTCGAGTTTGAACATATTTTTAGTCCAACACACTCAAATAAACAAAACTAGTATCAGTACCGGTAATAGTACAGTAGACTCAGTCCAAGAAATACTAGTATCTGTACCGGTAGTAGTACACATCTAGATCCTTAAATTAGTCGACCATAATATGGTACTTTCGTCTAAAGTACCATACAAAGTTTAGACTCCTATTTAGGTGTAGAACGATTAAAAGGAAACATGCTAGATTCATTCTCACATTACCAAAGAAGCTACATGTATAGTTCCATAGTGGTTGCTACAACAGAAGTGACAGCGCCAGCGATAATGGCTCCTCGTCATTCTCATCTTCTCTCCAGCATCGATCGCATCAACGCTGCTCTGGAAGTTGCCGTGGCACAGCCTCCACCGCCGACTGGTACATTGTGTGTGTGCCAGGCAACGGAAGATGAATGGAACGCGTTTACTGACACCGACGGACAAGTCATCCAGCCCAATTTTCTTGAATGGTTTGCTGACACGGAAGAGATTCACATCATCGAGTTTGCGAGTACTCCGCACGAACAGTATATTTCAGAGTTTGAGAAAGGTACTTCATTTGCGGACCGAAATGTCCGTCTCTGGCTCAGGGGCAGCGGAGCTGCCGTAAACACTCAGGGACGACGATGGTGCCCAGACCTTAGCTATGGACCACGCCAAGCAACTCCAGGCTCTGTGCTTCCTCCAGGTGTCCCGATATTTGACGACTTTCGGACAATCAAAATTGAAGTTGGAGTCTCTCAGCCGTGGGGTATGGCACAAGGACAACTCGACCACAAGGCGATATCGATATGGGCTGTGATGCCAGGAGTTGAGTACGTGCTGTGTGTGAAGTTTGATCCCGACTTCGCGAATGCTGAATACAAGTTGTACGATGCTCGCGTCAATCCACTCGTGGAGCTGGCTCCACTTCCAATTGTCGCTCCAAGAACGGTGATCCAGTTGGACGGTCGTCGAATCCTTGGCATTCCGCCAGGGGTGGCGCTCCCGGTAGCTTTCCCGACAACTTTGACGGTGGATTTGTACTCTCCGTTGGCCTGGGCAATGCGTTAATCTGACGCCCAGCAACTGTGACGGTGGATTTGTTCTCTCCAGTAGTATGGGCAATGCGTTTAAATGGTGCCCAACAACTCTTTTTACGCAATGACCACAGCGAGTCAGAAATAAAAAATATATGTGAGACTTCGAGGAAGTAAGAAGAAATCATACGATCTCAATAATATCGGGATCTCGAAAGGATTGCAAGGCCCCTGGATCGACTTGCTTCATGGACCAACACGTAAAAGATTAAAATCACTTTAACAGTCACCTAAAGTTGGCATACATGTTGCTGTCCGAAACTTTCAAAGCTCATTTTTTGGGGTGCGAATTACTTCTGAGCCGCACGTTTAGCCATCCTTCCGCTTGGTGGGTAGCACCGTCCACCATCAAAATGCCCACACTCGAGGAATTGGGAGGTGATAAGAATGGTTTCCAACGCGTCAATGGCAACATGTAGTAAAAGAGCGTTGATTGGATGCGGTTGCACTCAGTTCGAAGACGTGCGAGCGCTTTAGGTGCCGACGACTTGGTCACCATAGACAGTAAACTCTGTACAACCGCTGGGATGTCTTCCTCCACTGCTGCATCCAGCAGCGACTGTGTAGTCTCCACCACTGTGTTCTTCTCCGAGTTGTCCAGGCTAATGAACCGAGAACAGGCCACCATAGAGGCCGACGCCATCGCTAAAAACGACGCGGAGAAGCTCTCAGTGCCCAAGTCGGAGCCGTCACAGGCCTGGCGCCGCGACGTACAGCTTGTGGGCGTGATCTTCAGCTTTGTTGGGCGTGACGCTGCACTTGCTGGTGATCTCAGCTCTAACCGACGAGGAATGGGCGGCTCTACGACTTCCCACGTCACTGAAGGCAGCACAGCAGCTGGGCGAGACGCTGCAGAGCTTCACGGATCGGAGCGTCAGTTTTGAGCTCTGCTGCTCGCGCACATGGCCCATGTGACATGGGCTGCTACCTGTACTTGCAGACGTTCGCTATCCCCGCCGGCACTGTGTTCTTCAACGACGGTCATGAAGCAGCCTGCTTCATGACCGTCCATTTTTACATCAAAATTTAATGGAACACCAACTGGCAGGACTGTGGCATACACCTTACTCAGACAATAGGACGTTAAACTGGGCAGTCTCTTGATCCATTTCCTACAGACCATGTTTTACCGGTACGACGTTCAGCTCATTCTGATCTGGAACACTTGAAGTGCACCGGAGCGGTAGCATGCAGCGGAGTGCAGCAGGTAAAACTCCCACGTGCGTTTAAAGGACTCGGGAAGTGACGGCATGCGCTGCAATCCAGTCGTTGAGTCTGTTGCAGTTGCATTTTGTGCTGGGTCGTGGCCCCATTGTGCTTGGAATCGACGGTTCCACTCTTGAAACGTGCGCTCGTAGTGGTCCGAGTAGCCCAGAGTGTCTCGGAGCGTAAATCCCGTCTCACTAGCTAATCGACGCATGACTGGCAACGTGATGGCATAACAAGGGTATGCACTGTGCACGTACTTGTTACTCCAAGCGTGCGTGGTCATGTATGCGGCCGTGCAGGCGCTGAATTCCAGCACAGTCGTGCCGTTCGCTGCCTGAATGCGCTTCAGCGTGCGGAAGAACCGAGTCCGTTGTATGTCTGGCACAGTCTCAACTACACCACACAAAGTGATGCGATCGAACTTGGAAGCGCAGAACCCACTCATAATTGTAAGCAGTTTCTCTGGCGTATCGGCAAGCACGAAGTCTAATTGATCGACGACTTCGAGCTCGCTTGCAAATTTCTTGGCGCGCACAAACTCTTGGATGGACGATAGAACACACACAATGGTGGCATCAGGGTGTTGTCGAGCAAGGTAGCAGCCCACCCCTCCCCACGAACCGATGCTGATGTCCAAGACGACGTGACCGGGCTGAGCAGAACCAAAACATCAATTGGGATGGTTGCAACCCAATGATAAGAGCATGATGTACCTACCCGGATATCTAGCTGCTGATCCAAGTTAGCTAACTTGTTCGTTTGAGCACCATCAATGGTTGTGGTCCCTATTGTCCAAATACCAAAGCCCTGGTGGAAGTATCGGTCCATGTACGCCTGCCGAAAGTCGGGACAAAGATCGAATTGCTCCGATACGGCACCAACAACGAGGCCCATGGACGACGGAGGGTAGCTGAATAGCCTCGCTGCCAGCGCCACAAAACGAGCGCTCCACGACCGATACATCTCCTGCCTTCCTTCCATCGGGATGGTAAGCAGGCTGGCAACCACCTCGTCTAGCGTCCGAGCAGCATTAGTTGCCCACATACAGCCAACATAGGACTCACCGATTGCCACGAGTCCGTCACTCATCCAGTCCAGCCAGAACGACTCGTCTCGGACGATAAAGTCCTACACCAAAGGCAGGCTCTGTCAGTATTGAACGTGCTGTTGTCTACACAACAGCCAGAACTTCTACCATATTTGGTCTAATGTCGCCGCTGGACAGCAAACGACACATAATTGTCTTGGCATTCCGCCGTAACTTTGGCAGCAATAGCGATCGTATTAGCTGAAGGCAAAACAGAATTGCCCCTGCGATCGCCGTCGCGACATACACCCAAAAGGATCTCTGTCACACACACCAACATCAAATCCAATCAACACCCATGATATTAGAAGTGCTTTGAGACGAATCTACCAAGCACTCAACCAAGATAATGGCGGGTTGGAGCGTTTCAATGTAGTACCTGGTGTGCCAAGACGCAGAAGAGCGGGACAAGCACGTTCAGCATGAGTTCCATCTTGTACGCCGCATTCCAAAAGTGCTGCGAACGTGGCGGTGAAAAGCGGTAGATGTGATCAGCCTTAGGGAAGATTCCACCTCCCACCACGAAGTGGCTCCACAGTCTCGACGAGCTGCTCAAAACAACAAATGATCAGTATCGGAGCCTCCAACGTCTCAACTAAAAGCCTTTTCTTACATTAACGCCGGAATGCTCATCCACACACGGACAAGTGGCAAATAGCACGAGACCAAGAGCATCGGTACCAGCAGGTGCAGCATCATGTCGCCGACACGAGCAGCGAAGCCGAGCAAAGGTGAACTGGCCCAAACCCCCAGCCAACCGTTAAGAATGGCAGTGAAGGCATAGCGGTCGAACACACGCAGCGAGTACCAGCCGACCATGATGGTGATGCCCATGGACGTGGCGATACCCAGAGCTGCTTCGGACGCCAACAAGTGCGCGATGACTGTGAAGGCGAACCAGCAGTTAGTGTACATGGTACGGATACCCACGAGTGGGGGAAGAACCACCACGCTGAACAGCAGAGCGACGGCCATTGGGGCGTCCACTCGGTCGTCGGCCTCGACGGCGTCGTGGCTTGCACGGCCCAGCGTCCCCCAGCTCAACATTGTATCCATCTTGAGTCGCAATATGAACGATAGATAATCTACAGTCCGTTTACCGAGCTATTAGGGGGAGTCAAAGTTTGCGTTTTTGCCTGTCATATTTTGGCGTGTACCCATGTCATATTTTGACACGATTTCTGTGATATTTTGTCGCGATGACCTGTCATTTCAAAAATCACCTACCTCGGGAGCAGGACGATTCCTTGACATTTCCCATAATAAAAAAGTGATCCGACGTTGGGGGTAAGTTATGTTATATTTTGGAGTGTACCCATGTTATATTTTGGAACGATTTCTGTCATTATTTGGTGCGCCGACCAGTCATATTTTGTCAGCCAAAAGTCAGGTTTGACTCCCCCTATTGATATCATAAGATCCAGTACCGTTTTATTAGATGTTTTAGGATATATACTATCGTATCGCGGCTCGTCACTCATCAGGTCGTTGTAGGATCACAATGCGCTGCATTGCAGTGTGTCTGCGCTTGTTAGAAATGTAAAAAGAATTTATTATAGACTCTTCTGCTCTAGCTGTCTATAGCTTTAGTGGGGTGAAGACTTGCCATGAATGTCTACAACCGGGGTTTCAGGAAGCTGTTGACGACAAACTCATGGATACCTGTGTAGTAGGCAATCGCACAAAGCGATGGGACTGTAAAGTTGTAGACCAACTCGATCTTGCGGACCGTCAGCCAAAAGGCCTTCGGTCGAGGCGGGTAGATGTGGTAGATGTCGTTGCCAGACACGCACAGGTCTCCTCCTGCAACCAGCTTGATCCACAGTTGAGAGAAGCTGTTCACCAAGCGTGTACAATACAAAATAGTTAGAGAACATTGCTACAACTTGCAAAAATCAGATCGACAAGCATACATACATCAAAATGGGAGCAGTCATCCAGACCCTCACGAGCGGCAGGTAGCAGAACGCGAGCGTGAGCGGCACGCCCATGTGCAACAGGAGATCAACCGAATTGGCCAGCAGTCGGAACGGCCAGTACTTGCTGAGGAAACCGAACCAGCCCTGCAGGATCCCCATGAACGTGGTGCGGTCCAGCGAACGCAGCGAATACCAGCCCATCATGATGGTAAGTCCGAGCGACGTTGCCATGCCTAGTGCAGCCTCTGACTCGATCAGGTGCGCCAGAACAGTGAAGCCAACCCAGCAGAACGTGTAGAGTATCCGTATGCGCACGAGGACAGGCAGCAACGTCACGGCGAAGAGGAGCGCCACAGCCTGAACGGCATCTGCGCTCAATGGCATCGCGGCGGATGCGCGCTGCTCTTCATCGCGCACTCGCAGCACCGTACGGGTGAGAGTCTCGTGCGCTACGGCGAACAACTCGGCGGTGTCCATAGAGAGCAGGGCTTGTCGACAACTGATTGATGAATCAATGACGCTCTAGCGGTTTCTTTTCAGAAAAGTTGTACATTGTACAGTTAGTGTGGGTACCACAGTATGCTTCGCTGTGATTGGCTAAGGCTGGTCCACCATGATGACCCTAGTTTTTATACTTTCTTTTTGTATGGTAGCCTGTTTATGTGATATGATGATTTTTGACTTATTACACAACATCGGACAAACAACACAAGAGTTGTCTCTCTGATTTTAGACAAGACAGCGTAACGTTCCCCAAAGGGTTAAACTTGTACATTGATGCAAGTGGTGCGTTGTCTCGAGCTGAACTTCGTGCACTACATGTTGAGAATGGAATGGCAAAACGGCATTACCATGACGACCGTTTCGTGGACGCCACGGACGAGCAGATCAGGCACACCACTCCATTGTGCGACTACACAGCCCAAAGGCAGAGTCAAGTTCCCCACAAGCATGGACGCGGTTGCGACAGCCCAGAATTGCACTGGACGCGGGGGCGAGAAGTGGTAGACGTGGTTGGCGATCAGCGAGCCATCCGCAACGAAGTACACCCACAGCACCGAGAATCTACAAACCACACGCACTCCAGAATCAGTAAAAGAAAGCAGTTTGCATCGATTCTCACGTACCCCAAGATCGGCAGCGCCATCCACACTTCAACGTGCTTGAGATTCTTGGCTGCAAGAGTTAGCGGGCCAACGAAGTGCAGCAGGAAGTCGCCGGTATTTGCGAGACCGCGGAAGACGCGATACTTGCTCAAAACGCCGAACCAACCGAGCAGCACACTGTCGAAAACAGATCGATCAAAGAAGCGCAGCATGTACCAGGACAGCATCACTGACAACCCCATGACCGTGGCAAGCCCTTGCGCCGTCGGGGACTCCATCTTGATTGCAATTAAGGTGAAGGCATTCCACAGGAAGGTGTACACGAGCCTGATATGGACGAGCGTTGGCACGAGCACCACAGCCAGCAGCGCGGCTAAGGCGTATGCAATGTCTTTATAATCCTGCACTTCCTGCATAGGGACCCAAACTGGAAATACGAGTCGTTTTGAAAAGTTTGGAAAGATAACATCGTCGGCACTGGCCACTTCACTAAGCGTGATGAAATCGATGCGTTGGGTGGACGCTCTAAGAGCCTGTTCACTACGTAGCTGGAGATGGAGATGGATTTACGATCAGTTTTTTTCTTATACTTGATTGGCCGAAATTTTGAACTTACAACCACACAACTGGAGAGTTTCACCCTGCATCCTTCTCCACCTCTGTGAGGTCGAGACGGCTGGAGACGACTAAATACCGTTTTCAAACTGTTTCTGTGCAATGGATGATGAAGAAACTATTATAGTTGCTACGTGAGCTGCTGTCGCGCAGACGGCTACTTGGCTCGCCTCCACGCTGGTCCGAATGTAGACGCCAGAGGGGATAGCTCGTCGGTGCTACTGATGTCAACTGGAGGATGTAGTCCTCCATCTTCACGAGCGGCAGCGCATGTGAGGCGTGCTGGCATGGCAATTGTCTGACTGACGGACGACTCCGAACAACATAGGGTTTGATTGGTTGAAATTTAGGTGGACATGATTTCTCTGGCGACCAAACATGAGATGGAGACGCAAGATTTGTTGCCTTCATCTCCATCTCCAGCTACGTAGTGAACAGGCTCTAAGACGTAACGAATGTGAGATAGACACACGCTCATTTTAGGTGCCCTCGTCACTTGAGTATAGCTGCTGCGTCATGTGCCGATCTTCAGGAGACGTAAGCGATCCCGGGCACCGGTTTGCGACTGTAGAGAACGACGTTCCTGGACCAGTTCGTCTTGCCTAACTGAGCCTTGTAACGGAAGCGACCGGCGGCCATCAGGAACGCATCGATTTTTTCGACGACGTCCGTGCGCACTTTGATCTCGCGGAATGACTGGGGAACCTCGACTCGCATACGGGTCAACCGCTTCTGAGCGTTGCTATTGTTGACAATGAACAAGCATAGGAGTTGATCAGTACCATCACTTTTAACAAGAAAATTATAAGTTCCGTACCGATAGCACTTCCAGGTCTGCGGCTCAATGATCAAATGCTCGGTCATGTCACTGACTGTCTCGAGAAACTTCCACAGACCGTCATCGCCATTGTTCAGGTGGATCCACATCGTCACACTAAAGCACGTGATGAGATCAAACTTCTTCTCCGCCGCTGAACGCTTCGCCTTCTCCACTAACGGCGCGATCTCTTTGCTAAACTTGCTCGTCATGACATCAACGTGGCGGAATTGCACCGCATCCCCCTCAGACAACTGCACCGACTTCTTGGCAGCACGTCCGATCAGAACCTCGTCAATATCCACACCAAGAACCATCAGCAACTTCCTCGTCGCCAACTCCTCCTCCGTCAGCGGGAGCTGCTCTGGGACAACCTTCTCGTCATCTGACGACTTCCTCTGTTCTTGTGAGTGATTGTCCACTCCGTCAAGCACCCGCAATGCGACTTCGGCCGCCTTAGCCTTGGCTACTTTTTTCGAGACGCCTTCTCCGTGGCCCATTACCTTTCCATTAATCTGCAGCTCGCACACGTAGCGTCGACGGTGGCTGCTTTCTCCCTCGTCCTGGATCAAGAACTCCACCTGCTTCTTATCTTTCTGCATGCGCTCGTTGAGTGTACTGATGTTAGCGAGATTAAAATTGGCTACATCATCAATCTGGTTGGCATCAATCAGCGCGGCACGTCCGTTTAATGCGTCGTAAAGGCCAATAGTCAAGTCGCCTTCGTTGCAACCTACGTCAAGGACAGTAGACGCCTCTTCGCTCTTGTCAGATTTTTTGATAAGCAATGCACGTCTCAAGGCATTGGCCGTCTGCACGTCCATAAACCGCAAGCGCTCGAGCACGGGATTGAAGCTGTAGTACGCATGGAAGTTGCCCAGCACGTGTCCTTCGGCGTCCGAAGCCATGCTACAGAGCTGGTTGGAATTGGTGACACGCGAGTAGCTATTGGATGAAAGTGGACATTATTAAAGATTATTGGTCAAAAAGACGAGTCTTTGTGACCTCATAGCTAACAGTAAACAGAAATGCTGGGACCAAGCGTGCTGCGTGCTGTGCCGCGGCTGTCAGCGAGCTCGAGGCGCTTTGCAGCCTCTGCAGCGCAGACCAAGACCGGAGGATCACGCGGAAATGAGAGCAACTTTTCACGATACGCTGGCATGGCCTTCTTCAGCGCTGTGGTGCGTTTGAATTGACCTTAATGACGAATAGAGGATATTAAATCTAAAGTGACCCGATGTTGCAAATGCTGATGCGAACTACAGACAGTGACAACAGCATATCTCGGCATGTGGCAGGTAATAAGATGCTGTGGGTCTAACGAAGTGGCAAATGTAATTAACGCTATCTGGATGAAAATTGCAGACTGAGCGCTACTACTGGAAAGTAGACTTGATCAATGAGCGTACGAAGGAGCTGTCCGAGTCTGTTTCAGAGCTGCCAAAGAATGCAACAGCGAGTGATGACATGTGAGTTTGGTCGATCGTTGCTGACATTTCAACCGAATGTTTAGTTTGCAAGGAACTTAAGAATTCTGTGTTTGGATGAAACGATGCAGAGACGACATTGAGTACCGCCAGCTTCGCCTTGAGGGGAAATTTCAGCCCGGAAGCACTTTCTACTTGTGTAAGAGGTGTTTGTTTATCTTGAGTCTTGTAAAATGACTAATATTGGGTCTTGGGCGGGCTTTGACAGACCCTCGCTCTGCCCCAGCGGACCCGAGTGACTCGGTAGCAAGAGTGAAGTCTGGAGGATACATTTATTCGTTGTTGCAACGTGAGGATGGGTGAGGAGATTGTTTATCGCCAGTAATTCCAACTTGGCCTAATTTTTGACTGTAGAACACCGGTGATCGTTAACCGTGGTTGGCTTCCGCGTAAGCTACTGGATGCGCACATGGCCCTTGACAAGAAGGAGAACGATGGGAAGGTGTCTTTCGTCGGTGTTCTTCGTCATGGAGAAGTGGTGCGTTCTTTCGAATTCTAATGAAAAGTTTAATCTGTTGCAGTTTTAACGCCCTGGTGTAACAGAAAAATAGCTTTACACCTGACAACGACCTCGAGAGGCGCCAATTCTTTTACTTGGACCACGAAGAGATGGCTGATGCCATGGGAGTCACCTCGGTTGACCTGCCTGTCATTGTCGATGCGCTCGGTAAATCGTCTATTTGCTCGTTATCAATCGCTAATTCTAACTCTATCGGTTACTCCATCTGTAGCAGTAGATGGTGGCTCTGGAGAAGTTGCACTTGACAACCCTGTACGAAAAAGCATTGCCTCCTATCTGGAGTTTTACATGACACCTGAAAAGCATGCTGGTTACGCTGCAACCTGGTAAGTGACGCTATTGAGTGACCAAATGGCTTTCAGAGAATTTAACGCGTGTACAGGTTTGGTTGCAGTATTGCTGCAGCAGTCATGGGCGTCCTGCGTTTTAAGAAGGGAGGTACCCGAGTTCGCCGCGCCCCAAGGTTTGAGCACCGCTAGCGCCGCTAACCATGTTGCACTGACGTGGCTTCGTCTACAGCTGCTCCGTCACATGCCAAACAAAAATAACATCTGGTCCTTTTTAACGGTATCTCGCTACAATTTATCGGTAAAATTCATGTTCTGGCTCCTGTGCCGCAATTCCCATCGCCATGATAAGACAAAATGCAGCACGAGAAGGATGACGAGGCAGCCACGATGGAGGACGCGGTGTTGCTACTGCTCATGCTGTTCGTGTTGGTAGTAGTGTCCTTCGTTCTGGACCGGTACTCCTGTAACTTGGTGTCTCAAAGTGGCTTCGCGATGGTCTTCGGCCTTGTCGTGGGGCTCTTCATGATCATGGGGGACAAACACGCAGTGCTCCACACCCACCTGAACCTGGACAACAGTCTCTTCTTTAATGTATTGCTGCCTCCGATCATCTTCGAAGGAGGCTTTTCTATCAAGCGCCAGGCGTTCTTTCGCAACTTCCCGGCCATCATGAACACGGCTGTTGTTGGTACAGTCGTCGCAGCGACGATCACGGGTGGCGTGCTGTATCTCGCTGGGCAGTCCAAGATGGTCACGAGACTTTCGTGGGTAGAAGCTTTACTGTTTGGAACGCTTATTAATGCTGTGGACCCGGTGGCGACATTATCGTGCTTTAATAAGCTGCACGTTCCACCGTTGCTGTTTAACCTGGTGTTTGGAGAGAGCGTGATCAATAATGCGGTGGCTATTGCGCTCTACCAGACACTACACAAATGGAACGTCGGCACTGACTTGAGTTTGAAGCAGTTGCTTCACGTAGCGGTCAATACGAGCTGGATGTTTGTGGGATCACTGCTTGTGAGTGCAGTGATTACTCTATGCGGCGCCTTCCTGCTCAAGCGCAAGGTGTTTTCGTCGCTGCATTTCTTCCCAAGCTATGAGATTTGCCTGTGCTTGATCTTCAGTTTGCTGACGTACTACGTTGCCGACAGTCTCAAATTAAGCGGCATCGTAGCACTCTTTTTCTCGGGAACTATGACAGCTCACTACCATTTCAACGTGCTGTCCCGTGAAGCTCGGCATGCATTTACGCATTTGTTGCACACGTTGTCGTTCGTGTGTGAAAATGTCGTGTACGTGTTCATGGGGACGTCGGTGATCATGATCTTTTCGGGACATCCAGAAAAAAGTTTAGGTGCTGCTCTACGGGTGGACGACATCGACTGGCACTTCATTGGTCTTACACTCGTCGCGTGTGTTGTAGCGCGCTTTTTCAACATTTTCCCGCTGTTACAACTTTCGAACTGGTCGCGAGAGTCTTCCGACCGAATTCCACTCAAGTATATGAGTGTAATGTGGTTCGTTGGTCTTCGGGGCTCTATCGCGTTCGCACTCGCGAAGAATTGGAATTATATCGGCCGCTACGGTTCTCATCGTCAGTTAGTGGAGTCCACCACTCTCGTCGTGGTGCTTTTTACAACAATTGTTATCGGCGGACTGACCGGTCCACTCCTCTATAAGTTGCGTCTAACCAATTATCACAGCCGTTTGAGTCAATCTGATC
The DNA here is from genome assembly GCA_030324255.1 of Phytophthora capsici. NCBI lineage: Eukaryota > Oomycota > Peronosporomycetes > Peronosporales > Peronosporaceae > Phytophthora > Phytophthora capsici. Next base: position 3,186,277 of record CM059362.1, on the reverse strand, counting down.
ACGAGCCGAACCCAGAAGGAGAGTCGAGCTCCGAGGAAGATCAAGCACGGGTGTTGCAACGCAGTACACGTCACTTCATGCTTCGCCGAAACTCCAGAGCTACCGAGCAGCAAGCCGAACAAAGAGCATCAGAAGGGTCTACTACACGAGACCAAGAGATTGAGCTGGAGCGAGACCCCGTGTTTACATCACGACCACAGTTCCGAGATGAAGATTACAGTGAGAATGATGGTGACTCACCTACCCAACACCGAGAGACTCGGACCGGCGCCTTCATCCGCAATTGGCAAGCTTTCGACACAGCATACATGCAGCCTTACTTTGGTGGCCATCGGTCCCCTGCGAACAGAAGACCAATCGAAGAGGAGGAGGCAGCAGATACACCCAGACGGGATGTTGACAAGATGCAGATGCAGAGTGCGGTTTGATCAGCAACTTCAACTTACCGGTTTTGCTTAGCGTAGCCCACACAATGTTTACATACTCAATCCAAGTCTTTCAGTTCAGCAAATCCAACCGGTTTTGCTGACTAAAATGGCGTATCGCATGCTGCGCTGGCCAATCAAATGAAGCCAGACTCATACAGCAGTGCGAAGGAAGACAGAGCAGGACAAAGATGGAGGACGCGGTGCTGCTGCTGCTCATGCTGTTCGTGCTGGTAATGGCGTCCTACATGTTGGGGCGCTATTCGTGCATGCTGGTTTCACAGAGTAGTTTCGCACTCATGTTTGGGCTCTGTGTGGGGCTCTTCATGATTATGGGCGGCAAGCACGCGGCGCTGCACACTCACCTGAACTTGGACAACAGCCTCTTCTTTAATGTGTTGCTTCCGCCAATCATCTACGAAGGTGGTTTCTCCATTAAGTGCACGGTCTTCTTTAGAAACTTTCCGGCAATCATGAGTACGGCTGTGCTGGGAACGGTTATCGCCACGACAATTACAGGTGGAGTTCTGTACTTAGCAGGCGTGGCTGGTATCGTGACCAAACTTTCGTGGGTGGAAGCCTTTCTCTTTGGCACGCTAATCAGTGCTGTGGACACGGTGGCTACTCTGAGTTGTTTCGATAAACTTAACGTACCGCCGCTGCTGTTCAATCTCGTATTCGGAGAGAGTGTGATGAACGACGCTGTGGCGATTGCTCTGTATCAGACACTGCACAAGTGGGAACCGGACAGTAACTTTAGTGGCAAACAACTGCTACGTGTGGCGGTCAATACGGGGGGCATGTTCGTGGGATCATTGATCATTAGCGGTTTGATTACACTCGGTGGAGCATTTCTCTTGAAGCGCAAGTTCTTCGCGACGCTGCGCTATTACCCGAGTTACGAGATCTCGCTGTGTTTGATCTTCAGTTTGTTGACGTATTTCGTGGCGGACAGTCTGAAGCTAAGTGGAATTGTGGCTCTCTTCTTCTCAGGTACTATGACGGCTCACTATCACTTCAACACGCTGTCGAGGGAGGCGCAACATGCGTTCACGCACTTGTTGCACACGTTGGCCTTTGTCTGTGAAAACATTGTGTATGTGTTCATGGGTACTTCGGTGGTTATGATTTTTGCGGGTCACTCTGAGGAGAATGCTGGAGCTGCACTGCGCGTGGATGATATCGATTGGTCTTTCATTGGTCTGACTCTTGTGGCCTGTATTGCTGCTCGCTTTTGCAACATTTTCCCGCTGTTGAGCCTCTGCAACTGCTTGCGGTCCCCGTCCAACCGAATTCCAGTAAAGTTCATGAGTGTCATCTGGATGGCAGGACTTCGTGGATCTATGGCCTTCGCTCTTGCTAAAAATTGGAATTACGTTGGACTACATGGAGCATCTCACCGCCGGCTTATCGAGTCGACGACTTTAGTGGTGATTCTCATCACGACAATCGTGATTGGTGGTCTCATGGGCCCGTTGCTGACGAACTTACATCTCACGGGAAAGTATAAAGACCACAGCCACCTCGACCAGTCTGACACTGACAGGAACTCTGCGACTGCTTCCGAAACCGAAGAGACATTATCACAGTTGGTTCAGCGTAGTACGCGGCACGCTGACCCTGAGGTACATGGCGCCTTGGCGTTCCCAGAGGAAGAACAGCCCAAGGAAAACCGCGATGGCACCGGGGATGAAGTTCCGATCCTCACCCCGCGGCCGCAGTTCCACGACGTAATGAGTGACGGCGAGGATGACTCGAATCTTGGTTCGCCTGTGCGTCGCGTTGGTGATAGGTCTCGTGGCGACTCATTGACTGGTGCATTCTTCCGCAACTGGCAAGCGTTCGATACAACATACATGCAGCCAGTGTTTGGCGGGTCATCACAACGACCAGCGCAGTCTACCTCCGCTGACGATTTGGCTGAAATGCGTCTAGCCAAGGCCGAGGCTGAAGCTGCCGTGTGAATGAATTTACTTTAACGTTACGTTAGATACCTGGACATGTAGCCATTTTCAAAATTGAATAGACACACTTTATCACGTTTCACAGGGAACTTCCATCATATGGCAGTTAGTAACTACAGCCGTTGGGACAATGAAGCCACCGCTACAGGACGGAGAGAGCGTCACGGACGCCGCTGTTGCAGTTACGGATACGCCTCCGTCATCGAGCGAAGCTGCACAAGTCTTAGCGCAAACAAGTGCGGCGTTGGTGGTATCCGAGACTCCAGAAATGTCTCCTGCTGAGAGCGAAGACGAGGAGGCGGACGAGATGGTCGAAGCTCTGGAAGAATTAATCCTGGAGGCCTATAATAACATGCAGATCGACGGGGAGTACATTTTCTTGCCAGACGAAGTGGCTGAGAAGCTCCATAGAGTTGCGGAGCAGGTGCGTTGGTTTAAGAGCATCGATTAAACTAAGGATATGCTTTTGTTCTGATTTGGTGGCTGTGCTTAACCGTGTTCTAGATGAAGATGGAGAGTGGAGAGGAAACACAGATAGAGAATTTACCGAGTGCTGGAGAGGATAGCAGCAGTGGTGATGCTGCCACTAGCAAGACAGAAGTGGAAGAGATGAAGGTGCAGCAGGAAACACCAGAGGATCGACCAGAGCCTGAACAGGAACAGGAACAGGAGCAACAACTGGAGAAGGTGGACATAACAGAAAAGAAAATGCATCCAGTACTGGAGCAACAAACAAGTGAGGAGGAGGAGGAGGCAAGGTTGCGTAAGGTGCAAACGTTGCAGGCTGAGGCGGGTGAGATACGTGATGAAAAACAAAAGCGAAGAATTTCTCGGGTGGCGTCGACTGAAAATCTGTTTACTGAACTGGAATCTGTGCCCGAAATCGACGAAAGCGCTTCAAGTGGACCACCGTCGCCTTCACCACCACACTCTCGATCGCATAGTGGCGTAAATACACCAAAACCACGAGCACACGCTCCAGCTAAAGGGCACGGCACCTTTCCTCCTCCGCCTATTATTTCTTTGAGCTCAACCCCCAGCAGTGCTGCAGCAAGCCCAGACCAGGCAGGAAAACCTTCAACGAGGACGCCAGATCAATCCGGTAGTAGCACACGGAAGAGCAAGGCTCTTACTTATGAGAAGAGGAGGGAGGCCGCACTCAAGCTAAAAGAAGACAAAAAGAAGCGTGAGCTACGCATCCGAGAGTCTGCTCGCAAAATGCGCGAGAATTCAAAACGACAACTTGAAGAGGCTCACCAGAGGGAGATGGAGGAGAAACGCGAGCGTGTACGGCGCATCCGGCAAGAGAGGCTTCATCGTCGTGCAGGGAATGCAATAGGTAGTAAAGAGGCGAAGAAGAATGGGTAGTTTACTTACTGCTTACTGAAGTATTACACTCATACGAGCATGTCCACTCGTGCAATATCCAGGGTATCTCCACGTTTTTATCAACTTACGCTCTTCTGAAGGCTGGAAAGGGGTCCTCGACCCAATATCTCGCTCTTGAGGAACTCCACCATGTTGATGGCTGCATTAACATATCTGTTCCTGCGTAGCATGCTTTTTTCCTCAAACTGCATGCCAGCTCAGTTCCGCGTTAGAACAGCACCTTTGCGCTTTATCTTTTTCGATAGCATTACGTCCACAACGTAGTCAACTTGCGAGAGCGTCTGGTGTTAGATGTTGTCTTAGTGGAAAGTTGCTGGCTCAGTGGCAGACCTTGTCCAATTCTTGCAGCAGTGATTGCATCCCGTCAAGTGAGCAACTTGCAACCTCATTCTCTCGTTGCAAGTTTGCTGCCTGCTCTTTCAATAGGACCTGGCGGTATTTCACTCGTTCTATTGTCGCCTGTAGTTTGGCCCGTCGTCTTTGCAGATCACTGGATCGAGCAAGCATGTTAGCTAGTTTTGAGCGACAGATAGCACATATAGACCAAAATACCTTGAATATCGATCTAACGTATTAACGCAGTAGTTAGCGTACTGGCACGACAGCTGTAGCATTGTTAGCGCTTTCATCATAGGGCTGTTATTATACTCATATGAGCTGTTAGAGGTGGGCCGTTGGTGCAACATGCATCTACCGTTCTCGTGACCATAAAGTGTTAATGGCAACAAGTCGAGCAAAACATCCGTGCGAAGCTGTAGGTCAACAATAGCAATCAATTTTAACGCTCATTAAACCACGTATAATCTCTTACCTCATGCACAATTCGGCCGATTCGAACTGCGCGAAGCTTGCCACTCTTTGCGAAAGAACGATGAGGAAGCACAAACTGAAAAGTCGATTTGTCTGTCTTTGGCGATTCTTTTGTAGCTTTTGGTTGTGGAAGTTCCGACATCGTTGGGTCTCCCACTTCAACAACGGTGACAGACACGTAGGCTTTCGAGCGGTGTAGCTCATTTTCATTTCCCAACCACTCTTGGTCATTCGCCACTGCTTCCGCGAAAACATTTCCTCTTTTGTTCACCTCGTACCATCGCTTCCCTCCTCCAGATTGGATCCACTGCGCCAAGTTCATGCTCCACCCTGTCACAAACTGCAGGTACTCTGATGAACCGAACGCGTTCGACCAAATCTCGAATCTGAGAGTCCCATTGTTCTCATCCCCCACTTTGATACGCATTTTTTTCTTCCAGTTGCCTTTGTTGAGCAGACATTTGTCTACCAACAGGTGACCACTACCAACAAAAAGCCGTCAATTAACAAAACAAAGCGTCATCAATGTAGCTGCGACCACGTACGCTTCCTCGTTCCTCTTCCTTAAAACCTGCAAGCGCATCGATGTATCTCCCCGGCGCCAGTATCCGCAGCCCGCGACAATAAGCGTCACCATTAAACCAATTCAAAAATCTTGAAGCGTCGTCGACCATCGAAATCGCACTTAACAATTTGCGCTCTCCTCCAGCAAAGAAACCGTACCTATCTCGTTTTCTACTGTGCTCGCTTAACATTTCTATCTCCATAGTGAAACCCAGTTTCGAAGTTTCTTTCACTTTCCGTTTTCTTGCAGAGTGATGGTAGCGATCCGCGGCAAGAAGGCCAAGGCCTCGGCCAAGCCGAAGGCGGCGGCATCCAAGGCCAAGCTGGCAGCCAACAAGGAAGCAGAGGTAGAAGCTGTTACACGTCTCACGCCACAGCAGAAGCTCACGCAGCACCGCGAGGAGGAATTTCTGGCGCTTATGCGCTTTGTTCTGCAGAGTAACCTGACTGGTGGCAAGACGTTGGCTGGAGGCTCACCAGTGGTCACTGTCTGTAACACGCTGCTCACGGCACTCTGTGGGTATGGTAAAGAGAAGACGCTCTTGCCCACGCAGATATTGACGAAGCTGCCGCGCACGGAGCGTCAGCGCGTGTGTGGCGCCATCTTTTCAGCCGACGAGATCGCGTATAGCTGCCGTAATTGCCAACTTGACACCACGTGCGTCATGTGCAAAGACTGCTTCACGCATAGCGACCATGCGGGTCATGATGTGTATTTCCAAAGGACTACGGCAGGGAGCTCATGCGACTGTGGAGATGTTCATGTAAGATTATATATTTTCTAGAAATTATTTATATGATCTGGGTGCTGACTATGCTATATTGTATTTTAGGCATGGAAACAGAGTGGGTTCTGTTCTAGGCATAAAGGAGCGGAGGCGACAGAAACTGGAGTCAAGAAACATAAGTTGCCGAAGCATATTGGTCAAGCAGCACCTGTGGTGATTGAGGCAGTGGTGGAGCATATTTTCCAGGTATTGCTGGGAACGCAATATGGTTTTGAACTCGCAGAGGCATTCGAGTTGTTTACTAGAGACATCCCGCCGAACTTGCTGCCGATCCAGAGCGATACAGATGTGGCCGACGTTTCAGATAATCGAGTAAGCTCTGGGCCCAGGAGAGGTAGCTCGACGGCAGTGTCGACACGATCTACCAGACTTTCATCGCAGATAACAGCTGAACCTGGATCCAGATCTATTGGACCGGGCGGTAGGCTGGAGGCACATGCGAGTGAACCGAAGCACGAGGCAACTAACCTCGATACTAACAATGACCGTGGAGTACTTTTTGGCGTCCGACTGCACAATGACGATGTCCATTCGTTGAACGAAGTGATCAACCATCTTTATGTTGAGCTGGGGATGTCGAAACCCCAAGCCCGTTCTTCAGTTAAGCAAGTCGACAAACAGGGCGATGCCACTGTCGCGTCTAAGCCGCTGCTGCAGTGTCCAACAATTGTTGGGAACTTGGTTCGTCGCTCGTTAAATATTTCTGTTGCACCGATGTGGTGGGAAATGCACATGGAAGTTGTTCCCGGACTTCTGGGGTGGCTACAATTTATCAGTACCACTTCAGATGGACTCAGCGCGCTTGTGTCTGAAACACTTCAGAAACAACGATCTCCTGTCATGAGAGGATTTCTACCTATATCGGGAAGTTTGCCCAAGGAAAAGACGATTCAAGAATTTGTCAAGGAGCGCAACATTCGTCTCCATTCTCATGCTTTGGATATGCTCGTTTCTCTCATTGGCGGAGATAAGAACAAGGATATCTTCACATGGGCACGTGACCAAGAGACCGCTCAGCAACAGCGATTCAAGTTCTGTGCTGAAGGAGACACAACCGCTGTAGCAGCTACCGGTTTTCTCGCTGAAGGAAATCGTGTCCACTGCAAGAACATATTTGTGGATGAGTTTGTTAAGATTGTGTCGCTGAGCCCCTCGTATCGCCATCATGAAAGTGTCCGAAAAAGTTTCGACGCTGTGGTAGCCAAGTACTTCACGTCGGAGCAAATAACTGATGATGATGGTTCGTCGGCTACTTCATCCGCTTTGATGCTGCTGATGCGATACGATTGCACGCTACGGAAGGACGCAGTGGAGAGGTCGCATTCATTTTTGCGCGAACACCTGGTGGATATCCAATTTCGGGCTAGCATGCTGGAGGCGTATTTACAATCATACGCCTCGATGACAAGTATGTTTCTGCGTGGATTAGGCAACTCCAGCGAATCGATTTTTGATTTCGCTGTCCAGTTTCTAACAGTCCCACACCTGGTTCAAAACTACACGAAGAAGGAAGTGTCTGCTCACCCCGGGCGACTGGATCTGGTTCGCGAACTATTGTGCGCCCTGAATACGGTATTTCAGTCTGCTGTCGACAAAAAAGAAGGTATGGTCAATGCTGACCATCCTGCTCTTAGCAGCCAGAAGTATAAGGTGGGATTATTGCTTTGGTAGTTATTTAATTTGTTGTTGACTCCATTTTCTAACCGAGGCTCGTTGCTGTTGATGTTACAGCACTGCGTGGAGAACTTAGAATATATATTCAATATCGGTACTCTATCAAGTGAATTGGTATGCAACGAGGACAACTTGAAGATTTGGCTGTCATGTCTGAGCATTCTACAGGTAAGGTGTACAGTTTATTTTGCTTAATAAGCTGCACACTAAAGTGATTACCTTTTATGTGTAGGGTGGCGATCCTCAGGTGCGTCGCGGTATTCACCAAAATCACGTGGAATACGAGTCAGACAGCTGGTTGTCGATGTTTAACCTTGGCATCCGTGTCCATTCTGTGTTTGCGATTTCCTGGAACGGGTTTAACTCATCGCTATTCGAAGCACCGGAAGTAAAAGTAGCGAAAACATTCGCCCCGATTATCGAAGCAACTCTTGCGTCTTCAATCCGCCTAAACGAAAAGGTGGCGAAGAAAACGCTGACTTCTGTGACAATGCTGGCTATGGATATGCGGGACATTGGAAGTCAAGATAAAATCATCAAGTCGTACGACTTCAACGTAACATCTCAGCCAACTTCACTGCACATACCTTTGCACCGCTTCCTGACCGCTGCTGTGCGGCATATCTGCATCAGCCAGTCTGGATTAGGAAGCTCTATTCCTTCCGACGGCCTTTTGAGAACGTTTGGGTTTGATACGTTATCGGTTGACAAACAATGGGAGCTCGTGGAAATGCCACTTCGCTGTCTGGTGATGGCTTCGCAGATTCACTCTAACCTATGGCGCCGAAACGGGGACGAGAACATGCTGGCACAACTGTACAACTACTCAGCCTTGCCATACTGTATTCACTACCGTGATGCGGATACACTGATGCTCCAGCTCAGTGTACTTATGACTGGCCCGGATGCTCTACTAGCGCGAATGGTTGATCGATTCCAACTCGGTAGCTATTTTAACGACCACGGCAACATGAGTACTCCACAAGACTTGGTGAAACAATACGGGTATGCAGAACTGGAACAAGGGATTGACGAGCAACAACATTTACAAATGCTGGAGGAATTTCTGCGTCTCGTTATCGTTATCGGTACGAGTCTTCCGAGTGCTACTGGCACAGCTTACGACAACGAGTTTCTGACAGAGGAGATGTTGCAGCAGTTGTGTTCGAAGTCGCAATGTTTTAGCAAGTTGTTTGATCTGGCCATCCTTCCTTCAGGACAAGACGATATTCCAACTGCACGGCTGGAAAGCGTTCTTGAGAAAGTATCTAATTTTGTGCCACCGTCGGGGCTTGAACCTGGCCGGTATGAATTGAAGGATGGATTACTAGAGAATTACAATCCATACTTCCCTCACCTGAACCGCGAGGCACACGAGTTAGCCCGTGATCGTTGGACTACCTATCGGAACGCGAGCCGTCAAAAAAGAAAGAAATCTACGCCCGATGCCACACCGAATGAACCGCTCAAGCCTGCAAAAACTCCTGTCGACTTTCTTCGTCCAGTTCAAGCTATTTTGACGTGTGAAAGTACAGTTGCCATTACGCAGGTGATTCTCTGGAAAGTAATTTCTTCGTCTCACTCTGGGTCTGCACCTAGCTTGGAAAACAGTGTTTCGGATGCTGTTATCTCGACTTCCTTACACTTGCTGGTGCATGGAGTCCACACGGCATCTCAAGACTCGAACCCCGGATTCTGGACTCGCTTGAGTAAGCCAAACGCTGCTACATCCAGTATGTCTGTGCTTCATATTTTAAGCCGTTTGCTCGAGCAAGCGACAACGTTACTCGACAGTGAGCAAACTGGAACAGTTGAATGGCTTGTTTGGAAGATCACGACGGAGTCACCTGCTTGTCGAAAGGTGTTCGAGAAGCTAGCGAATAGCTCAAAGGCACAAGAGAAGAAAGCTGCGGCTCCACCTTCCGTTTCGAGTGCTTCTGTACAGAGTGGCAACTCACCTCCTGTAACGCTAGAGCAGCGCAAAATGGAAGCTAGAAAGAGAGCGATGGAAGCGATGGCGAAACGCCAAGCTGCATTCCAAGCAATGATTGATACTGCAGATGGTGTGGAAGAAGAGAAAAAGGAAGAAAGTGAGTCAGGCCTCGATGCGCATTCGGTGTTGGGTAAACGGACGGGATCATTGTCAGAGGAACCAAAGGTGACTAGAAAGAAGCGCCGCGAAGTTGAGAGTGAACATTGCTACAACTGCATTCTTTGCCACGACAGCTCAGCCCAAGGTCAGATGGGAATGGCTGCCTACGTCCATCAGTCTACAGTGCTAGCCCCCGGATTTAGACCAGAACCTAAGGAGGCGCTGCGCTCAGAGGGGAAAAGAGTTCGAGGACACGTGAAAAAGATTATCGAAAAGATGGAGTTGTGCTCAGGTGGAACCTCCACGTCGTCTGACGTGACGGGACCCCCATCGCCTACTTTGCGTGCTTTCTCGACTTCGTTTCCGGAATGGTATATGGATGGCTCGTTGGAGGACCAACTTACTCGGGATAACACTGCACAAAATAGTCCCCGTTCGCCTGCAACTCGCCGACCTCGGAATGATCGTATCCGTTTTGGAAACGGAAATCTCCCTATGCTTGAAGGAGAAATGTTGCAGACAGATGAAGAATTGGAGGTTTTGGAGGGCGTTTTTGACCTTCAAGAGGACCAGCAACTCTTCCCTATGGATATGCGTGGAGCTGTAAGCTTGGACCTGCGCGGGGACCGCGTTGAACCTCGTCGATTAGGAGGTCGTGAAATTGGCGGAGCGAGAGGTGGCACTGCTCATGCTCAAGGCGGGTCAATGTATGATAGCGATGACGAAGATGCTTCACCGCGTTTCCGTCTAGAACGCATGCCGCCCGGATTTGGTCGTCAGCACGACAGCGCCAAGCTCTTTCTCACTCCTTGCGGCTTACATGTTCGCACGTGCCAGCATGCAGTTCACATTAACTGTCTTGAACGATACATTGCGTCGTTGCATGATAAGGCGATGCGTGGCGAGGAATTTGATGGTGTTCAAGCAATCGATCCGGATTCAGCTATGACACAGTTTCTGTGTCCGCTGTGCAAGACGCTGAGTAATTTCTTGATTCCGACGTCCGAGCCCCGAAAGTCAATTGCGAAGAAAGACGAGCAGAAGCCCTCTGTGATGGTATCACCAGTAGAAAAGGCTCCGAGTTGGGACAAGATTGTAGCAGAACAGTTGTCAATGCCTGGATGGTACCGCTCAGTGCTTGGGCGTGATGGAGGTTTTGAAGATGATGAAAAAGATACAGAGCACGATATGTGGCGGGATTATTTTGAGGACACGCTCTGGGAGCCTCACGGCAGTTTGGAAAAGGGTGCACCTTTCTTGTGGTCTGCGTGCGCGTTTACGCTGGCATCATTTTTGACTGTTGCTGATGAGGAGCATCAGTCTTCTGGAAACAACGCACCCTTTGACCCACTTGCTGACCCGTGCCCTCCATCTTTGGAAAAGGAGCTTGAGTCGTTGACCTCAGTGACAAAGTTCTCCCGATGGACGTTTTCACTGTTGGAGCACTGTGCCGATGCTAAGGTGATCTGGGAGACCGCTAAACGCTGCTGCCCAATCAACTCCGAGACTAAGCGAGAGTACCGCAAGTTCACAAAGGTACGAAAGAACCCAGTAACCAAATTCTCGATCCTACACCAGTTCTAATGCCTGTTGGGTTTCGTTAGGTGCTTGGATCGATTGATGCTTGTCTTAGGGGCACTATCCTTGGTCTGCTACTTGCGGATACGTTCACGGTACGTTGAATAATGGGTTCTAATTGTTTAATGATACCACGAATAAGTGCTAACATCTATGCTGTTGCAGGCTTTCGTCGTTGCAAGCGTGATTGCAGATGAACTGGAGACAATTTGGCGCTTCATTCCTGTGTTCACTGCCGCAGACATGCTGCAACGTCTGCACGCCGAATTTTTCGAGCCTACCAAGATGAAGGGCACATCTCTCTTTCAAGATAAATATTCTGTTGTCGAAACCAGTGAAAGCATGGAAGTCGAACAACGAGTTGCGGAGGAGGCGAGCGCCTTAGCCTTAGCCCCGCGCCGTACAAGAAGTGGCCGAGCTATTAGTCCATCATCTTCTAAACCGTCGGCAGGTGTTGCTGGATCCGATCAACAGCTGATGGAATTCATGGAAGCTTCAGGCGAAAGCGAGTCTGAGGCTTATGCTGCACTACAGCTATTGCAACGTATGGCGAAGGCTTATCCAACTGAAAAGAGAAAACCTCTTTCGACCGTATCGGATGTGAAGGCACGATTGCAACGAGTTCTTCTGCCCAATGCTTTTCCTTCTTCAGGAACCATCACGACAAAGAGGGGAAACAGACTTGATTTTCTCGATGGGGCAACACTCGTGAGGTTGACTCGCTGGAGTGGCCCAATGGAGTTAGACTCGTATGAGATCCCTACTTAAGTCTTCCATGGGACAAAACCTTATACAAGGTGAAAAACCCATCCTAGAAAACTTCCTACTTGGGAGTACTAATCAAGTTCTGTTGGAAGAAGAGAAAAAAAATTCTCGCTGGCAGCTTGAGCTGCTTCTTCCCGACGCTCTGAGCGTTCGATGTCCTGGAGCTTGAGCTCGGCGCTCTGAGCGCACTGAGTCTTGAAGGTTGAGCTCGGAGCTTGAGGTCCAGGAGGTAGATTGGCGAATGACTGGTTTGCCGATCTTCCCCTGGTGCGGAAAATCCGGTTACGTCTCGTGGCTCCGCTCACTCGTACTTAACCGATCACTTTCCTTCTTCAGGAACCATCACGACAAAGAGGGGAAACAGACTTGATTTTCTCGATGGGGCAACACTCGTGAGGTTGACTCGCTGGAGTGGCCCAATGGAGTTAGACTCGTATGAGATCCCCCCAGAGCGGTGCGAGACCGGTTACTTGTGGCCGGCTCGTTTCGCTACCAGACGAGGCGTGAAATAGTCGTTCCCCGCGTTTGACGTGTGCTGATAGGCTTGCTTGAGCTAGGTCTTTCATGTATCAGCGCTCTGTGTATTCTTGTAGCAACGGTAGGTAGCGGTACCGACAACCCCTTCTCCCGACAGGCGGTTAGATTTCTGCATCGTATGCTAAGGACGACTCCGATCAGTCGAGGAACCAGTTGAGGCGTCTGACGCTCTCTACTTGCCCTGGGCAGACGCAGATGGCGCCGGTTAACTGATCGGTAGTCTCGGACACGACGGCCCCGTGATGTTTGGTCCCACCACCTCGTAGATGTGGGTTTGCCGATACCTCTATCCGCCCTTGCCAGTACGCTTGTCAGGAACATTGCGATAGCAACTAGTTTCAACTAGGTACCGTCTAATCTACAAGCATGACAGTAAGTATATAATTCGACCAGATAGGCGTAATACCCCCTTAAGAGCCGGCGAGAGAAGCATTGCTTTGAGCTACGGCGATGGCCGAGCGCAGTCGAATATTCTCGCTGGCAGCTTGAGCTGCTTCTTCCCGACGCTCTGAGCGTTCGATGTCCTGGAGCTTGAGCTCGGCGCTCTGAGCGCACTGAGTCTTGAAGGTTGAGCTCGGAGCTTGAGGTCCAGGAGGTAGATTGGCGAATGACTGGTTTGCCGATCTTCCCCTGGTGCGGAAAATCCGGTTACGTCTCGTGGCTCCGCTCACTCGTACTTAACCGATCACGAGTTCGTACGACGCATGAAGCTGTTTTGGCGCTGCCTAGTCGAGAAAGAGACCGATGCGCCTGTCAATATGAGGACAATGCAAATTCCGACGTTGATCGACATCGCTCACAGTTCAGACACTACGTTTGATCAAGTTTGGAGGTGGTGTATGGACCGCATGCTCAGCAAGACCTACTTGGGGAGCTCAAAAATTGGTGACAAGTGCGAACACACGGAAGGCTGCAGCGAGGCTTATGTTGCCAGTATGTTCATCTTGCGAGACGTTCCCAGTCGTCCACGGCTGATCGATTTGCCTATCCAGTATGACGAGCTTTACAGCGAAATGGCTGGTCGGAAGTGCACCCGATGCGAGAAATCTCCGTGCGATCCGGGCCTATGTTTGATTTGTGGCGAGTTCCTGTGCTGTGGAGACTCGTGCTGTACTCGCGCATTCATGCCCCACGGACCACCAGTTGGAGAGTGTACCCGACACGCTGCGGAATGTGGAGGTGGTGTAGGTATTGTACTGATTCTCGAACAGTGCCGCATCGCAGTTGTCGGGGGAAGTATGGCGGCATATTTCCCAAGCCCGTATGTTGACTCCCATGGTGAAGAAGATGTTGGTCTTCAGCGAGGACGCCCTCTTCGTTTAGATATGGCTCGCTACCGACACTTAGAGTCTTTGTGGCTCAATCACCGCATCTTCACCGAGGTATCGCGCCAACGCAACCAGCGAGACCCGCAATATACGATCAACCTGTCGTATATGTAGGTACGCATCAATATGGGATCTGAAGAAAAATAAAACTACTCTGCATCATTTCAATCTCTTTGTCGGCTGTTTACTATGCTCCGAGAAACGTGAGGTGTGCGGGTAAGTCAGCGTCGGAGTATTGTTCATCCTGGAAGAACAAACGAAGCAAGCGGCAGTTGCCACCGATACGGATCTCTGTACTGGTTACATGGCGAGTGCCAAATGCCTGACTCGTGAGATCCTGAAGATCCATGCAGAGGTAGCGCCAGCCTGCGTGTGGTCCAAACACAAGAGGTAGCTGGCATCTTGAGCCTTCGACGCGGGCAAGTGATCTCGTGTTAGTCACCGTAAACTGCCTGTACTTCTGTGCATCATCCAGCACCTTGATGTGGAATTCAAGGAAGAGATCCATGTTCTTGATGAACATCACTAGGTAGCGAAAAATGTTGCGGACAGGAAATACGAGCTCGGCGTCGTTACCTAGAATCTGCACTACCTCTTCCTTGACAGTCTCATCCTCAAGTACACAGACGTCGTTGCCATTCATGAGAATTCGACATTCTTCTTGGGCTTGCTGGACAGCCGGGTGTTCCGCAAACGGTAACACGATCGTCTCGGATAGAAGACTCGTGTTGCTCCCCATACTACTTTTCTTCTGGGTAGACGAACCTTTAGACTTATTTCCTTCAGGTCTGTGTTCCCTAGCGAGAACTTTCGGAAGAATACACTCCACGTACACGTCTCCAGGCGAGAACGAGTCATCACCGATGCGAACGAACGAAGGAGCACCCGACAGCGAAGATGATAACGTGGGTGGCGTTGCCATGGAACTATTCGTCTTCATCTTGGGTCTTCTCGTCAGTAAACCGACGTCCCAGCTGCAAACACACCAAACGGTCACTATTTTCCATAGTTGTGAACCTATCCGTTACGAGATGGAGCAGCACACATCAGATGCTCGTGCATTTTTCCAAGCGCATAAAGATCTCTTTCAATACGACAAGTATGTCGCCAACCAGGATCCATTCCAAGCTGCTAATTCTCACATCCATACAGATAACGGAGCTGCGGCAGCTTCAGCCTACCTTGAACAGTATCGCCATCTAGATCTTGAATGTCCACCAGTTCCAACAGTGTCGGAGATGCGTGTTTCCCTACTTCATCGACCAACACGCAGATTTTCGCTGTCTAAACCCCAAGTTTACGCATCAACTGCTCCAATACCAGCGTTGGTCACGTTGCAACCCACACCAAGCCTTGAAAATCTGCAGTACGACCCAATTCGAGCGTACGCGTTCGAAAGTCAGCAATGCACCACGCAACACAATCAGCAACAGTCTGTTTCAGCCATCACCAATTCGCACGAAAGCCCAGTAGCATCACAATATCCCAGTCCAGTTCGCGACTTCACCTCAAAAACTATAGCGAATCCATTCTTTGTGTCTCCGCCGAAACGTTCACCTGTTCGACAGTCTCTCCAATTGGCGTCAGAAGGATTCTGCTTCCCCCAACTATCTGGGCTGTTAATTGACCGCGAAACTCGTGCTGCTGCCTCTGCGCATAAACCCTGGGACGAAGCGAACAAGATTAAAATCCTCATCGGTAGCAAGTGTGTCGGGCGAGTGAGCGGTGCCTCGCGAAATATCCCGCCATCGATCCGCTTACGCCTGCAAGCCTCTGCAAATGTGTCAGTGCGACGAGAACGGTTATACGATTTGCTTCGTCGAGATTACGAGGAGCTCAGCAAGCGCATAACGCAGTAAACGACGCACCGACAAATGTCGACTGGAACACCTGAGCTGAGTTGAGAGAAGGTTGGTCATTGCATTGGAAAGAACGCATCATCTGCCAGCCCTTCGAAGATATTTACGTTGCTGTCACCATACAATGCTGTGTCTGGCAAAATGCCCATGGACCCCGCATCCGTTTGCTGTGGCTGGAATGTCTGAGGGGTGGACTGGAACTGTTGCGTTGGCAACGACTGTGGCATCATGTTTAGTGCTGATGACGTTGGCATTCCTCCGTATCCGAAATTGTTTGGCATCATCGACGTTCCTTGTGTTCCAAAGTTTCCGCCATTCATGGACATCATTTGCTGTTGCTGCATGGACATATTCGGCATTCCAGACATGGGGAATCCTGTTGATCCGAAACTTGCATCTGGATATCCTAGCGGCGTCATAAATGGATCCACGGGAAAGCTGTTACTGCTACTATTGTTGCTGCCGCTTCCACTGCTAGCGTTGTTCGCTGACGTTGCCGCTGAAGACATACCGTAGTTACTGTTGCCGTACATATTGGCGCCAGAAGAAGCAAGATTCATCGGCATTGGCATCGGCATAAACTGTTGCTGCTGAGCCATCATTCCTCCACCCATCATGTAGTTCTGCGGGTTCATAAATGCAGCGGAGGAGCTAACGGGGCCACTTGTAGAAGCCATGTACGCGTTGGGCGTGAACGTTTGCACCCCGGAACTCATTGCGTATCCTTGAGTCGATGTCATAACTCCCGAGACGGCCATGGAAGAGGTTGAAGTGAATCCACTTGACGTCTGCATCGGATTCATCTGCCCAGTCGGAAAGAACATACTTGAACTCGTCGACGCAAAGCCAACCGTAGGCATCGGAGGTTCTGGGAACATCGTAGGTGGCGTAGATGCCGTCATATTTGGCACTGCCATAGATGCCGACGTCGAAGTTGTCGATACAGGTACTGATCCCATTGGAGCTGACGTCATGGACAAGAGATTACTATCACTCATCATCGAGACCTGGGGTGGAGCGAAACCCTGTTGCGGAACAGCGGATGCTTGCTGCTGCTGTGGTGCCTGAACCTGAGAAACGGCAGCATTTGGGGCTGCTACCGTCGACTTCTGAGAATTTGCAGCTTGTCTTGCCGCCGCTGCATTGGGCGATACCCGTTGGCCTCCAGTTTTACCGTCCTCCTGAGCGATCTGCTTGTCCGCCAACGAGGCCAGCACCTCAAGCCTAGCTCCAATCTGCTGGCGAAAGGTTAGACACCTCCGTACCCACTGTTTGTGCTCTGCTGGACTCGTCTTGGCCGCTACACCAGCAACAAAACTAAAGTTAATGAATTATATCGGATTTTCCGGTGTTCGACACAGTGATTGTACATACGCTGCTGCTTGTGGAGCGAGTTCCAGCCCTTCAGCGCCATCTCGTTCTTCTCTAGCATGGCCTGGATCTCTGCCTGCGACACGGAGCGTCCTGGTACCAGCACCTGCCATGAATAATGAACTTTGTCAGCGATTACCCAGCAACTAATAGAAAAATGTTTTTATTATTCACGAACCTGTGCTGCAGCCGCCGCGCGCTGTTGCAGTGGATTAATGTGCTCCCTGTTTACCATATATAGAACTCATTAGAGGCTGGTGGATACTGAGGGCTAAGGGCGGCGCCACGTACGACGCCGAGGACGCCATGGCCGGTGGAGTGTTCAAGTCAAGAAGCGCGTTATTAAGGGTACGAAATAGAATTTGAAATAAGCCAATCCGATCATTTTACTTAGATGTGAGCCAATGGGAAGACACATGCAATTTCTTTATAGCAAGCTGAAGCAAATGTCCATGGCAAATCTACGCCCCACGCGTGTATCTGCGCCTGGCAAAGTGCTGCTTGTAGGCGGATATGTGGTGCTGGATGAACAGTATTCGGGACTTGTTCTATCGAGCACTGCGAGGTTTTACTCCCAAGTGGAGGCCAAGGTATTTCTTATAGTTATATTGGATTGAAAAAAATATTATTTATAAACTTGAGTTTGTGACAGGCTTGCAATGAGGAATACGTAGCTTCTAATACTGCAGGTGGATGGCATGGATTGTTTCCACTAACAGTGGAGAGCAAACAGTTTAGCCAACTGATTAACGGTTGGGTCGAGGAAAATGATGACGGGAGATTCCGGTTCGAGCTCAGGTAACAAAACTGCAGATAGTTTTTTTTTTTAAGATTAAGATGTGCTGGCTAATATCTGTGTGAATCTGGTTGATAGCGAGCATTCACACCGTAACTCGTACATCGAGGAGACAATATTGTGTGCAGTGAACGGAATTGCAGGGCTGGAAACTTTCCAGAACAATAATACCTTCCAGGAGCTGAAGGCCACGAAAGCAGGTGTGCATGTCACGTTGAGTGGCGATAATGACTTCTACTCGCAAGTAAAGAGGGTTAGATATTTTGTTTGATCATTATTCTGGATCCAAATCATGCTGACAAAGTTTGTTTCTTGCTTTTTACCTAGTTACAAGATGTCAATTTGCCTCTTCGACGGGAAAATTTAAAGACACTTGAACCTTTCCTTCCTCCCACCATGGAAGGTAAGTTCGACATCAAGCTGCTCACTGGTTTGTGGTACTGACATTGCCTTGGTAGAGCGTGATGGCAAGAAGGTTGCATTAAAGACAGGTATGGGGAGTTCTGCTGCACTTGTGACGTCGCTGGTAGCCGCGCTCGTTGCATTTTTCGTGCCAGTAATGGAGCTCGATAAGGAGCAAAAAGACCTCGAGTTGGTTCATAATCTCGCCCAATTGAGCCACTGTTACGTGCAGCGCAAGGTATTCTCTATTTTACTGCGAAGACAAAGCTTAGTGCCAACAAAATGTTTACTGTGCTGCACAGATCGGAAGTGGTTTTGATGTTTCGGCAGCGTGCTTCGGGTCACAACGGTATACGCGTTTCCCAGCGTCAATTTTGAACTCATTCACACTTGAAAGTACGTTGGAACCAAAAGAGATTGCGAAATGCATTAAGGATCGAGCGTTGTGGAACGCTTCCGACCGTGTGGTACGTAGTGCATACTGCTAGTTGATTCGCCTCGTGTGGGTTGAGTGCTGAGATCTATTGGTAATTGCACTGGTAGAAACCTGTTCGGCTACCATCCAGCTTCCACTTAATGATGGGAGACGTATCGTCGGGCTCGGCTACTGTGTCAATGGTTCGTCAAGTGATGAAGTGGCAGAAGGACCAGCCTGAGCAGGCAAAGCGAGTGATAGATGCAATTCACCGTCAGAATTTGGAGGTTGAACGAGGGTTTGCTGAAATTTGTGAACTGGAAGATAGCGTATCTGTCGACTGGGAAGCGATGGCTGTTCAAAGTTGCGAGCAGGTATATTACTAGTTTGTTTTCTTCGTGATTAGCTATGCTTACTAATATTTTATCGGTAATGTGTGCAGTGGGGCTCAGCAGAAGCAAGGGTTGGAGCAGTTCTTCTGAGAATTCGCGAAGCCTTCTCTCACTTCCGAGACCTCATGCGGTATGGTCATTAGTCCTGGTTGCTTTACTGGGGACAATTCATTGATTCTTTTGTTGAAATTGTAGCGAAATGGGATCTTATGCTGGGGTACCTATTGAGCCGCCAGAGCAAACGGCAATTCTAGACGCAACCTTGGCGATCCCTGGTGTCCTTCTTGCTGGAGTCCCCGGAGGTACAGCAACATTCAATACTGTGGCTAGTTTGTGAACTTTAACTCTAACCAGAGAGCTGTCGATGCATTTAGCGGGTGGATACGATGCGATATGTGTGGTGGTGATCCATGAACGCTCTCTTCAAGAAGTTGAAGACCTGTGGGTGCATTGGCCGACGACTCATCCCGACTCCATGTACGTTTCCACGCAATCGTCTTGCCATTTCATATTGTTGATGACCATTTTGTTTTTGCATTCCAGTATTTGTCCGTTGCTATGTGATATTGATCGTGATTTGACGGGGGTATCATCTGTAAAGGCCGGACTTCAGTTTCACTCTGCTGAGTAGTTTTGTAAGGTACACGTACTCTTAGCGGATGCCACCCAACTAAATCTCAATCAACTGTCAAGGGTCACTCAACCAACATGTCGAAGCGGAAGATACGCGACGAGGACATTGATGAAGAGAATTTGCAAGTAGGGAAGGCTTGTTATGTATCGCGTGATACTGAAAAGGTTGCTGGCGTGGAGACGGCGGGGCATGACCAGTTCGATCGCTTCTCAATTCCTGGTCTACGCTTCGCGACGGATTCGTGGGCTGGGATGAAGATTAAGAATGAAGACCGTCACGTATATTCAACTGAGTTCTTCCCAGGCCCAGTATTTGGTATTTTCGATGGGCATGGAGGAACATTTTCAGCAGAGTTTTTGTTACGACATCTTGTTTCGACGGTCGCCTCAGTAATACGGCATAATCTCGGAGAAAGAACTCTTGCTGAGCTCCACAGTTCTCAAGAGCTGTCTAGGCGAGAGGAAGCGCGTAAGAAGGCAATCCTGAGCCAATTACAAATGCTACATCGGCAACTTGCGGAACTGGAATCTTTGAAATTAGTCTCAGCCCCAAATGTACAAGTGCTGGTTGGACAACTCAATGACGCCATCTCGCAGATTGATAATGAAGTTAAGCAAATTGATGTCGAGCAAGCAGCACGTCAAAAAGAGCGAAGAGGCTGGTATAGTGAACACCATCGCTGCTTTTTGAGATCTTTCAAAGAAGCCTTTGAACGGGTCGACGCACTCATCCTGCAGAAAAACCCGTCACAGGACGGCTCAACAGCTCTTTTGGTTTGGTTCTTTGCCGATACTGTCAGCAGTAGTGATGGGAGTCGCACCGGAGCGCTGAGCTTTTATACAGTGAACGTTGGTGACTGCCGTGCTGTTATATGTCGTGGTGGACGAGGCGTAGCACTGACAAGAGATCACAAACCGGATCGTCCAGACGAAACCCAGCGGATCGAACGAGCAGGAGGATTCGTGGACAAGATTGCAGGCATATCCCGCGTTTATTCTGCTGTAGGTGCTGGGTTAGCTGTTCAGCGCGAAACATCGACGTATTTGGCGGTGTCTCGAGCATTTGGTGACCGATCTTTGAAGAAGCCGACGCCGCTAGTTTCCAGTGAGCCGGAGATAAAGCAATTCACGGTTCAGGATGACGACTTGTTCCTCATTCTCGCCTGCGATGGCATCTGGGATGTCTTGAGCGATCAGGATGCAGTGGACATCGCTTTGCCACACTTCAATGATGCTAAAGCCGCTGCAG
The DNA here is from genome assembly GCA_030324255.1 of Phytophthora capsici. Lineage (NCBI taxonomy): Eukaryota > Oomycota > Peronosporomycetes > Peronosporales > Peronosporaceae > Phytophthora > Phytophthora capsici. The sequence goes on along the minus strand of CM059362.1, from coordinate 3,165,246 downwards.
ACGCGATCGTTAAAGCTGCGTACAAGAAAGGAAGCGCGGACAATCTTTCAGCTACAGTCGTTCAGTTTGGCTGGAAGCATGAAACTCTGGTACAACAGGCCCTAGAAGCGGCCAAGCTGAACACGACGGGTGGGTCTGAAGAGGAGATCGACATGTTTAACCTGTGAGGTAGTTAGGTTGTTATGCTTGCTCGTAGGAGGCGATGAGCTGTCGTTGTTGCAGAATCTACACAAGAAAAAGTTTTAGCTGGAGCTGAAGCCATAGAACGAGAATTGGAAGGCACCTTCGCTATCGGCATCATCGCATCTGCATCGAATACTCGAAAGCGTACAGGTGGAGCGAGCTGGCGGTCTCGTCGTGCATGTTTACGCTGGTCGAGCGCCAGTTGCTGGTCCACGAACACTTCAGCTTCTGCAACAACATGTACGTTGAGTGGATATCCAGGGAAAAGATACACAGCTACCTCGTACCCACGTGTGGGATGGCGAATCCTCCATTGACAACCATCGCATGCAGCTTGACCACGGAATGCGACGGCGGTGCAATACGGAGAACGCGATACTTGGTATCCAGGTGGCGATGGAGGAAACCTACAACGTTCTCAAACTGCGTGGCGTCAGATTCATCCCGAGGAACATCCACACAGCACGCACGTCCTGCTCGATGTTTGCTCCGCGCCGTCCGCGTTCATTCTCGAGCCGTGAAAGGCGATACGTAGCGAACAAAATGGCCACAAAGATCACTGCAGCAAGGTTATTGCATGAGCCGTCATCACGGGCAGAAGATCACTCACCTAGTGCGTGCTTTCTCAACGAGTCCAACATTGCGGAGACCGTCGTGAAGATCTTCTGGATGGTGGGAAAGGAGGAGACTTCGATGTCGGCCAGAACCAGTGCGAGACCTCCGGTTGTGGACGCAACAGTCAAGCGGTGGTGGACACTTGGACACGGGCACTTGTCTCGGAAAGGCTAATAAGCGTTGGCTGCTGAAAATGCTACATGTACATGCATTTTTCGATCGTTTCGCATCTATTGACCCGCTAGAACTGGTGAAATGCACCGTGCTGACGTGGCTCGGGAAGGCTTTTGTAAGGAATCATATCTGTTCCTGTGCAGATGAGCCACCGACTTATTTGCCGGCGCGGCGTTCAAAGGGGGCAAGTGCAATATATTTTACCATTGACGTAACTACAAGGACGCTGTCCTAGGCTTTTGCCTTATCTGCATCATTCTTGACAGGCGTTGGGCCCACGAGTGCACACGCCTTGAGTCCATGTCGGTCCATGAGCATCTGTGCGACGTTGGTCGGCTCAGACGCGGGGGAGTCGTCAGTCTGTGGACACTCCTGCGTGCGCTGTACCTGCATGGCCCACTCGGCCGAGTCGAAGCGCTGTAGTCGCAGGCATCGAAGCTGCTCGCGGGTTTCAGCTGTCCCGGGCTCGGGTTCTCGCTCCACGTCCACCGGCGCACATTTGCCGCACGTACAGCCGGCGCACGACGTCGACGCGCGTTGTCCCATTTCGTAGTCAGCCGAGTCGAAGCGCTGGCGGTTGTCGCGATGACGCTGGATGATCGTGGAAGCTACGGCGTGCGCACAGTCGCCCGAGGGCTGGTGCTGGTGCTCGGCCGACGGCGGCGCGGCCTTGTCAGTGGAATTGGCCATTTGTTGCACTTGAAAAGCTGTCGGGTGCGTTGGACCGAACCAAAGGATGAATGACGCAGGCGTGGGGTAGATGCGCGCTGCAATTTGCAGTGCAAAAGGTCGCAGGGATGAGTCCCTCGCAAGCTGTGCACAGCCCCGACTGGAACAGCCCAGCTCGATTTTTTTTTCACGGGATCATCATGCTATCCTCGACTAACGGCACCAAGCTGAGACTTGGCCCTGGCTTTCTATGCGATATCCTCGACTTCGGGAGGTGGAATTATGCGGCCTTCACCGTCCTGACCGGAGCATGCGATGGTGTCCTGGTCCGGATTTTTAGCGAAACGGCTAAAGCGAAGATGTCTCCATCGAGGATCTTCAATGATTGGCGGCGAGGCCGCCGAGGACGTGACGACACACGCCTACAGTTACGCGGTAACTTCGCCGAAGCTGCAGCGACGCATTGCTGATACAAGATGACACGTACATCACTCGAGACCTCAGCCATGCGTGCGCTCATTTACGACTGCCAGACTGGCAGTGTACTGTAGCACTGGTGGCATTCCGATGGGTGTAGCTGGTCATGCGTAACAAGTGGAAGGAAACTGTAAAATGGGAGTACATACCCGTGGTGTCGTCAATCTGGCCAACCGTTGTCCAGATCATTTGTCAATTCACACAGGTCCCTGTCACGCCTCTTCTGCCTGTGCTGCAACTTAGAGCTTGTCGATGTACGCTCCGTCCTCGGTGGACACCTTGACCTTGTTGCCGACCTCGATGAAGAGCGGTACCTTGACCACAGCTCCATTCTCAAGCGTCGCGTCCTTGACACTCAAAGCCGTATCCGCCACGCCCTTCGGGGTCGTTTTCTGAAACAAACAGGGAGATATGGTTCAGCCACAGACCGATATAGGAGGAAGAACTACAGACACGCACCGTCACTTCAAGCAGCACGTGCTCAGGCATGTTGGCCCACAGCACGTCGCCTTCGATAATCTGCAGCGAAAGCGTCATGCCCTCCGCAAGGAACTCCAGCTGGCGGCCCGAAAACAGGTCGCGCTCAATCTCCATCTACCCCAAAGCACACGTTAATCTTGGATTAAGCAGCTTCAGCACAGCATTCCGTACCTGCTCAAAGTTTCCATTGTGCATAATGACAAGGTGGTCTCCGTTGTAGTACAAGAACTGGTACGCCTCATCCGGGCCCAATGGCGCCTTGTTCACCGTCTCTGCGGCTCGGAAGCGGCGGTTTATCTTGGATCCGGTCTTGATCTCCTTGAGTTCAGCCTAGAGCGATTGGCACATTTTCGTCAAGTCATTTATCAGGTTATGGTGCACAGATTTTGCCGGGAAAACAGCGACTGAGCGCACCTGAACGTAGGCTCCACCTTTGCCTGGCTTCACGTGCTGGTTCTTCCCCACGCGGTAGATTTTACCGTCGATCTCGAGCGCCATGCCAGCTCGCACCTGGTTACCTGTTCAATGAAACGTATCGTTGCCAATTTCAGATGTTAGAAAGCGATATGGGTATCTTTGGGCAGCTTGTAATCTGGTGGATAACATTGTTACCATTGATCGTGGCAAAGCGCACGCCGTAGCCGCGGGCAGGCGTCGTGGCACGCGCGATCTGGGTGATGGCTCGCTGTAGCATGTTGTATTGGCACCTCTCGTTTTGCTTGAACGTCTGTGATTGGTAGAAAAAAGCTATCAGTTTTGGGTCATAGATGAACTAAAAAGTACCCAAATTAAAGTAGCCAAATATTTTGCTTAGTAAATCGGAGACAAAATATTGTGGATTTTATCCTGGAATTTATCCGTGTCATTCTTCAATATCGCCGCGATTAATCATGTTCCTCTGGCGGGGACGGAGACCTGAGGATGCGATTCAGAAGGCCATTGAGGCTGCTGTGGCGGCAGACAAGGCCGGTAAATACAAAGAGGCAGTGGAACTCTATGCATCGGGCATCGAGAAGATGATGGCGCAGCTGGCGCGTACGTTGTAGCAGATTATTTCCAACCCAAAGGTGTTGTGATGATCTTAAATATGCGTTTAGAGCTTCCCAACGAAGAAGCCAAGACGCACATGCGGCAAAAAATTAACGAGTACATGGTTCGAGCGGAACAGCTGAAGGCGTGGACCGCGGAGCAGGCGCATAAGCAGATACAGGTCGGTTCTAGCCCTACTGAATGAAAAAGAGTGACGTACCTGATAATGTGTGTATTTGAGCGCTTCAGGAACCTCCAGGGGCGAATACAGAGAAAAGTAATGCTTGTACGGCGAGCAGTGGACAGGTTGGGAAGCTGAAGAAAAATTGTTCTGTGGCAGAATAATAACGCTGTAATTGCTACAGAGAGCAGGATATTTGAGGCAGCATGCAGAGCATGCACATACCATTTTGGACGAGGTGCTGGACCGCTCGCCTGGAGTCTATTGGACGGACATTGCCGGGTTGGGCGTTGCGAAACAGATTTTACAGGTCTTGTTTGGGTTTCTCAGGTCATTACGCAGTGGATAGCTTGATGAACCTTTTGTTGTGCAAGTAGGAAGCTGTTATTTTGCCCACACTGCGTCCAGATTTATTTACTGGGCTAAGGGCACCACCCCGTGGCGTGCTACTATTCGGACCGCCTGGAACAGGTACGTTGTCTTCCTATTGACTTTACTCTGTCTGTTGAAGATGCGAGCGTCACAATGTAATGTTGCAATAGGGAAAACGTTGCTAGCGAAAGCTGTAGCTACAGAGGCCAAGGCAACTTTCTTCAAGTACGGTCTGTTCGTTGTTGTTGTTGTAGTTTTACTTACGATCTTGTTGTAGTATTTCGGCGTCATCCTTGACATCCAAGTGGGTGGGCGAAGGTGAAAAACTGGTTCGAGCACTTTTTGAGATGGCCCGAGAACTCCAACCGTCCGTTGTGTTTATGGATGAGATCGATGCTTTGCTGTCGACGAGATCCGCGTCCGAAAATGAAGCAAGTCGGCGAATCAAGAACCAGGTACTGCACACACACTGTACATGTACAGTCTCAAAACCGTGGGTGTCATGAAGCTAATTGTTTTGCGTAAATTTGTTGTTTCAGTTTTTCACGGAACTTGATGGAGCAGCTTCATCACAGGAAGATCGAATCCTCATCATGGGAGCTACAAATCTCCCCCAGGAACTCGACGAGGCCATTGTACGCCGCCTGGAAAAGCGCATTTACGGTATGCTAACTTTGAGTAGGGGATGTTGTAAGGGTGGGCTGAACGAATGCCTTTGTTGATGTCTGCAGTGCCTCTCCCTGACGCCTCATCTCGTGAAGGGCTTGTTCTTCATTTACTTGGAAGTCAGAAATATTCCTTATCATCGAAAGATATCAAGAATATCGTGAAGGCAACCGAAGGATACTCGGGCAGCGATCTGAAGGCTGTGTGCAAGGACGCTGCTCTAGGTCCGATCCGTGAGCTTGGGGCCAAAGTAGCGAACGTGAAGGCCGAGAACGTGCGAGGGATCAATTCGTCCGACTTTCATGTGGCGCTCACGCGGGTCCGACCAAGTGTTTCCTTGACGACGATAGAAGCTCTGGTCGCGTGGAATGAACAATATGGCGTGTCTGCTGTATGACGAGCGTGTTTTGCGGGTCTGTATTTTTCCAAAGTTGTTTATGCCTTCCGCTCGTAAATCATCAAGTACGATTCGGACACACCGATAAGCTGTGGCATCGTTTCCTGGACGTGCAAATCTTGAATTTCGTACCACTGCTCGGTTGCCTGATCAGAATAAATTCATGAGCACAAAACGAATTGTTAGTTTGTTGTTGATCTGTGCACTACATCTCGAAGTCACGTACTCTATTCTGAACGTGGACACGATAGCTGCCTTCCGTCAACGGATTCGTCTCAAGCGCGGCTTCTTGGCCAGTTGTTGCGGGGCTGTCGTGGCAGATATTCGCAATCAAGTTGTACCTGTTGACACGAAACCCACTACGTTAGATAAACCGTCTCATGTAATGGTACAAACTAAGGTGCAAGTACAGTACTTGGTGGACGGCAGCGCAACACTCAATACTTTCTCGACTAAGTCGGCCTTCTCAACGCAATCCTCGGTCGACTCCTTATACTGACGTAAAAGAGATCGCAGCTCCGAGATTGATTTTTTGTGAAGCTCTTCCGCCGTCGGTAGCTCTTGATCCAGCTTCAAGTAATCACGCAACTCCAGGTTCTTGACTGGGAAGTTTACGATCGTGGGGTTCTTCTCAATGAAGAAGTTGTTTCGAGTGAAGCGCTTTACGTGGAAAATGAGATACGCAGGCAGTGACTCAATGCGGTACGTCTTCTTCAGTCGATGAGATCCTTGGAGCACATGCGTTACGTGTGAACCATCATACTTCTCGAGAACTGTGAATAGCGGGATCTACGAAGCAATATTGATGAACTCTTCAGTTCACTTAAAGAATGCAAGCAGTTTTTTACGCACCTGAGGGATGATGTTTCCACCCTGAGAATCCTTAAACAGCGGTGTCGATGGCAAGTCCAGCGCCATCATCCTACGAAACAAAATGGGTCAATTAACAATAAAGCATGGATAATATGGACAACAGCTTACAAGAACGGTGACACCGTTGTAGATCTAGCCGATTCGCGCTCTGCAGGGTCCGCCGATACAGCTTTTGTTTCATCGTCCGTGGTGACCTCCACAAATCCCTGGAAACACTTGTGAATGATACTACTACCCGGCTTGCGCGATCCGCCAAGTCCCTGAGAAATGCAGTAACCACACATCATTAATACATCGCTACCAAACCAAGAGCTCACTAGTTTTCGCACCCTGTGTAACTCGTTCAGTAGCCAAGCTAACAGCTCGACACTCTCATTCTGCGTTCCCACATGGAACCTCTTCTTACTGCTCACCGAGATCTCCTGCACCAATTCATGCGGACTGATCTAAGAAAAATTAAACCCAGTGAGTCTTTGCAATCAGCAGCTAACTCCCAACACAACCTTTATCCTTACCGTGTTTTTAAAATTGTGCGGACTCCACATCTTCCGCAATAGCTCTCCGAAGCGCAACACGAGCTTGGATTTAACCTTACCCAGCCTGTTACCCAAGAAGAAGTCCCGTAGCGGCGGCACGTGAGCCAGCGCCTGCACCACCACATTGATATAGTCCGTGTGCTTTAGGTTATTTAACCCAATAAATCCGGGTAGATACGAGACTCCAAAGGCGTCCTGTGCCAGTATGCGGTTCTGGTCCAGCTCGGCGATCTCAACAGCTTCAAAGCTCGGACGCAGTGCGTCTTGCACGGGCTTGAGCGTGTTGTCCACCACTTCGTAATTATCCGGAAGGCAGTAGATACGATCTGTTTGCAGGTTAATGAACACGTGATGGCTGCTCTGCACCGAGTGCGTGAAGGCGTGCGTGTTGCGGCCGCGGCCCTTGAAGTACTTGCCGCACACAAGGCACGCGTACACGTTCTGGTCGGAGAGACTGATGGAGCACACCTTCTCAAAGTCAAAGTCCAGCAGCTGGTGGTTAATCGTGTCCAGGTACGGGCATTTGCGGCGTTTAGCGGCCGTAGCGCCGTCCGTCTCGGCCTCAGCCTTACGCTTGGTAGCGGGCATGCTTGGCAATGGATTTGTCCCGTGCTTGTAGATTGGTACCCGGTACCAGTTCTGTAAACTGTAGGATTGGATGAAAATATAATGGATAACCAGGAGACTTTCATCCAATCTTTGGGTCTTAAAAACGTGGCGTCTTTGTTGATTACCATACAAAGAGCAAGTCATTTTGATCTTCCCATCGCTTTCAGATCGTCGACACAGCGGCGTCGGCAAGCACCAGCTTCCGCTTACAGCAGCAACACTTGTGCCCCTGCATGTGTCTCCTCGCTCTTCCCTTTACTTCCCTTTACTTAAAGCTGTCGTTAGAGACAAGCATTTACATGTAGAACGGTGTCAAGCCTTGACGCCGCCCTAAAAGCTTCATCCATCATCTCGATATGAGTGCACGTTGTGGATGATTTGATCCGACGTCATTGGTCGAGAAGAAGGGGAAATCGTACCTAAGCGAATAATCAGCGGGCACCGAACGCTGCTTGGACTCACTCTCCAATCCTCCTCCAAGCACCCTTCAGGTCCGAACGTTTAAGGATGATGATGCTTCGCCGCTCAACTGCCGCGCTGGCCCGCAACGCCGCGCCTGCTACACGCGCCTTCAGCGCCGCTGCCAACGCGTCGGGCGAGGCCAAGTTCGACTTCGCCACTCCCTTCGAGCTGCACCGTACGTTATGTGCAACGGATCTTCATTTGGCGATTGAATCTAATGCAGAGTGATGGTCATTTGACTTTTATCATGCGCAGGTCTCGAGGAGGGCCCGGCTGAGTTTGCCGTGACCAACCGCGAGGAGATGCTGGGCTACTACAAGCTCATGTACACGATGCGTCGTATGGAGATCACTAACGACAACGAGTACAAGGCCCGTACCATTCGCGGTTTCTGCCACTTGTACGACGGCCAGGAGGCCGTTGCCACGGGTGTTGAGGCTGCTCTGGACCGTAAGGACTCGTGGATTACCTCGTACCGTAACCACTGTATCATGCTTGCCCGTGGTGCCGAGGTTAAGGACGTCCTGGCCGAGCTGTTCGGCATGTCTGCCGGTGCTACCGGCGGTAAGGGTGGATCCATGCACTTCTACAACAAGAAGGAGAACTTCTACGGTGGACAGGGCATTGTCGGCGCCCAGGTGCCCGTGGGCGCGGGTCTGGCGTTCGCCAGCAAGTACAACCACAACGGTGAGGGCCTCATGCCGTGCGCCATCACCATGTTCGGTGACGGTGCCTCTAACCAGGGTCAGGTCTTCGAGGCCGCCAACATGGCCGCCCTGTGGAAGCTCCCCGTGATCTTCTGCATTGAGAACAACCACTACGGTATGGGCACGTCTGCACAGCGTTCGTCCAACAACACGGACTACTACACCATGGGCAACAAGATCCCGGGTATTAAGTGCGACGGTAACGACGTGCTTGCTGTGCGCGAGTGCACCAAGTTCCTGAAGAACTGGTGCGGATCGGGCAAGGGTCCGATCTTCGTTGAAATGAACACGTACCGTTACCACGGTCACTCCATGTCGGACCCTGGTGTGACATACCGTAACCGTGACGAGATTTCGCAGATGCGTGCCTCGCGCGACCCCATTGAGCTGGTGAAGAAGCGCATGATTGAGGCTGAGTTTGCCACAGCTGACGAGATTAAGGAGCTGGAGAAGAAGGTGCGCGCTGAGGTCGTTAAGGCCACCAAGGAGGCCAAGGCTTCGGGCAAGCCCGACGTGGCTACGGCTTTCACTGACGTGTACAGTGATGGCAAGGGCAACAACGAATACCCGCCCTTCATTCGTTTCCCTGACTACGCCAAGAGCCTGTACAACGGCAAGCCCCAGCAGTAAGCTCTTAGTGCAGTGTGGAGGTTGCAGAAGCGGCGAGAGGATCATAGCCCCTCTTCAGGACAAAGCGCCTTGACAAGCGGTAGAAGCTGCGCTGCGTCGCCCTGTATTTCCTCTCTATTTCGGCTCGCTGCAAGCTTGGTGTTGATGCAATGCATCAGAACCTGGCAGGCATTGAAGCTTATCTCTAGAAACAGTCTCGTAAGCTTTGCGACCCCATTAATACCGGCTGAATATGTAAACGCCCAACGTGACCGCGTTTCCCGTACAGTTTAAATGCAAGAAATGTGACGATTGCCGTTCTTCGGTGCATTTAGGCTGGGCGCGTATCAATTTTATCAGCATTGTGCGTGCAGAACGTGTCCCTTTGACCCCAAGCAGAACTGAATTGAAGTTGCACTATGAACCACCCGCAATTTGCAAGAACGAAGGCACGTGATAAGCTGCTCAATACCCGTGTGAAGCTTACCGATACTACGAAACTAATAATGCACGTTCACCTAAAGCCGTGGGTCCCAGTTCCACGTGCGTGTTCATGCTTCTCGTCCACATACTTGACTCACATCAGCACTTGTTGCGGCCGCGCAATATTTTTCTACACTACCTCACCACTAACTAACACGGCCGGCCGCAAGGTGCGTCTTGATACTCTGTTTTCCGTCGCCGTCATCATATTTCTTCCTTCGTTTAGTTCGAGTACAGCACAGTTCCTGCGCCCTGTGCCACCTCAAAATCGCTGCCGTGGCGACGGTGACGCGGTCGACGACGCACCACTGGACTATTGTTGTTGTTGTGGTTGTTGTTGCTCTTGTCGCCTCCATCACGAAGCATGGGCGCCATAAATTCGTGCTCCTGCTGCAGCGCCACCACACGGAAGTGTGAAAGCTTTCGAGCTTGTTGCGCCAAACTGTTCGCGTAGTTAGCCGCCACAATGATGTCCTTGGAGCGAGCCATCGCCTCATTGAACTCGAATATCTCGTCACCGCCACCCACTGGCGATTCCTGGTTGATCTCGGGGTTGACTTGGATGCGTAAGCGGCCAGGATGAAGACTTGGAGGTGACGCGCGCCTGTGCAGGGGCGACGCTCTTGTGATCGAATACGTAGGCGACACGGATGAGGACGACGCAGTAGATTCGTCATCTGTGTGGTCATTCTCGTCCAGAATATCTTCGTTTTGCTGCTCTGCGTTGCCCATACGCATTTGGCGCAAGCGGAAGGCCTCGATCGAGATCGCCAGGTCCGCAGGGCTGCCACGACGCTTAGCTGCAAAGAGCGCCCTGTTGCGCATGACGAGGCCATCGCTGAAAGAACGGCTTGGAAAGCTAGCCTTAGGCACACCGATAGCTGAGCCTGTGGAATCGAAACCGTGTCCTTCCTCAGTGCCTGACGAGAACGTCTTGTACTCGATGAGTCGAGAGCGCACCGGGTCTAGTAGGCTGTCGTACGATCGGCGCTTTGGGGCCACTGACCGGTTTGGTTCGTTTTTAGTCACTGAAAAGCTCTTAGCTCGGCCGAGAGTGGGGGAGTCTTCGTTCGTGTCAGAGAAGAACTGGTTGTTGTTGCCAGTAGAGCTAAGCGACGAAGTGCTAGTGTTTGGCGAGTCTTTGCCGTTGCGTGAGGACTGGCGCGCTTCGATGACGCACGCCGTGCATACTCGAAGCTGCCTCTCACCGATATCTGGCACGTGAGCGCTGCGTACCGAGCTACATGAGCTGCAACACACCTCACCGCACTTAAGGCAGTTGTAGCGACGGCGACGCACGCAAAACTTCTTGTTGCAGATCTTGCAGTGGTCCTGCTCACTCATGGGAACGACTTGTTGAGGGAGAACGATCTCTTCGCGACCAACGCGGAAGTTCTCCGTGTACTTGAGAATGCCGTTGATACATTTTTCAACGTGCGACTGAATGGCTGAGTTGGCTATAAAGGCAGGGAGGTCACCGTTGTCGAAGTTGCATGTGTAAGTCATGCGTAGCTCACCCGGACGCTTAGTCGAGTGATACATGAAGCCCATCAATGGAACGAGATCGCGCTTAAACTTAGGTGACTCAGCGTACTGTTCGAATCCCGTGGGTGCGTCCACGGATTCCATGATGCGAAAGGCAGTCATCTGTCCCTGAGCGTCCTCAATCATGTCGACGTACTCGAGCATGAGCATGTCACGATCCTTGGCGAATGTACCCGAGCTCTTGAACGTAGCCCACTTGAGACCGACGTAGCGGTGTGGGTTAGTCGGCGTGGGCTCCACGATGTTCTGTACCACTGCACCATCCAGGAAATCTGAGGACAGCATGGCCATCATCCGCTTGTACGACGCTGTCGTCGGTGTAATAAGTGACGCCGCGACATCTTCAATGCTGCATGCGAACTTGCATACGGCGTGGACGTTGCAGGGCACATTGGTGCCGCTGTTCGTGGTATCGGCACGAAAGAGCGAGATGCCGTGCTTTTCGTGCACCAATCCCCACGGGATCCCACCGAGCAGGTCGGTAGCTTCGAGGAGACTCTCTGTCATGCGCTTAGCGGCCGTCGTGAGGCGTTCACGCTCCTTAACGCACATTTCCGTAGCTACCTCGACAGGCTCGGCATCACTGTCGGTGGCCTCTGACCCGTGCGAGGAACCGAAACTTGAGAGCGAGCGAGGAGTCAACGGGGTCCCTGTCAACGACACAGGGCTGTAGTCTGTCATGCTATTGAGGTGCTTTATTGTCTGAGGCGACGTTTGCCTGAAGACTCCAATGCGAAACTGAGCGATTTTCGGCCGAAACATGCCTACCGTTTCTCGTCGAACGTAACAGCCCCGTCAGGACGCACGTGCCCTTAGCTGAACTCTATTTAGCGCGAACGGCTAGTGAGCAGTGGTAAGTTCCTTTCTATTTTGTCCCTGACGTACCTGTCGAGGAGGTGTCGAGGATAATATCCGCTTGTCGTATTTATTTTTCTGTGAGCCATAATTCGATACCAGGACAGGCCATGACGACGATGGCCAAGAGCTGATTCGAATGCCTCTGCTGGACACAGAGTCAAGTCAAAGCGAGCTCACAGCGGAGTGTACGAAGCACTCGGTCTCACTCCAACGCTCCCAGCACCCGATTGGTCAGTGCACTTCAACTTGCCGCTGTTCAGTGCCCCGAACGCCTTCCGAAGGATAGAAGATAGTCGCCAGAAGCAGTAACGTTCGTCGCGGCGGAATTGCTTCACTCGGTTTTAGCATGAGACGACGAGCGCGCAATCCTATGCAGCCTTGTAGTCGTGGGGTGAGCACGCTCACTCTGACGAAAGCAGCGCCAATGTGTCAGGTTCCGACCAGCGAACGAGTTTAATGACATCGCGAACACAGCACCACGAACTCGAGTCCGTTTCGCGGTGTCAGAGTGAAGAAGGCCGCTTTTGGCTTTTGCTGCCATGCTCACGATATATTGGTCTTTGTGAGCCTGTAGGAGGAGCCGCCTGCATCAGGGTGAAATGACCGATGTGTCCAGCTAACGGGTCGGAGACAGCTTTGTTGACATGACCTCGGGATTCTAACCGTCAAGGCTCAAAGCTTGAGCTTCAAGCTGATGAGTGGCGCCGTAATGGGACTCAAACTCGCCACTTTGCAGCATTGTGAGTAAGTGAACGGCACGACGGTTTCTGAGCGTCAATCGAGGTGCTCCGTCTTCCTCCTGACCACACGCCACAATTGACGTACGGCAAGAGAGCAGAAGATTTAAAGAAAGTAGAGCTTTCGATATTTGGCTCCAAACAATGAACACAATGCTCGGTACGACATTTTGGTGGTGCATTGCGCATTGCGGAGACTCGACGAAGTAGCACAAACTGGTGGACTTTTGCCATGGGAGCAAGAAGCTCAAGCCGTTGCTGACGTTAAAGTTCTGCAACTTAAACAAAATATAAATTCTCAACGCAATTTTCTTTGCAAAAATCGAAATGTACGAAATGTGGGAGACTTCCGCCCGTTCCTTCGGACGCGACTGAAGATCCCCGACCTTTGACTTGTGCATTTGCTACCAGAATTATGCGGTTGCACGTGCTCGTCTTGGCGGCCTGCCTTTTGCCCCAGGCAGTAATACCACAGGTCGTTTCGCGGTCAGGCTGTACGTGCCAACCTATTGTTGAAGCAGCCGGCACATTCTGCTATAAGGACACAGCCAGCTCAGCCTACAGGTGTGCGTTGAGTCCATCTGATCCCTGTGCTGACAGCCTCGGTCGAACATGGGATCTCTGTAATGGTACGCCTATTATCTGTATTTTCAGTGTACGTGAGCAACGCTGACGTTGAGCCTTTAGTCGTGAATCTGTATCTTGTCAGTGACCGTAGCTCCTCTGCAGACTCGACGGGATCACTTGATGTAACTTTGTATGGCGAGAATCAAGTTGTGCTGAAGACAACTAAGCTGTTGAGCGACGTTTTGAGGAAGAAGATTTCAAAGATGTCGCTGCCTCTGGATAACGAAGCCGTGGTGAAGGCTGTGAAGGTACGTTTCAAATGAAAATACTATTGGACTCAGGGAATTTATTTTGTACGTTGGCTTGTCCAACAGATTGAAGCTGCAGAGAAGATTTCGCTTCGGATTTTCGAAGTGCAGACTATGGTGAATGAAAATCCTACTACGATCTTTTCAGCTCCGATTCCACGCTCTGTTACCTTCTTAAGCAGAGATGAAACAAGTTCTGGGATTGTATCGCTATGGTTTGTGCCTGTGACGGAGTATTTAACTGGTTCGTGGCTTATAAAGACGGATGGATAAAGCGGGACTTGTGTCTAACATCTTTACCATCTCGCTGACTTCTAGGTACTGTTTTAAGCCAATGCTTGTTTGATTTAGCTGGGCGATGTGGATATCATGCCGACTTGGAGGAGAGCACTGGCATGCTTTTCCTAGCGGAAGACAGCAATGAGCCAATTGTAGCAGCAAAATCACCTGTTACACCGGCATTTCGACGACTAACAGAAGTTGAAGTGCGTTCGAAGTTCGTGCCACGATCTCTGTCGACGTATCCATCAATAGCCGGGCGATTTAGTTATCAGCGAGCTGCTTTATCCCCTTTCCAACCTGGGACTGTCTTACCTAGTGACGAGAGGGTAGTTACTTCAATTTCAAGTGGACCAGTGGAGGTTCGACTCGAGGATGTTTTGGACGATGTAAAAGAAATGCCGGAAGGAATTGGAAGCTTTGATCTCGTATCCGTGGAGGCTAGCTGGAATGCTGATAGCGCTTTCGATTATGCTAGAATTGGTGGCGCTTCCTCTCGATTAAAAGTAGTGGACAACAGATCTGTGACGATTTGGAGATTGCGACGCTGTGAAGCGGTGATGAACGTTTTTGTTTTGCCTGGATTTACAGGCAGAAGCGGCTTTATAGTCACAGTGGGCGTAAATATCGTAGGCAAAATGCAACAATACTCCAAGACATTCCTTGTGACTGTCGAAACGGATTTACAGCAACAATCTTCAACTTTTGAAAACGCAATGGAATCAAAATTGAAAGCAGAGAACGTGACTTTTCAAGTTGAGCTTGACATGAACGAGGCTCGCAGGCTCGACAGTACAGACTCAGTAAATTCTAACGTGAAAAGGGTTGAGTTGCAACCCCTTGCTGTCGATTTACAAGACAACGAGCCATTTCGCCTTGTGGTGTTGGGTCTTTTCCCAAATGAGCTAGGCACGAGCGCTGCATTCTGTGAGACGAGCTTCACGATCTTCTCGGTTTCCAGTGCCATTGAAATGCTAGCAACACCCAGGACAGGTGCTCAAAATGTGACCAGCATTCTCAACCCAGTTCTCCGACATTTCTGCAATGAAACATTATCAGCCACACTACTCGCAAATGTAAAACAGGTACAGGCTCAGATCGAAGTTGTGATGATGAATTCAGACGACACCATATTAGCTATTGCCAGCATTCCTGTTACGTGGTCTGTCGTTTCTCAAGTTGCCGCGTCATTTCCAAGCCAGATCCTCCTGGGTGCCCATAACATACTTGCTGGCGGAGTATTGGAGTTGACACTGCATTATTCAGACGCTTTGGCGTCGTCTGCTGTGACTATCGTGGTCTTGAATTGCTCTTCTTTCGACATTTTAACTGTGGGCTCGGCAAATTCAACACGTGAAGAATGTACATTTCTCCTGAAAGATGCGGATTCGACTGAACCCATTATCTTGAGTGGAATTAAAATCGCTGAGCACCAGAATCACCCTTCGATCGTCTACATCAATGTGATAATTTCCCAGTATGCGCTAGGTGAAGGTGGCACCTCCCGGACAGTTACCCCATCTAACACTCTGTCGTACACTGCCTATTTTTGCGGATTAACAGTGTCGAACGGAGGACCACTAATCTTTCGCAAGGGTGTCGTGAATACTGTGGATCTCTCTTCCATCCCGTTTACGGTTCTTGGCTCCAGCTTTCCGGATTCCCAAAATGTAAGAAGCGTCGCTTTCATTTTGGACTCGACGTTGCTGCCGGGTGTAGGCAATTTCTCGGTCAACAACGATCATCTGGAGGTGGAGAATTACAATGTTACAGCTTCTATCGTGACCTTATACGCAAGTAATGGCAACAATTATTCGTACCTGCCCATGCAGTACAAACGTTTCCTCGTCGATGTGATCGTGGAGTGGGAAGACCTTAGCGACGACCACACTGGGTGCTTCTTCGTACCGAACATTGTGGTCTCAATACTACCTTCTTTTTCCCAGCCAATATTTGCTGCTCCGTATTCTTTCAGTCGAAAAGTTCTTCAAGGAGAATCGGCTCAAATTACAATTCCAATGATGGCTACGATGAATCCAGACATCGAGTGCATTACGCTGGCTGTATCAGTGAACACGACTGATGATGATGAAATCGTCATTAAACGAGATGGTGTTACGTACTCCTCGTCACCAAAAGACCAGCGCTACTTTCTGCTCGTTCAGCGGAGTGATATCATGGACAGTGCTAGCCGTGTCATACTTTCTGTCACTCCAAATGGGACGTTTACTGGAACGCTCCAGTTTGATGTTACCGTGTCTGCAATAGGCATACTCGATAATGCGTATCCGTTTGAGGAGTTGGGGGCCGAATACGCGACGATTCGTGGGGTAAATATTGAGTGGATACCCCGAGCTGATTCATTGAGTGAGCCTACCGCTGCAGGAAAAGCGATCTACCGAAGCTTGCCAACAAAACTTCAAGGCGATTCCACGCTCTCATTTCGCTATCTATTGTCGTCAGGTATGCATTTTGCTCGTTTTTGGCCCTTTAAGTGTTTCTAAAGTTTGTTTTATTACTTAACGTTTGTGACGAACCACAGGTTTTTCTACTATTAGTACCTATGTGGTGTTAAACTCCACAGAAACTCGATGGCTGTGGTCTAGCGACTCGTCCCCTCTCACTGAAAGCACATGGAATTATGCCGAGGCGTTGATTAAACTGCCATACGTTTCAACAGCCGAAATTGTGTTTCATGGTGAAGTTTCCGAACAAGACGCGCTATACCTAAAAGCTATTGCGGTCCGAGACTACACACAGGAGAGTATGGTTGGAGACATTCTGTTTGTTCGCGCTACAGGTGGTATGGTCTATATCGATATCGTCACAGCGAATTCCACTCTGGACCCTGTTCTTTATCGTGCGTATGTGAACGATGCGAGCAATGAAGCGCCAGTCCTTCGATTCACGGGTAAAGTCCTCAAATTTACTTTCCATTGCAGGTGTCTAACAATTAATGTATTGCAGGCGATGCATTTCAGTATCTTGGTTGTGAGTCTACCTCGCCGATGTATCAATGTGTTGGAAGTTCGGGGGTCTCGTATCACAGTCCAAGTCAATGCCATTCGTTATGCTCATCTACCGAAACCCAGCTTAAAATTACTTCCGAATCTATTGTGCGGAGTATCCAGACGATAGCAATCCCGGTAGCTGGTGATTTTACGATCGAATTCTGGGTATACCTGGACAACCCGAGCACGAGTTTTATTTACCGACAGCTTTTACTTCTCTATGGCTCACAAGAGGGGGCCTTGAGTATCATGATAAATGGTGATTTGGTCATTTCGCGCTGTAATAACCAGCTTAGGGTTCCGCATGGCCTTCCGTTACACAAGTGGACCCACCTAGCGTTTGTGTTTACTGCTGATAACAAGGTGATAATCTTGATACAAGGCGTCAAGATGGCTGAGGGTTTACTGAGCAAGTCAAACTGCCGGATACCGACTTATGCGTACCTCCAACTTGGTCGAGGTGCGATTTAAACTTCTTCACTTTTTAGTGCTGTTCTCTGACATTTTTATGCGTAGATGCTTTGGACATTCTATCGGATTCTTATGCTTTGAAAGGTGGAATGGATGAGGTAATGCGTTGTGATTGGGACCGCTGACAAAGATAAAACTCACACATTTTTCTTTTCTGAAATCTAGATTCGAGTATGGAAAATAGCGCGTGATCCGGCGGACATTAATGCCACGTACAAGCATAATGTTGGCGGATCTGCTTTGATTCTTTTTCTTCTTTTTAATTCTGCTGCGAGTACGAACTGGCTGCCATCAGTAGCGGATGGAAGCTCTAGCGGTACAGACTTTATGGTGCAAAATGTGGAAGTTACGAATACGCGACCGATCCAAGAGCTTGGAATTAGCGGAGATGGAAGTTGCTACTATAGGTTGTTTACGTCCACCGTTAGCAGTGCGTCAAATATCTGCGATAAACCATGTGAACTTCATGGGATTCTGAGAACCTGTGGGTCCAAGATCACTGCAACAATAGCCAGCGTGTACAGGCATGGCTCTATTGGTATCGGTGGGCTTTCACCACTAACAGATTATGAAGTATCAGTTGAATTCGTGACGGAAAACGGTAAAGAATATGAAGTGACACAGAAATTATCTGCAAGCACTTCAAATGTGACAGTCCCCGGGGTAGTGGAATACATCGGCGTGGTAGAGCGCTCAGCCGAACTGCTAGAGATTCACTGGAGCCCTGTCAATGACGATGGAGGGTCTGACATTTTGCGATACTTGATCTTTTTCGATGGTGTCAAAGTCCGAGAAATTGCAGATGGAAATCTTTCTGCAACTTTCAGCTTTACAGATATCCAAGGCAATTATAAAGTCACTATTCAGGCAGAAAACGCACAGGGTATTGGCAGTCAAAGTAATAGCCTCTTCTTAGAAGGCTTGTACAGTGATCCTGCTCCACAGCCTCCACAAGAGCCTGCCGTAAATCGTGTTTCTGGTGGAAGCGTGGATCTCGTGCTGGACGAAAGCACCCGTTTGGCTATTGGATATCGATCGTCTGTGGCAGTGATTGAACAACGCGAAGCTCTTTCTGCATCTTTTACGCCTTCCATCTTCAAGCTAAACGGAACGTCAGCAACTGTGTACAATCTGCGCCATAACACCGTTTACATTTTCCGTCTCAGTGTGATTAACGTAAATGGAGTTCAAAGCGCGTTTAGTTCGCCGAAGGCGGTAAAAACGGGAGACAGAGGAAGTCCAAGCAAGACACCACAGCCTTCGATAGTTGGTGTCACAGGTATATTCTCCTAGTTTTAGTTTCCTATCCCGTCTCACTTGGTTTTGTTTTCAATTCTGCAGGAGGTTCCATCAAGTTGGTACTGAACGAGCCTCTTGATACAGGTAATCACTACGATGCACAGCCAAGATGCTTAAAGATTGATTAACTTTTTGTTGTGATAGGTGGCCTCCCAATTGCTCAATTCAACCTGTTTATTCTTTACGATGGCTCATTCACAAAGCTAAAAAGCATACCGGTATCAAGTACAAGTGCAACAACAGCTTTGGTGACGCTTGGCGCAGATGGAAGCCCACTGCGTCCTCAAACGTCGTACATATTCAAAGCGTTGGCATTACAGGCCAATGTTGTGTGCGACACCCTGACTACTGATGACTTAGCAAGTGACATCGTAACTACGACTACAGGTGACGCTGCTACTCCCATTCCACCGTCAGTTTCAGCTCTACTATTACTATCTGGATGCACCGCGCTACTGACTGCTTCACCCCCCGATGATCTTGGTGGTGCTGGTATCACGGGAATGACGTTTGGTGTTTTCTTGTCTACTGGAGTTTTGTATCAAAGATTCACAGTCCAGTTATACCCTGGTGAAATTACGCTTCGAAACCTGTTGGCAAACACGAGTTACTCTGTTCGAGCGGCTTTCTACACTGATAATGGTGATTCCGAATTTGGACAGGCACTAAATTTTACAACGTTGGGTCCAAGTTTACCAGGGAAGTTAAAGAGGTTAGCAGTGACTGATGTTGGCCCCTGTTGGGCACATGTGCAGTGGGAAGGACCAGAGGATACTGGATGTGGCTTTATCTCCGGTGACGTCATATTCTTAAACGTATTTTGCTTCATTGGTAACATCTTGTTATGCTGTCCACAGGGTATCTACTTTATCAACGCACCACCACCACCACATCTCAAGAGCTTATTTACAACGGATCAAGTGATTCGACAACAACGTCGTATCGTGCTGAAAGACTCCTTGCCAAGACAGCGTATATCTTCTCTGTCGTTCCGATCAACCAGTATGGCCTGGCCGGCCTCGATGCAAACGTTATCGTCACTACTACATCAGATGCTGAAGTACCGTTTGCTCCTACTAGTGTGACTCAGACTCAAGTCAGTGGTGGATACGTGGAGTTATCTTTTGTTGAGCCGTTTTCTACTGGTGGATTTGCACTTAAGTCGCTCCAGTATTTGGCTCGCCTGGAAACGATGTCTTCATGTTACGACAGTACAACTCATTGCTCTGGGTGCACTCACGCTTCGGACGCCAGTGGTGCTATTATGCCTGTTGATACCACCTCGTGTTTCTCAAGTGATAGTATCAATTGCTACTTGAACGCTGATACCAAGTGTGGGGTTTTACATGCACAAACCGAAACGAAAGCATGCAGTTCGACTACTCAAAGTGGAATGTGCCGTGTGGAAGGCTTGACGTATCTCACAACGTATGTCGTATCGATAGCTGCGAAGAACAGCGTAGGAAGGAGCTCCTTCTCTGACAGGATTGTCACCACCACCACTGAAACTATACAACCAGGAGTACCTCAGCTTCTCCTTGTGTCTGCCACAGGAGGCTCAATAGCGTTGCAGTGGAAGTTACCGACGGTAAAGAAGCCGACTTACGAATGCTGGTACACATTCTAACTAATCTTGTTTTTGCGTTCAGGATACGGGAGGTGAGCCGATCGCGCGAATGCATCTTAGCGTGGATGGAACCGAGTTATTTAATACGGAATCGGCCTTGATCTACACTCACTGTGGAGGCCTTGTGGCAAACACGGATTATACCTATACCATTGAGATTGAAAATGCGGCTGGACTTGTAAATCGAGCGACTTCTACTTTTACAACGACAGCTTTAACTCCTGTGGGACCTTTGGCGATTTCAAAAACTTTCGTAGGAATGGAAACCGCGAAATTTGGTGTCACGGTGCCGTGTGATGACGGTGGCTCAAATGGAGGCGTGTCTTTATCCTATCGCGTCTTTCACGTTGGCGATGAAACTTTAGTAACTCACGGATTGGTTGGTTGCTGTTCAATTAGCATCAATGGACTGGAAGGTTTGATTGATTATCGCATAGAAGTTCAAGGTGTGAGTTCAACACTTACTGGGAAATGGTCAGCAATGAACTTCACCACTTTAAGTGGGATTCCATCAAATCCTGATACGAAAATGATGTTTGTGACTGCAACGACATTGAAGCTAGAACTGGTAGCCCCGTCCAATTCAGGTGGTAGTTCGCTGACGATAGAGGCGATTGCTACGAGGGCTTCTACCGGAACTGTTGTCTTCCAGGACTCCTTGATCTGTTCCGTGGCCGACCAAGTGTTTGGTTGTCCACATACGCTCTCTATTGACAACATCGATAGTAATGAACATGGATTCACATATATTGTGTCTGTAAGGGCTGTTGGCGATGGAGGATCGAGTGCTTGGATAAACCAGTCATACGATTTGGATGATGGTAGTCCTGGTAAAATTGGCTTCGCTGGTTCAACAATTCGTGGCACTGAAGGAAAAAGCATTGATGTGAATGTTACCCGAATATATGGGACTACTGGTTATGATCAAGCAGATTTTACAATTAGTGCTGGATTCATAGCTCCAAAATGGAGTTGTGAACAAACCTCCAGTGGAGCAACCTGCTCTATTAACGCGGGAGGTGCTAATTCAGGTAAACATCTTTGCTGTTATTGCGCTGAAACGTGAGGTACTAAACGCCTCTCTTGCCTTACAGGACACGTCGTATTCGAACCTGGAGACTATTTGAAGACGATCACAATCTCATCGTTTGATGACTTTATGTACGAAGCAGAAGCTGTGTCGCTGAATCTGGCTCTTGCATCCACTACGACCACTGCGTTGAGTAATACGCATTGCAAAGTCATTTTTGATGATAACGGAGACGCAGGAGCCTTGGCGTTTGAAAAAGCTATGATAAATGTGGTCGAGAATCAGGGACGGTTAAGGATTATTATTATGCGTACGGGAGGATCAAGTGGCACAGTGTCTGTAACGATGACATCAACCGTCAGTTCGAGTATCATTGGATATCAGCTGAACCAGGTTATTTACTTTGCCGATGGAATTAATAAAGCCACGAGGGATATCGACATCCGCAGTAGCGATGCGTATGAAGTCCGGCACTATACGGTTATGCTTTCCAACCCCACCAACGGAGCAACAGCCAGTGGGAATCTTTCTGTGATCGTTCAAGACAAAGGAGATTTGAGTTTACCAGGTCTACCACAGCCGGAAGCAGGATTGCGCACAGGTGGATGTATCACGCTGGTTTTAAAGCCACCGAAGTTTCTGGGTGGAAGCTCAGTGACGGTTAGTTACTTGATCACTGTGCTGCAACCAATCACCAACTTCTACAAAACAAGTACGACGGAGGCGAGTAGTATCGATGTTTGTGACCTCGAATTCAATACGATATACACGATCAATGTTAGGGCCAGCAATGCCTACGGATCAAGCGGTATTCGGTCTCTCAACATTTCAACGAGGGATATTTCAGCCCCAACGGAGGTCGTTCAATTTCTTGCGGATACTGTTACAAGCGGATACGCATCATTATCCTGGTTGCCTCCTCTTGATAAGGGAGGGGTCAAGATTGACGCTTACAACATTAGGGTCATAACCCTACGTTATAACATGACACGAGTCATTCAAGCACCTGGATCTGAAATTTCACTCTCTGTTGGTTACTTAGAGGTTGGCATGCCGTACGCCTTTGCTATACGTGGGGTGAACAGTGGTGGATTAGAAGGACCGGAAGTTAGTCTGTACACAGTGACTGGGGACGAAGAAATGGCACCACAGCAACCACCTCCGCCGGAATTGATACTCGCTACTGGTGGGGCTTTAAACGTGAGTATACTAGCTCCACTTGACTGTGGGGGGTTGCCTTTGCTTTCCTATGTTGTCAGTATTGCTCGACACATTGGAGGAACGCTGGAATACCGCCAGTACGTACAAAACAGTATCCAGAGCTCAACTTACGATGATCAAATCGTCGCAAATGTCTCCATTTATGGCTTGCTCTCGAATTCTGAGTACTTTATTATTGTGTCTGTTCAGAACGGGAAGGTATTGAGCTCAATACCTTTCATTGTCTTTTTTTAATGTATTAACGATATATCACTGTGTGTTTCTAGGGATGGAGCAGTCCAAGTGATGAAAAATCCTTCTTTACCACTGGTCCAACACGCGTGGGCGCGATTTCCCCACCGGTGATTGTGCTTCAGGATCCTGGGGAGTTAACACTGAATTGGAGCGCTCCTTTAGACACAGGTGGACTTAACGTTGTCGGGTACAAGATACAGTCACGCCGCCGATTCCCAAATGGCTCCTGGTCAAGTACCGAGATTGTGTACGAAAACCGGAAATCGCTGGTGCAAACAGCCTTGATCTCAAACATTTTACCCAATACTCAGTACGCATTCAGTGTCTCGGGGTACAATTTCCGGACTCTGTGTCGTCCAGATGAAGATGTGTCGCCTAGTGATGAACTCCTCATCACGACGCAGGACGCCTCTGTTCCGTCTCAGCCGAAAAACCTTCGCGTGATTGAAGTGACTGGTGGATCTGTTACTTTAGCGTGGGATCCTCCGCGCTCCTCAGGAGGAGAGGCTTTGCTCTGGTTTCTAATCAACGGAAGTACTAAAGGCAGCCCGCTTCAACTCTTGGCGAATGTCAGCGGTTCTGCCCCAACGTCGCTCACATTGTACGGCTTTATAGCTTCTTTTCAATATGAATTCGCGATTGCTGGAGAAAATGCTAGGGGCTATGGACTGTATTCGGCAGCTGTGGATGTAACTACAAGTGGTATAAGTGCACCAGGGGCTCCAAAACAATTGCGTCAAATCTCGGTTCCTTCCGGTGGAACGATTTTACTCACGTGGGAACCTCCTGATGACTCGGGAGGTGCTGAAGTTAAGGAGTATAAAGTGATCCGTGATGGCTACCTGATTGGTGTTGTGCTACCCGATGAGGGAACCGTAAAGTTTCAAGATCAAGACAAAATTATCGCTGACAAAAGCTACGACTATTCCGTTTTTTCGTCGAATGATGTGGTATCAAGCTCAACTGCAGCCACCCTCACGGCTCATAGCGCTACTGGATCTGTTCCCGCTACGCCTTCGGCTACAGCCGAACCAGGTGGTGGGTTTATTAAGTTGAGCCTTACAGCTGCACCTGATACTGGCGGCCTTCCTCGCCTGCGTTTCGAGTTGACAATACTTCGAGGAACGTCGATCGTCTACGATACCACCGATACGACGTTCACTGTAACAGGATTGTATGCCGAAACGGAGTACTATATTGCCATTCGGTCGGTCAATAGTGCTGGAAAAAGTGAAAGTTATACACTGGGAATCATTACGTCCGACGCTACAGTTCCTGACAAGCCCAGTGTCCCAAGACTTTTAAAAGTAGCTGGCGGTCACTTAACATTTGGAGTTGACGCGCCTGCTAATTTTGGTGGGGGTGATGTCCTGGGTTATAATTTTTACGTGAATGGAACGCTCGGCGTGGTGGAAAAGCTGTCAAGCAACGAATATGATCTGCTTAATCTCACTGCTCTGACGTTTTACGCCGTCACTGTATCAGCAAAAAATCTCAAGGGAGAAAGTAGCCAAAGTGACGCGATTGTTGTTTCTACTGAAAAGGTTACAGTACCTGGTCTGGTGCGGAACGTCTCAGCTTCTCATACACCCGATTCAATTGTTCTCGAATGGAAGATGCCGTTAGATACAGGAGGAGCAGCCTCTATTTCGTATGCTATTAGCGTGACTACACCTGACGGCACAATTCAGACTTCAAGTGATACTGAAACACTTTCACAAAGCGGACTTAATCCTGCAACGGAGTATATTTTCCAAGTTAGTGTCATGAATACGGCAGGCAGTGGCCAGTGGTCTACTAGTTTATCAGTAACGACGGATCCTGTTTCTCCTGGGGTTATTAATTTTATGAGCAGAGTGGTGGTAGTCTCTGAAAATGAAACCTCGGTAACACTTACGCTGCTTCGCACTGAAGGAGGATTCATGGCGGCCAAGTGTTTTTATTATACACTTGACGGAACTGCTCTCGCTGGCGATCAATACGTGGAAACTAGTGGCGAAATTGATTTCGATCGGAGTTCAATTTCTGAATCCGTACAGGTTCCAATTCTTAACAATGAGGTGGCGGATGATTCAGACAAATACTTTTATGTGTTGATAAAGAGCGCTAGCAGTGATTCTGGCGAAATAGGAGAAATGTATCGGACAGAAGTACTAATTACGGACGATGGAGATGCAGGTTTCCTTGCATTTAGACAAGATGACTATACTGTTTCGGAGTCAGTGTCCGGGCTTTTAGTAGATCTCGTGACATCGGTGAAGTTCAGTGGTAACAGCGTGGTCGAAGTTGATGCGGTTGGAATTCCTGGTGGTGCCGTCGAAGGTGTAGATTTCGTCATTGTAAACAAGACCATTGAATTCGCTGACCAGCAGAAACAAGCATCAATTAACATTTCGATTACGAATGATTTAACGTATCAAGTGCACAAGGTATTCAAGCTCAAGCTCCGGGTCGTCAGTGGACGGATTACTATCGATGATTCGAAAGCTGTCGTCACAGTCGAAATCCTAGATGACGGAGACATATCGCCCCCGGAGTTAGTCACAGCAGTTGAAGTTCTTGTCATTTCTGGGGGAGCTGTCAACCTTTCATGGGTGGCTCCGGGTTATTTGGGTGCAAAAGCAGTTGTGTCGTTGGCTTATACTGTGCGTGTGATGGAAGTGCAAACGGGTGCTATCAAGGAGCTACCAACTAGAACGGCCAGCATTACTATTCCAGACCTGCATGCTCGAGCAGCCTATACGGTCGCTATTGTGGCATATAATGGATACTTGTTGGGAAACTACACTACTCCTGTGAACTTTTTAATGGGGGCTCCTTCACCACCATCAATGCCTCTGGATGTACAAGTTGTTGCAGTAACTGGAGGCATGGCAACTTTGGTGTGGACGGTTCCATTTGATTCTGGAGGTTCTCCGATTGGAACCTACCGCGTGAATGTTTCAGCAAAGGATGGAGTTTTCGTTGGTTCTTACAGCTCAAGTGGCCAAACTGTATTGGCAAACAACCTTAGCCCGTCGACCACTTACAGTGCAACGGTCGAAGCTATCAGTAGAGCCGAGCTTGTTGGAGCAGCCAGTACCGCAATCTCTTTGACGACGACATCCGCTTCAATTCCGGGGAAACCCACAGCATTAACCACATCAAACGAAACGGGTGGAGTGTTTCTCGTTGAGATGGCACCTCCCCTGGATATCGGAGGCGCACCTATCTTGAGCTTCACGTTGTTGATGACATCTGCCCAATACCCAAATGTCTTTCGCCAAGTTTATCAAGGCCCCACATCATCATTTCTCGCTACGAAATTAACATTTTCTACACGTTACAAGTTACAGTACAAGGTGACTAACAGCGTGGTAAGGCTGTTTTTCTATACTACATCAAAATTGTCCATTGTCTGACCCCCTGCTTGAATTTAGGGCACGAGCGAGTTAAGCGATGTATTCACAGCGACCACGAAGTATTTATCTCCGCCAGGACAAGCTCAAAACCTTGTATCACTTTCACGTACTGGGGGGTCTATTACTTTTTCTTGGACGCCCCCTGTGGACTTTGGTGGTGTTGACGTTACGGCGTACGATATCTCCTTCTTCCTTGGATACGAAATCAAGGCTCAGTATCGGCAAAGAGTCGCAGGAATTAGTCCACAAGCAACCTCAGTCACTGCAAAAGTCGTGGGGTTGATTGCCAATTCCACGTATGGATTTTCGGTCTCCGGCGTTAATGACGCTACGGTATGCGAAGATCCTTCAACATTGCTTAGCCGCACAATTGTTTATGATAGCACAGATCCCTCAGTCTCCATACCCGATACCCCGTCAAATTTAACCGTTGTTTCAAGTACATCAGGCATGCAGACTATTAAATGGACAGCAAGTGAAGATACTGGAGGCGGCTTGCTGCTATCGTATGCGCTGTACTCAAGCACAGGCGCTCTCCTGTATAATGACACGAGTACGACGTTTACGCTTGGATCACTGATAAAAGACACTACGTACGGCTACAAAGTGGTAGCTTGGAATGAAATGGGGACAAGTACACCGAGCCCACTAGTGGTCGCTACTACAAAAGCAGTCATTGTTGCACCAAGTCAACCGCGCGACTTCACTAAGATCAATTCAACTGGAGGCTCCATTAACTTAACGTGGAAAGCACCCTTGGACAGTGGTGGAGATAATGTTTCAGGGTACAAACTTCAGCGTAATGGTGTTTGGAGAGCGGATATACCAGCGGGTGGGCCAACGATAGTGTTTCTGGATGACCAAGGACTTGTTGCATCAAAAGAATACGTTTATGTTGTCCAAGCAAATAATTCGATTGGGCTAGGGGCTGTGAGTCAAACCTTGCGAGCTTCTACATCTGAAGCTACTGTTCCAAGCCCCCCAACTCGACTAGATGTCGTTGCGAGTGGAGGAAACATGACTGCAACTTGGGTCGCTGCTTCAAATTCCGGTGGAATCGATTTGGCATCTTTTCATTTTATTGTGAAACCGGATACGTCGAGCACTGGGTTTAGTACATCTACGACCACATCTCAGCTGACCTACACTGTATTTGGTGTGAGAGCGAAGAGTTCCTACATGGTGAGCGTGACGTCAAAGAATGCAATAGGGGAGTCTTTAGAGATAACCCAAATTGTGGTAAATGGGGCTGCGGTCCCCCCCGCGGCCCCGCCGGTTCCTGAACAAATTACGGATACTTCTGGACTGCAAGCATGGATGATAATGCTCAGGTTGTATCTCCCTGTGGATGACGGAGGCTCTCCGATTTCCAGATTGAATCTTTATCAGAATGGAGAGAGGAAAAGTGTCTACTTGGTTGAAGCTTCTACTAACCAAGCAGAATTAGGAGACCCCACAAGTCGATCAATGCTGGTCCAGGTCGGCCCTCTGCACGCAGCTACATCGTATTATTTCGCGGTATCTGCTCTTTCTTCTGAAGTAACAGCCGGAGAAGGTGCTCGAAGTGATACGTTGAAAGTTCTGACGAGTCCAGCCACGCTTCCTTCAACGCCTACAAATGTTGCCGTCTCACTTCGAACATCGTTTTCAGTTGTCTTAGTATGGGATGCTTCTATCGATACCGGTGGCGATGATGTCGTGTATGAAATTGCTTATACCAACATCAACACGACAGAAAATGGGCAAACAGAGAGCAATAAAACGAAAGTGGAGGTGCCCAAACTCATTCCAGGAGATGTTTATTCGTTCCGGGTTCGTGCTCGAAACTCGGCTGGAGTCAGTGGTTGGACTGCTGATATTTTCGCTGAAACGGATGTGACACAGCGTGGGGTTGTTGTTTTCAGTGTGAACACTTTGACAGTATACGAGAATGTGAGCTCTGTGACGATCCAACTGCGTCGTGAGAACGGATCGTCTAGCACTGTAACAGGCACTTATGCGGTCGGCACTGGTACAGCCACCGAGGGTAAAGACTACTCTTTACCTCCCGAATCAGCTCGATCTCTTACATTTATTGGGGAACTTACCGTCCAAAGTTTCGAGGTAAACATTATTAACGACGAGACGTATCAGCCGAGCCCACGGACTGTTAATTTGACTCTGACGGACACAACACCAGGTCGGAGTGACCCATTTCCCTCAACAAATATGATTATTAATATTCTCGATGATGGAGATGCTGGCACGATTGGATTTGTGGAAAGCGAAGTTTCTATCGCTGAAAACGCGCGCATTTTGCCTCTGCAGCTTCAACGGTTAAAAGGGAAAAGCTCAGCTGTTAGTGCTCGAGTCGTTCTTTTTACTGGTCTTGAGAGCACAACGCAGCCCGAGGTTGGATTCCGCTTACCTTCGACCACTGTGGACTTTATTAATGGCCAAACATCCTCACCCGCAAGTATCGTGATTAAAGACAACGACGTCTACAATTTCCCGTACCTGTACTTTTATCTCACTGTCCAAATGGTCTCTGGAGGAGCAACGATAGGAACAAATAGTGTGCTAAAGGTTGTGATTCAGGACGATGGAGATCGATCAGTACCAGGGATAATGAGCCCGCCAAGTTTAGATAAAGCTACAGGAGGAATGCTGAGACTGAAGTGGAACCCTCCCGATAACGTTGGGGGACAGAGTCTATGGATCAGTGGGTACAGTATTTCTATTCGCGTTGGCAACTCAACAAACTCGTTACCTACACCAGATAACAACACAATGCTGCCTGTTGGTGGGTTAAAGGCTCTCACCACGTACATTTTCACTATTGCGGCTATCAACACAATTGGGCGTGGAGTTGACTCTCCAAGTGTGTCATTTACTACGAAGAATGTTACCGCACCTGGTCCACCAGGACAAATGACTTTGACAAATCGGACCGGAGGACTGCTTAGCATAAGCGTGATACCTCCAATTGACACGGGCGGAGCCCCCGTCAACGGATACAAAGTGTATCTTGCAGGGGACAGCGGAGATTTCAAGGTAAAGATACGCCATAGTACTGTGGGCGACGGGTTCTTTTAATTCAAAGTATTTTGTGTGTGAAGGTCGCATACGATGGGACAGGACTACCATCATCAGTGATATTTGTGAGCGTTAGCAAGCCAAACACGGCTTACCGGTTGCAAGCGCAGGTTTGTCTCCACTTGAAACTATAGTGTCTTTGCTTCGCCTAATTCATATGATGTGTATAGGCTGTCAATTCTGTTGGCGGTGGGGACATTACCGAGTCTTTTAGCTTTGTTAGCGGACCCTTGTCAAGGCCTGGACCACCTAGACTGCCTTCTACGGTTTCATCTCGAACGGGAGGATCAATATCGGTGCTTCTTCGTCCTCCACTTGATACAGGTAACGTTTGTGCTACGTAAGTTTACTCCACGTCCTACTCAGACGTGAATGTATGGATAGGTGGCCACGAAAATGTCTCTTATATGATTTACTATCGTGAGCAAGGACTCAGGAAACGTTTCCGCCAGGCTTACTACTATGCGGAGGATACGAATATTACGGTTTATCGGTTGGCCGCAGAAACTACGTACGAAATGGTGGGAGTGTCGCTTCTAGAGAACGATACAAAAGTCCTCGCTTCCGGAAACATTTCCGTTTCCGATTCGTTTGTTGTATTGAACAAAAGTGTGGCTGCTGACCTTGTGAACAGCAACTATTTCGACTTCGGCGTAAGTTTCTGCTGATTTGTCACTCTCAAGGTTTCAGTAACTAAAATACTGTCTTTCAAACTTAGGGATACATTTTCCAAGTTGACTCCACAGCAACTACAGCTAGCAATACAGTCGAGTACTCGCTTTCCTTGAGTACGGACGGTGAAGCAATCGTCAGCTCTAGTCTTCAAAATTGGGATACCTCGGACGTATTTGTTCGCGGATCTATCAGTACAATGGCGACCTTTATCACTGATTCCCCTACCAAGCCAGGGGTACCTCCTGTATCTACGTTAAGCTATGCCACGGGCGGGGCCCTCCATATTAGCATTTCCTGGCCAAATGACACTGGTAAGTAAACTTGAGTTTGTTGAAGAGTGTTTCTAACTAACTTGATTTACAATAATACTGTCAGGTGGGGTCCCCATCACTGGATATGAGTTTTATATCGACAACAAAACGGTAAAGATCTTTAACGTAATCGAGTATGCTAACTCTATACTCAATCTCACTTTTGCTTGCAGGTTGATGGGCATCTATACGAGTATAACAACCAAAGTGAATTGGATCTTCAAGTTACAGTGGAAATTGGCGGGTTGAGTCCCAAGACAACTTACAGCTTTTACTACATCCCGTTGAACGACGCATCGGCGTGTCCCGGAGGCGAAAAGAATCTCCCACAACAGTCTCTCTTTTCGACCGGAGAGGCTTCCAAACCGACGCGAATCCTGTTGATACGATCTAAGGCTGCCACTGGCGGTGGAATTCACGTGGATATCAAACCACCGATAGACAGAGGAAGTAATCAAACTCTGTACTACCAGGTTTATATGAGTCTCAGTCGAGGGACCCCCATGTACGAGCTGGTGTATAACAACACCCCCACATCCTATTGGCAAACGAAGCTCGAGAAGGACACTGACTATTTGTTCATAGCTTCGTGCATGAATGAGGTGGGTTCTACACAAAATTCGTCGGAGTTCAAGCTTCGAACAACCCTCGTCTCAGCACCTGGTCCACCAAGTAACTTGAGTTTTATCAACGCTACCGGTGGTTTAGTCAAATTCTCATGGAATCGCCCCGATGATGATGGTGGAAGTCCAATTACCTATTATCAGGTGAGGGGTATCGATATGAGTGGTGGACGGGAGCTTGTTCAGGAAACAGCGTTCGTGGTTATCAGCTTTGGGGGACTTCTAGCAAACAATAAGTACGAGTTTAAAGTATTCGCTGCTAACAGTTGGGGGGTTGGATCGGATGCTGGGGTGGAGCAATTTTCAACCACTACAGCAACTTTACCGTCGCTTCCTGGAGCACCAATTGTCCAGAAAACATCTGGAGGTTCGGCCACACTGGCAATTCAAATTCCCCACGATACAGGAGGCATCAAAATTGAAAAACTTTTGTGGAATGTGTACGCTAATGGCGTAAAACTCCCAGGAGATGCTGTTCGTAAAGTAGTGGCCACACCCGCTACTGCTTTACCCGCTGGCTCTCGTCGTTTAGAATCGAGACAATTAACCGCAGATGACGGATCGATGGTTTACCTTGAAGCTGGAGGGTTACTCCCATCTACTACTTACTCGTTTACTGTCCAAGTTTTAAATACCGTCGGAGGAAGTGACACCACAGAAATTACGACTAATTCGACCTCTGTGGCTACGGTTCCTGGAGCCCCCGAACCACCAAAAGCAGTTGTTATCACCGGTGGTGCGATTGAAATGTCGTGGTCCGATCCAGTAGATACGGGAGGAGTGCCGTTGACCTCTTACCGACTCAGTATGACACGCTTGGAGCATGAAGTGGGATATTGTAAGGGCATGATTCTGTCGTGCACTATTGGGAATTTATTATCAATTACGGATTACCAGGTTACCCTCTTCGCAAACAACACCATCGGTATGTCTCCTCCTAGCGCTGTCACTACGTTTTCAACATCAAATACTTCTCTCCCTCGAGCCCCACAAGACGTCCACGTTGCAGAGGTGGAAAATGTTTACGTCTCTATCCATTGGTCCCCGTGCATCGACTTTGGTGGGGGCTACGTTCAAACCTACCAAGTCGACGTCGTACAAGTCTCGGACCCAAGTGTCGCGTTCACTACAAGCGTTCCTTTAGTCGAAGAGAACGCCACAATTACTGGATTAACCCCCGATACAGCTTACACGGCGAAAGTGGTAAGTGTGATTATGGTATCTTCTGAGCAAATGAAGAAGCTAATTTGTTTTGCTATTGTGTACAGACAGCGGTGACGGGTGATGCTCAACTTGGAGAACCAAGCAATATTGTATTTTTCACGACGCCGCGCTATGCCAATCAGCCTCGTCCCCCAGCTGTTGGATGCCGTAAGTATCTTTCCAGCGGTTGATGCTTGCATTTTTAATCTAATTTTGTTGTGTAGATTCACGAAAAGTGGCAATTGTTTTTTGGGAAGGTGACGATGATGCACTTAGCTATTTGCTGTATCGGGATGGTGTGTTTTACCGGGATAACAAACTCGATATTACGTATGAAGACGAAATTGTTCTAGGTCAGACGTACACCTACCAGCTTCAACTGGTGCACCCTGGCGGCATACACAGTTCTCTAAGTGAAGCCACCACTTTTGTCGCTACTACACCGACTACAACTGGTTTCGATTGCGTTGGTAACAGAGGACATATCCACTGGCACGATTACAAAAATCTGGACCATGAGATATGGACGATCGTTCCTCCGACTCAATCCGGTTTACTACTAAGTGTAAGTTGTCTGTATACGCTAGGGTAAGCGAGGAAACTAACGGTTTTTTTCTACTTAGTTCTCGATGTTTTGGCTCGAATGTGACCACGACAGCCTGACGATTAACGTGACTGCGAATGGTAAGACAAGGAATCTGTGGAAGGGAGGCTGTTATCGTAATGGAAGTTTCGTTGTGACCACTGCACCTGGGATTGATAAAGTAACTCTTACGTTCAATTCGGATGAAAATATCACGTACGAAGGAATGGCGCTACATTACGAAGCTATCGATCCAAGCGATGCAGTGGAGGCGGTGTCTGTTCCCTGTCCGTTCTCTTACAATGGATATTGTTCATTGAATGGTGCATGCCGAAAGGGTTATTGCTCCTGTTTCAATGGCTACGTAGGAGAAAGCTGCACGAATGCAGTTATCTGCCCCGAAGACCTATCGACATGTACCCAAACATCCTGCGATCCTGTTTGCCTGCAGTCTCAGAGTGATGTGATTGTGGTGAGTGGGAACGGAGACGATATCCAGGGAACAGGTGAGCGCATGAACACGTCGCCAACTGGAACAGATCCCAAAGCTGTAAAAACACTTCGACGGGCTTTAGAACTTGCCACACCCCATCAGACGATTTTGCTCTATCCTGGTACCTACAGTGGGGTCGACAATTGTGGTCTAACCGTATCGATTAGTACGTTAATTATTCGAGGATTGCGAGGCCAAATTGTAACAACGATAGATTGCGAAAAGGTCAGTAAGGGGTTCGTCATTTCGAGCGGCCCTGTTCGATTGGTTGGGTTGACGGTACAAAATACTGTGTCATCTACGAATGGAGCTGCAATTAGTGTGTCGAATTCGGAATTCACCATGGAAAACAGTACCATCCGTAGCGCTAGCTCGGGTCAAAACGGAGGAGCGATTTATGCGATTCAAGCACAACTGAAGTTGATAAATACCGAACTTTCGAACAACCGAGCAATAAAGGGAGGCGCTGTTTTTCTGGATGGGTCTAGTTTGACGTTAGATCATGCAGTCATCAAGTTATCTTCAGCAGAGGAAGGAGGCGGAATATACGCGCAAAGCTCCGTAACAATTAGCGGTGATAGCAAAAGTAGGATTCGCAATAATTCTGCTACTGTAAGTGGTGGTGGGCTCTGTGTAGCGGGGACATTCACAGGAAGCACCCTCACCATCTTACATAACAACGCGACGGTAGGAGCTGGAGTATCGATTACGAGTGGAAGTTCAACATTTGAATACGTGAATATTCTCAAGAATCGCGGACTAAAAGATGGAGGAGGTATTGCGCTGCTTAATACGGCGTCCCTGGTGCTTAAAAACTCGCCAATACGTGCGAATTCTGCCGTTCGGTACGGTGGAGGAGTTTTCATGGCGTCGAATGGCACTTTTGAGAATAACATCGCATCTGAAATCTCCAATTGCACAGCGGGTACGTGGCAAATCAAAATTAACCTTTTTGTTTTCAATTCCTAACGAATATATTTGTGGTTTTTACAAACAACCAGCTTCAGGTGGTGGGTTCTATGCTGTGGACTGGACATGCCCCACTGTTACCAACCTTGTAGTACACAATTCATCAGCTACGACATCGGGAGGCTGCGCTTGTTTTTCTCGGAGTACGGCAACTTTGAATAACGCAAGACTCGACCTCTGTGATGCGCCTACAGGAGGAGGTTTATTTGCTGGTGCTGAGAGCAAAGTATCATTACTCCACGCTTTGATTGCAGACTCTACAGCTACAAATGGCGCGGCGATGTACGTCGACTCGAGCTCGGTGGTTGGATCAAGTGATACACCTTCAAAAATCCAAAATTGTATCGCGACAGCAGCGGCGGGGGGAGTATTCATTGCTGGGACTCGAACCCATTTACAATATGTTAACGTGGAGAGATGCTTGGCACCCCTTGGAGCTGGAATTTCGGCACGGAATGCGCTGGCTGCGACGATAGAATCTGTAAATGTTCTCACGAACAAGGCAGCCAGACATGGAGGAGGGTTGTATGCTGAATCTTCTACCATTGCAGTGGGAAGTGTATCTGTAACTTCCAATAATGCTCTAGTTGGAGGAGGAATGTATATGATTGACTCGAGTTTATCGGGTACGATTACGTTAAGTGGAAATAGTGGCGAGCGTGGAGGTGGGGCTGCTACGTCTGGTACGACAACGTTGGAAGGAACTACTATCGTTTCGAATACCGCCACAGAGAAAGGGGGTGGACTAGCAGTCGAATCAGGAGTATTATCGCTGAAGTCCACTACGATCCAATACTGTAATGCTTCTCTTGGTGGTGGAGGCATTTCAATCTCGAACGCTATTCTAAAGCACTCAGCAGTAGTTGTTAACCTCTGCAAGGCCTTACGTGGTGGAGGGATGTACGTAAATTCATCTGAAGTTTATCAGTCCCCGAGTGGGGTAAGCAAGAACTCAGCAACACTTACTCAAAATCGTGCAGATGAGTATGGCGGAAGCGTATTCGTAAATGGGGAAGGAGCTCTCGTCAGCGATATTGTAGTTACCAACAGTGATGCAGCTTCAGGCGGTGGCTTAGCCGCGCTGAATGCAGTCGCTTGTGTCATACTAAACACAGATATCTCACTGTCGGCTGCAACAGAGTCAGGAGGAGGTGTTTACTTCGGCTCTGGCTCAAATTGTGTGCTTCGGGACTCGTTGATTTATAAAAATCGAGGTGATAAATCTGGCGGTGGGGGGATGATTAGCGAGGCCACAGTATATCACTCCAACGTGGCAATATCGAATAACATGGCACCTACAGCGGGAGGGGTCCAACTAACGAGTAAAACTCTCCCAGGGAGTTTGTTGTCGTGGGAAGACGCTGCAACGAAAAGATCTCGTATCGACGATAATATTATCGGCCCAATAAGTGGCAATGGTGCAAACGTGGGCTTCTCCTGCAACTTCAACTGTACTCTTTCGGGTGTTGTCGTTTCTGGCGCTAACTTGGCAAGTGGACAAGGTGGTGGCGTATTCATTTCTGGTACTGGCAACACGACCATCTTTGACTCCCTTATTACCAATAACTACGCTGTTAGAGGTGGAGGAATCGCAATTGATGGCGCTAAAGTTACTTCCCTTCATAACGTGGCTCTAATGGGGAACGGTGCAAGGGATAATGGAGGAGGTTTGTGGACAACTGGTAACAAAGTTTACGTTAGGAGTTGCATGTTTTACAACAATTCAGCACAACTGACAGGCGGAGCGATTGCATTGTACGGGGTGAGCATGGAGAGTTCTCAGTTAATGGTGGTGGAGAACCACGCTGGGGATACTACGAAGGGGGTGGGTGGTGGTCTCTACGTTGATAAAAGTCTCAATTCGGATACGACTTCAAATGTGCGGGCTGATACGTGGTTGTTCTTGTCAAATGATGCTTTCGTCGGAGGATCCATTGCTGCAGTTAAAGAGTCCGTGATCATTATTTCGGGCTCCAATATCACTCGAGATGCGGACAAATTCTTAACGAAGAGCTGGCAAGACCTTTACGAGAACCTTGTGGGTTTTAAGTACGTCGCGGGGCGGGCTCAAAACCGAGTGGCTGTGCAAAAGGGAGATCTCGTCTATCTATCGGATCTAAATACTACGTTTAAGCTGTTTTTCTCGTTTGCAAGCAATGGGTCAGCCGACGCGGGAGGAGGATTTTACGTTAATGCCAATGCGATTTTCTATTGTGGCAACTCGGAACTCAGCTCCAACACGGCCAACGAACGAGGAGGAAGCATGTGTTTATCCAACGGCGCGTTGGCCCGTTTCGAAAACGTCACAGTACAAATGAGTGGTAAGACAAGAGTTTTAGAGTGAAAATTACTGTTTGAGCTAACATTCTTTGATATCCCTTAGTTTCCAAGACTGCTGGGGGCGGAATTTTCCTTGAGACGTCCTCTATATTCCACGCACAGAAGCTGCTGCTCTCTGGGAACTTTGCCGATGACTCGGGTGGAGGAATTTATATGGACACGGGGAATAAAATCTCAGTGGTGCTGAATGATTCAACGATAGAACACAACATTGCACACGGCGAAGGATGCGGTACGAACAGATTGCTACCTTTTGGATTTTAATGTGTTGCCTAACGTAAATTCTTGCGGTTGATAGGAATCTTCGTAGGTCAAGAAGCGGTTTTGGTGAGCTACAAATCCAGTTTTATCGGGAATGGTGGGATAATTTCCGGTGGCAAAAATGAAGGTGGAGGAGCCATTTCCTCTGTTGATGGCGTGGTGAAACTTACGGATTGTGCACTCATTAACAACACTGCGGTGGTTGGAGGGGCCATTAACGTCGACCGCAGCGGCTCAACGACTATCATGAGATCGAATTTCACAGGAAATAGTGCAGATCAAATTGGCGGCGCGATCGCATTGAACGCCGAGGCTAAGGCCACAATAGCGCAGCAAAGCCGATTCACGCTTAACATTGCGGACGCAGGCGGTGCAATCGCTGGGACCGGGACTTCTGTATTAAAACTGACGCTCGTAGTCTTCCACGAGAACCAAGCCCACGACAACGGTGGAGCTCTCTATTTGACGGACCAAGCTAGTGTCACATTGAACAGAGGAGACTTACACAACAACAGCGCCAAGTTGGGAGGGGCCCTCCATTCTGACGAGATGGCGACTGTCAGGATCTACACGTCCAAGTTTATCGCCAATGCGGCTTACACGCGTGGTGGGGCGCTGTACTATGAGTCTATTGAGAATACTACAACGTCGGGGATCACGTGCCAAGGGAACACGGCTCCAAGTGGCGGATGTATCTTTTGGATATCGACGGACAAGAATCTCACGTCTATAAATCCGTGTACATCGTGTTCGATGGCGTCCAATGAAGTGTACGATATCGCCACTAATGCTCGAGACGTTCACGTGATGTGGTGGCCTGAAAACATCACCAGTGGTGTGAAAATCCTGGAATCGCCCGACGAAGAGTCTATTTACGCTATTCCGGCACGGAATTTTACTCTTGAGTCGACGAAAAACCTTTGGCCCCGACTTAAAGCGGTTGATCTCTACGGACAAGTTGAAGTTCTGGACAATCAAACGGAGTGCTACATGACGAACGCGATGTGTAGCGAGCAAACCGAGATGTTAATGTTCTCGCCTTTGACTGTAATCCGCGCTTCAAAGGGGGTCGTCACGTTCCGCGAAGCCGTTTTTATTGCCGCTAACAGGACACCAGAAGAAGGAATTTACACTGCAAATGTGTCATGTACGCTACCTGATCTAGAACCGCGTGGGTTTGCCCAAAGCGTAAAGTTACTGCCGTGTCTGCCGGGATTCTGGGTTAACCAGGGGTAAGGAGGTTCTGGATAAAACTTTTGGACTACTTGTATATTTACTAATGCTTACAACGTATAGATACTGCGAGCGCTGCCCCACAGGCACCTATAGGTGCGTACTCAAACTTGGATAGCTTGAAGATGCACTTCTGACAATTTACTTACCCCGTATATGCTGCAGTTTGGATGGATTTAAGTGTTTTAATTGTCCCTCCGGTGCCAAGTGTAGCCAAAATGTACGGCGAGCTACACAGACACTCGCAGAGGAGCTCGGTACGGCATCACCACGCACACAGGAAGGATATTATCTGTTCTATGCACCAGCATCCAAGCAGGAATCGGCTTGTAAACATCCTTCGCAATGGAAAGAGGAAGACCCATGCAAGAAGCTGGCCTTGAAAGACCCAACAGCGAATTTGTCAGATATTATCCATACCTGCTCCCTTCAGATTGGTTTCGATGTCTACTGGTCTGCTGACCGCCTGTTCTCTTGTCTGTCGGGGAAATCGTTGTACACTTGCGATGTAAGTCGACGTTAGTTTATGGATGTTAGGTAGTTATCTCACTTGCCTTTTGTTGTTGTTCTTTAGGTAAAGGGGGCGTGCCATGCTAACATTTCACTGCAGACGATAGCACTTACATCCTCAGTAAATAATGCATCATGTGCCAGTGGTTATGACCAAGCGATATGTTCAGTGTGTGCTGACGGATTCAAACGAGCGAGTGACAACTCGTGCTTATGTAAGGAGGATCTTCTGGTATTGCTCTTCTGATAACTATTTGACCTGAATTTGTTTTTTTGTCTGTGATTAATAGCCTGCGGTGAGGTGAACGCCCAAGTCCGAGCATCGATACGGTGGCAGAATTTTGTCATTCCTGTGCTTCTACTCGTTGGAGTCGTTTGTGGAATTATCGGCGTAAAGATTTATCTACGTGACCTCACGGAAATCAGTCTACTGGCTAAAGCCGAAGCAGATAGACGGCTGAAACCTTTTAATGCTCAAATTCATCAGAGGAAAACTGTGAAAACGAGCGTGGTGGAACGAGTCAAGAATAAAATCACAGCGCTGTACAAAGAATTCCAGACTCGAAACCAGAAAAAACTACATCTTTTTGGCGTGGAGGTGCTCCTTCCAACCCGAACATTTCCGATAGCTCCGAACAAATTCAAGATCTTCATTGGCTTCTTCCAGATTTTTGGTAATTTTCAGAACTCCTTCGTGGTGAAATGGTCAACGAATGTTCAAAACCTGATGAACATCTCGCAAAAATTCAATCTGGTACTGAATCTTGTGGAATCGTTGGTAATTAGTGAATTGGACTAACCAGCCTGTTGTTTTAGGACCTGGTCGCTATCGCTGGGATCGATTGTGTGGTGACGAAAACGTTTTACTTCGATTTTACGTGAGTGCTTTTGCCTGGGGCTGCTCTTCATCATATTTATCTCTTAATTGTTTCCTTTACGCTGTTTTTGTTTTAGAGTTACCGTGAGCCTTGTCGCCATTGCTCTCTCGGTAATCACTGCGTATTTCTACGCTGGCATGCGCAGCTATCGTGCGAAGCTGCAGTTGATTCCGCGTAACTGTATCACCTGTGGACTTCCAGTGCTTGAAAGTGAAGCTATTCAGAATGACAATGAAAGCTTCAACCCCCTTCGGGTACTACGTGGTTGGTGGGAAACACACCAACGTTTTAAACGCGTCATATCAGGGAGTTCGACATCAAGGGCGAAAAGTACTTCGGAAAACAAGGAGGATCCTCGGCGCGAGCTCGGAATGTCCCAAATTCGCACCGCGTATCTGGGTTTGTTCAGCTCTAAGCATGAAAAGTGTCCGACGAGTCATGTTATCTATGGTGAAATACAAGGCCGCACAATTCGCAGTAACCTTCGGGTGTGGCAAGCCCGAGTTAAACTGCGCATGAATTTCCTCACGTATCGCAACAAATGTTTCAAACTCTACTGCTGGATGGCTGTGTTCTTGTATCCGTCCGTATCCAAGACGATATTGACTATCTACAACTGTCAGGAGGTTGGTGACGTATTTTACCTCGTGGTCGATCGTCGATTGGTGTGTTACAACGAGCAGTGGGCGATATTTGGGATGATTGCTTCGATTGGAGTCGTCGTGTGGGTCGTGGGAATTCCGCTTTTCTTCGGACTCTTAATTTGGATAGCACAAGACCGTGGTGTTGCTGCTCGTGTCTACTTGCTAACAAAAAAAAGCATGCGTGTACAACGGCAAAAGTGGCTCAATGAAGTGAAGGAACAACAGATTGCAGATGGACGGTATGTTCGCGGTATGCACAGCGAACAAGTACAGAACGAAGAGCTGGCGAAATACATGAAGCGGAAGAATTTAAGGGTATGTTACCAGCTGATCAGCGCTGAAAGTACGTTGCATTTAACCTCTTTCTTCCTTTTTGTTTTATACAGGACTCTACAGTTCAAGCTCGACTGGGTTTCATCTACGCTGAATGTAGGAACAAGCCAGCCAAAGCTCAAATTCCTGGATGTGTATAACCTAATTTGCTTATTGTTTTCCCACAGATTCCGACGGCTACTGGTGGTATGAGGCCGTTGATCTTTCACGAAAACTTTTCCTGAGCGGTGTCATCATATTCGTTCAGAACGGGGGTGTGGAACAAATGCTACTTGCTATGTGTGTTTGGTAAGTTTTGCTTTACTTGTGAAGCTGTTTTGTGGTTGGACATGTGTACTAACCATCTTTTTTTTTTCTTTTGTTCACTCAGCCTAGTGACAATGTGGTTTGTGCTGTACTTTCAACCCTACGATGGCTACTCAGATAACCTCGTTGCTAGCATCACCCAGTTGCAACTCTTTTTCACTCTGTGGCTCGGTGTTATGATTCGTCTGAACGATCTCAACGTCGAGTCGATCATCAACGTGCAGCTGCTGAGCTATTTACTCGTCGGATCTTGCATCACGGTCACGGCATTCGGGTTTTATTTGATACTCAGGGAAGGTCTTGCAGAGTCAAGGCGAGTGTACAACGAGGAAGTGAAACAGCGCAAGCAAATACCAAGACTCAAGTTTGAGATTCGCAAGCGATGGTTTCAGGCGATTAACTACGCTTTCTACGAGACACACATGCGGCGGCAGATGAGTTCTACCGATGGGGTCAACGTGCGAGCTATGCTAGGAGCCTGCCACCAAGCAAAACTACAGAAGAAAGAAGAAAAGGAAAGAACTCTGTAATCCACCTACAAGGAAGGCATTCTGCGTAGTACTATAAGTTTCCTCCAAATTGAACATGTACAAACCTGTGAATACATTGGTAGTATATTGATACCGTTCTGGAGTCCACTTCTTCTACAGTCATTGCAAACTGGCCCCTTGTATCGACGCGTCCTAGCGCCGTGAGTTCGGCTGGTTAGACGATGGGCCTCCCCCCATCCCGTAATTGCAAATTTGGCACTCCTGTGTTCTCCAGTGATATGCTCCGTTAATAACATCGAAGCCTACTGCGAATTCAGCGCAATATCGGTCGTACAGGGCTTCCCACTCGCTAAACGTTACGATCTCGTATTGACGAGCAGGTGTGGAGCCAAGACTACAGCAACAACACCAAACAACATGAGTATCAGCCATAAATTCCACACTCCTAGAACAGCAACCGCAACTTACACTTGGGTAGCTTTGAGTGACTGCTCGAGGGAGAACCCGGAGAGGAACATCGAGATATAAGGCGGCACAATCGTTCTCTGATGCGACAAGCACACAAGCTCTGCATTGAGAACTGGTCCGGGAGCGTCATCCCCCTGACTGCGAACAAACTTCCTCCACTTGTTCAGCCACTTCTTCGGCACCAAGAAGTACGTAGCGTACTTGCTTCTTCCGTTCACCGACAAATGTGGGGCCAGTTGCTGTTGTCTGCTTCCGTGAGACTCCATTGGCGAGAACAGACCCTTCGGAAACCCATTTTTCCTCTGTAACAGCTCCAAAAGCTGTTCCGAACCCGCGATCTCTCCGTCGAGTCTGGCCCTCTTTTTTTCCTCGGCCTCCAGCTCCTTGGCCTCCTGTTCCAGCACACAAGACGTACAGTCGACACACGAGCTTAAACTGAAGCCTTTCAGCTCAGGAGCGTACACTGCGATCTCCCTAAACACGTCTCCACTGATAATTGCACGTCGACGGCGACCCACACATTGACTGGTAGGCAGCAGAGCTCCATGGGAGCAAACGATCATAGCTCCAGCTTCCTTCAATGAAGAGCTTGGTGCAATTCGTAATGTCTCCAAGTTATTACCGGTATTGTCCTTCCGTTTAATTGATTGCTGGCGTCTTTGCTGCCTTTTAGAGCGTCGAAACTGCAGTAAAAACTGTTCCAACACTTGGCAGCGCTTCCGGTAGCTGCCAAGCCACGCGCGACTCACGACGACGGATGAAGGGGAACACAGAGCTGCATCCTCAAAGGATCGTACATCACAGCGCGTTAGAATCTCCTTCAGGTGTAGCATCTCAGCGCTGTGGACAACAGCAAGGGACCGTGGCCAATGGTCGGATGTGGCCGGTAGGAAGCTCGTGACGGCGCTAAAACGCCTCGTAATGACGCGTTCGAGTGCGTGTTGGACGCATGGGGTATTGGCAGATAGTGCGCGGCATGTGGAGGTCACATGCAGCACGTCTCGCGCCGAGAGAAGCGAGAAGAGGTGCGCTAAGAGACCGTCTGGAAGGTGCTCCATTACGATGGCTGCCAGAGTATTTTAGGAGTTCTACATTCAAGATAGAAAAATTCTGAAGTAGTTTTAATTTAGAACTTCTAAATAAACTCCTAATTTTTAACCCTTTCGTGGTCAACAGGGGCATTTTTCGCTCTTTGAAGGCCGTGCCAAAAGCTACCACAAAATCGATCACGAAAGAGGGCAAAATACTCTTGTTGACAGAAGTTCAACCTGTGCCCTGTCTACTGAACATGCGCATCACCACCTTTAGTATCTACCAATCGTGTCACCCCTTTCACTTCGGTATATTACGGTATGTGGTCTACACCATTGAAATGTATGCAGTTAAGTGCGATTTGTTGCACTTATGTTCGAGATTACGTCAGCATCATCGTAAGTAAAACGGATAAAATCGTACTTTATGTGCGCTGTTAGCAACGACTGGACCTCAATCATTCCAATACTTATATCAAGATTCTTTCAAACCTCGTTGGCATTGTATTTGATGTGCTAACATGCGAACAGCTTTCACATTCGACGACGACAAGCAGCTTGTCCAGCTCGCCCGAAAGTACGTCGAAACCAACCAGAGGATTGCATGGGCCGACATCGCTCGACGGATGTCGTCTACAGGACACAAAGCTGCCGCGCTTCGCCAGAGACTCCAGTCTCTCTATCGAACATGGGGGAGAGATATCACTCGATTCCCCCCTAATTTCTTTACCGCGGTGCGACGTCCACGTGGACGCCCTCCTCCAGCGACGCGGCGTCTTCGGAGTTTTGCAGTGGATCTGTCGATCCGACAGCGCTCAGAAGTTGTTATACCGATACGAGCGGCAGATACAGCAGCGGTAGAGATCGAAGCGCTACAGCCATCTACACAGCGCCAACGTCGCGCAGCAAACTCTGCATCCCCGCCCTCAGTTCACCATGTACCGGAACCGCCAATTACAAGTCCAGTCAACCCAGGGATGACGCTTCCGGCCCAAGAAGACCCGGCACCATCCAGCCAATGCCCAGCTAACAAACCAACGGGGTTAGAAGAGTCTACACCGCCGGATCGACCGAGTTGCAGCGCTGAATCTGAAGTGCCGTTGCTGTCTCCGTCAATGGCGGAGCAAGTCGTGGCTTCGATATTTGCTGATGTACCACGTGCTACAGTAGCACACGGAGGTGGTACACCGCACCTAAACGTTGGAGAAGTGCTCCCAGCGGGGGTCACGACACTACTGCGAGAGCTCGGAGATATTGATTCCAGTGATGTTTTCTTTGATATTGGCGCGGGCTTGGGAAATATTGTGACACAAGTGGCATTGGCAACAAAGGTATCAAAGGCTATTGGCATCGAGTTGCGCTCTCAGGTCTACAGTGTTGGTGTAGAAAAGATTGCACGGAACTATCTTGGACGCCAAGCTAGCTCAAGAATCGAGCTGTACTGCAACGACATCTCCAGCATTGGCTTCTCGCGCATATTGCCGTTCGAAGCAGCAACTATTGTTTTCTGGAACAATATCTTGTTCGAACCTGCAACGATTGAATATGTGAAGCGTGAGATCAGTGTGATGGCGTCGGTTCGACTTTTCGTGTGTTCAGCACCTATTTGCCCGAGACATCGTGAGCCCTGCTTTTCACAGTGTTGCTTGACGTTTGAGCAATTCAAAGAGGCCGATATTTTGTGTAGTTGGAAAGCGGACCCTCAGCGCGTGTACTTCTACCGGTCTCTTCAACCGATTTGACTGTGTAATTTATATAGTAAAACCAAGATACATACACATTTTAACATGGCTACACTGCATCATTGAACTAGTTGACTCGACTTACAAATAGTTTTTATACTAAATTCAAGATAGATACACCATTTTCAGCCACTTCAGATCCTGCGCATATCTGCAGTGCTTCGCCACCTACATGATACCGCTGATCATCAAGCTACGACGGCCCGGTCGCTCTTGCGTGGGGCGACTTCTTCACGATGCTGGGCTTCTTCGTACTCATCAAGCACATCCGCGAGCACTCC
The DNA here is from genome assembly GCA_030324255.1 of Phytophthora capsici. Lineage (NCBI taxonomy): Eukaryota > Oomycota > Peronosporomycetes > Peronosporales > Peronosporaceae > Phytophthora > Phytophthora capsici. The sequence goes on along the minus strand of CM059362.1, from coordinate 3,120,686 downwards.
AAGTTCTTCATGCTGCAGTTCAACTCGCTGTATCGCCTAGACGACCACCAGAACACACACGAAGCGGATCATCCTGGGCAACATCGCTCCGTGCATGTTCACCCTAATGTTCTTCAAGTGGCTGATCGCTGCGGAGAGAGCGTTAACGTTCATTCTTGTGTTCATCACGGGTGTCGGTGACGGTTTGGCAGAGCAGTGGGTATCACGTGGGGTCGTCACAAGTACAGGACGCGAAGCTTCTTCTCAAAGAACAGGTACACCCGTAGCTGTTAGGGCAGCGCGCGCGTGTTCCTGTCGGGTCTGGTGTTCCATGCTCTGCAGCTCGCGGCGTTTTGACAACTTCTGGCTGGCGTTACTGTTGATGCTGATCCTGCTGCCGACGATGGCGTACGCGGAGGCTACGGCCTCACACACGATGGACACACCACTACTGCTGATCGGATGCGGCGCCATTCTGTACGCAATCGTGGACCTTGTCGAAAGTGCTGTCATCCCCATTAGTGAGGAGAGACTCTAACCGCAAAACTTTTTCAGATCCTGTGTATACTTCTGTTGTTCTCTTCAGTCAACTTGGCTGTGTAATTTGAATAGTGAAATCAAGTTAAATACACACTTCAATATGGCATTATGAATATGTTGGATCGTTGAACTGGTTGACTTATGAACGGTTTATATACTTTATTTAAGATACATACACACGTTTCCATTACAAGTTGATTGAGCGTACAACACTTGAAGGACCACCAGTCACTTCGGGCCCTGGCTCCGAATTGCGCTGTTCAACGCTCGCTTGCTTGAGCTTGTACAGTCGAGAGCTTGTCCGTACCTTGCCCTTACTCGAGAACAGCTTCTGGTGGAGATAGAAGCGATGATACTTCTCCCAGCATGTCCAAGTCTGCTTAGGACACATGTACGGCTTAGAAGTCTCATATACGTGCTGGCAGAGGCAAACACTGTGAAGAACGCAGAAGTCGGTCACCTCTGTCGCGTATCTATCCTCCCATCGGCATACCACACATTGCCGCCGCTTTCGATTGGCATCGGGGAATAACTGTTTCGAGGAAACTGCTGAGCATCGCTTCTGGGGACTACCAAAGCCTCCGTCTTCGTCGGTACCTCGTTTACTAGAAACCCACACTGCGCTCGATGGCGAAATCGCTTCGTCCACCAGCTCTGCTGCATCCAATGAATGCAGATCGTTGTAAAACATGAGTCGTTCGCTTGGGGCCTCTTTCCATTTCCCAGATATCAGTTCCGAGCTGAGTTGTATGATAAAATCGCGGTGGGAATCGCGTTTGTTATCCATTCCAAGAGCTAGCTTGCGTGTGAAATATGCATTCGAACGCGCGACATCCACTAGTGCGAGGCCCAACTTCTTAAACCACTTCTTAAACGAATGTCCATCCGCCAAAGAAAATCTGCTCCGAACTTGATCGAGACGATCAACACCCTGCATGTTTGCGTTGTACTCTTTGATGCATGTTGGAGCCCTGATAGTTTGCTTCTCTGAGCGGACTTGACGAACCACAGTAGTTAGTGTCGAGGGATCCGCATTTGAAATCACCGTAACGATGGAGCTATCGTACCACGAGGCCGCAATTGTGTTGCGGTCAGCTGATACTCCTTGGCGGGAAGTTCCACGGGTGCAATCTTTTTTCTCGAGGACGACGTGCTTGGGGAAATGAGCACTTGACTTTCTGACTGTCCCTCGCCCATACAGACCTTTCAGACGTAATGCATCAAGTAACTGCACGGAGGTGTAGTAATTGTCAGAGTTGACAATGCGCCCCGAACCATATAGTGGACGTACTACTTCCAGCACGCACTGTCGAATCGACGAGGAGACGCCAAGTTCATCACTAAGGGCTTGTGCCTCAACTTGGGTAGTCACACCTGCTAGTCGCTCCGTCATATCACTCTGGCAATGCAGTCGAAAGTTTAGCGAGATCCACGTGGTTGAACAGCAGAGCATGTAGATGCGGAAGTGATACTTCCCAGTAGGTTTCATCGGGTTATAAACAATCAGCGGCTTGCCGTACTTCGATCTGCATGCGACGCTCGCTTCATCTAGGGCTACGTTCCTCCCCACGGCCACGTACTTGGGGCCAGTAACCTTCAGCAGATTGAGAAGTGGACGAATCCTAGCAGCCTGGTCACGGGTGTTGTTAGCCACTTCCATGTTCTGAAAGCAAAACGCGTTTCGAAGCTTCTTGAACCGACTAAGCGGCATCACCGCGTCCAGACTAACAGAGCTCCCTCCAAAGATTGAATCCTCTACCTGCTTCCCCCAATAGTTGCTGTACTCGCCTCTATCCACGAGCTCCATATAGAATAGCACACCTAGAAAAGTCATGATCTCATCCAGCGTAAATGGTTTGCTGAGTGCAATACCATGTACACGAGCATAGCTATTTGTCTCTCCAACCACTTGCTGCCAGAACGAGACCGGAATGTACGCGAAGAAACTTGCTGACGCCGAGTGCTCAAAGAGATGCCTGAACTCGGGAAGCAGCCGCGTTGTAGTAGTTCCATCCGCGTGACAGAATAGGTCTGCAGGCTCTTCACTCTGCTTCTCGGGATCAAAGCGCATGTTCTTGATAGCTTCAACCTCCGCTAGTGTTGTTGGTGGCTCCATTGGTGGGTCAAATAGCTCCATACACTCCTCCATTTGATCAGAGTCACCATCTACTTGAATGGATTCGCCAACGTCAGGTGCGCAGAGGTGGCTCCATCCTACGATTGACGAATTTCGATGTAGGGACCTGTAGTTAGCGTTTCCGCGTTGAATCATACTGAGATTCAAGTGTTCAGCTTTCCCCTGGTACTGCGAGTCAAGCCATTGCACCAAGAACATCGCCCCTTTGATGATCCGGCACACACGGCCCACAAGATAGGCATTTCCTACGCCAGGATACTTGTCCTTCGCTTTCTGCCGTTTTGTCCAGCCTTCCTTCGCTGGTGAGAACGCTACAAGTGTGTTCACGTACAAGGCGGGGATAAGCGGTGGCCGGGCCGGGTTTCTTCGAGGCGTACCAGTTGAAGCTGCTACAGGAAGAGCCAAATCTTGCGTTGCAGCGACTTCAGCACCTACTTCCGTCAAAGTAGCCAAATCCTGTACGGTAGTGCCTCCACCTAACGCAACTTCAGGGGCATCCGAATCCTGTACAGCAGCTTTAGTAGTCAAACCTTGCACTGGGGTGACTTCACCAGCCACTTCCGTCGAAGTAACCAAATTCGGCACTGTAGTCGCTTTTGGGGGTACACAAGCATTATACTCCGAAGGAACGTTTGCAGAAGCACCGACCGAGGTTTCTCGCAATGTCGAAGGGGCCGCAACTAAGCACGGTTCAACAATAGCAAAGGTAGAGTCTTGGGCATCGACCAGTGCTTGAGTCAGACAGCGCTTAGGCGGCGTCTTACTCACCGCAGGTCGGGCGCGCTTCTGTCGAGGTTCAGCGTCGTTGACCTTTGCCTTGTTTTTAGAGCCTTTCGGTCTTCCGCGTTTTCTCTTGAAGGCAACGTTGGTGCTGACAACAGCCGTAGCATCACTTTGAAGGGCTTCTTCAGCATGCGCTGACGCAAGATCCAGTGCTGTGCTATCCGTGGAAGCCGCGTGGCCGCCGTTCACACCGCTCGTTAGCTCAGTCCCCCTCCTTCCCTCTTCGCCGCCGTTTGTGTTGCCGTCAGACACCTCGGTGAGCATATTCTCTTTCCGTATGAAGTCAGATTCTCCTATTGCGATCGCCGTCACGCTTCTGAATTCAAATAGTTAATCTAAGTGTTATACACTTAAAGATTAATATAATAAAATCAAGATACATACCTACTTTGATGAGATGACGGCTTCAATCGTTTCTGGCCACGCCGTGATGTGATTTCCTGTGCTAAGAGCACTCAAATGCTTAGCTAACTTTAGGAGGAAATTACTGTGACTGCGTTTGCAAACGAAAATGCCTTAGCAATTACATCTACAACGCAAAACTTCACCCGGAAGTGCTCTGCCCCGCACAACGGTAAATTTCATGAAGGTACCAGATAATTTACGAGATCTAATCCAGGATCTGCTATTTACGTCATCAACCTGGAGACGGACGTAGCCAATCACGTGCATTCGGCTTGAATGAAGCCAAGAAAAAACATTAATTTGACCCAATCAGAAAATTGTTGATCAGACACGTAAAACACTTCTGTGGTGCATGAAAAGGGGTAAAATGGCCTTTTTCTAAAAAGGACAACTCGTGGGGAGTACAGTGGCGTATGAAAGGGAGAAAAATGCCCCGCTTCATTACTTAACATCTTGACTTGTATACTATACTGGAATCAATAGACTACCTCGTGTTCACGAAAGGGTTAACAACATTGTGATTTAGGGGAAATTGAAAATTTTACATTGCGAAAATGTTTTTTTTTTGATAAAAAACCTTTCTTGAGAGCGAATGTGAGATTGCGCTATAGGTTGAGCTACAAAGTACAAATAAAGGTGATTTACTATTTAACGCTATGACATCAAGTTCCTCGACGCAGTTAGCTCGTATTGCTGATCGCTCTCCTGTTCTTCTACCTCTTGCCTCAGCTAACAGCAATGTACCGCATCGTATTGTGGTCAAAATCCGGCCTACATTGCTGCACTTCTTGGTAAGCAGTCGCTTACAGGTGAGTTGAGAGCTCAAATTCCACTTGATTACCTTCTAACCAACATGTTCCTCTCTGAACCAGTGTATAATTCGATCCAAGGTGCCAATTACAGACGTAGCAGAGCACAGTGTCAACTCCGCTGGAACTGACGCCCAAGTCCTGATCTCCACTGCTGATGGGAACGTGTGGATCGTCATTTTGCCTGGCCATTTGCAGCCTGGAACAGGCGTAGTGGGTCGTCAGTTGCTCCTGGAGCGTCCTTGCAATGGAAGAAACGATGGGTCGGTGCGGTGGTTTTGTCAGCTTCCTGGAGTACAGTCAGTGTCTTATACAGTAGCAGGGTCGGGCATGACGACACTCACGTTGATGACGAGCCTGGTGACGCCATCCACTTTGATCGTGAGTATTCACGACAATCCAAGCTCGAAATTGCAGCGACACCAGTCACTGGAACTTGATGAGATCGAAGCTGAACAGTCTACGTGCGTATTTTGCCTCAATAGTCAGGTGGAGAAGCATACTGGGCTGCTCAAGAGCTTGTTTCCAGATGTGGTGAAACACGCCAGCGTAGCAGCTATTTTACAGGGTGATCTGGATGGTTATGTGCGGTTTTCGCTGGTGGTTTATCCGACACCAAAGGGGGATATTGCGAAGGCCTCTGTGATTCGCAGTGGAACGCTCCTTCAGCTAGGAGAACCAGTCCAAATGATCGTTCCGTTCGCGACGTTCGATCCTTCGGACGCAGATAGTACGGCAGCAGTACCGCAATTGTTCGATGCGTTGCTTGTACTTGGTACTCGAGGCAGAGTCATGGTCGTTGATTTAAAGAATGGTTGTCCCGTGGAGGCTCTTCCTATGTCATTGAAAAAGATGGAGCTTGGACGTGCAGTGCAGTCCTTGGTGTTCGTAAGCAGATTGGCAGTATTCATTTTCTGCTCGAATGGGGTGGCGTTCGTGTGTCGAGTCACATATCTACTTAGAAAGGCTCAATTAGCTGATCCAGAAGCACGAGTTTCCTTCGGCAATGCCTCAAATATTTCTGCAGAGAAGCTGCCTTTTCAACCGGTACGTGGCATCGATTTTTTCTATATCAAACCCTCAAGCATGCTAATGGAGGTTTTCTCTTTAACGTCAGGGCATTGCTCGCTTGGCAACTCACGACGAAGCTTACTGGATGTCGATCTTATATGCCTCGGGACGAATCACAACTGTTGACGAATCTGCGCTTCGCACGATGGTGGCTAGTGCGTTGCCACTGTCTGGGCACGAACGTCCCATTGAAACCCCATTGCAAGAGACTCGGGTTCGCAACATTTTGCAGCGTATCGCGCAGGTTTCCGCCAAGTCAAGTGCTCTGCATGACCAATCGAAGGAGATGGATTATCATCTCAAAAGTTTACACTCTGCTTTGGAATTACTTCGACAAGTAGAAGCTTCAGGTACGTGAAGCAGATCAGTAATTAGTGCGTGGCCGTCTCACCAGTTCTTTTATTGTGGTTTCAGGCGTGGAGTCTGTGGTCAAGTGTGAGTTGAGAGCTTCATTGACAAAAGCTGGAGCTTTCTCAGATCGGCAGGCTGTCAAATTGATGTGCTCCTTACGTTTTGTGAACCTTGAAGCTATCATCTCGCTTGATGACTGGTACGTGGGCAGTTGTTCATTTGTTCCTCATGTAAACGTTCATAATGGCATGGTGTGGATGCAGGTCGCTATGTCTGTACGTACGCACTCGCCAAAGGGCAGTTACGACGTACTCTTTTCCGCTGAACGAAGTTGCGACGCGAAAACAACAGAGCATCATCCTTGACCTAGATACACTTACTCAGCAAGACGAAGGCGTGTTATGGGTATCATGCTCGATGGTATTTTGTCCCTCGACCAAAGGAGTTCAAGAAGATAAATATGGCGAAACAAGAAATCCAGCACTAAAGACGATGGATGTCAAAAATCCTTTGACGTTGACGATTCCATTGCATCAAGATCGAAGGTTTCTACTTGCACAATTGAGCCAGCCGATAGAAGAAGAGATGCCAGCGAGTCAAGTTGCCGTTCACGCTGCATTTCAACAAAACCACGATCCAGTCATGCCTAGCAGGGCGAACTCTGGAGGAAAAGAAGCACCTTCGCTCTGGGCTGGTGGGCAATGGTGGGCTGCACTAGCCCACCATGCACAACAGAACTCATCTTTTGCTGCCTTGTGGTCCAAAATTGTGCCACCAGACGCAACACCGTTGACAATTTCTCCCCCATCGCGATTCGTACTATCCATCCCCTCCTTCTTCGCTGCAGAAGATGAATACGACGATGATGAAGAAGAAGACAACGAAAAAGTTCGCGTCGAGAAAATGCTGTTGTTTCTGCGCCATATACTGGAAATTCCGGTTGAAGAGATTCCGAGACTTCGTCGTTGTTGTCGTACGCAGAATGGGAAATTGTGGACAGTACTACGGGCCTTTTCAGGGAGCCTCATTCTACTGCGCTTCACTCCAGCAGAAGATCAACAACGATCCGTTGATCTCACTATTCAGTGTTCCGATATGGCAGATCTGTCTGCGGTACGTAACTTGGGAACTATTCGAAGTAAAATGCTCCTGAACGTTTTAGCACTTACGATAACTGTACAGATGCGAGCGCTGGTGTTGGACGCGATTAATAATTGGAAGAATGGGGGTCCTCCAGGAATCAGCGATGAAGAACGTTCTGAAGAGTTAGCGCTGGACATGGACGAAGTATTAGAGCCCATTGCTGCTCTCGAAAAACTTCTAGAGGTTCGTAGAATAATGCCTGGCTTGTGTTATATTGTAGTCGTCGGTAAAATTGTGCATCGCTTTGTGATTCCCAGGAACTGAAGTTAACGACTAGAAGCATTGAGAACCCCGACTCGGACGTTTGTACGGATGAAGTGCTGCATGCGCTTTCACAGCTGGCCTACCTAGAGACACAAACACTTACGCTTTACTGGAAGACACGAGTGCAACTCAACAGGACCATCATGTAGAAGCGGGATAACTGAAATGCTATTACCTGTGCCCCGTTTGAAACTATCTGCATGCTTCTCAGAGTTCTTCAGTGGGGAGATGTTGGTCACGCAACGACGCTTTCTCAGACGGTGATGACACCGAGTACAGGCGCTACATGTGAAATTCAACACAAGTCGTTAATCGTAGTCGTGCATCTCTCGCAAATACTGCGTACCTCGAAGTCGCGCGGTGCCCGAGTTGGCCACAACATATAGATGAGAACTAAATAGATAAAGCAATGCAAAGATGTCGTTGTGGCCGCGACCGTCTTCTCTCGCACCCACGGCGACAAGAAGGATGCGACGAGCACGATGACAGGCAGCGCTACGAAAAACACCGAGAACAAACAGCACATCTGGAACCAAAAGTGAGCATTTTCAATCCAATGGACGATAGCAGCAGCTCGAACACTTACTCGTAGGAAGAAGGACCGCTTCGTCGAGGCCTTCTCGTATGAGCGTGTTTCCACGACAGTACTGACAAACCAGCCGAGCACGCACAGCTGCAGTAGACAGATACCCAGACCTGGCCACGAGTCGTAGATGTACAGTGTCGACGCCGGATCAAGCCAAACAAGATACCACATCGCCATCGACAGATAAAGCACTAGAACCGCTACTATAATGCACGAGATCTGGATTTGGCCGTCCAGGGCAACGCTATTGATCGTCCAGCCTTTCGCGATCACCATCGCAAGTAGCAATGTGCCCACACGGACGAAAACTTCGGTGATGTTGGCTGCGTACTTGAAAAACGGCACCCCCAAGCCATTAGACTGGTAAATGGTGAAGTGGATGCAGAGCAGAGCATTGGACAGGAAGAAAAACACCACAACCAGCGTAAGGATCCGCATAATTGGGTGGAATGACTCGCTCCTTGTCATGCCCCGCACTGCCACAAGTTGTGCCACAGCTGCAACTCCCGCCACCAGCGTCATGACGACATATATCGTCGGCATTCCTTGCTGTTGGACAGGTAGTTCACTCCCATCCCCCTGGGTCATGTGGATACTGAACCATGAAGAGAAGTAGTATTTCCGAAAATTGGTTTCCGTGATCTCCGCAAATGACGGTTTGTACTGGTCTCCCCCCGGGACGCATCGAGCGAGCGCCACGTACCAAAATCTTGGTCGTAGATGTTCGTGAATATCTACGTTGAAGGTAAATGGGGTCACGTGGTGGCTGTTGATGGCTGTCACGTTGAAAACACCCTTGGTGTGCTGGGCCGATACTTTGCAGTTGCAGTCGCAGGAGTTGTCAGTCATGATGTAGTTCCAGAAGAGTGCCTCGTCGTCATAGACAGCCACTTGCAGTCCGTCTACATCCGTCTCGATTTCTCCTGTAATGCGCTGCCAGAGGCAGTAAAATGGTTAGTTTGCGCAACAGTTTCGTTCACGTTTCAGCTGTACGAACCCCTGCGATTTCGTCCAAAGTGGGTGTCCACGTGAAGCAGAACTTGCCGATGTACTGGAACTGTCGCCCTACAGTGTACCCTGCAAAGATGCTAGCTTGCACCACGGATAGCAGAGCCACAAAGCTCGACAGTATTAGCAGGAATTGCATCGTGTTGCGATCTTCCTTGGGCAATAACTTCAAGAACGCAAATGATTGGCTGATGCAAATGTGCCAATTATGAAGAAAGTGTAGCCATTATTGAGTTTTTCTTTCCGACACAAGTTGCTTGTTGTTTGCATCTCGGTGGCAGAAGACGCATTTCGTCGTGATGCAATACGTTACACTTGCAAATGTCACTTCACCAAGAAAGCAAGCATCTACCGATTTCTGGCTGGGGGTGCAGATAACGGATATTCTCAAGGCAGTTGGATTTCGGTACAGCAATTAGCGACTGGACTTGGGTTCGCTCGGGGTGGCTCGGAAGTTTTTGGGGGCTTTTTGCAGCTGTGAGTGACGGTTGTATCCAGTTGCAAGTCGAGGTGGTGTTTACAGACCGGAGCAGGCCCCAACTATGAAGTCGAACCCCTTTTAAAAAACTTACAAGCAAAATCACATACCTACACTTGACCGATCCTCACTGCAAGTACTGTTAGAACATCGCAATAGGTAACGGATACATGCACCAACCTGTTTTAAATACTGTACTCTAGCAAGCCCTCACTTCCCATGCAGCAGCTTCCGCGAACGACTTCAAGCATCCATTTTCCGACATGTACACTTCAAGCTAAACAGCTTCAACCTTTGTAAAGCTGGATTTAAACGCAAATACGGGGTGTTTATCGTCTTTTGCGCCGCAAAATGTGCCAAGTTGGCAATGCAAACAAAGGCAATTTGCACCTTGTTGCCTTATCGTCGTCGGTCTCAGACGTCTTTCCCACCAGCTGGCGAGGCAACAGTGTTGCTTGCTCTCGACATGTTGCTTTTTGTATGGGGGATACAGTAGAGACGTCCTCCCATAGTCATTCCAAGTCATTTTTGGCGTGCAAATTGCATTTTCGATTGGCAGCCGTTGGACTCCAACTTGGAGTCAGTTAGCCTTTTGTCAACGGTCCAGTATCAACAGCGTCTGGTCGTGTGCAGCGGCGTTGGAGAAAGCAGTGCGGAAAATCTCCTGTGTGCTTCGTCGCGTGTCGAGAGGGAGTTCGAGCTTTGCCCAGAAGCTGCTCTATCGCAAACTCGCGCGCTACTACGAGAGGGACATCGTCAAAGAGTCCGGTGTCGAGGTTCGCACCCCCTTCCTCTTCATCTTATCCAGTCTATTCGGGCTTGTAGCTAGACACAGGAACATCTATCAGCTCGTACGGGCACGGGAGTGTTGGTCAATCCTTCTCCAGCATGACGGTGCGTCGCACGGAGGAGCTACAGGAGTGGATCTGCAGCGTCACGGCCACATCCAACGATCATGGCGAGCACCTGTCGGTCATGCTACGCGATGGCCAGTTGCTCTGTCTTCTGGCAAACGGTGTAGATCCGACGGCCAATCTCAAGGTGAACAAGCTCAACACGGTTTTCCACTCCAAGGCCAATATTCGCCTGTTCGTCGAGTGGTGCAAGAAGCAGGGGCTGAATGAGGGCGAGATTTTCCAACCCGACGACTTATTGGACGCAGGGGCTGACTTTACCACAGTATTGGAGACGCTCTCCATCCTCTTCGACAGGTTCGGCACTATTGGCTACACTGGTGAATACGAGGAGGACCCCGTGTCAGATGCAGAATCAATGACATCCACTGGCAGTTCTCAGGGACCATCCCCCGTCAAGAAGGCGAACAGCAACAACAAGCTCTCAAATTTCATGAAAGGTGGATTTTTATCAAGGAAGAAAAAGTCAAGTAAGAAGGTGGTGGACAAATCCCCACAGGGGACTCCTCCATCCACGCCACCGCCAATGTCTCCACAGGTGGGAGGGGGAATGATGTCGCCGTCAGGTTCTCCACCCTCGCCATTGGAACCGCCTCCGCAAAAAGACACCAGGAGCGACAGTGGAGGTGCCAATGCGAATCGACTGAACGCCTTCCTGAGCCAAGTGCCGGCTTCGCACGGATCTCCATTGACGCATGTCGAGCGCCCATCTGGTCCGCCCAAGAAGACCAACTCTGTGAGGAAACCACCGGCACCCAAGCCAGCACCCAAGCCGCAGCCTACTGTCAGGAGACCTCCTTCGCCCAAGCAGCCTCCAAAGTCGGTGCCAACCGGCGGGAATGCTCGCAATAAGTTCGCGGCCTTCATGAAATCCAATCCGCCGGCTGTCGAGCCGACACCTGGTGTGGGCCCATACCAAGGGTCTGGTGGCTCAAACCTCTCCGCTTTCAAATCGTCGGTCTCTCCCACTGCGGATTCTAAGTCTTCCCCGCCCAAGTCTGCACCTGTCCGGGGTCGCGGTACGTCAAGCGACCAGTTTGCACAACGCAAGGCAGTGTTTAATCAGGGCAACAGCAGTCCCAAGCCAGACATGCCTGCCCCCGCTCCGCCAAAGCCAACCGTTAACACAGGAGGAGGCAACAAACTGAATGACTTCATGAAGAATCAGTCGTCTGCGTCCCCTGCATCATCGACGAAACCTCGCTCCCAGAGTAAACTGGCTGCTTTCCTGGCTACGACGAATTCAATTCCGTCGATTGCGACGACGCCGTCCGCTGCTCCACCCAAACCGACATTCGGCTCGTTTAACCCGTTGAAAAACTCCCCGGCCGATGGTAGATCAGCTCCGAAGCCAGCATTTAATGCAGCACCCGCTGCGCCGATGCCGTTTAAGCCGCGTCACATGATTGAGCGTTCGACGGGCCGCGGTAATTACATCCGAAAGCGCCAGACGTACTGGGTGCCTCCTAAGCGTCGTCGCAGCAATTTCAGCTTGGAAAAGAAGCGAAAGGCTTTTATGAACGAGCAACTTGAGATTAAGGAGGAGCAGCTCCGACAACAAGCTGCAGGTGCAAGCAACAAACAGAACCTGATTGTGCCGGGAGTTCAGTGCTACATTCCAGACAAAGAGGAAGTGTGGCTACTTTCTGAGATTGTGGACTACAATGATCGTCGAAAAGAGGTTACTATTACCGCTTTTCTGGACTCAGGTGACTCGGAACAACGCGTAGTTGACCTCAAAAACCCAGAAGTTATTCGTGCTGTTGCTGGACCGACAGCTACCGAGGTGGAATCTCTGCCGGTTGCGATTCTTCACGATAATCCCGAGGGTGTGGAGGACATGCGCCTGCTTCGGTACTTGAACGAACCTTCGATTCTGTTCAACTTAAAGCAGCGTTTCGCTGCCTCGAAGCCGTACACGTATACGAATGACATCGTGATTGCAGTAAACCCGTACAAATGGATCGAGAACCTATACGGTGACCACCTACACGAACAGTACCTGAAGAAGCCGCGCGATTCGTTGCCTCCCCACGTTTACTCGACATCAACAGCTGCCTACAAACACATGAAGACTAACGAGATGAACCAGAGTATTCTCGTAAGTGGTGAGTCTGGTGCTGGTAAGACGGAAACGACCAAGATTGTGATGAATCACTTGGCCAGTGTGGCTGGTGGCCGCAAGGATAAGACCATCGCTAAGGTCATCGACGTGAACCCGCTTCTCGAGTCTTTCGGTAACGCCAAGACGACACGTAATGACAACAGTTCGCGCTTCGGTAAGTTCACGCAGCTGCAGTTTGATGGCCGTGGTAAACTGATTGGCGCCAAGTGCGAGACGTACTTATTGGAGAAATCGCGTGTGGTGTCGATCGCTGAAGGTGAACGAAACTACCACATTTTCTATCAGCTTCTGGCTGGTCTATCCAGCCGTGAGCGAAAGGAGTTCGGTCTTGACCCTGAGTGCCAGTATCAGTATGCCGGTTCCCTTGCGGAGATGCAGATCCCTGGTCTAGATGATGCCAAGTGGTTTGCTAGCACGCAGAAGTCGCTGTCCATCATTGGACTGGATAGCAGCGCGCAAAATACGCTCTTCAAGATTCTGGCTGGTGTTCTCTTGCTTGGTGAGGTCATGTTTGACAAGAGCGGTGAAAATGGTTCCCGCATTTCGAGTGGCTCGGCTCTGTCTCAGGTCGCGAAGATGTTTGGTCTACCTACGACGCGAATCGAGGAAGCGCTGTGCAACCGCACGGTGATCACTCGTAATGACAGCGTGACGGTGCCACTTGCTCCTATTGAAGCGGCCGAGAACCGTGATGCGTTGGCAAAGACTATTTACTCCAAGATGTTCGACTGGATGGTAGTGAGAATCAACGAGGCTATCAGTACGGACGATAGCCGTATCAAGGGCCAAATTGGTGTGCTGGATATTTTCGGTTTTGAGGACTTCGTTCACAATGGTTTTGAGCAGTTTTGCATCAACTACGCAAACGAGAAGTTGCAGCAAAAGTTCACTACCGACGTGTTCAAGACAGTCGAGGACGAGTACATCCGTGAAGGTCTGCAGTGGGATCACATTCAGTACCAGGACAACCAAGGTATTGTTGAGGTGATTGAAGGTAAGATGGGTATCATCGCCTTGATGAACGACCATCTGCGTCAGCCGCGCGACACTGAGGAGGCTTTGGTCAACAAGATTCGCACGAACCACCAGACGAAGAAGGGCGGTGCGGTCAATGAAAGCATCGATTTCCCCAAGGTCAAGCGTACGCAGTTCATTATCAACCACTACGCTGGTTCAGTCACGTATGAGACAGTGGGTTTCATGGAGAAGCACCGCGACACGTTGCAGAAGGACCTTCTGGACTTGATCCAGCTCAGCAGTCTTTCACTGCTTCCGGAGCTTTTTGTAGACAGCGAGGTTGTGACGGAAGGTGGCAGTGGTCGTGGCAAAAAGGCACCAAAGAGTCTCGGCTCTCAGTTCAAGACGTCATTGGCGCAGTTGATGGACAACATTAAAACGACCAACACGCACTATGTTCGCTGTATCAAGCCGAACTCGAACAAGAGTCCGACGGAGTTCAACAAGCGTATGATCGTGGAGCAGTTGCGATCGGCTGGTGTTATCGAAGCCATTCGTATCACGCGTTCTGGTTACCCGAGTCGTCTGACCCCGAAGGAGCTAGCCACTCGCTATGCTATCATGTTCCCGCCGTCCATGCACAGCAAGGACGTCCGCCGTACGTGCAGCGTTTTCATGACGTCGATCGGTCGCAAGTCGCCTCTGGAGTACCAGATGGGTAAGACGCTGATCTACTTCAAGAATGGTGTTATGGAGGAGCTGGAAGCCATGAAGTCCGACTTCATGTACTACGAGGCGCGCACCATCCAGCGTATCGTGCTGGGTTTCTTGGAGCGCCGTCGCCTGCGCAACAAGATCAGTGCTGCCATTGTTTTGCAGTCGTATGCGCGGATGTCTCTGGACTACAAGGAGTATCACTTCCAGCGTCGTGCGATCATCAAGATTCAGCGTGGTTGGAGGAGGTACAAGGCTGTTCCGGTTGAGCCTGAGTACAACTCAGAGGAGGAGTACAATGGCGGTGGCCAGTGGGTGGACGAGATGGATGATCTAGATGACTCGGATACTGACGAGGGTTTTGGCGACGATCCTGCTTCGGTGCGTGCTGGACGTGGTAGATCGATCGCGGACCGGATGGAGTCATTCAAGGTGGCTCACTCGGGTCGCCGTGGCAGCGTGAAGCGTCTGAACGAGCTTTCGCAACGCGCCAAGAGCTTCATGAAGACGCGCAGTGGCAGTGGCAGCACTTCGAGCTCGAGCGGTATCTCTCTGGAGGATGAGAACTCGATGCTCAAGATCGAGAATCGCAACCTGAAGTACGATCTGGAACTGATGCGTGAGCAGTGCATCGAGCTGCAGGCCATCATCCTGGAGATCAACAAGAGCCGCAAAAGGTGAAGTGGTGTTTGTACAGCGGTGCTCCGACCCTAGTTGCGTTCCCAGCAGCCAGAGGACAACAGTTTTTAAGTAAACGCCGCAAGGCGTATATCTGTAGCGAAAGACGAGAACAAATTTCTCTTGCAAACATGTGAAAACGTTGAGTAGTTTACATTCGTGTTGTTAGTTTCGGTCTTGGTCTGGTCGAGTTTTGTCGAGAAAGCGCGGGAGAGAACATGGTCCATCAGCAGATGGATGCCATTCCTTCGCTGTGAGTTACACAGGGGACTTGAAAACTTTTGTGTGGCTTCCAACATCATCTCCATCAGAGCTTTGTCTTGCAATACTGTAGGGCTCGAGTTTTTCGAAGAGGAGGTGTCAGGGGATCGAGAGTTCGCGGCACACTGCCGATAAGTCGGTGTAGATGGCATTACTGATGCCCGACATCAATCTCCGCCGTGCTAAGCGCCACCTCGAGGTTTGTTTTGCGATGTTGTACTGTATTCACATCGCAGTTTTTGATGCTGATATTTGTTGCCGTTGGTCGGTTGGTTATGGCCACTTGTAGCGCTACTGGCACAAATTGCTTGGTGGAGATCGGCCAGGAGAACGCAGACGCTTGATATTTCGATCCAAGTCCGTTGCGCAGACTAAGACTGAAAATGCAACTCCCACCACTGGGATCAGTTCCGTCGGGGTCGCACCACCAATTCAAAATCTAGAGTCTGACCCGGAAATGGAGGCCAACATCGAAGAGGTTGCTCGTGGCAATGATAAGCGGGGTGTCGAACTTGATTGTGGGTCATTGGCGGTGCAGCACGCGAGTTGCAACCAGGAAACCGAATCGGGAGTTGTTGTCGACGGAAAGGATAAGAAATACCACCAAGAAGTGAATCAAGTGGTCCTTGCCACCGCTGGTGCTGCAGTCGATGAACCAGAATGCAACGAACCCGCCATCACTGGCGAATTTTCAAAGCTCGAGTCGCAACAAGCTCCGACTTCAACGAGCACAACTGGAACTTGTTCGTCGAGATCCGCTATCTCCGTGCCATCTTCTCGAACCAAGTCGGTTGACGTCGGCAAGCCGCCATTATCCCGTGGCGTCAAATACTTGAACAACATGCCACTACCAAATGGCAATTCGCGAGGCCAAGGTCAGTTGTGGGCATTTTTTTCTTGATCGTGCGTTATGTTGACTCTTGAAGTTGAAATGAATTAGGGCCGACACTGGGTGCGATGTTGCAACGTATTCACCTGAACGACGGAGACGTGAGTGAGCTAGATTTCTCGGCTCTTGCGCAGCATAACAAGCGACTGGGAGCTGAGGGATGTGCTCTTGTCGCTCGTTCTTTGACGACTAACCACACAGTTCGGAAGCTCTTCATTCGGGATCACGCCATTGGAGACGACGGTGCGATTGCTCTCTCGAAGATGCTGTGCAACAACGCAACTCTGGAGTACTTGGATCTATACGGCAACAATATCGGCGATCGAGGAGCTGAGGCACTTGCTCAAGCACTGTACGGACACGACTCGCTGAAGCATTTGCGCGTGAGGGGTAACTTGATAACGGATCGTGGGGCTGGGGCTCTTGCCCAGGCCATTCGCTGCAACTGCACGATCAAGTCTTTGGAGCTTGTTCACAATCGGATCACAAAGGTCGGAGCTCAGGCACTGCTGGAAGCTTTAGATGTCAACATTCACCTGGAGACTCTGGACTTAAAGGCAAATCCTGTGCCCGAGTTTGTCACGAGTCAGCTTGCTGCTGCACTAGCACGCAACCGTGCCGAATCGCTGATTCTTGAGTCTCAAGCTGCAGAAAAGAAGGCAGTGAAAATAGTGCGAAGAGCTAGTGGCTTGGAAACTGAGGATGAAGACGACAGCAGCAGTGATAAAGAGGATGACGATGAAGGCTGGGAAGAGGACGAATGGGAAGATGATGACGGTGATAGCGTGTCGAGTGGCTTTCTAAGCTGCTCCGGTGTCACAGACATTCCATTGAGTAGCAGTGGGTTGTGGATTTAACACCCCAGATATTACCTTCGACCGGCACGATAAAACAAGTTGTAGAAAGTAAATGTGAAGTTACGTACTGCTTCAAGTAGTACTTTGAAGTAATCCCTAATCGTGCAACCTGCTAGGTTTTTGATCAGCAAAAGAAATTTATGTTGTCCCCAAGCACTTCGTGACATTCGAGATCTGTCACCTTTGCAACTTTGTCAATCAACAGTTGATGGTCTGGAGCCGCAGGGGTTCCCCACATTTCTCGATAATTGTCCTTGACCAGTTTGTGTAGCTCCCAGTCGATTTTGTCTTCAGCAGGTTGAGCGTCATATAACCCGAGATGCGTCAGTGACTCATCACACCACTCGTTCTTTGTTGTCGATGTCATTCCGAATGGCGAGAAAAACTTGTGCACGCGACGTACTGTTTGTGGTGGACATCTCACAAAGTTGTGTGGCGTCAGAAGTGAGCTTGATTGGCTTGTTACTGCTTCCCTTTGCGAATCTTCGCTAATTAGTATCTCCCAGTTTGTCGTATCGTGCACGAAAGCAGGCTCGGGAGGAAATGCGGGCGTGGTCATCGAAAGTGTTGCAGCATGCAGGTTCTGCCAGTACGCCAACGGTGGAGAAACCAACTGATGATCCGAGGATCCTGTCTGAGGACTCTTTTGACCGCGCAAACTTATCACCATATCGTCAAACATCGGTACGCTGTTCGTCGAGTTGCTCCTGCTCGCAGCAGAAGCAGGGGTAGCGAACAGCAACCGTGGGTTCGTGAAAATGTCGTAGTTAAAGCGGACGTGCTTTCGAAGACATTTGTCAACAAAATTGGGAGAATTCACCAGTGAAGTATCTATCATGTTGCAGCTTTCCAGCACAGACACTACGTCGTACACACGGCGCTGGACGTCACTGCACGCCATCTCCGTCGTAAAACCTGGCACCACTGTGATAGCTTTTTTTGCTTCAAAAAGACGGTCGCTAATAGTAGACAATCCCACTCCATTATGATCTTGTTGAAACATCAGACCCAAGAAGCAAACCGTCATCGTCACCAAGCACGGCCACTTCTCCAGTATTCCCTGGTCCTCGAAAATTTTCACGAGAGCTCTATCTTCTTCCACAATACCGCTTCTCATGGATCGGTGAGACTGCCGAAAGCTCACCACCACCTGTGTCGCGGTTGTTTTCATCCCTTCTAGATGCTGCACCACCGCAGCCCCACCATAGTACTGGAAGTACTCTCCCTTGGCGTTTCGGGACCCATTGTATCGCGTACGTTTGATCACTCCGATGCCTGTAGTCGCAAACGTTACCATAACAGCTCTCCACCAATTTGCGCAACAATATACCTTCCAGCACGTGTAACACATCGTAAACCCGCCTTTTCCTCGGTACTACGCAGCGAACATCAGGACAGGATAAAGCCATCTACATGTACTCGCGAGAATGCACGCCCTACCCTTCATCTTGTAGATTTCACTTGTCGGGACAAGGATCGGGAACACAGGGCCAGACACAGAACACTGCAGGCTCTCATGCTCCTTGAAGATCTGCAAAACTGTATGCGTTCTGAAAAAACAAAACAAAGGGCTTTACATCAGTCGTCACCTATGACAAGCTCTTATTAAAACTTACATTTCCCCCAGGCTCTTCGCTGTGGCGAATCGTTCTTGGATGCTATTCGAAATGGCTACTGGCAGGCTGCTCACAGCACGTACATTGTTGCCTGACACTGTATTGACACAATGTTGGCGTTTGCGCCGCTTGATTGGTCGCTGGGGAGCTTGCTCTGCCTTGACAGTCACCTTTGGGGTGGCCGTTTTGGTGGACGAGAAGCGCAACTTGCGCCGGTGTGCGGGTTTGGCCTTCATTCACTTGCGTCCGATCCGGCAATTTCAAAAGTGAGAACTTCAACCGATCAAATCTTTGCAAAAGGCAACTTTTGCTGAGAGCCCTGTCGCTTTAGACACATAACGCGTTTTTTATTGTCAAGATCAAGAATTGCTATGACAAAGCATTGTTGCAAAAATAGTGTCTTCATCCGATTTTGTGAGCAGCTCAGGAAAGCTTCAAGGCGAAACCCCTCCTCATCTCAGCATGCTTTTCCGTGGACTATTTCAAGCAGCTAGTGCGCCGCATTCCGGTCTCCTCGCTGCATTTTGCCCAGTGAAGCTTCCACTAGGCACTCCCTCTCACCTTTCTGTTTGTGTTTGGCTGCAGCAGTTCGTGACAAAGTGATCCATGGGTGAAGGTACGGCGGGGCATGGCGGGGACTTCCGCGTGGTTCACTTAAACGATGCGCATCGCAATACCGAAACGGGATATTGCAACAACTTCATTGTGACATCGAAGTATACGGTCGCAAGTTTCCTGCCCAAGTTCCTCTTCGAGAGCTTCCGCAAACTCTCCAATCTCTACTTCCTCATCATTTGCATTTTGCAGTGCATCCCTCAAATCAGTAACACCAACGGCAACCCTTCGACGTTGCCACCTCTGCTGTTCATTATCACGGTGGACGGCGTCTTTGCTATTCTCGAAGACCACAAACGTCACCAAGCCGACAATATTGCCAATGCTAGTCCGACGCTGGTTTTAGACCGCGATACGAAGACATTTAAACACGTCACATGGGCTGACGTTGTCGTAGGAGATATCGTCAAAGTTGTAAACCGTGGGCTGGTGCCCGCAGATATGCTTGTCCTCGCGGTAAGTGAACTCCCGAACCAACCGCCGTGTGGCATTTGCTACGTTGAAACCAAGTCGTTGGATGGAGAGACCAACATGAAAGTTCGTTCTGCGATGGAATGTACACTAGCAGATATGGGCTCTATCGACAACTTGTTCGGGATGAAAGGTGTTATTCGATGCGAGCACCCGAACAATGCGATCAATAGCTTCCAGGGTGTGCTGGAGCTCGAGGGAAAGGAAAAGGCTTCTATTCCATACGAAAGTATCATCCTCCGAGGTTGTATTATTCGCAACACCGAATGGGTGCATGGCGTGGTCTTCAACACTGGCAAAGACACGAAGATCATGATGAGCAACTCGGCACCTCCGTCAAAAATGAGCTCGATGGATCGATCTATCAACCAGTACACAATCGTGTTACTGGTGATCTTGATCGTGTTTAGTGCCGTCGGTGCTACCGGTGCAGTATCGTGGAAGTCAAGCCACACATCCGTGTGGTACCTCGAGATGGATGCGTCCGACAACAGCGCCTTCGTGGACTGGCTCATTATGCTGTTCTACTACCTGCTTCTCATGTACCAGTTTGTGCCTATTTCATTAGCTGTCTCCATGAGTATGGTTAAGTACCTTCAAGCCCAGTTTATCCAGTGGGATACGAACATTTACCACCCAGACACGGATACCCCGACACTGGTGCGCTCCATGTCACTCAATGAAGAGCTCGGGCAGATTTCCTACATCTTTTCCGACAAAACTGGAACGCTTACGTGCAATATCATGGAGTTCCGGAAATGTTCTATCGGTGGTGTTTCTTACGGTAATGGAACCACGGAAATCGGGCTAGCAGCATTACGACGTGCCGGAAAACCTCTTCCAGATATGACAGCGCAGTCTAAAGGCCCCAAGGTCCCTTACGTAAATTTCGATGGGCCAGAATTATTTAACGACATGAAAGGAAACTCGGGATCCGTGCAGCAAGGACGAATTGATGCGTTCTTCACGCATCTTGCAGTGTGTCACACTGTTATTCCTGAACGCCACGAGAATTCTACAGAAGTTACTCTCTCAGCTTCATCGCCTGATGAGCAAGCTCTCGTGGCAGGAGCTGGTTATTTTGGATACGAATTCGTGAATCGGTCGCCTGGTATCGCGCATGTCAAAGTTCGCGGCACCGTTCAGAAGTATGAAATGCTGGATGTGCTGGAATTCAACAGTACAAGAAAGCGTATGAGCACGATCATCCGTCATCCCAATGGTCGGATTTTCTTGTACTCCAAAGGAGCGGATGTGATCATTTACGGACTATTAGCACAGGACAAAGAACATGAATCTACTTCATACTTGCTCCAGGAGATAACCCGCCGTCACATCGATCAATATGCAGAAGATGGTCTTCGTACCCTTACGATTGCGGTCCGTGAAATCGAGCCTTCGCATTACGCTGAATGGGCAGCACGCTTCCACGATGCTCAGAACAATTTGAACGAAATTGATAAGCGCAAAAAGGACCTGCCAAACGCGATTGATGAATGTATGAATGAAATTGAGTGCAACTTGGAACTACTGGGAGCCACTGCAATCGAAGACAAACTCCAGTCTGGTGTCCCGGACGCGATTGCGAACTTGGCATGTGCTGGAATCAAAATCTGGGTACTCACAGGCGACAAGGAAGAAACTGCTATTAACATTGGTTTCGCCTGCCAGCTTGTGACGAATGATATGAAACTTTTCATCATTAACGCGAAAAATGCACCGACCCCCGAGGTACTAGAAAGCACCTTGAGAGATGAGATTGGCACTCGAGGTGCTGATGTCACCGTTTACATGGCTTCACCACCGGCTACTCGAGGTGAACTACGAGATCTAGCTCTTGTTATTGATGGTGAAACGCTGATGTACGCTCTGCGGGGGACGTGTCGTCCACTGCTGGCTGAGTTCTCTCAGTACTGTAAAGCTGTTATCGCATGTCGTGTGTCTCCTGCGCAGAAAGCCGAAATGGTTGCATTGATAAAGGAGTACGTTCCTGGTGTCCGAACACTTGCTATCGGGGATGGCGCCAACGATGTATCCATGATCCAAGAAGCACACGTTGGCGTTGGAATTTCAGGTCAAGAAGGTATGCAGGCTGTGAATTCGAGTGACTACGCTATTGCCCAATTTCGTTTCTTGCAACGCTTGTTGCTCGTTCATGGGCGTTGGAACTACCGACGAATGGCGCAGTTGGTATTGTATATTTTCTACAAGAACATTCTCTTCACCGCAGCTCAGTACTGGTACACCCTTCTGTGTGGATTCTCGGGTCAGAAGTTTTTCCTTGAAAGCGGCACGCAGCTGTACAATATCGCACTCACGGCAATTCCAATTGTTGCGGCCTCGATCTTGGACCAAGATGTAAACGATGAAGTGGCCATGGCCTTCCCGAAGCTGTATTTCACAGGACCACGCGATGAAGATATCAACACCCGTATTTTCTCTCTCTGGGTCGTCGGTGCAATTGCAGAGAGTATCATTATCACATTTATTACGATGCACAGTCTGCAAGCTGCTGGGTTTGCAGGAGGAAGTCCCACAATGTGGCTGGAGGGCTTCATCGTGTTCACTTTGGTCGTATCCATCGCCAATGCCAAGCTGTTTATGTTCCAGAACAGTTTCTATTTCTTCAACTACTTCCTGTATTTCGGTTCACTACTAGTGTGGCTCGTGGTTGCGTTGGTGTGCAGTCACGTCGCTTTTCTCGCGGATCTCACCTGGGAGCTAATGCTCGAGCATGCGTTCGGCCTGACGTCCTTTTGGTTAATATGGTTGTTCGTTCCAGTGGCTGCACTGTCGTACACGCATCTGCTCAATGGCGTAAGATCGACGTTTTTCCCAGAGTATTGGCAACTTGCAAAGGAGGTCATCAAGTTCAACCTTGATCGAAAACTTCTGCAATGGAATGACAACAGCAACGCGTCTGTAGCAGTTCCTGCTCGACTTCCTCATGCGATAAAAGTCGCAAAGAAAAGTGGTTCGGTCATCCCCACTGATGGTCGACAACTGCAGCACCGTACAACGATGCAGAAAGCATATCATGGTTTTGCCTTCTCTAAAGACGGCTATGCGGGGGCCACAGAGACTCGATTGCTCATGAGTCGCAGCTCCATCACAAGTATAACATGAGTGAATTGAGTGCAAGGTTAGGATCTAGTTGCATTTTCACGAATACATATACATGTACACAAAAGCTGTTCTTGAAGCCATTTTTATGATAAATTCCTCTTTGCCAATGGCAAAAACACAAATATTATTGCAAATGTAACAATAGTCACTCACGTTCCACCATCGAAAAGCTACGGACGCGAAGATGCTGCGCGTGTCTTCTCTATGGCGAGGCTTAACCTCAGCGCCAGTGCGTCGTCGCACCATCCTCAATCGCTTTGCACTACGTACATTCAGCTCTCAAGATGGCGAAGACGACGACGAAGACGACGAGGAACTGGAGCTGGACTGGGATGACCTCGAGGACTTGGACGAAGCGTGGGAACTAAACGTCGAGGGCGACGTGGCTTCTTCTGGTCGCCGCAAAGTGGAGGAACATGTTAAGCGGAAGGTAAGTGTTCGACGCGCACAGCACTCCAAGCGCCGCTTTGTGGATCGCATTCGCGTTAAAGCCACGGGCGGCCACGGAGGCAACGGATGTGCCAGCTTTTTCTCCGAGTCAGCCACGCGCAAACGACCCAATGGTGGACACGGTGGAGCTGGAGGTGACGTGGTGATCGAAGCTAGTGACAAGATGCAGAACTTGGGAAATGCCACGCACCACTTTAAGGGCGGGGCAGGCACTAACGGCATGCGTACGGGTGCTCGCACTGATAGTTTTCACCTTGCTTTAGTGATACTGACCGATGTTTTGATTGAGTTGCGTCTATAGCTAATGACTCTGCCGGTAGAAGAGGCAAACATTGTCATGTGAAGGTGCCGTGCGGCACGCTAGTCAAGCGGGTGGAGCGCTATGA
Source organism: Phytophthora capsici (assembly GCA_030324255.1). NCBI lineage: Eukaryota > Oomycota > Peronosporomycetes > Peronosporales > Peronosporaceae > Phytophthora > Phytophthora capsici. The sequence continues at coordinate 3,097,073 of CM059362.1, read as the reverse complement.
ACGAGAACTGGATAACGGCGAGTGGGAGATTGTCGATAGGATGGAGGTCGTAGCTGATTTAGACAAGCCTGGCGCTTCGTTCCTTGCTGCCAAGGGTGGCAAACCTGGACTGGGCAACCGGATTCTGGCGGGCAAGACGACGAAGTTTGGAAGTCTACGCAAATTCATGCCTGAGAACAAGACTACGGGATCGCCTGGTTCGTCACAGTACTATGAACTGGAGCTTAAGACGATTGCCGATGTGGGCCTCGTGGGCTACCCCAATGCAGGAAAGTCTACTTTGTTGAGTGTGCTTAGCCGTGCCACACCTGAGATCGCTCCTTACCCGTTCACGACGCTTCACCCGTACGTTGGTATTGTGGAATTCCCGGACACCTACCGGTTGAGTGTGGCTGATATTCCCGGGCTTATTGACGGTGCGCATCGCAATGTTGGTCTTGGTCACGATTTCTTGCGTCACATCGAGCGTACAAAGGTATGTGAAAAGTGCATTCGATTATCAAGTTTTTGTCTAACTGAAGTGCTGTTAGATTTTGATGTATGTGCTTGATACGGCGGGTTCAGAGGGACGTGATCCCATGGAAGACTTTACACATCTTCAGAGAGAGTTGGAGCTATATGCACCTGGGATCTCGTCACGTCCTTCCCTTATCATTGCTAACAAGATGGATGAAGAAGGTAAGTGCGAGCTCCATTTAATATGATGCATATTGCTCGACTTGCTAGAGGGTTAAACTTGTGTGTGGTGCAGGTGCTGAAGACAACTTCCACAGGCTGCGTAAGTCTACCGATCTTGCCGTGCTTCCAGTCAGGTAACACACCAACGCTTCACATCCTGCCTACCTCACTCTCACTTTTTTTTCGGTTGAACTGTACAGCGCACTTCACAAGGTTGACATTGATACGGTAGCACGCACGCTCCGCTGGATGATTGAGAGCTACAGCAAGCTTACCACGTCCTCATAGAAAGAGTGTTACCTTTTCGGCTTTATACTCAGCAACACGAAGGGGCCGATATGCCTGATGTCATCGTCAATTTTGTCGTAATTTTTTGGTGTGTGTATTAATAAGGTGCGTTCTTCTTTTCAGTTTTTAAGACTGACTTCACAAGATGAATCGCTATGAAATTCTGGACCGGGTCGGTGATGGAGCTTTTGGTGAAGTCTCACGTGCCCGCAGTCTCAAGACACAAGAGATCGTGGCTGTGAAGAAAATCAAGTCGCTATTTCCCACGTGGGAGGAGTGTCTTCAGCTTCGTGAACTAAAGTCGCTCCGTGTGCTACGTCACGAAAACATTGTGCTGTTGAAAGAGGTCATTCGAGATAAAGAGGAGCTCTACTTCGTCTTCGAGTATCTGCACACGTCGCTTTTTCGAGTGATGAGGAACCTCAAGAATCATGGAGGAAGCAACTCAACTGGTGCAGGGGGTGAATCGAATTCCAACTCGGAGTCATCACCACCGCCACATCCTTGGTTCTCGACTGCTCAAGTACGTTCAATTATGTTCCAGCTCTTCAGCGGTCTCGCGTACATGCACAAACACGGCTACTTTCATCGTGATATCAAACCTGAAAACCTGTTGTGTCACGATGATACTCTTAAGATCGCAGACCTAGGCCAAGCACGCGAGATCCGATCAAGGCCGCCATTTACCGATTACGTCTCAACTAGATGGTACCGAGCACCAGAGCTGTTACTTCGCTCGTCATCTTACAATAGCCCCATCGACTTGTGGGCCTGTGGGTGCATTCTGGTTGAATTGCTGATCTGTACGCCACTGTTTCCTGGTACGTCGGAGGCTGATCAGTTCTACCGCATATGCAAGGTTCTTGGCTCGCCGACGAAAGAGACGTGGCCTGAAGGAGCAGCAATGGCCTCTCAAATGCAATTCCGACTCCCAAAGTCTGCTCCTGTGTCCTGGAAGCGGTTTCTTCCTAAAGGAACACCCTCCTCTGCGGTTCAACTTGTACAAGACTTGCTGCAATTTGACCCGAGTCGACGGATTACAGCAGCACAGGCCCTCCAACACCGCTTTTTCGAGCAAACCATGACACGACCGACACTGACAATCACCCCGTTGGTGATGCCTGAGGAAGAAGTGCCCGTGCTGCCAATTCGAAGTGAATACAAGGCGACAAGAGGATACTCAAGCTACACAGGACGGTCGAATCTGTGTACGAAAAAGTCGGACGAAGTTCCAGTGAGTGCTGTTGACACTTCCGGTCTATGGGCTGGAGGCTCATTGACGTCGCGGCACGAGACCCATCTGCGGACTGCTAAAGAGAGATTGCAAACGCACACACGGCACCAGGAGTGGGGCTCTTCACTTGTCAGTGCTCGTCCTGGAGGCTTGGATGATGCGAGTACTGCTTCAATTCAAAGCAGGGGAGGTTCAATCACAGGAAGCTTGGTGAAGAAGAGCTCCAGCTACAACACACTGGTGAGCGACAGCGACGACAGTTTCTACTCAGCAAGAAAATGTACATCGGATGCAACCAACGAAGACGATGGCAAAAGTGATAGCACTCTTCTTCAAGATCTACTTGATGAAATACTAGGCTAAACCAAAACGAATGCGACTTCGGTGATAATTTCATCAGGTATATTGTTCCTTTCATCGTAACCCGACGTACGTCATGATGCTACACAGTAGCACACTTAGAACTTGAGGGCGTGAGCGCGGTCGTTCTTGGTCAGAGTGAACTTGGCGTTCAGGTAGGCCTTGAGGAACGGCTCGGCGTCGAGCTTCTTGATCAGAGCCGAGTCAACGGCCTTCTGGTCCTTCTTGCGCTGCTCCGGGATGACAGGGGCCTAAAAGAATATAAGCAGTACATCGTTAGTGTCATATAGGGAGCTTATGTGCCGAAGCAAGCGATCCCAAGCGCTCATGTGGTATGACAGGGGCCGAGCCCAAGGACATCAGCTACCCTGTCTGGTTCGCCACACAACAAAGGGGCTGTACCAGGATACAAAGAGAGATCCCTGAGGGTTCGTCAATCTCAGTACCCAGATGAGTCACCACCTCGTTGCTTGGTGTGAACGAACCGAGTAAATTGGTCCTGAAGAACCGACCAACCGGAACGGGATGCTTACAAGGGAAGAGAAAAAAACGAACACTTACGGCGCTCGACTGGGCGAAGAACTGCTCCTCCTTGCTCTTCTTGGCAGCCTTCTCCTTGGCGAAGTAGGCGTCGTCAATGGCAGGCAGGGCCAGGCCCTCAATGTTGACCTTGGTCGACGTGGCAATCACGTACGACTGGTTGACGCGACGAAGAGGCACGCCGTTGACCTTGTAGGGGCCTAAAAATTGTACAAGAAAGTCGTTAGCAACTGATAAAATCTTCCAAGCATCAACAACTAAAGGCAGGCATTCCTCAGGTCTCATAATCTGATGGATCTTCGGCAAAAATGAACTCCCCAACACCCACAGCAAACCTCCACAGCAACTGCATACCACAAACCGACGGCCTCCATTAGGATACCGTAAACGGAACCATTGGAGGGAAGCAGATATGCGGCACGCAGTTTTGGATGTATGAGCAGACGTGAGGGAGCGGCAGAACGCCTCTCGAAGTGTCAAGGTTGCATCATCGGAATGCCTGCTGATCTGTAAATGAAGTGCAGTATCAACGTACCAGTGACGAGCAGCAGACCCGAAGCCAGCTGCTTCAGGAACACGACGCGCTTGCCACGGAAGCGGCCCGACAGAAGGATAAGAACCGTGCCGGGGGTGATGGACTTGCGCAGCTTGGCGGTCTTCACGCTGTTGCGCTTGGTCTTGGCCGAAGGCAGCGGCTTCGGGATGTAGTCAGCCGGGTACCACTTCTTGGTGGACACCTTCTTGGCAACGACCTTCTTCTCGCCGCCCTTCTTGACCACCTTGCCGCGGCCGTTCTTCTTCGAGAGGCTGTTGGCGGAGATGGCGTTGATGCCACGGGCAAGGACGACGTTCGCAGTTTTAGCGGGCATGGTGATGAATATACCTAAAAGATGAAGAGGGTTAAGTGTCTGTTGAGTATACTAAGAAGCGCAGCATTAAGGTTCACCCTTACCTGTCTGAAAAGAACTGAGCGACCTATTGACCTGAACACCACCCAAGAGCTATCCACAGCCAACCACAAAAGATGGTGTGGCGAACGCATTTTAAATTCTGGTACATCGTACCAATATTGCAATCTTCGACGGTTCACAAGGACCGGTTAACGGTTAGGTGTCAATCCCAGTTTTGTACCGGTTTTTCTGCTCCGGTATTTACGTAATCCAAGTGTCAAATTCGTTTTTTATGTTGCGCATGGAGTTGCTGAATAAGTTGTGCAACTGAAAAGCAACATTACGCAAGACGAGCGTTCTTGAAGCAGACAAAAGGCAGATCGCATCCTCTCCGTGCGGCACTGGCCACCACGCTGCTGACGCTCACTATTCAACGCACCGCATTCTGTACAAGTGTGTCTTAGGTGCCAATTGAGAAGAAGACGATAAGGTATGGGCAAGGGAAAGGAACGCCGTGCCACCGCAAACCCAACACTCTCAAACCCTGTGGCTGAAGAGACGCAAGAGTCCTCGTGTGCTGGTGGGTGCTGTGGTGGTAAGAGTGAGAGTGCAGACACCGTCGCATCATGCTCCAGCAGCGATGAAGACGTCAAATTATCCGAGGTGGAGGGTAACGCTGGAGGTTGCTGTTCGTCGAAAGTTGAAAAGGAAGTTGGTGGATGCTGCTCCAAGAAAGAAAAGAAGAAAGAAGGAGGTTGCAGCAAGGCTTCAGCGTCCAATGGAGGTGTGAATGGCGCTTCTGACAAATGCTGTTTAACTAAGAAGGAAGCTTCTAGTTGCTGCTCGTCAAACGTTGCAGAAGCTTCTAAAGATTCTGGCGGCTGCTGCTCCAATAAGTCACAAGCTTTAAGTGGTTGTTCATCGGAGACTGGTGGTGAAGTAAGTAACAATGGGAGCTGCAGTGCTAAAAAGGAGAAGAAGAAGACGTCAGACTGCTGTTCAAAGGAGCAAGTGACCGACGGCAAAAGTAACGATTGTTGTGCCTCCAAAACGGATCCGGGTTGCTGCTCGAAGAAGCTGGAGGTAGAGGTAAAAGTTGATGACTGCTGTGCTTCTACGGATGCGTCCAAGAAGTCTGGTTGTTGCTCTTCGTCTACAAAGGCCAAAGGGAAATCGTCTGGATCGGGCTGCTGTTCGTCGAAATCCCTGGACTTGCCACTTCCTGAGAGATCGCCCAGTTTCTTAAATCGCTTGGTGCAGTTTCGCAGCGACCGTGGGGCCTCCCTTGAAAAGCAGCGGGCGCGCTCCGGGAGGAACAAAACCTCACCAGATTCGCTGGAGGTGCTCCGTTTGAACATCGGTGGCATGACGTGCAGTGGTTGCTGCACGCGTATCGAAAAATTCATGATTTCACAACGTGGTATCACAGACGTGAACGTGAGTCTGCTCACAAGTCGCGGTGTATTCCAGTTTGACCCAGAGCTGGTGTCGACGAAACATATCGAGGAAACGGTGGCCACCTTGGGGTTTGAGCCCAGCGTATTATCGAGCGATGACCTTGTAAGTGTTGTCCTGCAACTTGGCCAGTCGGAGAGTTCCAATCAAGCCAAAAAGTTGTTGCTCGAGATTGCTGGAGTCGTCTCGGTTGAGAATATTGATGAACCGATCGTGCCTTCGGGCAAGTCACTGCTAGTGGAGTACAACCCAGACGTCATAGGAGCCCGTAGAATTGTCCGTCAACTCTCCCGCGAGCTTGGATTCACGGTTCAAGCTTCAAGTCCACGAGCACCGTCAGTTCGTGCCGGTGAGGAAGAAGTACGACGCATTACGCGCCTCTTGCTTTGGAGTTGCTTGCTGTCTCTCCCGGTGATCTTCGTAGAGTTCGTGCTTCCAGCGCTCTATCCATTTTCTATCTCCAATCCAGCCGATGCGGGACTGTGGGGCACCGCGAACAGATCGAGTATCCGAGACACGGTCGAGTTGGTATGTGCAACGCCCGTCCTATTCATCGTGGCGCGCCCCATTCATGAGAGTGCTTTTCTTGCGCTGCGATACGGTGGACGCGTTACTATGGACGTCCTTATCTCACTCAGTGCTTGCACGTCCTACGCGTTTTCCGTTTTCACTGTTGTTGCTGCGGCGTTCGCGAAGTCTCAAATACCAGATGCAGTACCGACTCAAGTGGACCCTTCGACAGGTCTTCCGCAGGAGAAAGTGGAGACATCAGCCAAAACTGAGACCTTTTTCCAGGTCACTGTTCTGCTTGTTACTCTCATTCTTGTCGGCCGCTATATCGAAACACTGGTGAAGTCACGTGCATCAAACAGTGTGGATGCATTGCTGCGCATGCAAGCCAAGACAGCCATTTTGGTGGAAGAGGGCCAGAAAGAGTTGTATATCGACGTGGTGCTTGTGGAGAGAGGTGATCTGCTGAAAGTTCTTCCTGGTACTAGGATTCCTACGGACGGTGTGGTTGTTGGAGGCGCAAGTTCCGTAGACGAGTCGATGGTTACAGGTGAAGCTCGCAAAGTGCCTAAGGAGCCTGGAGCGATTGTTATCGGTGGGTCTATTAACGCGCAAGGTGTTCTGGTCATGAGGGTAACTCACACCATTCACGAATCTATGCTGGCGCGTATGGTGCGGCTCGTAGGAGAGGCCCAAGCTTCTCGCGGTGTGCGTCAAAGCATTGCAGATGGTGTAGCCGCCTACTTTACAACGTTCATCATTATTCTCGCCAGCGTGATGTTCATGATCTGGTATTCACTTGCTAAGCACGGCAAAGTGGATACGCAAGGCTGGGCTCCTTTCCCGTTCGCGCTGCGCTTTGCGATTACCGTACTGGTTATTAGTTGCCCCTGTGCAATTAGCTTAGCCGTACCGACTGCTGTGATGGTTTCAACAACAAAAGGATCCCAGGTGGGTATACTTTTCAAGGGAGGTCGCGCTTTAGAGGCGCTGGAGGAAGTAGATGCTGTCGTGTTTGACAAGACAGGTACGCTCACCACGGCTCAGCTTGGTATTGCTGGGATCTTCATGCCACCGAATGACATGAATGAGACAAAGCTATGGGAGTATGTTGCTGCCGCCGAGAGGGGTAGTGAACACTCTATTGGAAAGGCACTTGTGGCGCACGCTGAGAACCAGATCCACGACTCTGAAGTCAAAGAAGCACAAGGTTTTGAGGCCGTTCCAGGTTGCGGCGTTCGTTGTACTGTTGGAGGTGTTGATGTACGCCTTGGCTCTCTTACGTGGCTCAAACAGCAAACGTACAGTGATTGTCGCGCACTTCGGATTCCGAAAGAGTTTGTCGAAGCTAACACACGTTTCCAGTCTCAAGGCAGCATTGTGGTGTTCGTTGTCGTTGATGGCGAGCTGGTATCTGCGGTTGCTCTACGAGACGCGCCACGACCGGAAGCTAAGCGTGTAATTGAGCAGCTGAAGCGCGACGGGATCCAGTCGTGGATTGTTACTGGAGATCAGCGTGGAACGGCGATGAGCGTGGCGAGAACACTAGGCGTACCTGAAGGCTCTGTACTGGCGGAGAGTCTGCCTCATCAAAAAGTAGACAAGGTGCGGTTGCTGCAAAGTCTGGGTCTGCGTGTTGCTTTTGTTGGAGACGGTGTCAATGATGCTCCAGCGCTTGCAACGGCTGATGTTGGTGTTGCACTCGGAGCTGGGACTGATGTAGCGCTCGACGCTGCCGACGTCGTATTGATTAAGGACGACCTGCGAGATCTCCTTAACGCCCGCGCACTGTCGAATGCTACCAACAGACGTATCAAGCACAATTTCGCGTGGGGATTCATGTACAACCTGCTTCTGATGCCTATCGCTTGTGGTGCATTGTACGCTCCTCTAGGGATCTGGATACCCCCAGCCCTAGCTGGTTTGTCGGAGCTTTTATCGTCCGTGCCTGTGATCTTGTTCTCTCTGCTGCTAAATCTTTGGAAGCCGCCATTCGGTGATGGCTGGGGTCTGGAGCAACATCACGTGGCAATCGACGTGACTGAGGCGACACCTCTGCTGCAGAAGCAGAGCTAGTGGTCGAACAACAAGGTAGAATATCGTGCTGGAATTAACTGGTTTGATATTGTTTATGTGGATTCTTTGTTTTTGTGCTTCCTGTGTGTGTGCCTAGCTAGATGTAGAAGCTTTCGCGTATTCAAGGAACGCTGCTTTCGCGTGTACCCGAGCTACGTTTGAATCTTCTGGGAGTGTTTTGTCGTTGCTAGGACTGCCGGTGACAATGGCATCGAACCGGTGATAAAGCTGCTCGATATCTTCGCTGGTGGATCTACTATCGTGAGTACCGTCAACTTCGCTGTCGGCTCCTTCTTGGGCTGCACGCATACTTCGAGCGACTTTCACGCCTGAACCACAGGATGGATGCGTTGGTGTCGAGGCGATCTTTAGCTTTTCTCCCAGTCGGCAGTCATTCACGAAATCGTTACGCCGTGCGATGGCTTCTTGTTCAGCCTTCTGCTCTCTCCGTTCCTGTCGTTGCTTCTGTTCCTCGTCTCGTTCGTCCTCATCTCGAGAAGAGCTGGGGTCGGGCTTCATCTTCAGTTGGTACCGGCGATGCAATGCCTTGAGCGAGAGAGCAAGGAAAAAACAAGCTGATGAACGAGTGGACATTTGCGGGAACTTCGGACGTTCACTACCGAGTGCAAGAAGCACCTCGTTGAGAGCAGCTCCCAAGTGCTGCTCCAGTTGACCCGGGTAGCTCTTGGCTAGTTTTACTTGAGGCGGTAACTTCACTGGCAAGCTCTGTGAGGTGTATCGAGACGGTTCAGCGCAGAATTTACGACGGGCGTCCTCGGAGACGAAGAAGAATACTTTGGAACGATATGAAGCGCGGAAGAAAACGTTTCCATGACGAAGTGTAGCCCAATCTTTGGCCCCCGAGCCCGACGCAAATGTGACTGGGCAGTAGCCTTTCATTTCGGGGAAATCACAGTCAGGCACCGTTAACAAGCTCACGAGTGAAGCATTGACGGGGGCTCTATCCACAAGTGTCTGCGCCTCACTCTCCGCTTCGTCTTGCGCCGGCCAAACCTCGTCTTCCTGTTGAATTAGAGTTTGACCAGGCAAGTACCCGACGAAGGCTTCAGGGCTTTCCACGAATTGCTGGAGATTTCGTTCATTCCCAAGCCAGAAGCTGGAGCCTCGGAAGTCTACACACAAATCGCGTCTGGATGGACGCGAGTGGTAAAACCTTCCTGAACGCAGTTCAACAGGACAGAATGTCTGGAAAACGCTGTGCTGACGTGCTAGGAGTTCTCCACGAGTGCGTACCACGCCTAATGAGCGAGTAGCTCGATTGGAAGCCATTGCTCTAGTATGGTGCGATGCCAAGCGCTGTTGATCGTTCAAGAACGCTAAAGCTTGCGCAGCTACGTGCCAGAGCGAGCTGCTTGAGCTATCAAGCTGTCGAACGTGGAAACTACCGAAGCGTTGAGTCCAAGTGTCCAATAACTCTAGACGGTAGTGATACCATTGAGAGAAGACTGTTCGCAGCTCGATCCTATCAGTATGAGCTTGATGCTCCTGCCAGACACTAGCAAAGCCGCGTTCCAAGATGAAGAGCATATCTGGCTGGATACTCTGTGACCCTGAGTTGATACTGTGGTGCAGCTCACGATTTTGCAACAGATACCCGTCGAGAACCCATCCACGCGCCTGGCACTCCGAAGAGCGAAGACGCGTGCAGACAGCTTCATGAGTGATGTCTGAATTGGTGAGAGGGTCGGTGTGCTGCTGTAGTTGGAGACGCAATGCTGATCCACCTTGACACTGCATTACCCAGTTTATAGCCGATTGGGGCGAGACGTAGATCAGGCCGAGCGCGTTTGCGATCTCTTGAGCCACTCGTGTCTTGCCTGAAAGAGGAGGTCCCACCACACAACAGGTTGAATGATGTCCCGGAGGAAAACTTGCTGAGTTCAAATATCGCCAAGGACAAGAGATGAAAGAACGGCGGGCTTCGCGCGATCGTGGGAAGTAAAGTTGGTCTCGATGCACAACTACGTCTGTTGTGGATAACGAATCGGTGCGTCCAGTGACAGGACAAGCGAATCCATGCTTGCCGACAACCACTTCGCCTGATGCCAGCATCTGATGCATTTTACCCCCGGGTATCATGTCAAGAATTTCACAGCGCTCAAATAGCGTCTCTCGGCTTTCCATAAACTCATCAAGGAAGCGTCTCACTTGTTTGACGACTTGTCTTAGCGGTTTGGAAGCGTCTACTGGGTTGCAGACTTTGATGCCGCGTGCCCGAAGGCTACTGAGAGCCTCATCAAAAGCCTTTTGGTCCTCGGCAAATTGGTCGTTCAGCCGAGTAGTCTCTTCTTCTCGCATAGCCTCCAAGTCAATGGGTTCCTCTTCTTCTTCATCTTCCGGAGGGTTACCATTTTCACCCTCTTCATCACCTTCTCGTTTTCGTGTGATGGCAAGTTTTCTACGAGGAGCTGGTAAGTTCGCAGCCCACCGAGTCAGCAATGTGGCCACGATGTCCTCTTCGGATACTGTTAAAGGCACCACAAGTGTTGGAAAGAGTCCATTCTTAAAACACGTCTCCAAAGTAGCGGTGCTTGGAATTCGAGAGGCCTCTGGCCCCAACCCGGCAATAATTTGCGCTCGATTCTCCTCAGAAGTGGCTTTGCGTTGAAGCTCCTGTTGAAGTGCTTGGATGAAAATTTCCTCTGATGTCAGACGAGTTTCTTCCGACTTGAGTTCTTCCAGCAGTTGGTTGCGTTCGGCAGCCCTCGCTACTGCAGCCAAGCCCACTTTCACGTACGCTGAGGAAGAATCGATGTGTTCTGTTTCCGTCTGAGCTAGATCTGTAGCAATCCGACCACGCCTAGAGCCTCGAACGCCAAGGAGAAGCACACAGGGGACTAAGCTCGCGGTCGCGCATGGGTGTTGGGGAATGAAGGCACTTGGATTCCGTTCAAACGTACGTTTCTCTGACTCGCCAGCGAAAGCGTAAAACTTCTGTCGAAACGAACAAACACTTGATGGCAATCCAGGAATCAGCAAACCACGCGTACTCCAAGACACAGGGCAGAAATGTCCACACTCTCCTTGAAGTTGGATGGCTCTGGTTCTCGCTGCTTCGGCTTGTGCTTCCACCTCAGGATCTGAGGCTTCTTCCTCCACTGACGACTTTATGCCTTCTTTCTCTGGAACTGGTGGAGCGAAAATCATGACTGGATCGTATTCATCTACCAGCTCTGGAACATGCCCATCTTCGACTCTGTCCACGCGAGGAGCTACTGGATTGAGTTCTCGTTCAATTGCTGCCAGTGAATCTCCCGGTTGCTGATATAGCGGGCAAGTTATGACGTGAGGAGCTCTGCCAAGTCCTAGTACAATTTCCTCCGCACCAGCCTTCTCAGCCTGGAATTGCTGGCGCCGCAGCACGGATAACGCGTCGGAGTTTGTACTTTCATCCTCTTCGTCCATCACGAGAATCACGTCTGGCACACAACCGTGTTCAAGCAACACAGCGGCAACCTCGCGCGTCAATGGCAGATCGGTGATCATCCACCCGGTGGGCTTGTTCAGTTTTGACTTGATCGCCTCAGCTGCAACTGCTGCAGCTTCAGTTTGAGAGACGATCTGTCCACCCATGAGCCTCATTTCCATGGAGATAGGTGGCGAAGTCTTGAGTAACTTCGAAGGAGAGACTGTCTGCACATGGAGTCCATTTGCAAGTGCCTCTAAGTATGAAGGTGTGAGGATCTCGCTAGCCCCAGTGCTAATGAGCCAAAACGTTCGACGCGTGGATGGTACTGGAATATCTCGGCGCAAATACTGAAGTGGGTGGGCACAGAAGTCTCGTTGGGCGGCTTGGGATGTGAGAAGATAGACTCGTCCGGAATAGCAAACAGCAAACTCAGGCTCGCCGAGTCTCAGTGTGTTAGTTGAAGTCGACAGAACGGGGCAAAACTCGCGCCACTTTGATAAAAGACGGCGTTTGACATCACGTTTAGGCAGGCGTGCGAATGACTCCGACGTGCCATTTGCTTCGGCCTCAAGAAGCGTACTCCAGTCTCCATAAAGCAACCACTTGACTTTTTCACTACGACTGGAACCAGTTAAATCCTCGGGTAGGGAGATCAGACAAGCTTCACGCGAGACACTAAACCGCGACAAACCGACAGTAGTCTGGAAGCACAGAAGTTAGAGAATGGTTGTGGACGAGAAACAAGGCTCCTTACCCCAGTGATTGCCTGAATGCAGTGGTCTCGGATTACATTGAGTGATTGAGTTGCCAGAACCACTACGAGGTGGTAGATTGGAGCGTTAGTTGCTCGATACGTGGAGAGTTCGAGCTGCATGCGCTCCACGTACGTGTGATATCCGTTCACAAATTTCACGATAGACATTGGGCCAAAGGGAAAAGTGGGTTCCCCAGGCGGTTCGATCTCATTGCGTTCTGCAGGTGTTGGCTCCGATGGTGGCACAGGAATTTCTGGTGAGATTTGGTCACTGTCTCCATTCTCGTCCAGGTCGTTTTCTGCTGGGGAAGCCTCCAAGTCTTCGTTTTCGTTTAGAGCCGGCTCACCACTTCGAGCAGTAACAGTGGAGTCAGGTACAACCTCAGCTTCATCCTCTGATTTCTCCGGTGGCAAGAGGAAATCCACGAAACCTTGGGCTACCAATTCCTCGTTACTTGTCGTTTTCAACGTTGCAAGTTCCCGTGTTGAGTACAAACGACCTGCTATTGGTGCCAACTCGGAGCCTTGAAGCTGGTACTCCAACTCACTGGGTAACGCTGTAAGCACCACCAAATAATCGACTGTGACGTCCTCTGACAACTCATTCGGGTACACATCGTCCATCACTATTCCAACGCCAGCTACAACAAAAACCCAGTGAGTATCATTTCTCCTTGCTATCGTGAGTTACTGACGCACCAAGTAAAGAGCGAGTGGCTTCTAGTCGTAGTAAACCAAGTGCTGTGCTCCTAGGAAGGACTTTCCCCGTACAAATAGCATCAAGATCTTCCTGTCGAAAAATACGATCCAGATCTTCGTCCACCTCCGCATTCTTCTCCTCCTGTTGTTCATCTTCCGGTGGTATTTCCGGTTGTGGCGGTGTTTCGTCATTTGTATCTTCATCTGGTGAAGGAGCAATAACTGTTCGGCGGAGACTAAGTCGGAGTTTACGGTCGACAGCACGTTGAACAGATCCATTGAGAGATAAATACCTGAGTCCAAGGCGTCGTGCAAGAACACAAGCTAGCCGCGTCTTACCACTGCCAGGTGGTCCAACAACTGCGATTTTTAGAGCTGGAAAATCAGTTAAGGCAGCAACGAGAGCGTCTTCAGGATCCCAGTGAGCTGCGGTCTCACGATGAAGTTTCTTTCCTCGAACAGGAGTCGCCCCTGACCCAATAGAACCCACAAGTTCCCAATGCAAACGTCTTGCAGGCTCCATACCGTCTTTTGCAGCAGCCTTAGCGGTATCTGAAACTTCCGACGTGGCTTCTTCTACAGCATTCGCCTTCTTTTTCGGAAATGCACGGGTGAGTGAGAATTTACGCGGGTTATAGCAAACAAGAAGTTGTTTGAGCGACATCTCGCGCTGATCCGGAGGTTGTAATCCCCGAATACTTCGCATCGCATCACTTGATGGAGGGAGCTTTTGCAGAAACGAATCGTTAGCAATTTTCGGGATCCGATTCAACGGTCTCAACGTGAATCGATCCACTGGATCAGTCGAATTGACTTCATTTTGTTCCGGTTCACTGGATGAAGAATTCACCTCCGCGATAGAACGACGTAACTCTCTGAAGAAAGCCACGTAAACGTTGGCTCCACTCTCCACTGGTAGAACGAGTTCCGCAATCTGCATGACAGCTTCACGGAATTGTTCAGGTGTCATCTCTTCACTATCCAGATTTGGGGGTGGTTTGTCGAACTCGGAGATACTACCGACCCCTTCTAAGTCATATTCCCAGTCACGTTGCGCTGCGGTGATGGCAATTGCATCGATTGATAATGGCAGGATCAACGCTTTAGCAGCTCGAGCGAAGAACGCAACGTATCCGTCTTGATTCAGAGTACAGGAGCTCATGGGTTTCGCCAAATCCCAGAGTAGTGTCAATTCTCCAGCTACCAACGCATTCGCTTCACCTCCGTTTGCAGAAGCGTCACCTTCCAGCATAGCGAGTCGACGGTTGTGCCATAGTTGAAGCAAATTGGTCTTTCCTTCGCCAACGCTACGCTCCTTTTCGTCCTCAGCGAAGACGAAATGCCGCCTCATCGGAGCTCGAAAGCCTGTTCTTAATTGAACTACCGGAAGGACGGAAGATGGTTGGTTTCGTTTTTTCATTTCCCATTTTATAGGATTCGACACTCGTCAGGAGTGTTTATAAGCGTGTCTTTGAGTCCTCTGAGCTAAATTTTTCGAGATGTCAAAGTCACACGAGTCACTTCGAGTGCAATTTCAGCACTGGCAGTTCGAACTCGCGCCTTCTTCTCACTTGGACGTTGGTGCTTCTTCATCAATTCCTCACCCTTCTTCTTGATCATGTTACCGATTGATTTCCGTCGAGACTGCTTGGTTGAGACTTCCTGTACCCACGGGTGTTGAAGAGCTGCTTCCACTGAAAGCCTTGTCTTGGGGTTTACATCGAGAAGACCAGCAAGGAGATCAATGCATGACACTGGCACCTGTAATAACAGTCCGGTCTCCTGGAGAGCGAACGCCGAACCACATTCCACCATTCGGCTGAAGAGTTTATCACTGTCAGTCGAAGCACGCCGTACCAAAGCTCGTTTGGTACACATAGTCCATAGCACAACACCAAGAGACCAGGCGTCTGCGGTACGTGCGTCCTCAATCTCGCTGGAGGATAGCAGTTCTGGTGCAGCGTAAGCTTCCTTAGCAACTTGGAGCACTTGGACACTTGGCCGGTCGAGCTGAAAGCGTTGGGCATGACCCAGGTCTCCCACTTTGACGACACCAGAGTCCGTGATGAAGATATTCTCCGGTGATAGATCGAAATGGGCGATTCCGGACGAGTGAAGAGCCTGGACACCTCGAAGCACAGCTGTGAAGACTCGACGTCTACCGGTATCGGTGCAAGTAGTCACCGGAGAGCTCACGCCGGCCGTCTGAAGGCGAATTTCTTGCTGCATGTTCTCCAGTAAATCTCCTCGACCGCAGTATTCGTGCAGCAGGTGGAGTCGCTCTCCTTGTAGAAAGTGACGCTCCATCTTGACAACGTTCTCGACGTCACGAACACTGAGGTGCAGATCTAATTCCTGTAATGCAGCAGCCATAGCATTACGACCTTCAGACGTAGACGACGTCATAAGGGTATGTTTATCGATAAATAGCCGACCTGAGGCTGAACACTCGACCAGATCCACGCATTGGAGTCCAGTGAGGCGTTCCTGAATACGCGAACGCAGTTTTAAAGGAGCTTCAGTCATAAAGCTTTCAACGTATTTAGACTGACACTTATGCGGCGTGTTGAGAAGTGAGGCAGGGTGTAGCTGTCTCAACTTCCTATATTTACCTGTACACGTGGATTCCTAGCTTCGTAGTAACGAACAGCGTAGCAGCCAATTGATTCAGCAAGACCTCTGTTCAAGAGGAGAGGAGTGGTGATATGCAATCCAGCTGTATGGCTGCTAAACGCACATGTTGGGAAACGCTCTCTCCCCGCTTGTACATCTTGTATTAATACTGGTGGGAGGTGATCACTAAGTGGATAGAATCACTAAAGTGGTTAGAATTGCTTCGGTGTCCCATATACCAACGCTCAATTACTGTCGATTTGCAAGCTTGAACACTGAAATCTATGACGTGCGTATTGCACACTTCCGTAGTTACACAAGAAATTCATTAGCGGCGTCCACACCTCAAGGCAGATTGCGTAAGTTACCAAGGAATTGTTTTCCAGATTGTTTTCGGACAACGACAGCGTGGTTCGGACGGAACGGACTGGATACGTGTACTGTGGAGTCTTGAGTCAATGTTGACCAGTTTGACCGGAATCAACCACGATCGATCGGCTGGCGTTTGAGTTAGAGGCTCCACAAGCGGCAGAAGTCGCCAGAGCTGTTGTATCCGTACTTTGGCACTCGATCGGATCGGCACAAGCACCACAGGATATCACGCTGTTGGATGGTGTATCTACTCGAATTTGAACTGTAGCTTTTACAGTCCGCTTTGATGGAGCTTGGATGCGATCTTTTACGCGAGGCGGAGCAATGTGCAGCAAACGTTTGTATTTGAAGTATCTGATACCTTCATCGCATGTGGAGTCCATGAGAGACATTCATGTCCTCTGTAACTGCTTCCTAAAGATCACAACGCCTTGATGACAATACCACCGAAGCGACAATATCTCGACGAGGACTCAGACGTCGTCGCCGTGGCGCACCCGACTTCGATCGCTAAAGCTGTTGGTGCAGTGCTGGACTACAGTAATTCCTATTTAGGAGATGACAAGTTCGCAGCCATCGCCGAGAAGGCTCGGCACGCGACCGTCCCAACGCGATTGGATCTGCGTGGCAATTGTTTCGAAGCTGGGGCTGCTCGAGCTCTTGCGGTGTTGATACGGTCCCCCCACAATGTGGTGGCTATCAGTCTTGAATGGAACAACATCGGTCTTCTCGACCAGGGCGTGGAGGCTCTTGCTGGTGCGTTAGAAGTGGACAAGCGATTGCTAGTCCTTGATTTACGCAATAACAACATTGGGCCGGAGGGTGCCAAGGCTCTCGCAAAAGCCCTCCAAGTGAATCGCACACTGCGTCAGTTGGATTTGCGTTGGAATGAGATCGGGAATCCTGGAGTATTGGCATTTCGAGAAGCTTTGCAGAGCAATTACTCGCTAGTGACGCTGGAGCTTATAGGGAACAATAGTAGCTTGAAACATGTTGATGAGATTGAGGTGTTGTTGGCTCGGAATCGAGCGTTTGCAGACAAACCACCACCAGTTGCTGTCGATGTCTCGTGTCAAAACGATAACGACAACAACGAAAGCCCCAAAACTGCTCCTGACGATCAATTACTGCTGCAAGTTCTGACGGAAAAGGAGGAGCTAGAGACGGAATTGGATCTAACCAAACGAGAACGTCGGAAACTGGTGGAGAAGACGGAAGAGCTCGAGATGCAGTTGCAACAAAGCAATAAGGACGCTGAAATAGCGAAGGAAGAGCGGGATCGCTATCAGCAACGAGAGATCGACGCAAAACGTGACGTTCACGAGCTGAAAATGCAGCTTGATGAGCTCGAAAACCGAAGGAAACTGGAATTCGAAGAGTATCGATCAGCAAGAACAGCTCTCGAGCGGGAGAATGGAGTTATCCGAGAGAAGATGGGGCACACGGAGGCTCTGCGTAGTAAAGAAGCAGACCAGAAAGACAAGTTGATATCGCAGCTTGAAGAGGCTAAGTATGCGCTGGACAACGAGCTGCACCGCACGTCTCTCTCGTTACGGTGAGTAAAGCAACAGTTTTCATCTATTATGCGACGGACTTACCCTTTGCTGGGTAGAACGCAGGAAGAAATGGTTGAGAAACTACAGAAGCAGCTTCAAGATGTTCAGCAGGAGTATGCTCGCAAAGAAGTCAAAGCGTTATCGGAATACGAAAGTAAATTGAACGCCTCCCAGCGACAGAATGATATGGTTGTCGGCTCTCTACAGACCCAGCTCAGCTACATGTCAACAAACCTCGAAGCTAGCGAACGAGCCGTCCGAGAGCTTAAAGAAAAAGGTGAAGCTTTGCAAGCTAAACTGCTGCAGTCCCAGATCGACCATGAGAAAGTCATTGGTGATCTCAAGCACCAGTGGGAAGCAGATGTGCAGGAGCGTATTCAGCGTTCAGTCGGGTCCGTCGAGGCGCAAGTTAATGAGGTGAAGAAAGCCCGCCAGCATCTTGAACGAGAGGTGGAAAAACACCTTGAGACTATCATTCAGCTCCGACAGGATAATGTATCGCTAATGCAGTCGAGAGACGAGAAGCAGCACGAGTTGGAGACTGCGTTGGAGACGCAGATCAAGGCGCTGCAGGAGAAGCAGGCGCAATTGGCTGTAGCGGTGAGCGAGCGCTCTCGATGTGAAGAAAAAATACAGCTCCAAGTGCGGAAGATGGCGGAGCAGGATGACCGACTCGTGCAGATGCAGACAAGCTTCGACGAACGGATCCAAGTGAGACTGCCTAGAATATCTTCCCGTATCGCCATGTACTAATGTGTATCGTTGTTAGGCCTTGAACGCGAGTGCAAAGGTCACCAGCGAGGAGAATGCAGTCGTGCTCAAGGAGAAGGCAGTGCTCATAACGTCTTTGGAGAACCAAGTGCTGCGGCTGGAACGTGAGCTGTCGGCGCTGAATCACGAGCATGAGAAGCGCATCGACGACTTGGCTGAATCCTTTGGGCGTTTCGTACAGGAGCAGATCAGCAAGGAGCGAGAACGCCGCAAGAAACCGAGCTCCGACGCAAGGTCCGACGCCTAGTAGGCTCCTGTTTGTAGCGCTACGGTGCCGAGTCCGCGGAAGGCTCGCACCGGTGCTGCTTCCATCTAAAATGCAGCTGCACAGCTGATCCAAGTCACGTGTAGCGTTTCAAGGCGATAAGTTCACTTGACTTCGATCATGTCGTGTTCTGGAATGTGACAGGCTCTGCTGATTGGCCGTTTCAAAATCGAATTTTGTCGCACCATATGTCGCTGGTTGCGATCTTGATTCGCGCGCTTGGATTCAAATTCGATAGAAATCGATTGGATGAAATACTCCTGTAAATTTTTCCATTGGCGCAAACTCGAAACGGCGCTCGTTGAAGCCGCCTCCTCCAAGCGTTTTATACCGCAGTCCGGAACATGCCAGCCCGCGAAAGCTTGCCCGCTTTGCGACTGTGGCTGGCACCAGGCCGGCGTTCAGGCTTTACTGGAGGAAAGGCGAGCAGTCTTGCACGTTGTCAAATGTGTCGAGCGTCATAAGCCGTTCGCCACTTGCACTTTCACCCCCAAGGGCATACGCGAACGATATTCTGCTAATTGGTGCTCGAGAATTGACTCAAAGAGAAACGCTTACACCATCTTAGTCCGTCCAAATCAGTTCACGCACACAATGGACGGCAACACGAATGTGCAGACGCTTATCAGCCAGTTTGAGCTCATGGCACTGGCCAACGCTTCGTCAGCGGCACCTCGAACGTGGTCAGTGACGAGAAACTCGATGGTAGAGCTACCGCCACAGCCAAAATCCGACAACTCGCCAGTGCAAAGGATCATCAACCGTATCAACACACACCGCGCTCGCACACAGTCGGAGCCCATGCACAGGATGCACAAGCGTGAACAACCTGCCAAGAAGTCAGAAGAGGAGGAACTAGAGACCCAAGTCGCTACATTAACAACTCCGACGCCTGAAGTTTACAAAAACCTCACAGTGAATACGTGCGACAATGACAGTGATGTGGAATCGACCACATCGACCAGTACTATCAAGTCCAGGAGTTACTTAGCCGTACCACGAAGCCCATCCGCTTATTCGACAACTTCAACGGGGTCGTTGGACTCTCTCCTAAGCTCGTTGGATATGTTTCTGCCCGATCTGCTGCTTGCGTCGCGTGAGAGCAGCCCCGAGCTCTGCAGAAGTGCTAAACCCACATCTTACAATTCGAGACGTTCATCGCTCCCTGAAAGCCTGCAATCAACGAGATCGACCAAATTGATTCCGCCGACATCCTACCGACGAGCTTCACATACCGGGAAACCGTCATCCGCCCCGACAAAACAGTCTTTAATACCGGCACCCAAGTCGCATCCAAACCAGCCCCTACTTGCGCCAAAGCCATCGAGACCTCGCCGATCATCCAACTCGACCACGACGGTTCCTCCTACCACGAAATCAACTCGCAGTTTCTCGGACTCAGCGCCACCTGTGTCTTTATCCCCTCGTACAAGAAGCCGCTCAGGATCGCCGTATGTTCCTCGATATATGGACTATGACAGTTCTCCACGCTTCATAGCTACCAAGGCCAGGAACATGGAGCGCCGACGCCAGTTGGAAGAACGCAACCGCAGTCTTTCTGCCGATAAGGTAAAGCACCTTAGTACCAACGCTACACGGAAATCACGCACGTCGGAATGGCAGGGCCGATCTGACCAGGCACGGTCCCGCCTGTTGAACAGCACGGAAGATGATCAGACTGGACACCAGTCACACGCAGCCAAATCGAAGACCACGGCACCACGAAGGCGTTCAACCTCAAGCAACTGTCGTTCCTGAGCGCTTCAGTACTCGCCTCCTCTCCTGTGTATACTCCCATTGCATAATATTATGGTGCCTATCACACTAGCTATACCATAAAACTCATGACGCTGTGTACAACGAGTGTAGCCATATCTATCAAGAGTGATGGTCCTGGACTTGAACTTTTCGATCACTGCATTTCGATTGGCGCAAAACGTGTGGCCCCAATTTCTGACACAAAAAAATGAAAGGAGAGGTCGTACTAAAGTTTCTAACGCGCATTAATCTCCCGACATGACTGCCACGTCCGGTGCATCCTTCTCCCCCACCGGCTACAGTATCGCAGCCAGCTACTATTGTCTCAATGCAAGCGATGAAGTCGTTCAAGATAACAGCGTGGCGTCTCCCATGCCAAGCGATGTCAACCCCATTGAAACCGTTAAAAACGATGCCGTGCAAGTGCCACGTTTGCCACTGAGTGAGCTCAACTGGAAAAACCGCACTCGTTTCCTGGAAATGATGCAGCGTCATTCATTTGTCGTACTCACGGAACTGGGCGAAAGCCTGGAGCGTACTCACGATCACGTGCTACAGGACTTCGAGACGTTCTTCACCAGTGATGATGAAGACTGGAAGAACGGCTGCACCAGCAAGCAAGTGTACCTCAACGAGAACGGGAAGCCCTTTTGGTACGCTGGGTATGAGCACACCAGTGTGCGTGACTGCTTCCGTGTGGCTTGCGGGGACATGTCGAGACTCATTTGGCCGTCACCTGAGTTTAAAAACCACTGGTTGTCTCTGCAGCGCCGAATGCAACGTATTTGTGACCGTGCGCTAAGCTTGACGGTTGGTTATGATATCGAACCGAGCCACTCGCGCTCAGACAAGGACTTTTCGGTGTGCTATGGACTACACTACCCCAACATTGAAGGAAGCGGCCAGTCGGAGACAGAAAATGTCTTCGAGCATGTGGATCCGAGTCTGTACGTCGTGGAACCTGTGCCTAGTGTGGAAGGATTGGATGTGTACGATCCGCACTCTAAGCAGTGGCTGAAGGCCGAGAAGGTGTGTGTTCCCGGTAAGGAGATTGTGCTCTTCTGTGGTCACGCATTGAATCGAGTCACTGAAGGTCGCATCCCGGGCACTTTGCACCGTGTTCGCCGTACCCCTGACCGGAGATTTTGCATCATTTATGAGCAAAAGTACGAGGAATATTTCCTGTAACACAGCAGCTCAATCACGACAATTTTGAAAATTAGTTGGAATAATGCCTTGGACCTTATGGCGATGATATACAAAGCAATACCGTCAGCAAGACTCTAGCAGGGAGTGGAGGATTGTCATGTACTTCATGTTTTTCGAAGTTGTGTTTGCATGAACTGCAAGTACAATACTGCACCAGATTCAAGAAGTTCGACATGTACAGCAACGTATCCCCTCGGGACTCGAGTCGAGGCCTTTAACGTTAAGCTGAAGAATTCCTGAAGCAGATCTTGCTTCGCATCAAGTTGATCAACTAATCGTCAGCTGACTGCTTGGTTACGTATCTCTTGATTAGTATTTTGCTCTGGCAACTCATACTGTGTGACCACCTGCTTAAACCTTGATCGAGAAGCTGTTTAAATCCGAAATCGATCACTCAAGGTCAGCACATGCTCGCCACGCAATTTCTATCAGCACTTGCGCTGGTTCTATTGAGCTCTCCAAGCGACAATGTCTCGGGCTACAAAATTAAAATCATGACTACGCCACTTCTCGAATCATGGGAAGGCTGGGGGACATCACTATCGTGGTGGGCCAACGTCTTCGGAGACCGTGAAGACATCGCAGACGTGCTCTTCACCAACATGTCATCCGTCTCCATCGAAGGAGCTGCGAAAGACATCCCCGCACTCGACTTCAACATCGCGCGTTACAACATCGGAGGCTCCGGAAACAACGTCATCGACGACAGCGGCTCGGAGATCGCGATGAAGGCGTCCGACAAGATGCCTGCATTCAAGACCATAGAGTCGTTCTGGTTAGACTGGGCCAGTACGGACCCTGCGTCGAAAAGCTGGAACTGGGATCTGGACGCCAACCAGCGAGCCATGTTGGGTCTAGCGTCGAAGCGAGGGGCCGACGTTTTCGAAGCGTACTCGAACTCGCCTCCGTGGTGGATGACGGCTAATCACGCCACCACTGGTGGAGAAGATGGAGCTGCTGACAATCTCAAAATTGAGTACTTCGAGTCGTTCGCAGTGTATTTGGCGACAGTGGTGAGTAAGGCGAAGGCAGACTGGGGCGTCGAGTTCAAGTACGTTTCGCCATTCAACGAGGCGAACAGCAAGGCTTGGACGTTTCCGGAGTCTCAGGAGGCTTGCCATGTCGGGATCAAGACACAAAGTGACATTTTGGTGTTGCTACGAGCGCAGTTGGACAAACTTGGTCTTAAGAATGTGGCCATTTCAGGGGCTGAAGAGAAGAGCCCTGAAGATTCTCTGTTTATCCTTACAAGTATGATACCCGCCGAGATGCCTGGGCTGGACGCCATGGGTAAGGTTAACGTCCATTGTTCAGATGGTACCGCTCCGTATACCGGTGACAATCGCGACAAATTCAAGGGAGTCATCGGGTCCAAAACGATATGGGACTCGATGTACGCCGACGAGGACGGCACTGGGCTCACCATGGCTCAGACCATCGCAAAAGATATTAACGAAATGAGAGCATCAGCATTCGTCTACAGACAAGCGCTTGACAGTGGGGTGGTGGGGCTTATTCAGTCAAACCCTTGGGACAAATGGATCGGCGCTGCCAACCCGAAACATTACGTGATGGCTCACTACTCTCGTCATATCCGTGCTGGTATGACGATCCTCAAGTTTGACGACCCTTATACGTTGATTCCTGGTTCAGCTGAGTACGCTTTGGATATTTACCCGCAGTTTGTTGTGGCTTACGACAAAAACACAAAAGTGTTAGTGATCGTAGCAACAAACTTGGGCGATACTCTATCGGTAACGTTTGACCTGGAGGATCTGGCGTACGCCACGGGGCCTATTCGAGTCTGGACAACGGAACCAAATGCAACTGCAGGAGCTGTGTACAAGACCTCGAGCCTCGACCTCGACCGAAGTGCCAGGTTCACATCAGATCTTCCTGCTCAATCGATCACGACATTCGAGATCATGGGTACCGACCTATCCGAAAGTGTCTAGGCACTAGGGGTCGAGACTGCTACGCACCTTAATCTACACCTCGTTTCTGTAGTTTGGAACTTAGACTTCGCTTCTGCTATCGATCGTGAGTCATGATTCATGACACTGCAGTACAGTCACGGTGTGAGCGCTTGAAGCAACATGTTGAAGGGCAGGTAGTTAGTTCAGCGCTTACCTCTGTCCCAGCAAAAGCGTATGAACAAAACAGAAAATGGACTCGACGACACCGTCAGAATATGTTGTCGCTGAATAATAGCTTTATTCATGAAACTGTTGTCGAATCTATTTCATGGTTTCTTGACAACGCTGACGAATCCACTAGCAGCAGAAAAATACTTTTTGTTCGCTTCAGCAACTCGAGCCTTCGCTGCTTCAGGGTTCATCAGCTCAATGCCCTGCACAGGTGTAAAGGCAAGGCTCGACGCCAGACCAGAAAGTGGCGGCTTGCTAGCAGAAGACGCGGCGAATTTGGCTGCACGCAGCTTTTTACTCGACTGCTTCTGCTCTTTGCGCATAATACGCAAGTTGCCCGACCCTTCTTGACCGAGGCGGCCGGACGTAATTCCCATTGCATTGTCTCCATACTCCTCATCCGCTGTAGCAAAGGACTGTCGATTCATTTCGCGCCGTACGTCCGTCATCTGCAATCGCTCCTTCATCTTCCGATAACGCTTGCCACCACGCTTGCGGCTTGGTTTTTCGTCTGGAATAGGCAGCGCTTTCTTGCTCTTGGCTTTCTGGGGCTCTTGCCACTTCTCCATTTTCCCTACAAGTTCGTTCCGGAACCTGGTACCGACTAAACCTTCGGTGTCATTCTGGTGTGGCTGGCTATCCACACGGGCCATCAACGCCAGCTTACCAGCCACTGCTCGACACGCTTTCATCCGCAAATACGGCGGCACACTCTGCACCAGGTCACTAAAGTACAGTACACCGGTATGCTTGAGCGCAGCAGCAGACGAAAACCCACTCAGAACCTTTTTCTCCTGCCCCAACACTTGCAAGTTGCACGACGGAATCCGAGCAAGCTGCGCCACGCCCCCAGCAAGTCCAATGAGTTGAGCAGCGATACGTGTACCCACAAGCTGCGACACATTGGGCGCCAGGTACTTCATACGACTCTCCACGAAGCGCAGGATCATGCTCTTGTCCTTATCCAGTGACAGTAACTCGTCACACGCCTCCATGCACGTCTTTAGGTCTTCTGTGCCTAGTGGTTTGCCACTCGTACCGGAGCCTGTCACGGAGATTCCAATCACTGCCGAGCTAGGCAATAGTTTAGGCAATTCTTCCACTAGTGTCAGATCCATCTCATTGCCGATAGCTTTCACTACTTTCGTATAGTCCAGAGCATTGGGCACGAGCGAGTCCAGCTCGGGGAATTTGGCAGCGTAGATTTCGGCAATAAAGCGATGCACAGCTTCAATCTCGTCGTCAATTTGCACCATCAGATCGTTGGATGTCACCACCAAGTCGTATTCAGGACTTCCTTCCGCCAATGGCTGCGGCTTGGTTGCAGTTTCCTCCACATCCACATATTCCTGAATCTTCTGCACATGTGCCAGGTACTTGGGTGAACGTTTGAGCGATGCAACAGCTGCCACACCGCGCTGCTTCACATTAGAGCGTAGTGACTCGGCCAGATCCTCGGTCTTCTTCTCTGGTAAGTCCTGTGCTTCATCTAAACGCTTCCGTTTGGCAGGTCTGGATTCAGAGGTCTCTGGCATCTGTTCGTCCACGCCATCGCCTTCTGTATGGCCGATAAGGGTATCAGGGAGAGTGGAAGACGTCAGCGTCTCTTCTTCGTCACTGCTCCCTCCACTGAGCTCGTCCAGGTCCTCCAAGAACGAGTCCGCAAGTGTCGACATATTTAGCGCTCTTCCTTGCTGTCTTAGTCGCTTTTTACTGAAAAAAATGCAGTATTAACGAACAATCAAAAATTTATTGAAACTAAGAGATGGAATAAATGAGCGATCTTACAAGGATCTATAGAAAGAAACAGCAACAATATGCCATAAAGTAGTTCTATTAATTGCGACTAACTCCTTACAAAACTCAAGTCTTTTTCGTCTGCAGCTTGTCGGTTGGTGGAAAACCACCGTTTAACTTCTGAAGCGACAGACTTCAGTTCTCAACCTGCCCCCAAGCCAACGTTAAGAGAAAAGATGCCTGGCCAGGACAGCAGCAGCAACAACTGGCGCCGTAAGACGCCCGCCGGAGGACGCAAGGACAGCGACGCTGAGCACAAGAAGAAGAAACCGCGTCGTGGAGGCCGTCGGAGCAATAATGGCAGCAAAAGTGGCAACGGATCAGCTCCTGCTGCACAAGAGTCCGCTGCTTCTGCCCCTGCTTCTGCTCCTGTAGAGACCTCCAAGCCCACGAACCTGGACTACCTGTCGGACGTGCTGTTCGCGTCGCTGGATATCTCGGACAAGTCTAAACGTGCCATTGTTGAGGACCTGAAGTACGAGCGCCTTACCAATGTCCAGAACGAGACGTTCCCGCATATCTTGGAAGGAAAAGACGTGCTGGCTAAGGCTAAGACGGGCAACGGCAAGACCATTGCTTTCTTACTGCCGGTGATTGAGAACATGGTCAAGGTTGGACGTCGCTCTGGTACCATCCCTGCACTCGCTATCTCTCCCACGCGTGAGCTGGCGCTGCAGATCGCCACTGAGGCCAAGCGTCTCACCAAGTTCCACGATATCAACGTAACGTGCTTCGTGGGCGGGGCCAACATCAAGAAAGACGAGCGTTCACTTACCAGCAGCATGCCCATCGATATCTTGGTTGCAACTCCTGGTCGTCTGGTTGACCACTTGAAGCAGAACACTGGCAACATTGTGAGCCGCCTGGGCAAGGCCAATGTCTTGATTCTGGACGAAGCTGATCGTCTGCTGGACATGGGCTTCCGCCCCGATGTGATGCGTATCATTGAGCACCTACCGAGGGAACGTCAGACTCTGCTGTTCAGTGCCACGCTGCCTGCTTCCACGGAGGAGCTGAAGAAGGTCGCGCTGCGCAAGGACTACGCGTTCGTGGACACAATTGACGAGAACGAAGCTGATACGAACGTGCAGACTGAACAGGAGTACGTGGTGTGCAAGATGGATGAAGTGATCCCGATGGTGGAATCCATTCTGGAGGAGCACATAAAGCTACCGGCGTACAAGGTGATGCTGTTCTTCCCGACAGCTCGCTCGGCGCAGTTCATGGCTCAGCTCTTCCAGGCAGCTGGTTTCCCAGGTGTGCTGGAGATTCACTCACGTAAGAGTCAGGCAGTGCGCACAAAGACTGCTGAAGCTTTCCGCAAGGGCAAGAAAGTGATGATGTTCTCGTCGGACGTGTCAGCTCGTGGTGTGGATTACCCGGATGTGTCGCTCGTGCTGCAGGTGGGCCTCACTGATCGCGACCAGTACATCCACCGTCTTGGACGTACCGCTCGCGCTGGAATGAAGGGCAAGGGTGTTCTCGTCCTATCCGAATTTGAGACGCCTCTTCTGGACAAGCTGTCGGATTTGCCCTTGGAGCCGAGCATTAAGCACCTCCCTAACTCGCTGGACCCATCGCAGTCGCGCACGCTGAACGTCATTCAGAACCTGAAGAGATACGACGACGTGGAGAAGTCGGCACAGCAGTCGTACCAGGCGTGGCTTGGATTCTACAACTCGCATGCCAAGCGTTTGAAACTGAAGGCTGTAGAGCTTGTGAAGCTTGCGGCCGATTACAGCCGCATCATTGGCCTGGATGAAGTTCCCAAACTCGAGAAGAGGACGCTCAAGAAGATGAATCTCCTAGGAGTGCCTGGTATCGAGCCGTCACCGTACACACGTGACAATGGCGGTGGCCGTAACGGTGGTGGCCGCAATGGCGGTGGCAACCGTGGAGGCTATGGCCGCAGATAAGTCATTGAAGTCGCTGCGCTGAAAGCAATTGACCAAGTGAATTACCTAACTCCGGATTTTCATAGCAGAACGCCAGGTGACTTCCTCATCATTAGAACCCAATCGTAATTTATTGCAACGAAGGATGAGTCGGTTGACTTGGTTGTGTTTTTTTCTTCGTTGGTCAACTTGACCCCGTGTATCCATGACTATAACTGTAATTCTTGGTGTTCCTGATCGTACATTTTCCATTGGCACGTGTTGCTGCGCCCAGATGAGAATCCTGAGACGAGACTCCTGCGCCCAATCATGCCCATTTGACGCCCAAGCGTTCCCATCAGGTGCCCATAAAGCCCCCAAACGCAGCCCAAATCGATAAAGCCAGTTAAGGCACTATACAACCTCCTGCGTATACCCGGATGACCTGTTGCCGTACTTAAGAGAGTCAGTGGCGAGGCTTTTTGCCGGGAGACAGAGCTCACTCATGCATGTACCAGAGTCGTAAGGATTGCTTATCTAGATTCAATTGTCATGTGATGTTTTATTCATTGTTTTATAATAACTACATGATACTTGCCATAGTAAACAGAATATATGAATTACCTGTAGATTTTTACTCTCGATTGGGTAGACTTCTAAACTCTCAAAAGAGAGAGCTTACAGCCAGAGTTATCATGTAAGTATTCGCTGCTTTTAGCACTAGCTTTCCGAAGCTTATTCACCGTGTGATAATGTCTGGCCCCAGCGCATTTCTGATGTGCGGATACTTGTTGAACGTGCGCTTGTTGTTGAGATGATTGTGCATCGGCAAAGCAGAAATAATTCTCAAAACAATAATGTAGCAACTCGTTACTTGGACGCACGCTTTGATCTGTAATAGAAATGCATACAATAAAAAAACTTGCAAGCCCAAACCGACCGTGCTGGCACCGAGCTCGCCCAACCAACGCGACCTCTGCCCAACTGAAATCAATAACGCCCAACCCAGCCCAGATATCATACGTGAGCATCAAACGCCATTACATCGTCTTCCCTTTAGCCTCGCGGCTTGAACTTCCCCGAACACGTACAGGTAAGAGTTCTCCGTGGTTCATCCACTTTTGCTAGCAGCACGGGTTGCTTGGAGCTCGAGGAGTAGATCTTGCTGTCCTGGAAGCAACTTTGTTTATCCTACGAACACAAAAGCCTGTATAGACAGTGGCGTTAGTTCTGATGTCAGTAAAGAAACAGAACGCTAAGATGATGGCCCACTTGCTCTGCCCCCCTCCCACCCTCGCTTTGTACTGCCGTAGGGGCGCCTTCACTAGAGCCTTGACGCGCAGGTCGCGGTGCATTTTCGCGCGCTTCTCGTTTCGAAATGAGTGGTGTTTGAGAGGTATACACGACATTATACACTACACTTCGTCCGGATATCGAGAGAATCAGTCGAGAAAATCTGATCCTATGTAACCCTAACCCAGTTGGGTGCAGAACTCACTCTCTTTTCCATTTGAAACGATGGACGAAATGGCAAAGATGCTCGAGACCTACGCAGGCGGACTGCAGCAGTCGTTTGAGTCGGTGTTCGACCGTGTGGGGCAAAGCTTAATGCAGAGTGAGCAAGTGATGCGCATGATGAACGACGTGATGGAGACGGCCATGATGCAGAACCTGCTCGTGTCTTCAACCTACGACAGGAATGGAACGCTTTTCATTGATGTAGAGAACCGCTCGCAGATCATGTTGGGCCAAGTAAAGGTCAGCGCGCAATTACACAAGTCCGAGACGAGTTTTTTTTCTACGACGATCGAGTCGCTGGCTGCGGGGCAGTTGGTGCAATTACATGCTTCGGTGCAAGGCCTAATTGGACCAGTCGTTGGATTCATCGAGCTGGAGTGCATCAGTCCTGGTACGCAGCAGTCTCTTATTAAACACACCCCGTTTCACGTGTTTTTCTTCCAAGGGGGCACGTTCCAAGTAGTGGAGACCGGACAAGAAGGTGCTGTGCCTGATGCTTCGGAGGTGGCGGCAAAGTCAGATAACATCCCATTGACACGAATGAGGGAGATTCTCGATCTGAGTCCGATCGATGGAATGCTGACGCTCCAGCAAGGCAGGTACCGCTTCGTCCCAACACAGCCGAGTGATACAGTTTTTTATTTGTCAGTGGAGGAAGGTGGAGATGGCGAAAGCCCTTACAAGGTGATAGTGAATTGCGCTGGAAGTGCTGCCAGCGCTGAAGATCGTCAACTTCAATGCCAGCAAATTATCCAAGAGATGGAGATGGTCGGGAACTAAACGTAGAGAGACAACAGTAGGGCACTGTAACAAGGTTTCGTACAAAAAGGTAGTATTTCGGCATTGGGAATCTCTGTCGCGGTTTCTTGCGATAATTCTTTGCTAAGCTCTCCTCCCTCCAGTCAGCTGCAAAGACAGCAGCGCTTACTTCACGCTGCACTTAATCTAAGCTGCATTTCCATCCCTCTCTTATGCCCATTGGCGCTTGGAGATATACCCGCGGTCACTAAACCATTTGTGCAGTAGGAACGACTGGGCACCGTACAGCGCGCCTAGCACAACCATCTCGAACACTGTGTAGTAGATGATACGGGACTTACTGCTTTCAAGAGCTACAGAACCATAATCGAATCCAAAACATCATTAGTGACATGATTGATACCAACACGTAAGCCAACAAACAAACTGACTCTGAACATGGCGGTGTACTCGGGCACGGTAGTAGTCCTGCTCATTGCGAATAAGTTGCAGCAGTGTCTGCAACCGCTCCAATGACGTCTTCGTACCAGCCATGTGCTCTGTGACGGCCATGACGTTAGTTTGAGTTTTAAACATCCCAAATTAACACAGTAGATACTCACCTTGACGTGTTTGCTCGTCCAGCTTGTCCTCTTCACCAAGATCATCCTCATTAGACAGATCGAAGGACGTGTACCATTCTACCGTCCTGGATCTGCCGTCATGCATATTGTCGAGGCAAAAGCGGTACCATCCACCGCGGTGCTCCGATTCGAAGTTGAAGCCGCTGTGCTCGACGTTCTGGTTCATTTCATCATGCGGCGTCATCACCAATTGGTCGAAAAAGTTTTTGTCTACATTCTCCTCCTCGGGGTACGACGAGAACGGTCCAAACGCCTTCAGTCGCACGTCGTAGGCACCCGTGGAGTCCAGTACACCGATCTTCATAAAGGCTGTACGCTTCGTGCGCACATATTCGTGGAAACACTCCTCCACGCGCCCATCCAGCTTCACGATCAAGGCTTCAGAAGGCGTAGGGAACGCCATCAACAGAGCAAGAGAGGCTGCCACCCGCAGCAGATGTCCGAGCGCCATCGTTAAGTACTTGGAGGTGTGTCGTCAATCGGATAATGGGGAGTGAGGTCAAAACTCAGTGACAAAGCTAAAAATACTTTTTTAGCCAATCTTCAGCAGGCTAAAAATACCACACTAGCGACCTACCAATTTCGGCTCGAGCATGTGGACGTCGCGCCGCTTGTCGTCGCTCTTGCTGCGCACGTCCAATAGTGCGCGCAGTTTCCGCTCCAGCTGCGTCCCATGGGCCTCTTCTAGTGGTTATCTGAGCGACGTAACGTTTGCGTCGCTGCCTATTAGCCGTGAGTCCAAGGATGTCTTGACACGCGAGATGGGCTACGAGTATTTGACGTATGTACAGAAGGACACGCTACCATTGGTACTGAGCGGACGCGATGTGTTGGCCAAGGGCAAGACAGGCAATGGCAAGACCATTGCGTTCCTACTGCCTACATTGGAGCGGATGTTGAAGAATCCACAGTCAAAACAGAGCAAAATCTCGGCACTTGTGATCTCTCCGACGCGAGAGTTAGCGCAACAGATCGCAGTCGAAGCGGTGAAGCTTACAGATGCCCATGGACTTCGTACCGGTTGCTTCGTGGGTGGAAGTTCAGTTAACAAGGACGTGAAGGAACTTACACAGCCTGCAGGTATCGACGTGCTGGTGGCCACCCCTGGTAGACTGCAGGCGCATCTTGAGGACAACAGCGGACGCATCAGACAGAAATTGGATGATCTTCAGGTACTAGTGCTGGATGAAGCCGATCGCCTGCTGGACATGGGATTCCGTCGCGACATTATGCGGATCATCGATCATTTGCCGAAAGAGCGACAGACGCTGCTTTTCAGTGCGACACTGCCGACAGCGACCGAAGAGCTTAAGGATGTGGCGCTGAAGGATAACTACGCGTTTGTGGATACAATCGAAGGTGATGATCAACAGACTAACACGCAGGCGGTGCAAGAGTACGTCGTGTGCGACCTGCAAGATGTCATTCCGGTGGTGGAAGGTGTGTTAGAACAGCACATGCAGTTACCGGCGTACAAGGTCATTGTCTTCCTGCCAACTGCACGATCCGCGCAGTTCATGGCGCAGCTCTTCCAAGCTGCAGGTTTCCCGAATGTTTTGGAGATGCATTCACGTAAGAGTCAATCGGCACGTACCAAAGCTGCTGATGCTTTCCGCAAGGGCAAGAAGGTGATCATGTTCTCGTCCGACGTGTCAGCGCGTGGTGTGGACTACCCAGACGTATCGCTGGTCCTTCAAGTGGGTCTTACGGACCGTGATCAATACATCCACAGGCTAGGACGAACTGCTCGCGCAGGTATGGAGGGTCGTGGCGTTCTGGTGCTAGCTGACTTTGAAAAGGCTATGCTTCGAGACCTGGCAGACCTACCGATTACTGAACTGGAGCAGCGTCCTCAACTTGACCAGCAGAACTACCGAACCACGCGAGCCCTCGCTAAGGTTCGTCCTCACAGTGAACTGGAACAATCTGCGGAGAAGGCTTATGCAGCGTTTTTGGGCTTCTACAACTCGAACCTCAAGAAATTGAAGATGTCGAAGACGAAGCTTGTTGAGACGGGTGCACTCTATAGCCAGCTCATTGGTCTGGAAAAGGTGCCGTTGTTGCAGAAGAAGACGTTGCGGGCGATGGGGCTGTTAGACACTCCTGGCCTTATCGCCGCTTCCAAGCCAGTCAATGCACGAAAACCCAAGTCGAGAGGTGTGGGAGAACTGGAGAGATTCAGCAAAGAAAATACGGGGAAGTATGCGTCAATTCACGGACGTACGAAACGTGAGGGGGACAGAAAGCAGGGAGGTAGCTCATGGAGAACTTTCAGCGACGACGACACGGGTCGTTCCCGTAGCAACCACTCGCACAAGAGCAGCCGTAGCGCTCGAAGCGCTTCACCGAGAAGTACACGTGAAGGACGACCACACAGACGCTCGCGTTCTGTGTCTCAAGCAACCAAGCGGAATTACAAGGAGCCGCACAATAGATACTAAAGCAGCAATATCGTGGCGTACGATTTGTAAAGGCTTGAGTATTTGAGTCTTCTGCTATCGTCGATCACTACGTAAAGTTTTGTTAAGAAGCGAACAGTTCATACTTCTACTGCCACTACACTTACCACCGACTTGGAAAAATGCCTCATATTCGAGTATCTAAGTGATGGACTGGTACCCGGAGCGCATTTGGCGTTGTGCAGCAAACCATGTAGCGGAGGCTCCAACAACAGCACCAATGACAACCCCGATACCGATCTGAACGATTGAAAAAGCCGACGTGTTCTCACCACCGATGGAATCCTGCACTCCAAGGTTGGAATTGCCATTCTGCTTGCTTTGAAACAGTTGAAGCTGCCTTTCCAGTTCTGGAATGTGAGGTGGTACCAAAGTCTCACCTGGCCACTTGGAAAACTCACTGAGCTTGAGCCACCACTCCGGATAACCAGGCATTTCCATTTCCGCTGGGGCTTCACCAGTGGTAATGTAGCCATCCGAGAACTTACCCACTAACTTCCATGCGAACGACCACCACTCGTCAACGACTCGAGAAGCCAGTCGGTTCGATTGCTCTTGCAGATACGAGCGTATTTCGGTTGCCGACAGAGATTTCGTGTGAGATACATAGTGTTCCATGGTCTTGCGCTCGGCAAAGCAAGCCTTCTGCACCTCAGCTATCCGAGCTCGGATATCCCTGCTGATAGCATCAAACCGAAGCATGCTCCAATTGTTCACGAAACTGAATGCCCACCAAGCTGATCCATGTGTAAACTCACTCTCCTTTCCGAGGACGTAAGCTGAAGGCACCTCCTGTTGAGCACAAGAGAACGGAACGTACACGGACGCATGCGGTGAACTTTGGCCGTACCAAGCTACTCCACCGACCGCATCAGGAAGATGAGCACGCGCCTGAAGCACAAAACTGAAGACTGTGCGATACATTGAAATCGGTCGTTCCCAACCGCCTACCACACCCTTTTCATCGCCTCCCCACCGCATCGGATTCCCGAACGGCCCTGCTGCTAGACCCTTGGACAAGTCATACGGGGTTCCTCGGAAGTAGTCACGCAGCAAGTGTGTCACGTCGGCCACATCCAGATTCTTGTCCGGCTCAACTGAGAACGGGTAGGTCGGAAACTCCGGGTAGTGTCCAAGCCGTGAGTCCAACTGCAAGGACGGCGCTACAAGATCAAACACACGCCAAATACGACGACCCATGTATAACGCACGCACGGGGTCTGGAGTTGGAGAAGCGTATGCAGCAGTGAAATCAAACTTGCTTTTTTTCGGCTCCCACCACCCCATTTCTTCAGCGAAGGATAGCACATTCTCCGACGCCAAGAATTGGTCAGGATCGTTAAGATCCATTTCACGGATCACGAAGCCGTTGGCCACCACAACTACGTGCGTGTCCTGTACCCGTTGAGCAGCCCAAACTGCACTAGCATTGTGCGGACCCGTCAGCACGTGGAAAACCCACACTTCTCCATAGCGGTCAGCAATCCCCAGTGTCTCCGCCGCACTAACGTACTCAGGCTTGGCCGGGTCGCCGCTGTCTTCACTGTAGAACCCGTATTTGACAGCCAGATCACCCATCGTTTGGATTGCACAACGGGCAGAGTCGCAGCGCTCCAGAGCCACTTTCGTGAGCTCTCCGATGCCGAACATGTTGTATCCATGGGGACCAGCGTCAGTGGGCCAACCTGCCGTCCTTCCGCCGCTCGTGCTCTCTCCAATACTAAGCTGCACTTCGTTCATGAAGCCGTAATCCTGGTCAAAGTATCCGTAGGTATGCGGCACCTGCGGAATTTCACCAAGTGGTTTCATGACCTGCTCGTCGTTCTTAGGCTGGTACTCGGGTCCTCGCTGGGTGCTCACGAGTCGCGGGTAGCCTGGTTGCACGTTGTATACGTGGCGCATAGCTCCTTCCTTGTGGTCCTGAGCTGGCACACGCACCATTCGAAGATCAGCAGCACCAAAACCAGCGTCGTCAGTGTGTGCCACCAAAGTGGAACCGTCGACTGTCGCGTTGCGCCCCACTGCTATCATCGTGCAGGCATTTATCAAAGGTAGCAGTGCGAGTAGTAGCAAGGACGTTAAGCTTGGCGACATGATGGAGTTACAGGAATCCCTGCACGACTGGTGCTGTGTAGCAAGAGAAACTTGAAGTGGTGCCAACGTTGGATTCCGAACTTGAAGAGAATTTGAAAATTTGTTTCTTTTTGCAGAAATTTCTTTTTTCATAAATAATTATTTGGGGTTAACTACCATAAAAATACGGGACGAACATTTACGCCATGAGGCGGGGTCGGATGGGACCGATGGCCGTGTACGGCAAGGCGCTAGACAGCGACAGTTCCCGAATGGACGGCAGCTTGTAGCCGCTGATCATCTTTCGCGTGGGAGACAGCACAGGCAGGCTGAAAGTCGACGCAGGGTGCATCGGCGGGGACAAGCTCTGGGGCTGATATGACATCATAGGAGCAGCTACGATGGCATCCGAGGAAACAACAGTGGGGCGCGGGAGAATAGGCTTGCACTTCTCAGCGAAAGTAGACGAAGCTATCGCCACACGCTTGGCCGATTGCTGTTGGTCATCGGCAGTGGCTTTGCGCTTCCGTGACTTCTTGCTCTGACGCTTGACTAGAGACATCTCGCTAAAGTTGTCGCGAGTGAAGTGCTCCCGGCTGTAGGTGGGGAACTGCGCACGGGCCTTGCTCCACTTGCGGAAGCCGAAGTAGTTGAGTTGGCGCTGAAAGCTCGAGAAGTTTTTGTTCTTGAAGTACTTGGGCAGGATCTGCGTGGCCATAGCGTCCTTGTCCAGGATCTGAAAGGCCATGCCGTCTTCGGCCCAACGAATGATCTTCTCGTCCTCGCGACGGAGCATCTGGTGCAGGTGCAGCAAGAACGGGGCCACCCAGCCACGCTTCGGGACCGGCTCACTCGAGCTCGAAGAGGTCGAACTGGAGGTCGAACATACCGACATTGTGGGCGACGGTGGGCACTCCGGCGCCATTTCACTAGAGAGAAGGTCTTGCACGTTCATTGGATGGACAACTGAATGCACTTGTGCTCGACAAGGCGGAATCGAAAATGAGACTGGCGGGGGACGAGCGCGTTTCTGAGAGCAAGCTCTAGGGCATACTGAATCGCTAATAGTTTTCTTTTTTTGAATCTAGATTCGATAAACGATTTGATGTCTTGGAATACTATAGCATCCATCTACTTCGAATCTCGCACTGGTTAGGGCTTCTTGCGTGACAATCTTTAGGCCCGTCTTTGCACTTTTGGCATTTGAATCTGCAAAAATGCAGCAAACGGCATGCTAAAGTTACCTGTACTGTACATACATGTAGCTTTGATACTCGTAGCCGTATAGCTGTCGGTGATTCAGGAAGTTGCTCATACAGTATTCGTACACAGCGGCATGGGAAGACAAGATTCATTTGTGCTGCGCGTACCTCGCTCGATCGGCTCGAACATTCAGTGTGGACCACCTACTTCGAGGTTCCTTTTGCCATTGACGGGGCGAGCGTTTTCCTTCCCGAATTGTCGTTGGGATGGTGGAGATTCGCCGATTGACGGATTCGCTGGCCTCACAGCAAACTTGCGTGTTGCTGCTGAACACGAATCTCGAGTTGTCCCGCAGAATCTCAAGTAGATTTCCGCTACTGAAAAGAAACTTCTGTAGTATGTACAGACTGTACCGCAAAACACGCCCAACTAAAATTGTGTCATGTATTCTTGGACTTGGCTAGTGTTATTTGACCACAAAGCGCCAATGCTACAGTGTGGTCAGGTAGCCGACGCAATTATTTGAATGCGGATGACACTTGCATTCTTTGCGCTTTTAGGTCGAAGAATTTAAAAATTTGGAAAATAAAGTTTGGCATATTTAGGATTCTTGCAATCATCAAACGACGCAGACAACATCTCGCCCGCATGATAAAGATTCGGGTGCGATTCCTTCTTGGTACGACGCTCTTGACCCTCTGGGCTCGTACTGCATCTTACATATTCACCTTCAGGCAATGTGAGCAGCTTCGTATCGCTCGTGCTGCTACTGACGGCGAACAGTGCGCAAAAATGGGCTCATGACACTGTCAACTCTGTGGACATCGGACTCTGGTTCCTCACGGTGCGATGCCAGCAATAAAGACTTTGAATCTCAGGGCTCCGTTTGCTAACTCACCTCTGCTCAGGGTCCTGGCGTCCGCTACAAACTCATTAACGCTGGCGCCGCTGTCGACAGCACCGACGTCACGTCCGCCGCCTACAGGAGCTTTTGGTAAGGTCTAAAGCTGCTAATTACAGTACTATTCAAACTGACGCTCCAGTAAGCTCGCTCTCAATTGTTTCCTCCAGTGACCCGTGGTGTCTAGGGGATGCAACAGCCACCAGGGGATTCACAGTCTTGGCACTACTTGCCGCCATCACCAGCTTTATAGTGAGCATCATGGTAGCCTTTGACATCAAAATTCCGACTTGGGACGGTGAAGGCAAAGAAATCACATTGGTCACCTCTGTAGTGTGCTCACTAGTCGAGACGGTGGCGCTTATCCCTGCCGTAACACTGTGGCAGCGCATGGTCACCGCCTACGACCAGAAGTGCCGTAAAGAAATGGATGTCATCACGTTCACGTGCATCGAAACTGGCTCAGGACACTCTTACGGCATAGCTGCGATCCCTTTTGCTTTTGCAACCTATTTGCTCTGGCGGCTTTCGCATTCGTACTACGTACGCATCTAGTTTTAATGCACTAAACTTATCTAACTTCCGTTTGCGATGGTTACGATGCTATAGGAAGCTAAACGAGCAGGAAGAATTGCTGATGGTTTTACGCTAGCTGCGAAAACAGGCAAGAGAAAGCTTACATACATTCGTCACACTACAAGATCTAATGGGTGCTGCAGACAATGTAGATGAGATACTTGTGGGTATTGCCAATAAGATCGACATTGATGCAAACGGCTCTGACGGCAGAAATGCGTTGCATTGGGCTTGCACGTTGCACCGAACGAGCATCTGTCACGTTCTGCTAAAGAAGGGAGCGTCCATCAGTAAGAAAGATGTACGTAGGAAGCTAAGGCTAAAGATTCTGTTTTAACCTGCATGCCGTCTTTCAGAGGGATGGCTGGACACCATTACACTGGGCAAGTCGAGTTGGCAATCTGGATATTGTGCGCCTACTAGCCAAGTACGGTGCAAACGTAAACGTACAGGACCGCTGGGGTACGACCCCATTGATGTTGACGGTCGTTGGAGAAAGCAAAGTGGCAGCAGAGACGTTGATCGAACTTGGTGCTTCGGTCGACGCACGAAATGTAAGTTTACACATCAATAGTTCCCTGAAATGCATCGAATAGTTACTGTGCATGTTTAAACAGGTATTTGGACAAACGCCGTTGATGCAGTGCGCTGAAGGAGGAGCACCTCTTCACCAACTAGGCATGGTGTTTCTCAATGCTGGATCCGACCTCACCTTGCAAGACGTATGCTCAAAATCTGCTTTATCCGACGTAATCGATGACTGACGTGCACGTATTCGCACTACAGGCACAAGGTATGACAGCGTTACACTACGCGGCTGCCTGTGGTAACGTCAATCTCTTGATGAACATGCTCCAGCAGTGTGATGCTGAGTTGGTTGAAAAAACAAACAAGGTGAGTCGCTACGAAACTTGTGAGCTATTGCTGTTAACACAATTCATGGTAACAGTTCGGGGAAACGCTGGCCTACCTTGCTGTTCTTCATTCACACCCCAAAACACTGGGCTTGATCGAGAATTGGCGAGAAGGGAACCCTATTGTAGCAATTCACGACGATAGCAGCGACGGAGATGACAATACAGACACGTCGGTGGATAGCGATAGTGACAGCAGCAGTGAAGAAGACGCTTGAAGACAGAGTCGAGCAAAGATAAAACAAAAACAGCCTGTGGATCTATAAAGTTTGAACTATCTCCGCTCTATTGGAGCTTCTCAAGAAGTAATTTAGTGCCCTTCTGCGAGTCGACGAGCTTCTTCAGGTCTCCCATAACGGGCTTGAGCGCCTTCTTCACCACCTTGGCAGCGTTCTTCGGGGACTTTTCAGCCTCCAGAAATGCGAGGACCACAAAAGAACCACGGTTGCTGGTCGCCCACTGCGGAAGCTGCTCTTCAACAGCGGAGAGTAGAGGCTCCGCGAACGAAGTTTCCTTGATCAGACGGCGCAATGCGTAGTGTCCATTGGCATCACTGTGCAGAGGCTCTTTCTCCTCGGTTGGCTCCGCAACTACAGCGGTAGCGATGCTATCTGCCAGCTCCGAGCTCTCACTCCGTTTAGCGACCTCCACAATCACATCACGGCCCTCCTTCGATCGCATCAGAGCATCAGCATTTTCAGTACACATCTCTTCCAGCTTGGGCAGCAGGCCCTTAAGTAGCTCCTCGCGACGAGCGTCCGGATCCTTCTTGTAGTTCACAATCAGGACGGTGGCGTCCTCGGGAGACGGCACCATGGGCGGTTCCAGCAGCTCCAGGTCATCCGCCGAGAGATACTTCTTGTTCAGAGGGCTAAGTAGTTGCAGTAGAACCTTACGTCCGCTCGGGTGCATGGCAACCGAAAAAAGCTCATCATTCATCTCCGCCAGGATGGACTTCTGCACAAGAACTGAGTCATCCACCACGTCGAAAATGCGCATGATCACGAGGTAGCCGCTGGGGTGGTTGCACGCGTCCAGCACCTTGTCCTTGAGAGCCTTAATAATACGCTTACGGTCCTTGGCAGCACCGAGCGAAATGCACTTGTTCACGACACGAGCACCGTTGCGAGTAGCGAGTAGTGCCAGAGAAGCGTCACGTACGTTGGCCACCATGGCCACGACGTCATCGTACTCAGCATTGCACATGTACTCCCACAGCAAAGACTGTACAAAGGCCAGACCCAGGAGCTGCTTGTCCACCATGCGGTTTAAGATGGTGGTCAAATGCTTGAGCACGTCCGCCTTCTTGTCCGGGTGTGCAGCGATGATGTCCTTCAGATTGCGCTTGCTGTCCGACTGGAAGTAGGCAAACTCCCGGCCATAGAACTCCAATTTGAGTGCTGTAAGCTGCGACGGCTTCAGGTATTCCTGTGCGTACTCGAGAACGTTGGCAGCGATGTTGTGCGTGCCGATCTGCACGACGTGTCCGGTCATACACTTGACAATTGCTGCACGGTCAGCGACGCTTCCATAACGGATCATCTTCTGCACCAGGAAACATCCGTACTGCATCTTGGCTAGCTCAATAAGGTGCTCCTTCATCTCCAGGACAATCTGAGAGCGGTGCTCGGGCTTGCCGTGCTGCATGAGCGACTGGATGACGCGCGAGGCGTCGTGCTTGGCCGCCACGTCGTAGATCTTGCCCTTCACCAACGTGTACAGCTCGTCCACGAGTGTTGCGCGTTTGGTCTTGTCCACGTCGCGCTCGCGGATGACGTTCCAGATCTGCTTGGCGCGCGTGACCATTTCGTAGTGCGGACGCTGCATCTTGCGCTGCTTCTTGGCCAACTTCTGGTCCATGAAGGACTTTTTGCCGTCGTCATTACCGCTAGCGGGGCGCTTCTTGGCGTTGAAGCCGCCCTTGCTGTAGCTCTTGTCCGTCTTCGCTTGCACCGCCATGTCTGTCACTGCACCGGTTGATACTGTGGAGCTCTATGAGCAGTGGCAACCAGTCAATTGCAGTTCAATTTGCACACAATTTGAGTCGGACTAAATAAAATTGAGAGGACTAAAATGTGAATAGTCACATTTGACGTTTGACACACAAATGATCTTGAAACGACGCGTCGCTTCAGTGGTAAATGGCAGCATTGCACAGGATCCGAGAACTGTGAAGTATGGCCTTGTTCTACGACTATAACGTGGCGGTGCCAGCCAATTTACGGCAGATCTGCTCGGTCTGGGGAGAGCTGGACCCTGTGCTTGCCGTCGCCTTGGAGAATCGAGAGATCCACTTTTTCACAGATGAGGTTCGATACAATTCCAATACTAATGTGTTACAAAGTATGACAGACATTTCAATGCTGATTACCATAGGGAGAGAAGCAGCAAGGGCTGGATATCTACTCGCGCAATGCTGACATTGTCACGATGGCATGGCAGCCCCGTGGAGGAGCACTCGCCGTTGGTTGGAGCGACGGTATGTTGCACATGATCGAATTTGACAGAATGAGGTGCTAAGGAGCTGTTGCAGGTATGGTCTCGCTGTGGGCATTCAAGGAGCAGACGGCTCGCGAGGTGAACTCTCCGCACACGAGTCGTGTTTGTCTATTGAAGTGGGCACCAGCAGGCAATCGCCTCATGTCTGCTGATGAGAACGGGGTTTTTGCTGTGTGGAAGGTGGACAGTCGTGGTCAACTCACGATCAGCACGCAGTACGCGCGCCAGGGGAGCTTTACCCATTGTGTCTTTGCCACTCGACCATCGTTGAAAGACAGCTATTCCAAAAAGTAAGTTTTCTTTTG
Organism: Phytophthora capsici; assembly: GCA_030324255.1. NCBI lineage: Eukaryota > Oomycota > Peronosporomycetes > Peronosporales > Peronosporaceae > Phytophthora > Phytophthora capsici. Next base: position 3,055,967 of record CM059362.1, on the reverse strand, counting down.
TTTCAGAACTGCAAGGTGACTAAATTGCCACGATGTACAGCGACAACTTCTCCCAGCACGTATGTCCGCAATTCTTTTTCGGTGGCGAAGCAGGCTCAGTCCACTATGCAGACGATCTAGGGCACATCTCGGATATTCAAGTTTTGAATCACGCAATTGACTCGATGATGTTTTACGAAGAGCAGAACCGTCTCATTGTCATCACGCGTGCAGTTCAGCTTATCGTGTATCAAGTTGGAGCAACTGACGGCACCGTGAAACCAATCACTAAGGTTAAATTAAGTCTGGCTGGAGAGGGTTCTCTTCTTGAAACCAAGTGGGCTGGGCCTGGACTACTAGCAATAGCGTCCGGCGAGCCATTAGTGCGATTCTGGAACATCCGCACGGAGGAGAACAGCGTGTTGAGCCTCTCTAAGTCAAGCGGGCTCAACTACAACGTCAACAACTTGAGTTTCTCCCCTCGACGACGTATTCTCGTAGCTGGTACAGCTCAGGGAGCCGTGTTCTTCTGGCGAGCCACGTCTTTTGTCGATACACCCGCACAAGGCAACACTGATCCCGCCGCTAATGTGTCATATCGTTGGGATTTACTCTTCACAGCTGAAGTGGGACGTGCGGTTACTCGGATCGGCTGGAGCAACGCACACCCTGCTTTATTTGCCAACACTGTGGAAGGTTTGGTCATTTTGCACGAAGGCAACATGCAGCGAGCACTTTGCGGAGATACAGCAGTCATTCAAGTTCGTCCCAAGACGCTTTCGATTGAGAAGTTCCAAGATGGAGTGCAGTCTGGAGTGTCTATCACTCAATCAATGCTGGAAGCTTCACTGCGTGTCAAGGGCATTTCGCACGACGGATCGACTGTTGTGGTTTGGAATGGCTCAAAAGCAGAAGTATACGAGATGAAAGATGGAGATAATCAGCTCATTAACCAGTTCAAGTGCTTCTCAAGCTCCATGGTGCTCAGGGGCGAATCGATCTATCGCGCGAACGGGAATCACGTCGAAGTGTGTAATTTAGCTGGTGTGGTGAAGAACACGATCTCATTCACGGAGGCAGAGGGAAGGCCAGCATTATTGTCGCTTCAAAGCAAGTTCCTTGCAGTAGGTACCGATCGTGGGCTTCTGCGTGTCTTCGATGTATCTCGTCGTGACCCAAAAGCCTTGGGAAGTATGGGCAATTTACCTGAAGCTTTTGGCGATGAGACCAAATCTGCAGTCATGCGATCCATCTGCGTCAACTCGGACGGCACTCGTATCTGCATCCTTGCTGACCGTGTCGAAGGTGGGTTGCGAATGCGAGAGCCTATGGACAAGCTCTTCGTGTTCCAGACCGACCTTAACATCTACCAGAAGTTCGACTTTAAGTCTTCGCGTTACCCCATATCCGCCTTCTTTGATCCCCAAGAACCTCGTTTGCTAATTTGCGAGACTGTTAAAACGGGTAACGACGGTGTTCTCACTGCAGGAGGTGGCAGTCGTCGAGATTTAAATGCTGACGACGGTGCGGGTGGCAATCGAGGTGGTCAAGTCTCGGATAAGGAAATTACGATTATCTTTGCGTCCAACGAGCACGGACTTCTCATGCAGGATAGCTTTGATCTAGAACTCAAGTATACTGCACTGCTCGGTATCCAAGTCCCACGTGTGTACTTCGTGGCCAAGGTGGATTCTGGTGGTTCAGATGACTCCACCACTGTAGTGCATGTTGGCCGCACCAAGGTCAACAACCCCGTTGCGAAAATCCCAACGACTTACGACACAGCGAGTTATCTTCGAACGCAGATCATGCGCGACTTCACGGGTTTGGACAAGGTCAACAGTGAGGCGAAGCAAGCTCTGATTGACTTCTGCTACTTTATGACAGTTGGCAACATGGACGAAGCTTATCGCTCCGTTAAATTGATCGAAAACCCTTCGGTATGGGAGAATATGGCTCGCATGTGCGTCAAGACCAAGCGGTTGGATGTGGCTGAGGTGTGTCTTGGTAACATGGGGCACGCCCGTGGGGCCGCTGCAGTGCAGGAGGCCAAGAAGGAACCAGAACTGGAAGTGGCCATTGCAATGGTGGCGATTCAACTAGGTCTTCGCGACGATGCAGCTCGGCTTTATCGCGAATGCGGACGCTACGACCTCCTCAATAAACTCTATCAAGCCAGTGGGTACTGGAAGAAAGCTGTCGATATAGCAGCCAAACGAGACCGGATCCACTTGAAAACAACGTATCACGCATTAGCACGACACTATGAGGAAATGGGTGACCTCAAAGAGGCAATGGAAGCGTACGAAGATGCTGGAACTCATCAGAAGGACATTCCTCGGATGCTTTTCAAACTGGGCAAGATCGACCTACTGCAAAAGTACGTGTCCACCTCCAACAACCGCGATTTACTCATCTGGTGGGCGCAGTTTGAAGAGAGTCAGGGCCAGTTTGACAGCGCCGTAGAAAGTTACCAACGGGCCAAGGATTACTTGTCCATCGTCCGTGTCTTGTGCTTCAAAAAGGACTTTCAAGCAGCAGCCAAAGTGGCTCAAATGAGTGGAGATCGAGCTGCAGCTTACCACTTGGCTCGTCAATTCGAAGGTCACGGTGAGATCTCCAACGCCATCCACTTCTTCGCAAGCGGTGGGTGTTACAACCACGCCATTCGTCTAGCAAAGGAGCACCGCATGGACGCTGATCTCATGGGGTTCGCTCTCATGAGCAAGCCATCGGATATGCTGGACTGTGCTGCGTACTTTGAGGAGCAGCGGGAAATGGAGAAAGCTGTCCAACTGTACCATAAAGGAGGAAACGTTGCCAAAGCACTGGACTTGTGCTTCCAGGCTCAGCTGTTCGAGGAGCTGCATCACCTCACGGACGAGCTCAGCAGCTCTGGTAATACATCGCCTGCTATTCTGAAGAAATGTGCGGACTTCTTCATCACCAATGGCCAATACGCCAAAGCGGTTCACCTGTGTTTGATTGGCAATCGAGCAGTGGAAGCTCTTGATGTGTGCATGCAACACGACGTCAAAGTAACCGAAGAGATGGCGGAGAAGATGACTCCACCGAAAAGTGACGATAGCGCCTCACCTGCAGACAAGAAGAGACGCACAGAACTTCTCCTTAAGCTCGCCAAGTGCTGCAAGCAACAAGGCTCGTACCACTTGGCCACGAAGAAATATACTCAAGCTGGCAACAAGCTGAAGGCTATGAAGTGTCTGCTGAAATCTGGAGATACTGAGAAGGTGGTGTTCTTTGCCAATGTGTCTCGGAACGCTCAAATCTTCATCCTTGCGGCCAATTACCTGCAGAATCTGGACTGGCGCAAAGACCCCGATATCCTCAAGAACATTATAGGATTTTACACGAAGGCGAGGGCTTTCGAGCAGCTTGCGGCCTTCTACGCTGGTTGTGCTCAAGTTGAGATCGAAGAGTACAGAGACTATGAGAAGGCCATCTCCGCCTTGCAAGAAGCGGTGCAGGTCGTGTCCAAGTCTCGTTCGGACGGCAAGGAGGCGCTACTCAAGCGCTACGAGAAGCGCATTTTATTCATTGAACAGTTTGTGATCGCTCGCCAGCAGGCCAAACAGAACCCGAAGGAGATGATGGAAATCGTCACCAAGTTACTGGAAGAACCTGGAATTGAGGAAGCTATTCGTGTGGGTGATGGATACGCCATGTTGGCGGAAGGTTACTATGGGGAGGGCGAGCTGGAAAAGAGCTTGGAGATGATGGAGGAAATGAAACGCAAGGGCCTGACACTCAAGTCGTACGTGGAGCCTCGAATTGTGGAAGCTGTTCAGGCGAAGCTTGGCGTTTCCTTAGGAGACGACAGACGTCGTAGACCTTCACCCAGTGAATACAAGCAGTCGTCATTTTCCAGTCGTCCAGAATCACGTGAAGCCAAGTCCAGTCGACCAGTATCGAGAGAGGCGAGTCGTCCAGGGTCTCGTGAAGCGCATCATAGCCGACCAGGGTCTCGTGAAGCAGGAATGAGTCGTCCAAACTCACGAGAGGACAAATTCCGACCTGGAGATGACGAACTCGAAGATGAATTGGAAGAAGACATCGCTGAGGACGAGTAAGCGTCGTAACTTGCATGTCTGCATACTGTTGAGTTAACGTATCCATTATGAACACATTTTGTAACGGAGTTACCTCCGTTTATGATTCCAGACATAATAAGGTAAATCTCTTTTATGAATGCTTACGGGACGCTGTCCTGATTTAGTTTACGGACAATGCGTTGGACACAAGAGCGTGTCCAGTTCGTAGACCTACCGCTAGTCTTAATTTTCAATTCACTCTACAATTTCCATCGTGAAGTACAAGTCCTCACCATGATTCCGTGACATGGTAGCACTTGAAGCGTCATGCTTTGCCCTCAGCTGTGAGATCCAGGACCATCGAGCCCACCCCGACTTGTACCTGTGGAGTCCAAGCACCGTCTTGTAAAACCGCGCCGCCGACCATCGAGCCTGCAGCTTTTGAAGTCGCGTAGGAAGAGACCTACTCGCACACCTTTATGTTCGTCAAGTTCCCAAATCAAGAACCAAGCTTCCTCTATTAGACCTGTGTGTCTACCATCTACCATGGACCGTCGTGCCCAAGATTTCGAGGAGTTCAAGCGTGTGTTAATCTTGCTCCTCTTGCTATTGGTCTTCGAGCCGATATCATTTTTAAAGCCGCGAAGGAAGAGACCAACGCGCACCGACTCAACGACTGTTTTGTCAAATTTCAAGCTCTTTCGTTTCAAGAGTTTAAGTTCTCAAATTTCAAGTTCAAGTTTCCAGTTTCAAGATCTGCCGTGTGCAAAGGCAGTGGAGACTTCGTCTTCTCAAGGGAGGTCGTGTAATGGAGCGAAAACCTTCGCAACAACCTTCCCCAGCCGAAGCCGCTTCTTCTCAAGGGAGGTCGTGTAACGGAGTTACCTCCGTTTATGATTCCAGACATAATAAGGTAAATCTCTTTTATGAATGCTTACGGGACGCTGTCCTGATTTAGTTTACGGACAATGCGTTGGACACAAGAGCGTGTCCAGTTCGTAGACCTACCGCTAGTCTTAATTTTCAATTCACTCTACAATTTCCATCGTGAAGTACAAGTCCTCACCATGATTCCGTGACACATTTTCACTAATACACGGACTTTTCACATATACTTTTATATTCGAACGGTCCCATCCGAATCTGAAACATCGAGATCATGCACAAAGCAATAGCAACACCGACAACTGTAGCCGATAATGAAGCGCTGCATTCCAATGATGCGGATTTAAAGCCGGAGGCTGGTTCATCTACTGTTCAATATGATTCTCTTAGCTGCATGACCCCATATCTTACCTGCCAACGATGCAATAGCGTCACGTTCATTGACCTACAACGAGTGCGACGCAAAGCAGACCAATTGACAGGCTCCATGCAGAAAGACACCACTTTCCTGTACGAGCAAGTGCCCAAATGCCCAGGATGTGGAAGCACGAGATATCTCCGCGCAGGAGTTGTGAGTTTCCAGGAACAGATCGAGGAGGAACGAAATGCCATCAAGGAGTTCGAACGGCGACGAATCCCAGCTACTGCTTTGCTTCAGCGTATTGCGCGTGGATTCCTTGGACGAATAGAGTTCCGCCGACGGTTAGTAGAGCGCGAGCGTTATCTACGAAAGATCCATCGAGCAGCTACCAGAATCCAGACACGAGTGCGAGGCATGCAGGCACGGAGACGGACCCTCATTGAGCGGTGCTTGAAGATAATTCGCTTTATGGCTCCGCAGATTCTCAGTTATGCGTTAGCTGCTCGTCCGAACGAGCCACCGGTGTTCTGGTACGCAAATGGCGCAGAGCTTGGAGTGTTTTATTGGAATTACAGAGAGTACGTACGGCGGTCAGGTGGGAGACCGACGCTGATCAAAGTGGAGACTAACGTGTTGGAGATCACGAGACGCGTCCTCCGTCGTGAATACGAGCTAGTAAGTCGAATTCAAGGACGATGGCGAGGAATCACTACACGAATGGTATTCCGTGAGTTTAAACGCCAGAAAGGATGGCTGAAAGGCATTCGACAGTCTCCAGCCGTGAAAATTCAACGTCTTGTCCGTCGTGATGCAAGTCGGCGTCGCTGTCGAGCACTGCAAATTACCATCAAGTACCCAAAACAACGAGAAGCTTATCGCAAGGAAATGACCGTCCGTGACCAGCAGGCGAAAGCCATTGCCTTTCGTCAGCGTTTGATGGCGAAATACAAACAGCAATTCCAGATCAATCGTACTGCACGTATGATCGTGCAGGAGGTCAAAGTGTCCTCAGTAGCTAAGAGATACGGTGTTTCTTCGCTTGGCGAGGAGGATACAAGCGAACTGGGACCAGAGACGAATTCACACGTTCAATTTTCGCTCAAAAGCGACAGGAAAAGTGTCGAGGTCTCGAATGGAACGGAATCTCAAGGCAAATTGAGCGGACTACCGCGAAACCCCAATGCGCTTCGGTTTGCAAATACTAAACGCCAACTCGAGAACAAGCACGGTAAATTACGCGGACCAAAGCTTCACATCCTCAAGGCGCAGATGTACTCGGACGATCGAGTTTCAACCTAAAGGGTTAACCCATACAACTTCAACACCAGCTGTATAGGACTTCGTACCTAAGTGAACTGGCACACCAAGCACCAGGTGGTACAACCCATGAATGCGTTATTCGGCAACTTGCATTCAAGCGAGCAGATCAGCACACGATGAGCAGCTCAACAGGAGCTACGGAGTGCGCAGTGGTGGCCTTTGGCTGCAACGACGACGGGCAAGTGGGTACAGGTGCTAAGCGCCGACAGGCCTTGGCCATTGACGACGTATCGGCCTCCAATTTCCCCCAGCAGCTCGGTTGTCTTCTGGGCGAGGAAATTGTCGCTGTCTCGTGCGGTTCTCGCCACTCAATGGCGCTCACAGTCAACGGCGTCGTGTATTCTTGGGGATGGGGATCGGTACATGAACATATAGCAGTCTATTGCCAATGCTTGCTCACTTACTGACTGGATGTGCTTTGTTTGGTTGGTTGCAGATGGGACAATTGGGCCATGGAGACCTTAAGAGCATTAATGAGCCTCAGAAAATCGCCTTCTTCGAGCAAGAAGGACTAGTGATTGACTACATCTCGTGTGGAGGCTGTCATTCTGCCGCAGTGACCAATGACGGAACGCTTTTCATGTGGGGCGAGTCGCATTGGGGCCAACTTGGTCTACCCAAGGAGTTCGAGGCTGCACACGAGTCACTGCCGGTCAAGTGTCCGATGCCTGAAGGTGATCCTGGCGAGACGATCGTGAAGATCAGTTGCGGTGGTACTCATACCGCTGCATTGACTAACCAAGGACGCGTCTACGTCTGGGGTCGAGGTGATAGTGGCCAGTTGGGTATCGGCTCGGCGTGGTTAAAAGATACGGATGATGAAGGACTTCTTGGAGTTAGCCGACCGCATCTAGTGGATGGATTTGACGGGGAGAAGGTTGTGCAGGTCGCGTGTGGTGCATTTCACTCGGCTGCTGTGACGGAACACGGTCACGTTTTCATTTGGGGAAAGGAAGACTATGGCATGCTCGGTGTTGGCCAGACGTCCGACCAACAGACTCCAAAGCGCGTTGAGTTCTTCGATGAGATCCCAGCGCTGTACGTCGCTTGCCTTGTTTTCTTTCTCGAGTGCTGGAACTATGTTGCTAACGGAATGCCTTTATTTAAACAGACGTGTTTCTTGCGGTGGTTGGCACACGGTAGTAGTCGCCAAGTCAGGAGACTGCTACGCTTTTGGGCGAGGTGAATATGGCCGACTAGGTCTCGGAGATACAAAGAGTCGTACGCGGCCTCATTTGGTACGGAGCAGTGCGTGCTTCCAGCGTTACTAGAGGCAATTCATTAACATCTCTGGCTTTGTTCAGGTGAAGGCACTGAAGGGGCAAACTGTGATTCAAGCTGCGTGTGGTGGCTCTCACACTCTATTCGTTACGAGCGACGGCATCGCCTACGTTGCAGGACGACCCGAGTACGTAGCAAACACTTACCTTGCATGAATCAGTGTTGACGGGCCTTTAACATCATGTATCGTCATTTCTTGTAGCCACGGAAGACTGGGTTTGACAGACATGAAAGCGTTGGCCGTGCCCACGCGTCTCGAGCTTGGCCAAATCCCTGTTCGTCAGGTATCCGCAGGCGGCGCACACTCAGTGGCTTTAATGCACAGCTCGCGTCCCATCTTCTCGCCGATGATCTCACCACTTCCTGCTAACAAATCTGTCCCTCACAGCGAGCTCTGATCGACACAACGAAGCTGTTAGAACAGGAGAAACAGCATACAATGTACATGTACAGCAAGTTGCAGTTTTTCTAAACCGATAGAAAGTATTCATATCACTTTTGACAAACTTGAAGAGTGAAGGTCTCACTCTACAGAACTACATGCTTGTCAGACAGCAATGAGTGAGGCCTCAAGCTCCAGCGCCCAGTCGCGGGACCCCAGCTCCAGCCCCGCCTGGCTCACTACGCAGAGTATGGAGCGCTCATCCAGACACGGTATGGTCCGCACCACCGAGAAGTCCGTCGTGTTCCGTGTGCGCACACAAGAGAAAGTATCCGGGAGTCGAGGGGGACGACGATCCCAGCAGATGTTGCGCTTGGAAGATAGACACGGGATCGACGACAGAGACGTCAATGAGATGCTGGCGGAGCTGTACGCTGAGGTGGAGACCAAGAAGCAATGGCTGCACAACGAGGAGGAGACGTTTGAACGAGGCCAAGAGCGCTTACAGAGCTTGAAACGACAACACGCCGAGCTTTTACGCACGATGAACCAGTGCAAACGACGCAGGAAGGAGAGACGTAATATCCGAGAAATGCTGCGAGGCAATGGGGACAATTACGAACGGAGAAGCAGCATTGACAGCGGAAGTGACAGCGACTACAGTAGCAGTCGGCACCATCGATCACGACACGAGAAAGCAAAGAAGGAGCGCAAACGCCTACGTCGATTCCAGAGCAAAGTGTCCCTGCAGTTCCAACTGCTGCAATCCGAGTGCCAACGCTCCAAACTGGAAGTTGAGAAGGCGCTGGCAGAGGTGCGAAGCAAGTACGCGGACTCGTATCTGTTCGGCAACTCGTTTACTTTTTGAGCCGTTTTATCGTTTAAACTCATGAAATATCCGTTTCAAATTCGTTTCGCGCCAATCAACACGCTTCCCTCCTAATAAAACCGACAATTCAAACCATAAAGAAAAAGCTCGAATGTGGGCGACCCAAGCTGGGCTGGAGGACGACCCACGCGAGATCCAGCGCCAACGTGAGGCCTATGCGAGGGAACTAGACCACCAGATAGCGCTGCGTCGCGCGCGTCAACATCAGGAGCAGATGGAGCGCGAAGAACTGGAGCGCAAACTGGCGCCGGATGAGCGTTCGCCGTCCAAGTGGCTGGTCGAAGGTGGCTATTTGGACCCACCAGCAGCCTCTCAGTCGACCTGGAAGTTCTCACAGAGTGTGGATATGCAGGACGAGCAGCAACAGGACAGAGGAGCTGCCACGGGCGAAGCAAACAGCGTGTCTTCGTCTCATCCGCGATTCCGAGTGACGGATGAGAGTGAGACCAGTCAGAGACTTCGGGAACGAGCGCAGCAGATGCAGTGGAAACGAATTTTAGATGAACAGGTGCAGGAGAAGGCGAGGTTAAAGGAGCAGCAAGAAGCAGAACGCCGACGCAGTGAGGAGGACGCAGCCAAAGATGAGGTGAGATACCTGAGAGAGCAACAGATGCGGGCACAGCGACGTCTCGGACAGTTCTCACCTGCTGTCAATGCTGAGGCTTTGGATAACAGAGTGGAGATGAAGTCTCCGTATCATACGCTGTCATCACCTCCGGAATTGTCGAATAGACAGCGGAGTGATTTCCATCCTACCACAAGCCGACAAAATCACGCGTTCCACAACGACACAAAGGAGGAAGAGCACAAGTATTATCCAAAGGAACGACATTTTGAAGATCGCACAGCTGCAGAAGCGCTGCTTCCTCCGCCTGCACCGACTCGAATCCCGTTACATCAGCGAAATGGTCACAGTGATGTGAACGATGACATTCGAAACCCGTTCGATGGCAACACAATAAGTGGTGGTATTGCCGCAAGACAGCAGTATTCTCAGGACAACGATTCACAGTCATCACGTCAACAACTTGAGCAGCAGAGCCGTATTATTGACGAATACCAGTCGCTTCTAGCTGAAATCCGTCGTGAACGTGAAGAACTCCGGAGAGAAAGAGATGAGGTGCGGCGAGAGAAGGAGGAGTTACGTGTGCAGCGAGCTCTGCTTCAGCTGGAGAACGAAAAGATGGCCAGCCTCGTGGATGCTCAACGGGCTCTCAATGAACAGCACCAGACCGATCTACAGACTCAACAGGCTCAACAAGCGCAGCAGCAGGCTCTGCAGCAAGCCCAACAACAGCAGTACCAGTCTATCTCGCTTCAGCCTCGACTATCGCCCGTTCAGCCTCCGGGCCTTGCTATGGATAATGTACGCAATGCGTTCGAGCTCCCAGATCACCAGTACGATGTTCCTGAAGCCCAGCCTTATTCTCGACTGGATCAGATTCGCCAGACCTTAGGTGGTCTAAATATCCACGACGACCAGCCCCAACCTGCAGTTCAAGGTCGAAGGAGGAAGCCGCCAAGTCCGATGTCCATGGCAGATTTTTCGACGCCCACACCTCAGAAGCGTTTGACTGTCAACGCTACGGAGTCTCCACGTTTCCAGCGGTTATCACGGTACAGGCCGACCCCAGCAGTTCCGGCCCAGGATGAGAGTGTATTAAATCAGTCTTTGACTGGTGAAAGCGTCTTCGTCCCGTTAAGCCCCAAGTCGCAGCATCAAGTTAACAACGGCCCTGCTCCACGTATCACTACTTCCCCAATTTCTGCAAACAGACAGGAGGGCAACCGTCATGCGAATCCCCTGCGAAGTAGCCGCGTCATCAAGAGTCGAGGCTTCTACGACTTTGAGCAGGAGCTCAAGAGTGACGATAGACTTGACTCACTCGCAAGTGGGTCCATTCGTAGCTTCGGCTCAGACCTCGGTAGCAGCTTATACGGAGACGACGAGGACGATGCCAGTGATGAAGACGAGCTGGACGAGAAAGACAATCACAACGGAGACTCGCACTCAGCAGCCAACAGCAGCCTGTTTCAGGTTCAAGTCCTCGTGTGAGATACCAACACAGAAGTTATAACAATATATGTATTATTTTCATGGGTAAATGAAGAGAATGAGGAAGAGACACAAATATTTTTTTGCGCGCGTCACACATTTATGTGATTTACACATATTTGATGATTGGCGCAATTTTCATCTCAATTGGTTTTGAGTTCGACATGGCGTTCCAGTTCCCCGTGGCTAGCGGCAAGAAGAAGAAAGTGCAAGTGTTTGAGTGCCCCACCGAGTCATGGAAGGAGCGTAAGCCTCGTGTTACCAAGGTGCGTGTTTTAGTGTCCTATAACTGGCCTAATATGTTTTTGATTCGACGACTGACACACTTGCGTTCTGACCAGGATAAAGCCAAGGACGATGAACCCGAGATGACGCTGCGTCAGGAGATCCGCAAGGAGTTTGACGACACATTTGACTCGGTGCTGGACTTCGGTTCGTAATTCTGCTGGTTTGATAAAACGTGCTGCAACTTGTGACACTGATTTCGTTTTGACTTTGGCAGCTACGTCGAATTTAAAGGGCAAAGAAAAGAAAGCTCATGAGGCAAAGAAAATTGAGGCACTTGGTGGAAAAGCTGCCAAGAATCGCAGTGTGCCTTACAAGATGCTGATTGGAATGAAGACCAAGGGTGCAGTCAGGAAGCAGCGCCGCGAGGACTTGGTAAGGCTGGCTTGCAACTGTGTTAGTTATCGCAGATTTTAACTCGTTTTGTACTGCAATTGTTGCTGTGGGTATTGATAATTTGCAGTTGAAGGAGTCGGATGTGGTGACAGGCAAGCGGAAGTCAAGCGGCAAATCGAGAGACCAGCAGAAACGCAAGAAGGTTGACTATGGCTTGCAGGCTACCAAGGGCAGGTTCAAGGGTGGTGTACTGGATGTACGAGGCCTGTAATCTATTGTACGCGTAATTCAGCAGACAGTTTTGGTCAAGCTCTTCAGCACCGGTATTGTGTATCCACACGTGGATACCACTATTTATTCATATCTTTCACCTTTTTAGTGTTTTACAATGGCGGAGGAGACCAACACGCAATGTAGTAAGACCTTGTTGTGGGAGTTAAGGAGCTGTTCTTCATCTTAACACGTTGTCTTTTTCGATGCAGCGCATATGGATGACTACGCACCGCTGTCAAAATTTGATGACCTGAGGAGGCTCATTTAGTGTTCAACAAAAGGACTCTTCAAATAAAACGAGTAAAGTCTTCATTAGTGGAGCATTTATAATTTTGTTGCGTCTTGACAACGAAAAGAGATATGAACCAGAACAAACCAAAAACACTTTAGCTCCAACGTTTGTGATGCAGAACTCTCAACCGGAGCTGGACTAGAGTATTCAGCTACATTCCTCTATACAGTACGTACTCGATTCCTGCAAAATTGACATTGCGAACGAACCGTACGAGATTTTTTCGTAAGCTACCTGTGGAACCATGGAGGACTTCGAGAAATGCATCGCTGAAAACTAAATACGCTAATATGTTAATGTCAGAAGTGCTAAAAGTACTAGCTGAGCTACACCCATTCGTACAACGCAATTACCGATGAACGTGAACGATTCCGGTGAACTACCTGTTGTTTTCGGATCCATTGCCGAAACCCAAAGGTTCCATCTCCACCAATGGACCCGCGCACCTCACTCTCAAGATCGAGATCATCCTCAATCACAACACACGACCCACGATCGCTCAGGGGCATCGCATCGGCTTCGCGGGGCTCCAGAGCCAGAGAGCGAGCATAACGACTCTCTTCCGATGAATATGGCAGCGAGACGTGCAACAATCTCTGCAACATCGAAACACCACATTAGATACTCGCAGCTAGATATGAAGACGGGAGGTTATATAACTTACGTCAACGTCCTCGTCGTTCTGGAGAGTGTAAGCAACAGACTGTCGGTGTAAGATTTCCATCGACAGCTCGCCCATTCGTCGCAGTCGGTTCCCATTCACCATCCCCTCTTTGTCAAATGCAGGCAACTCGTTTAACCCCACGAAGCCCTAAAACATACGAATGATGTCAGATAGATTTCGCCTTGTAATCGTAATGAACGAACGGACCTGAAGATACAAGCCGATGTAAGGCATACTTGGATTGGCAGTCTTGCGCATTAACCGGTTCATTTCGCGACAGCCCTTGTCCGAGAGAAGTTGCATCTCGTTCATCTTTTTCTTCGCACTCAAGCTCATCTGGAAAACAAAAGCAATTAGGTCAGGAACGCCTGGGCACTTCTACTGACATAAATTTCGTAAACGTACACAGTCGATGGTCTTGCGAAGCCGCTGCACTGCAGTAGATTGTAGCGCATATAGAATAGCAGCCAAAGTATCGTGGTTGTGGAATGACATGCAATAGTCGGCAGCCTGGTCATTTGAAATTAGTATCGCGCGTACGCAGTAACATTTCCAACACTTCTGTACCTTGAGGTAGAATGAAATCACTTCTGCACGTTCTTCAGGAGTGTTTTGGACCAAAACCGCGTTGATCACATAGGCAGAAATCTACACAACACCCTAACTGTCAGTACACATGTGTATACAGATAGTATCAAATACCCGTGGCAACATACGTGTTGAAACCATCGCTTGATGCTGGTGAACTCAATTGAATGCTGCTTGTTCGAGCTCGTCGAAATAAAATCTTGGACTGTACATGTAGGTTCACAAACAACGATCAATTTCCTCCTTCACAACGACATCAGTACACGGTGATTAACTCCCTCACCTGGGATTTTGCAAAAGACGGTGTGCGTCAAAAGCGTACATTGCGCAGCCCACTGCTCTGCTTCAATGTACCTGGTAATACGCGAAATACTCAGCAATCGTTTTCAGTCAAAACAAACGAGGAAACTACACTCACCGATGCAAATGTGTAGGGAATGGCTCGTTGGAGCCAGGCTTGGCGTTCGAGTCTGGGCCGTAGATCTTGGTCATCGTTCCAGGTACCACCTCGTAATTCATGGCATAGTTTCCAGCTCCCCGAAGAGAAAAGTAACCTCTGTAAAGAGAGGTGTACTCATCAAGCAACGGCACGAGCTTTTCGTTCGGGACATCAATAGTGTGGCTAATGAGGCCGTAGAAACGGTCACGCAGGTCGTCTAACTCCTTTGTTTCTGATTGCCGGAACAGCAGTATCATGATAACGAGTCGAATCAATCCGTGGCCTAGATAAACATAACATAATGAAGTTAGTGTCTTGTCTACAACTCGACCCTGTAGCGCCTTAGAAACGTACATTTGGTGCCATTTCGGATATGCTCGCTTAGCTGATCCACCACTTCGTTTAGGCTTGAAAAACTGTCCAGGAATAGGACGAATGCCACCACGTCCACCAATTCAACTTCCACGCCGGAAACTAGCTCACGAATCATGTCTTCAATGGTCCTCGAGCGCACAGATCGTGAAGGACAGTCATTCTTGTCAGCAATCTTCCACGAGTTATGGGGCATCTGAGCACCTAAATATCCCGCAACCTTGTTCGCCTCGATGCGGTGAGTGTAATCGACAGGTGTACACCCAAAGATGTCCACATCAATATCGTTTCCTCCCCGGTTCAGCGACCCTAACTTCCGCAGCAATGCAACCACTTGAGAATCTTGCGAGATATTTGCCAAGTGCGAAGCTTGACGCCCAAATAGATCTCGCATCTCGAGACGACAACCAGCACATGTCAAAATCTCCAGACACAAGATCCGACTGCCCAGGTCCACGCCAGGAGCGCTTGCAAGTAAAATTGTGGCTGGGCTTTGTCCATACCGGTTCTGAGCGTTGGGATTGGCCCCACCCTGTAGTAGCCGGAGGATGATATCCGTGTGAGCCAAAGCGGCTGCAAAGTGCAGACTGGTATTTCCGTCTAGTGTTTGCGCGTTTGGGTTTGCTCCTTTTGAGAGACAGAGCTCCACGAGTTCAGTTCGCTCACTCTTGACTGCAAATTCCAGAGCTGAATAGCCATTTGACCACGCCACCCTGTTCACATCAGCTCCCAGAGCCAGTAATGTTGCCGAGCCTTCGAGAGACGATCTGGAGCACATGAACATCAACGGAGTAAGCCCATGCTTCTCCGCCGCATCGATATCAGCTCCCGCATCGATGAGACTTTGTATGATCATTGCCATGTCGATCGACTGCTTCACAACGTGCAGCGGTCTCCTTCCTTTGTAGTTGCACAGATTGGTGTCTGCTCCCTTTGAAATTAAATAGTTCACCATTCCGAGTTGTCCATTGTGTACAGCTGCGTGGAGCGGAGAGCCTTTGCCAGACACGGGAACAAAGCCGAAAACCTGCATTCCTCGAGATTTCTCCCACGAGCAGAGAGTATTCAGCTCCATGGTCGAAGATCTTAGCCAAGCAGCCGAGTCTAAGTCTCCACGTCGAGCTGCAATACATGTTAAGTAGCGGGGCATCTCCAAGTCCAGCGTCAGCAGCTGATAGTAATAGAACTCGGTCATGAAGGTGAGTTGTTTTGGTAATGCTGCTGTTCTGACGCGTTGAATGATCTTTTCGAAAGGCATCCCAATCACAGGTTCATGGTTGATTGCGATTAAGGAAAGGCCAGGAACGATGGCGGAGCTTAATGCTGCTTGTGACAGTTTACGAACACTGTACACAATAGCCCCTCGCCCGTTTCCATCCGTCGTGAATTGAATACCAACATCATTGGTCGAAATGGACACTGAAACACGGGATCCAGCGAGGGCCATGGAGTCAAACTGGTAACTTTCGTCCCCAGTCTCAAAGGACTCAACCCACTTAATCGCATCGAGAAATGCCGTCACGGTGTTCGCCTTGTTCTGACTTGCTGGGTGGTGCTGATAGCCGTACTTTAGCAGCGCACGAACAATAGGCAAGTCACGCAGCGACGACATCGTAACCACATATCGAAAAACTGCCGTCAGCGATTCATCTGTTACCTCGAAGAGCTCACCATTGACCTTCGCAATCGCCTCCGTGATGGCCTTTCCAGCTGCTAGAATCACCTCAAACTTGTGGGTCGGTAATGAGACACAGTCGAGCATATTTATCACACTGATAGCTTGCTTCCAGTTGCAAACTGACAGGTCCTTCGAGATCCCAAAATCTGCCTGTGTCTTCTGCTTCAACACCTTGACATTCTGCTCCACCTGGCTGCGCTTCGACTTCATCTTGTCCGTTTCGAGACTCGCGTAAGCTTCCGTATACAGTGCAATGAACACGCGGTCTTCCACGTGTCGACGGATGAGTCGTACCAGGTCATTACCAGGCAATAACTCAATCTCTGCGTCCTGATAAAACTCCAAGTGGTGCTGATCAATGATTGCATCATCCAATTCCACGATGAAGTTGTGTATCGCTGCGTACGAATGGTCGTGCTCGAACTCCTTGAAGTCTACCAACCTCTTGGCGATCTGCTTGTCAGTGATGAAGATCTTGTTCAAGAGTCTGGTAACTGCATTGGAGCCGGCTTTCTCTTCAGTAGCCGTCAAATCCACTTCGTAACAGGGCGGAGCTACTCTCCTTACTGACCGCAACGCCGAAACCCAAAGCTCAGCTTCAAATTGACTGCAGCAGTAGCACATCAGCTTGTAAAACCCCTTTTCAATCTGGAACACATAAGCTTTGTCTGCCACTCGGATATCCACATGCTGCACGGAAACCACCCCATCGTTGAGCTGCATGCACCCTTTAATCTTCTTCCGGCCTTTGTTCTTGTAGTAAGCGAACGTGCCATCGGAAAACAGCACGAAGAAGCGTGTCTTCCAGCTCTTCCACATATGGCCCTGCTTCGTGAGCCATCCCATCTTTACAAAATTGCCTACTTGTACCTGAGTCGCGTAGAAATTGTCGTTTAAGAGTGGGTCGGAGCCATGACGTACCAGTCGAAAGCCTTTTTCTCTCTGTACGAGCGTCTGTGGCACGTCGGAGGTGTCAGAAGACGACCGCAACGTTCGCAACAGTGGTCGGTCTCCGAACATGGAGGCTAAAAGACTGCGGCGCTTGTCCCGGTCTATTTCTTCCGCTGCTTCTTCCACTTCCAACTCCACGTGCTGCGCCCGCTGTTGCACGAGGCTCTTGACGCGTGTACTGCGGCGCGAGAAGTGTGAGCGTTTGCTAGCTTTAGGGGCTGCCTCGTCCAGAAGCGGCGGCGGTGATGATGGATCGTGGAAGGAGCTTCTGCTCTTGTGGCGCCAGCGCGAAGCCATCAGCTCTGTAGCTCGTCCTTTGATGCGGAATAAAGAATTGTTTGACCTAATATGCGACTCGTCACCTAGCCTAAAAAAATAATTCCGCTAAAAGCAGCTGTTTTCTAGCGTAGAACTTCAATTGTAATCGAGTAGTGCACAGGTAAATACGGGATGGAGGGACACGATAAATAGCAATTGTATCAAAAGTTATGCACAGTAAATTATGGAACGTGCAAATGGATGGAAAATCCACCTACACTTTTTCCTGCGTTGGACTGATGGCTGCATTTCGCGGAGCTTCCAACATGCGTGCGACTCACACGATGCGAGTATTGTGGATCAACATCTACTGTAGTCTCAGTGACTAGTGAGCCCCGTGGGTTAACTGTACCCGTTTGCCAAAAGATGCCGCATTGTCGTATCGATGCCAGGCTTGACGAGGAGCTCGACGCTACGTTGCCGGCGCATTGCTAATAAACGTCGCTACGATGCAGGAGCGGGCGATGCGCACTGTGAAATCCTCAAAAGCTTTCAAGTATTAAGTCTTAATGTGTGTAGAAGAAGCTCGTCGTGCTCAGCAAGTTGAGTAGCAATTGCCATCCAGCTGGCGTTGGCGCCAGCAACACCATCGATGAGTCAGCCCTGCGTCCACTTTGCAGGCTCACATCAGTGCAACTCCAACATATTTAGTGCAAAGGGCTACTTGTTCCATGGGTTGCTGTTGGGCTCTCTGCTCTGATCTTCTTCACGAATAATTCAGTTTCTTATCCTCGAAGAGAAGCGCTGCTGTGCTTCCGTTGAATGAAAAACACCAGTCAAGTATTCGCACCGCACTACATGTATAAACAAATCCCCACCTCCTTCATTAGTCCTAGTGTTCAAGTTGAGAAAACAATTTCTCAACTTTTACTCAACCAACGATAATGTAGTGTGCACCACATCTTCTCGATACTTGCGGCTCAAATTGCTTGTCAATCCGATGTGGGCGGTCCGTGCGCGTCGCAGTTCCTTGGCAGCTGCGGGGCGGCACCTATCGACGTCGCAGTCGATCCGCGCTGCCCCCTGCGCCTTGCGGTCTGTGCTGTGGGCCCCCACGGAGAAACAGGCGCCTTCAGATGCAGCAGTTCCTAGTCACCAGCTCCTTGTGCGTGCTGGTTTCGTGCGCAAAGGTGGCCATGGACTCTTCGCTCTGTTGCCACTGGGCCGCCGCGTTGTGGCCAAACTGGAGGCGATAATTGACGACGAGATGAACAAGATCGGCGGTAACCGTGTAGATCTATCGGTACTGACGCCCAACGAGCTGTGGAAACAGTCTGGTCGTTGGCAGAGTCGCGGTCCAGAACTGATGACACTCGAAGACCGACGTGAAGATGTACTTGTGTTAGGCCCCACACACGAGGAAAGCATTACGAGCCTTGTAGCAGCCCATTATAATGCAGCGGGGGCGACGAATTCGTCTCTCAGACTGTACCAGATCGGCCGCAAGTTTCGTGATGAGATCCGTCCTCGGTTTGGTCTCTTGAGAGCGAGAGAGTTCATGATGAAGGACATGTACTCGTTCGATGTGTCGTACGATGGTGCACTGCAGACATATCAGGACGTGACTACTGCGTACAACGAGATTCTAATCTCAAGACTTAAACTGCCGGTGAAGCGCGTGGAAGCCGATTCCGGGAACATTGGTGGCAATCTGTCGCACGAGTTCCACGTGCTGGCGGATATCGGCGAAGATGCAATTCTCTCCTGCTCGTCAGAGGTGTGCGACTACGCAGCTAATGTGGAGAAGGCGGAGGGTCGGCTACCACAGTCGTCGATGGAACACAGTGACGAAGTTTCGACAGAGCTTAGTACCATCATTTCTCGGCTCGAAAGACAAACTCTTGCTAACGATACACAGGTGTGGACGACTGTCATGGAGCTTCAGGAAGCAGCAGGGTCGAACGGTTTTTCTGTTAAGTATGTGCACGAACAGGAGGAAGATCATGACCTGGCAGATCTTAAAATGGATGACCTCGAGACCAGAGTGGAGCCGCGTGTTGCGTTGTGCTTCACTCGTCACGATCGCGAGGCGAATGAATTGTCTGCTAAGCCGTTTATTGGCGGGGATGAAGGCGAGGTGGTCACGAATCAGGCTAAGATCGCCGATCTGCTTGGCAAAGCTAGTCCGAGTGCTGAGCTGCATTTGCTGCTGGACGATTCCCTGAAACAAGGCGACCAAGCCTCTCCAGTTGTAAAAGCCCTATGCAACTTTGCAGAAACGATATCAAAGCAGCGTGAGAACATCGACCTTGTGTGGGGACACTTCCGCTTGGCTCAAGCTGGTGACTGCTGCCCACGCTGCAATGGCGAGAATGCAGTGCTCGAGGATAAGCGCGGTATCGAGGTGGGCCACGTTTTCTATCTGGGACAGAAGTACTCGAAGCCTTTTGGAGCGACGTATACCGATGCGAAGAACAACAAACACCCGCTAGAGATGGGCTGTTTCGGTCTTGGTGTTAGCCGACTCGTTGCAGCCGCAGTCGAAGCCTCGCACGACGACCATGGTATTGCGTGGCCGACTGAAATTGCGCCGTACAAGGTCCTTGTCATGTCCATCGGCGGCAAGAAACGAGAGGACCCCGTGTCCCAAGCTGCATGGGATATTGCTGGCAATCTTTCTTCCGGTAACGTTGCCGGTCTAGCGAAGGATGATGTGCTGCTGGATGATCGCTGGCGAGAAAGCCCTGGTTCGAAGTTGGCTGAGTCGGAGCTCATCGGATACCCGTACCGCGTCGTTGTGGGCAAGCGGTTTACGAAGGAAGGACTCGTGGAGGTACAGACTCGAGCTACAATGGAGAAGTCTTTTATGACTCCCGAGGAACTACCAGCGTTCTTCGCTAAGCTCGTCCAAGCAGACAAATTCTAGATGTACCGGAAGATAACAGCAATAATAGACAGCAATTATCACATTGAAAAGTGTGTCTTCTAATTTCATGAATATTCACTTGAATACCGGTAAAAGCTCGGGTTAACCCTTACCAAAAATATTTTTCATTTTGGTATAAACATGAGCTTATCTGTCGAGCGGCTTGGCAACGGGTCTGCCTACTGCCTTCGTGACGAGCTCACGGGCGTCAGCGTGCTGTTGGGCTGTGGTGAGGCGAAAGATGTGTCCTTCTACTCCCAGGACGACGCCGACAATGAGGATTTTGAAGCGCTTACGACGCAATACCGACGCGAACTCAAGGACCTCCTGCGACGTGATGGTGGCACTTTGGACGCTATCCTGGTGCCGAATTACCGTCCTGGATCCTGCTACATGTTGCCTTATGTGACTGAGAAGTGCGGTGTATCGTGGGTCGCTCCACCCGCCAGCGCAGGGCAAGACCCGAGCCAGAAACAGCCCCCAGCTATCTTAATGACACATGGGACGCGAGCTATTGCACCACATCTCCTGACGGAATATTGGTAAGGACGCAGTAATATCCTAGGATATATAGCTGATGTATGTAAAGGCTGAAGGCGTATATGTGATACTGCAGGACTGGATGTCATGGGAAGGTGAAGAACGGGGGGAGTGGCTTGCCAGCTTTGTATGATGTTCAGGACATCGCTCCCAGCTTCAGGAAGGTGAAGGCGCTCGCCTTAAAGGCTTGCGTAACAGTTAATGAGCACCTGAAGGTCACTGCTTATCATGCGGGGGATGTGGTGGGTGGTTGTGCCTTCTACGTGGAAATCGGATCTGCAACGGTGTTATTCGCCAATGATTTTAATCTCACAGGCGGACGAGTGCTGCTACCGGCACAGATTCCGAGATTGGAGCCCAGTGCGCTGATAACTCGGGGCTCATTTGCTGTGACAGTATCGGAGACACAGAGTGCGATGGAGAGAGAGCTGGTGAAGGTCATTCTGGATTGCATCAGCTCCAACGGCAAAGTGGTGATACCGGTGTACCGACTGGGATACTTCCACGAGCTCGTCACAATTTTGCTGGATCATTGGCAACAACTGAAGGATGCCGCTGGGAAGGATATAAAGTGTCCAATTTTTCTATCGGATGGAATGGAATATCCGAGTAGATTCTTGCCTCTCTTGTCGCGGACGTGCACACCTGCCGTTCAGAGTCTGTTGCGTGAAAGAAATTCGCAAGCTGCTGACCTCCAAGCGTTCGATTGGAAGAAACTAAGCCAGCCAGGGCCGTTTGTGCTATTCACTGGGCCTGCAAATATCTCTCAGGGCGATTCGTTGCGTGCGATTAAGGCGATTGCGAGCGACCCGAAGAACCTTATCGTACTATCGGAGTACTGCACACCGGGTACAGTCAACTATTTGCTTTACGCAGATCCTGAGCGCAAGCGCGTCAGCAAGCGTCTGGGTGTGAATATTGAGTGTGGAGTGCACTACCAACCTTGTGGAGATGAGGTGGACACCAAGAGCATCGTCCAGCTCGTATCGCGAGTGGCGCCGCGCCAGGTTATTCTCGATTACACGATTCCAGACGACCTGGAATTCGTCAAGACACATGTCCAGAACCAACTGAAGATGGACCCGGCGGCTGATACTAGCGTGGTAGTTAAGGGGATTAATCCTGCAGGGCGTACACCTATGGAACCTTCACGCGATATTCCGCTGCGCATACACAAGGCAATGTTCAATAACCCTTCAGATGTGCAAGGTATGCTGATTGCCGAGCCTAAGCGTAAGCTTATGCTGGTGTCGAGTGGCAACGGCGCAAGACGATTGAAGAAGAAGAAACACTCGCTCTTCTTCTCATACTCGTGGAAAAAGCCATTCGAGCCATCTCCTCGCGTGAAAAAGAAAAGCTCGCGTCCAGCATCGGCCTTATCATTTCTCTTGTCTGCTGCTGTCGAGTCTGCTGATGAAGAGGAGGAGAGTGAGCAACAGCCAGAAGCGAATGTGGATCAGTTGCTAAAGGCGTTGGAGCTCAGTATGACCAAGTGGATTCGCAGCCTTCCCATTGAGAGAATTGACCGTTGGGTGAAGCTACGCACAGTTGGGGTGTCAGTGTCTGCCGACTGGGAAGTTCACATGGAATGGTCGTATGACGACGAAGCTCTCGCTGGACGGGTGCTTGGGATTGCGAAGCAGGTCGTTCACACCGAATACAAGAAACAGCTAGCAAATTAGCGCATCAATGCCGAGCTTTCGTCTAATTACTGGCACACTGGTTTTCTTTCGCCCTAAAGAACTGAACAAGCTGCGAATATACCTGCCCAAACGCCGTCGGGGCTTGAACACGCTTCTGAATCCACTCAGGTAGGCGGCTACGAACTGCTGGACTTGAGTATCGATGATCAACCAGCAAAATGGTGGAATAGTCCTTCTGGTGGCGAATTGACCGCCCTGCACGTAAAGAAAACAATATGTTAGCAATACCATTACCGGGAGTAACCAAGACTGACCGTACCGATGGACTGGTTAACCGCCTTCATGCAGAGACTCTCGTAGAACTGGCGTCCAGACCCAGGGTTTCTCTTGTCCAGAAACGCCATTTTCTCGACGAGTTCGGCGTCGCGCGCGTTCGGATAAGGCATCCCCACCATCACAACGCACCGCGCTAACTCGTCACTGAAATTGATTCCTTCGGACATTTTCCCGCCAACTACACTCAGCAGCATAGCGCCACTCCCATCCCGGTTGCCTCGAGAACATGCGGCTGAATAGTGCATCAAAACTTCAGCCAGCTCATCGGATTTCTTTGGCTCTCTGAAAATGGTCTTTTTCGCTTGAATTTGCTCGTACTGGGCTGTAGCTTCCCATCGACGCACTGCATGCTCTTCGAACCGGTACGAAGGGAAAAATACCACAACTCCCCCTGGCACAATACGCGATAGATTTAGTAGAATCCGTCCTAGTTCATCCAGCGCTTCCATGTCATTTCGTCGCGAATAAGTAAATTCGAGGTGTTTCTGGGTAGGACCTGATGCGAGGCTGAAACCCAGCAGATTTTCAGGTGGAATGACGTGTCCGCACGAGAAGAGATCAATGTTTTCTTTTGGCACCGAAGCAAAGAGTTGATTAATCACTTGAGATACCTAGAAATGGCCAAGTTAGCACGGACCATAGTGTAAAATCAAGTTCCTTGACTTACCGGCTGCATTGTTCCTCCAGCGAGAATAACACTACGTGAACTTTTCACTATTTCTTGAAAGTGAATCACAGGATTCAACAAAATAAATCTGATCAGCCCCTCAACATTCTTGGTCGCCTAGTCAGCAGCAATTAGCACGGGTACAATAGAACATCAAACATCCTAGTGTGACGTACATTGCGTGGTTGTGCAAGGATCCGGCCATCTCCCCCCGCACTGGTCAAGGCCTTAAGCAACGCCTCAACTGTCCGCAGTGGTGAAATATGACGACTCTCAAAACCTTCATCACCGTCATCCGTAGGCGTTGCCGGAGGAACAGGGGAACCATTTTTAATTGAGTCCACAAATCCCATGAGCTTCTTGGCCAGGCCACTTTCACTAAGGTATTCCAAGATCTTAAACATGTTGAAGTGGTCTATCCGTGCATTGAACAGGAAGTCGTTGATAGTCATCATCTGTGCGCCATCGTCGTCCTCTGTTGCAGTCTTTCCAGTAGTTTTACTAAGCTGACGGAGGAACTTTGTCAATAGTTCCAAAATCGACAGCAGTTGCTTGATGTAAAACGCGTTCTTGCCCTTAAACCTTTTCTCGTACTTTGAAAAATATGACCATAGCGTTCGTCTCGCTACCACCAGTTGTTTACTGGTAATCTCGACCTTGTATGTGTTGTTGATTGCATCGATGATGTTGTGTGCCTCATCGAAAATGACAATACTACCTTCCAGGTCAATCCCAAGGGTTTCTCTTGTACTTTTGCTGAGCAGCATCGAGTAAGGAACCGTGACGATTTGAGCGAGTGGAATACTCTCACGAGCACCGTAGTATGAGCAAATGGACATTTCCTCGCCCAATGTATGAAGATCCTCAATATCCTGCACGTGTGCCTAGATAAAAAAAACGTTAAATAACGCTTAGGAACAACCGAGTAACATCGCTAAATCATCGACACACTTACCAGGGCGTAATCTTTATAGTGGCCTAGCAGTTCCTTCTCGTAGAACGGGCATTTCCCCACCTTCTTGCTGTCTTTGGTCTTACTGTTCTGCATCATATCCAAACACTTGTCCGTCATTCTTAAATCTGAGTTAAGCTTTGTCACCTTCGGGTTAACGCACAGATTCTTACGAGAACCCAGAGATACAACTCGGATGCGCTCTGCAAACGCAGTTTTGCGTATCTCCCGGACAAACTGCGAGATTTGCGAGTGCGTTCGACTGCAGTAAATGATCTTCACGACGCCAAAGTCCGGTCTCTCTTCGCCAAAACGTCCTCTCGCTTTCTCTCCACTCTCATCGTCACTCTCGCTATTGCGGCGAGACACTCGATCACTGTCGTACGGATCCACCAAATGTTCTTCTTCTTCTTCATCAACTTGTTTACCCTCTCTTCTCCCTGTTTGATGCAACCTCTTCCGCTCGTTATGGCTATAAGCGACCCCCATTTTGCGTTTCTTGGTGGAAGCGTCAGGCTCCAGTCGGAGCTTCTCGATGCCAGCCAGCGCCTCCTTCACCACCTGCTGGCGGAACTTGATTTCTCGATCCGCCGTCTTCTGCTCAAAGTCGTCCAACCAGCTCGGCTCTGCGCTCTTCTTACTATTTGTAGCTATTACAGACGTCGTGTCAGGTTTTGCAACGCCTTGCAACAGTCCGAACTCGTCCGTATGGTGCGTCAGCCACGTTAACGTCCCGCAGATGAGGCTGATGGACTTGCCTGTACCTGTCGGACTCTCAAAGATACCGCAATGTCCTTGCTCCAGTGTTTCATAAATCTGCCGCATCAGGTCCAGCTGAATCGTGTACGGCTCGTACGGGAACGAGAAGAACGCGCCATTCATGGCTTAAAATATTGCCGTATCAATACCATTGTCTTTTTTCACAATATTAAAGTGCTGTCTACTGTAGTATTGTTATCAAAAAGTATTGTTTAAATTGTATTTTTCAATTTTACAATACTTGACTTCTAAAATAGTATTGTAAGGTGCTACCGTTGTATTGTGAAAAATCTGCTTTATGCAAATATCCACTTCAACATATACTGTAGCTAATGGCGTCCAATTCAGCGAGGCGTTATGCTACGGCGATGCCTCCAGGTGCTCCAACCACTCGTGATGAAGTTCTAGATGCCTACCGAGCACATATAAAGGTACATAACAATGTACATGTG
This sequence comes from Phytophthora capsici, assembly GCA_030324255.1. Classification (NCBI taxonomy): domain Eukaryota; phylum Oomycota; class Peronosporomycetes; order Peronosporales; family Peronosporaceae; genus Phytophthora; species Phytophthora capsici. Next base: position 3,030,351 of record CM059362.1, on the reverse strand, counting down.
TGGATACTGTCCTAACCTCTTTCAGTAGGAGACCAGAGCTTCCAAGAAGAAGCGACATAAGCAAGTGATCTTGGAAGACGTTCGAAGACGACCTCCACGGCTTCATCTCAAACAGGAGCCACTTCGAGCTCAACACGTCCATCCCCACCATAATACACAGAAGAAGAAGGAGAATCCCACTCGACTCTTGCAGGGTGGGAACTACTTGAAAAGGTTCCTGTTCCGGAACGCCACCGAACGTCCAGAAGGTTGGGCAGCAGCCAAGATCAACCGTGCAATGCGTAGATACTATCGGATGCACCTGCTACTCGAGAATCGAGATGAACAGTATCTTGCCCTGCAGAGCAAGCTGCTCTTCGATGAATGCTGTAAGTGCAGACCTCTTGTCCCCGGTCCAATGACTACAGAGAGTGGTGTCCTTCGACTTGCAGAGCCCAACTTGCCAAAAATCCTTCGGATCCTGCATAACGAAGCGAATGACGGACTGGACCTGCTACAGCCGCACGGTTTAGACCAGTACGTTTGATGATATTCTCGTAATAAGCTAGTGATAATGGTTGTCTGTTATTTAGATACACAGTCATGCACGCTGCAGCGCAACGTGGATACACGGATCTGGTCAACGAACTCATCATGCATTGGAATGAGCACCCGATGAACTCTCCGTATCAAAAATACAGCTTCATGCAACTGAGTCATCTACTGGAGCTCGTGCTGGAAATGCGCAAGGCGAAGAGACTTGTAAGCGAATCGGACGCTGAAATGCGAGCTCTTATAGCGGATGTCGGTGTCTCGTTCGCTCGATTCTCGGATTCCCTCGACAAACTGCACGAAGAAGCGATTACTCTGCAAGATCTTCTTCAAATATGTGGTCACCCGCTCGTTCTTTCGAGAGACGCAGCAGGTAACACGCCACTTCATTACGCAGCAGAAGGTGGCCATCTTACGCTGTCGAAGCTTCTGCTGGCAAATGGCGCAAATATCAACGCTCAAAACAAATCAGGAGAAACACCGTACGTCTTGCTGTTGATATCAGCCTGGTAAAGCACTCACTTATACACGTACCAATGCTCGGCAGACTTCATTTTGCAATTGCCAGCCAGCGCCACGGAGTTTGTCTTCATTTCGTGGAAAACCACGCTGATGTGAGGATCTCTCGGTACGTATCTTTCTCGACACTGAGCGGTACACTGCTGCGAGGAACATTTGTGGAATCCCCCGACGGTAAGGCGATGGCCAAGTTGCTTCCATCCCTGAACTTTCGCTCGGGGGCCATGGTGCAGCAAAAGCGTCCACCTGACAGCAAGACCCATCTACCACAGTATCAATCGTTAGCAGGGGGTACTGCTGCGGTATCACCTGAAGTCGCTCCAGGACGGACGAATGTTCGGCACGATGCTGTCGGGACGACGAATGACAGTGCATGCTCAACTGTTGATACGCTATTGGCTTCTCCATTTCTGTGCACTCGAAATCGCCGCGATATTGTGTTTTTCCGGTCAGCACCGGGGTATTCAATCCTACCCCCGAGAACGCTTGGAGTTCTTGTCGCCTCCGAGCACGTGGCTCCTTCTGAGCTCAGTAAAGTACGAGAGCTCCATGAAAGGAGCAAGTTATTTCACCTGTTGATCCAGAATGTCCCTGAAGCTGCCGTCTTGGCGATGGATTCCTTTCGTAACCCGCTGTTCCGGTGTAGTATGGTAAAGCACGTTCGCGAGCGCAACCAACGTTGGACTGTAAGCAACCAGCTGAAAACGTACCATGAGAAGAGAGACGCATTGATTGTGCAGATGAAAGGCAAAGGTGGACGTTCTCCACGACGAAAGCGCAAACAGGGATCACTTGCACGAGCTATTTCTCGCATCCGGAAACTCTTAAAGAAAGCCTGGAAGTTCCTACGTCATGTGAGAAATGTGCTGAGCGTCCAACACGTATTTACAGTGACTGAAGACGAAGACAGACAGAAGGATAGAATTGTCTGCGAGCCAAAAGGGATTTTGTACGAGTACGTGTACGACCATGCAGAATTTCGAGGTCGACAGAGTCCAACTCTGTTGCTGATAGTTCAGGTGCGTGGCATCTGTCTAAGGTCTTCTCTTTTACTTTCCGTGCTAACATGTAACAGACCGAATGCAAGGACCTCATTTTCCACCCGTGGTTCCGGCAGCTATTAGACCACAAGTAAGTGTCCATTTTTTTTCGATTTCTTTGGATTGATGTACCTAAGTATTGATTTTGTATTTCGGTTTTAGATGGAACTCGTTCACCAAACAGACATTTCGCTATGAGTTTAAAGTGTACTTCGTCTACTTCGTTGCAGTGTTTGTGGCCACGTACGTACAATTTGCGACTGGAAACGGAGGAATCACGTGATCATTCACCTTCTGTGTAGGTACTTGCACATTGGCGACACATTTATTGGCATGCCGCTTGGGGGATACCGCAATAACATCTTCAACGAGGATGTCGGAGTCATGGAATACGTTCGCGACATCGCACGCCTCATTTACTCCGTTATCAATGCCATGTACACTTTCCAAGAGGTAGGCACTAGTGTACTGCAAGCAATATTTTGCTAACTCTTATTATCAGTATCAAGCATTCCGAGAGTGTGGAAGCCTCCGTGTATATCTGCGAGATGGCTGGAATTGGTTCGACCTTCTTCAGATCATGTGTGTGTGGCTATTGCTGCTAGCAGAAGTTCTCGAAATGATATTCCCAGGTACAGTATGTCAACTAGTAAAGCATTTGCAGTGAAATCCTAATTTGCAATTCCTGGTTAGACTTTGACCAGAACGACTTCCGACTCATTGTGCAGCAAGAGTCACTGTACAGCTCCAACATTCGCAGGAGATACAATTTCCGTATCACGTTAATGAGTATCGTGGGCCCTCAGATCTTCGTCAAATGGATTCAATTCGCTCGAGGAACAAGAGCGCTTGGGCCCTTTGTTCGCATGATTGCCAAGGTGTGCAGATATCCAGAGCTTTTAGTTTACTTTACAGCACCTACAACTCACTTTTGCTCCTGTCCTGTAGATGTTTTCGGATATTCTGGTCTTCGTCATGGTGTTCTGCGTATTCCTGTGCGGGTTTTCATTTGCCTTTTTCATCCTACAGGTACTGCGAACCAAAATTATAAGTGTTAATACTGACACTAATTTGCCTGTGTTTGCCTTGCAGCTCGAAGGATGCAAGAGCTACTTTTCAGCGGTCACAACGACGTTCAACATCAGCTTAGGCTCGTGGGACTGGGACAGCATTTACGAAGGCGGTCTACTTGCCATTCTTCTCTTCCTCGCGTTTGTAGTTATTGGCACCATCATGTTACTAAACCTCCTGATCGCGGTACGTCTTCGCTCTGTTTGTAGTAAACGGCGAAGCAACTAACGCTATCTCCTATAGATGATGGGGAACACGTACGACAAGGTCTGGGAAGATCGTCTACTCTTTTTCGAGCTTGAGCGGGTATGGAGATACCAAAAGTTGTAGTCTATCAAGTTTGGCTCACTGTGCTACCACCTTTTACTCAGGCAAAGGCAACACTCTCTATCCAGATGTCTCTTGAAGACGAAATCTACGACGAAAAGTACTGGTGCCCACGGCTATATGTGCTGGAGGGCGACACACCCATCGAGGGCATTCAATTTCACCGCTTGTGATGTCAATACACGCAGTCAGCAACGTCCAGGAAGCCCACAAGAATCTGACGAATACCGGACAGCACTGGCGCTCCAGCGTGAAGAACCTTGCCACTATGAACTGCAGCGTCGCCTTCCGTAATGTGGACGGTGCGTTTTGTGGCGTCAAAATACGTGCCACCTCCAGTAAATTCATCAGCCGCGTTCAACAGCACGTTGAAGGACAACACGGATCCATCTCGATGAAGTGCCAGCTCGGAGCGTTCGCCCTTCCGCGCCTCGTACTTGACGAAAAAGAGGTCTCGGAACAGCAGTCGCTGGGTCTTTGGCAGTTTGTATCGCTTTGCGATTTCAGGGAAGAGTCTGGCAGCTAAAGTCGAACGCACCCACGAGTTCAAGACAGCGACCTGATGACACGGCATGTCCGTTGTCTGGTACGAAGCGTGTCGCTCCTTGCACCAGCCCTGCTCAGCAGCTAATCGGTTCACTTCGTTCCGAACAAGCGCTGTCTCCTCTAGCGTCCAGATACTTTTAAACACGGACGGCTCCAGCATGGCTTGATGAGGCTCCAAGTGAGCGAGGTAGCGCTCTCTCGCCATTGTTTCGCGTTTGGCTCGTAGTTCCTCGACTTCCGAAGCGCTTAATGACACTTCACCTGTCATACCCTACGGCGTTACTCATTAGATCATCAAACCATTAGCCAAACAGATCTAGCTTTACCTCCAAGAACGCAGCGACTTGATCATGACCATGAATGGCTGCCACTCGAGCTGGTGAGTTGCCGTCCCAATCCTGTAAAGTTTGAGGCTCCATTAGCATTGGGGGCGCCACGAACAGCTTCACCATGTCCAGCTCCCCCTTCTTGGCTGCAAGGTGCAGTAGGGAGCAGCCTCCACTAGCGATGTTCTTGCCCATGTTCTTGGCCGTATTAACCGGCAACGTCACGTCTTGCGTCACCACACGAGAAACCACCGGCGCTGTCTTGTCGATCTCAAGCTCCTTACATACTGCATGTACGAACTCGCCCATCTGAGCCTCCACTGCATAATGCAGTGCCGAGTATCCAAGCGAATCAGCGGAGTTGTCCAGCACCTGCCGCGTCAGGTCGAACGTCGGGTACAGCTTGTGGAATTGAAGAAAGCCCGACCAGATCAACATGGCCAGTTCCTCATCGTAGATGGACGTGGCAAACAGCAGCGCAGGCTTCCCTAGCACCGTCAGCTCCATGTCACTGCGCACCGCTGGCTGGACATCGTCACTGCTGGCTTCCAAATCTTCCAGCACCTCTACAAGGTCTCTGGATGGTGGCGTGTTCTGCCAATGCAGCAGCTGCAGCAACACGGCGGCATTTAACCCGTCGAACAACCGGGTGAGCGCCTCACTGGCGTCTTGGAACTGTGTGAGCTGGTGCAGCAGCAGCCGCGCTTCGGCCTTCACGTTGGCCTGCGTCATAGTCGAACGAAGAGAAATGCCCGACACAAAACGGTCAATGATGGATGGTCTCAGCTCATATTTATGTTATGGGGGAGTTTCCTGCTACATGCGGTCGTCGTCGTCGTGGTCGGGTTCGTTGATCTTGTCGATGGCGATCTTGATCTGATTATTGTCCTTGGGGTGGAAGTGCAGCGCTAAGGTGAAATGTTTCATCGCCTCCTCGATCCGCCCGAGCTTCTTGGCCACTTTGCCCATTAGAAAATGCACAGAAGATTCCCGCGGTGCAAAGTTCTTGACGACTTTCAGCTCGTCCAGAGCTTCGTCGTACCGCTGCAGAGTGATCAACACATTTGCGCGCTGGAAACGAGCTTGAGGGTTCAATGGCTGCAACTCTGCGGCGACGGCGAGAGTGTCCAGAGCTTCGTTGTATCTGTGAGTGGCGTGTAGAACCATCCCCAGAAAGCAGTGTAGAAGAGAACTCCGAGGATTGATCTCCAAAGCGCGCTTAAAGTGATACTCGGCAAACTCGAACTTCTCCTGCCGATAGTAGATCGTGCCCAGCCCATACCACGCGTTGTAGTGCCGTGAATCCGTCCGAATGGCATGTCGGTAGCAGTTCACTGCCTTCTCAAAATCTTCATTTGCAACGTACTCGTGGCCGGAGAGGGTGTACGCATATGTGAACGACGGGTCTAGTTGAATTGCCTGTAGATCCAACAAGGGAACGTTAGTCAGAAGAATTTCAAACATCTACGGGCTTCTTTTACCCGCTGGAAGAAGGCCAGCGCTGTGTCGTGCTCTTTCTGCAAGCTGAAACAGTTGCCAGCAACACACCAAGCCTCGCACGAAAGCTTATCGAAGTCTGTAGCTTGCTGTGCGAGATACGAAAGCTCCACCTCTTTCTTCAAATGCCACAGTGTCGTTGAATACAGGTCGAGCCCTTCCATTCTATGGGGTTCCGCTCTGTGCAAGGCACAGAAAACTTCTTGAGCACGCACGTAGTCGGCCATCTCGAAATGTGCTCGCCCGATCTGTTGCTGTGCCCAACCGGATCCACGTTGCGAGTCAGGAAGCCGCTCCAACATCTCCAACGCTTCTCGACACTTGTACCCACTGATTTTTTGATAAATAGAGCCAAATGAACTGAGCAAACGTAGGAGCTCATGTCGACTATCAACATGATGTGAATGGTCAGGTGTCTTGTCCTGGAAAAAGCGTTGGGTGAGGAGAGGAGATGTCGGAGAGCCTAGCGACAATCGCGACGGGTTCTACGATCCCGGAGAGCAAGTTAGTAAGTCGAAAGCGTAGCACAAATGGTGAGCTACCTAACATACCAGTGGGGAATCGTCGAATCCAGCAGCAGAGAACGACAGCCTTGCACTAGGTCGGTGCTTGTCGTCGGTGTCTGTAAGAGGCCTTCGGTGAGCTTTCCGCTGTCGCACAGGGGCTCCAATGTCCTCTACCCGCGGCTTCTTCACAACAGTCGCAGTGTGGATGTTGCTTACGTTGTTCGTATTCACATTCGGGGTTTTGTAAGCAAGCGGTTTGGAGGTCTTGAACCCTGACGTTGTTACGCTCTTCGGGGTATCGAGGCCAAATTCTGCTGATTGTTCCGGTGCCGCCAATGTCCCGTCCATAGTTCGACCTTCCACGTTGTTAGACTCATCATAATCAACGCTTTGCTGTCCAGAAGACTCTGGTCTAGAACCAAAGTCCTTTATATCTGCAGATCCAGTGCTGTTGAAATAGTTCGCTGCACCAAAGAAATTGGAGGCTTCGAAGTTAGCTCCAAGCTCACAAAGCTGCTCGTACGCCGACCACATGAATGGATCAGTCTCCAAACTAGCAAAACCACCAAAGTTCAAGCCACAAGGTCAGAACTATCATTATCAACCAGAATCAAGCTCCTTTTGCTACACCTTTTCACAAAGCAAACCTCAGCTTGCTGCCTCCGATTTCCACGTCTGTAGACTCGACCAAGCAGATACAACCCAGCAGCTCCTGCTGGCACGTTCTCTATTGCCTCTAGATCATCGATATGGCAGTTCTCTCCGCCCAGCAGCGCGTTCTCTGCCTCTACCAACTGTCCTTGTTGAAACCTGCAACATGCCAAGAGGTACCGGTTCTCGGGCCGCGTTGCACCACTCAGCACCTCCGCAGCTCGAGCTGCTTGTCCATTCCGGTAGTAGCATGTGGCCAGTAGTAACACGTTCTCCTCGCTCGGGTGCTGTCAAAAACCACGAAAGATGTCAGAAGAGCATTGATACTTTGGTTCAAACAGCTGTAGCTCAGCTTCTACTACTCCAAAATCCACCGTAAAGGTACACATACATGTGCGGCAAGCCGCTCTGCTAGAAACCGCGCGTTATCGTACACATAAGCGTCTAGATATCGCTGCACCTGGTTCACAAGAGCAGTCTCCACGGCCACGGCCATCGTGCCGCTCTGTCGGTTTTTGAAATGTCAATGAGCAACTTAATATTATTCCTTCATGCAACCTAAAAATAATCTTAGTGCAACTTAATTAACGTTTTTTCGGTTTTTTCGATCATTCTCGTAAAAGCCAAGTGTCCACAGAATGTATCGCCGATCCGGAGCTCCTCGCGCCTCTGTGCGTAAGATCAACAGCAAGCAGCCGCAGGGCAAGAAGACGGCGCGCAGCGTCATCGGCGTGTCGGCCGTCTCGTTGTCCAGCCGCTTCACGCACCTGGCGGACGAGACGGTGACGCGTCCGGCGCAGAAGAAGGCGCAGCACCAAGTGAAGGTCGTCAAGGTTTCGCAGAAGAAAGGCAAGATCCAGCCCGTTCTGCGTGTTGCTGGTGGGAAGAAGAAGGGTAAGGCACCCGCCCCCAGTAAGAAGCAGATCCAGCAGCAACAGAAGCAGAAGCTGCAGCAGGTCGCGCAGAATAACCGCAACAAGCGCCAGCAGGTTGTCTCTAAGCACAGGAAGGGGCTCACGCCACAGGAAGCCAAGCCCAAGAGCAATCAGAACAAGAACGCCCCGAACCAGCAGAAAGGAGGAAGGGGCGCAGGACGTGGAGGCCGAGGTGGCCGTGGTGGACGCGGAGGCCGTGGTGGCCGCGGAGAGGCCAAGGCCAAGCCTGCCACTGGTGAAGATCTCGACATGGAGATGGACGAGTACTGGCACGAAGCTGGCAAGGGCCCCGACCCGAAGGCGGCTCAGCTAGACCGTCAGATGGAGGAATACTGGGCTGCGAAGCCGTCACAAGACAACGCCGCAGCTGACGCCAATAAGGCGGCGGCGGAGACTGGCGCTGATACCACAATGGAGTCTTGAGATCACAAGTTGTTGTCACTGACTGTGGCAGACGTGGAAATGTAGATCAATGGCATGGAAGCGAAATGCCAATGTGAAGGCTACGAGCAAGCCATTTGACTTCGCGAGAGAGAGGCGAAGGTGGCAACTTCAATACCGAAATCGAAAGAAAAAGAAAGCTCGCGTGTTTCCTGAGGGTGTTAATGTTTATCTTATCTGGATGGAGGACGGACGCAAGCACGCAGCCAACCAGCGAGTCACTGCGGAAGAAGTTGTGAACGCGGTGGGCAAAATGATGCTTGTTCTAGTCGTACAAGGCCTTGTCGTAAGTGACATTGCTGAGTTGTTCCTTCCAGGTGGTCCATTCCACAGCCGTCATCATGGGGATCAAGAAATCCGCCGTGTTACGAGCTAGCTGTCGGTACGACTACAAAGAGCGCCATGACGACGAACACGTGTGGTTAGCCAATTCTCGCCTCATCAACCGATGCCTGGCCGTACCTGAGAGTTGAAGTGGTACTTGTCGAAACAGAGAGCACTTTCGCGGCGGAAAGCGTACGTGTCGAGGTGCGGTCCCAGAATGACGGGTGCCTCTTCCGTCGATGTGCTGCTCACGCACACAACAAGGCAGTGCGTTAGTTGACCGCTTGAGCAGCCCCTTGGAGCCAATCTCTACCCACCTCTTGCAAAACTGCTCCAGTGCCGTGTTGAGAGTCGAGCTGGCGCTATCTGTGTCGGTGGCAGTTGGATCAGGACTTGCAACTGTGGCCAAGCACACCTGTTTGCCCTTCTTCCTCAACGTATCACAGATCTCCACGAGATTCCGCCTCATCTCGTGCTGAGCAGCACCCGAGTTTCTATCAGCAAAGATGTTAGTTGATTGACTAGGCATCAAGTAGCCTCACGCTGCTGCATTCACCTGATCTCCACGGATCCGAGGATGATGATCACGATAGACGCGTCTCCCATGGCTCTCGACGTGAACACGTTCTTGAAGTACTAACTCGTGGCCAATATCACCATTTGTCAGCTAGAAGCAACAGCAGCAGACATTAACAACGCACCTTCTTAGGCGACGTCATCAGCCAGTCCGCCGTCATAGATCCAGGCACTGCTGCATTGATGATGGCCCAGTTGTGACGAACCTATGGTAAGGACAGAAAGTTAAACCAATGTGAAGGATAAACACTAGTGACGTGTCTCTATTGCTCTTACCTTGTCGTCAAACGCCACGATCTTCTGAAGATACTCGGCGATGCCTCCAGTGGTGCCAATGGTGATATAGTCTCCAATACCCGCTGCAAAGTCATCACCAATAACCACCACCTTGTGGAGGAATTGGCTACTGGGCTTAAGACCGCGCACGTGCAGGTGATAAGCCAGGAAGTGGCAGATGTGCCACCACACGAGCGCGAGGAACGCACGGAGCTCTACAAGCATCGTACAATGCTGGAAGCTCGCCTACGTTTTTCGTTCCGTTCAATCATTGGTCAAAAGTCGAGCTTTTCAACCCCAAAAGGCAAAAAGTCTCCTGCGGAATCGATGGGCAATCGCGGGCGACGTCGGGGAGCTCGTGCCGCGTACCGAGCAGATCCGGCGGTCGCTGAGCGTGTGAAGAAGGGAGAGTCGAAGCCACAGTCGGAGTCGGACGAGAATTCCAATTCTGATGAGCACAGCCAGCTGGAGATTCTGTCGATCCGCTGGAAGAAACCGCGAGGAGCTGTTGTGATCCAGTACGCGGATGGAAGTCGTTATGAAGGAGGCGTAGATGAGGACGAGAGACGTCATGGTACTGGCATTCACATACTAAGATCTGGACATATTTTCGATGGTGGTTGGGTGCATGGGGACTTCGAAGGGTGCGGAATCCATGATCAAATTCGCTTGAGAGTGAATTAATAACGGTGTTGCTGGGCTTGCGGGATAGATTTGGCATGCAGACATTTGCAGGGACTGGTGATTGCCATGAAGGCATGTACCGAAAGAATTGCCGCCATGGAACGGGGACGTACTTGTGGGCCAACGGTGATAAGTACGTGGGGAATTGGCGTGTTGGCAAGGTAACGCTTTATATGTGAGGGTGCTGTTGATTGAAGTACGAGCTAAGTTACTGTGTATTGTATTACTGGCAGATGCATGGTATCGGCACATTCCTTTGGAAAAATGGCGACAGCTACGATGGTGAGGAACAATGTCAAGACTTTGATAGGCATTGATACACCAGCGTAGCTGATGCATACGGTGCTGCTCGTCTAGGTGAATGGAAAAGAGGAATGATGCACGGCAAAGGCAAGAAGATTTTCTCATCCGGAGAAATGATCGACGGTGGCTGGAGGCATAACCAGGTGAGCGGGTGGGGCATCAAAATCTTCCCCTCTGGAGATAAGTACGAAGGCTATTTTGTCAAGGGCGAGCGCGAAGGCTTTGGCAAGTATGAGTGGGTTGGTGGAGACTCACACGAAGGGACTTGGCATCTTGGCAGGATGCATGGCAAGGGCGTGTTTGTGTCTGCAGGTGGATCTCTGCATGGAACGTGGCTTAATGGCGAGCTGAATGGTCAAGGCGTGCATCGGTTTCAGTGCGGTAGCGTCTACACTGGAGAGTATAAAACTGGCGAGCGACATGGTGTTGGTACACTCACCTTCGCCTCCGGAGAAGTTTATGAAGGTGGCTGGTTCAAAGGTGACATTCAAGGCTATGGGTCATGGTCTTCACCTGATGGAAGGAAGTACATCGGTACGTGGATTCATGGCTTTCCGTCCGGCCGTGGCATATTCTGTCGTGAGCAGGAGGAGGAGGAGGAAGTAGAAGATGACGATGAGCTCATCACTGAAACGAGACCTCCTTTCGAGGTTGGTGTGTTCAAGCGTGGAAGACTCACAACTACTGGCAAACACCTTTTCATCGGTCGACTCGTCGCACCATCCTCGACATCGTCTTAAGTTGAGAACGAGTGCGTACGGTACAGAGCTACAAGGAGACCGTCGTACACGAGAAATATGTTATGCGCTACTACAAACATGAAACAACCAAAGCACGTGTACTGCAGAGCGATACAAAATAGATGAAGGAACGGAACACAGAGAGGAACAACAAAAGGTATTTTCGTTCGCATAAAGCCCAGCCTGCTGCATTGAATAATAGACATACCAAGGAGAAGACCGAGTTCACGCTAACAAAAATTTCTCTAACTTTCCACACGACAGCTGAATGCCTGCAGGAGGATACACACAGTCAGGCAGACGCCAATCGCGCAGAGGCCCTATCCGGTGGATCTTTTGTAGGGGGAAAAGGAGAAAAAGAGATAGCCAAACCAGTCCTCGAGAAGCCCTCTTTTGGAAGATCTCACTCATCATGTCGCTGGCGCTCAAGGGCGCGCGATCCCGGTTGGTCGAAGCGCAACCCCTTAGCCGAGGCTGGGGAAAGCGTTCATGTCCGTCACGTTCGGGGCGTTGGCGCCACGTCCGCTGCGGCCACCAGTGCGGCCGTTGCCACGAGCACCACGGCCACCGCGGCCACGTCCACCGCGCGACGAGTCGAAGTCACGCGTGAAACGCTCCGGCTTCTCCGAGCGGAAACCCACGTCGGTGATGACCTGTTTCTTGCGGCCAGAGGTCTTCTTGCTGTAGACCTTCTCGTACTGCGAGTCCATGAAGTCGGGGGTCTTGCCCTCCTTGGTGATCTGAACGGCGCTGGAGAACTCGTTGGTCACCTGACGGACCTCGACCTCAGCGAAGAGCTCACCCGAACGCGACGACTTCTGCTTGGCAAGGTACTCGTCGAGGGTGAGCTGAACCTCCTCCTCTTCCTCCTCCTCAACGGCAGCCTCCTCAGCAGCCTCCTCGTCCGAAGCAGGCTTGGCGCCTTCCTGGGCAGCAGCCTCAGCCAGCTGCTCGTTCGGGTCGGCCTTGTTGCCCCAGTTGCGGGCACCACCACCCTGCTTGCTGGTCTCCTTACCACGGCCCGTGCCGCTGCGGCGCTCGAACTCACGGCGAGGGCCACGGTTGCCACGGCCACGCTCGCCACGTTCACGCGGGGCACGGCCGCTCTCACGCGGGCCACGCGACTCCTTCTTGTCGCCGACAGGAGCCTTCTTGTTGCCAGCCTTCTTGTTGCCAGCGGCGGGCTTGTTCAAAGCCACGGGGGCCGACGGCGGCGGCGTGGTCTTCTTGTTCACGCGAGGCGTGTCCTCGTCATCCGAGTCGAGGGCGGCGAAAAAGTTCTTGCTGGACTGTTACAACACCAACAAGTTAGTCACTAGGCGTCTCTACAAGATCGGATGGGATTCAATGACACAGGATACTACAGGGGGATCATATTGAAGCAGGGGGAAGGGGGAGAATCCTAGTTGCGAATGCCTCCATTTGCAAAAGATCGCAACGGGTTCCAGCCGGACTCTGCAGCTGGCGGACACTCGATCTTCGTCCTCTCCCTTTCCCCTGTGCTATATTCACCCTCTCACGTATGCGACGAGAGATGTAGCCATTTCCAGAGGCGAAACGTACCATGGCTGCCGGGCGAGACGCGAGTAAGATGCTGCTGATCTGGGCTGCTCAAAGGGCGAATGGCGGCGAGCAGTTGCCGAGCGCTTGCAGGCCACAGAAAAAGCTCGCCCCGCATGTCCATCGTCGAGTGGACCGGTTCCGATTTCTCATCAAAAATGTATTGCCGTAACCCGAACCGCAGCTGAACCGGACCGTGAATGACCTAAATTGGACTTGGCCAGACTTTTTTTAGTCCCTTTTGAATAAATCTGATAAATATATACTCAGTGCGTTGCATCTCAAAACAGTGCTAATTTAACAAAATTTGGAATTTTTCGCTTACATAAACCAAGTCAACAGGTCTTGTAATAGGAGTTGTTGATTCACGCCCATCTCAAGGTGACTTGGGAACGATGATTCGCTGAAATAATAGTTAAGAAGCCGCATTGGTTGAAATTAGAGCTGCTTGAACACGTACATGAGCTGGAATTACTTTCATGCTAACCTTATGAGAGGATCTGGCCTGAAACCGGTATGCTTGCATCGGCACGTTAAACGTATACGTCGCGCAGTTTACAACTTATCAAACTTCTACATAACCAGCCATTTGCAACCGAGGTTGTATTTTCCTTACTGACTAGGATTTCATTGGCTAATATTAAGATTTGCACAAGGTATCAGCTCTCGTTTAGCCAATACCTATGCATTTGTAGCAGTGCCATTTGCAAAAATAGTTGCACAGGGGGTTTGCCCTTCTATTGCGTTTTGCAACCCGCGGTATACAAAAACGAAGTGTTGCGATTTGCCCGGGTTGCAAAACTTAAGTATCCTATAATAAAAAAATCTACTACATGTACATGTACTTCAATTACTCGTGCAATTTGTACAAAAAGAACGGGAGATGGCTGTCTTGGCGCTGCCTTGGGGTACCCAAGGCAGCCACCTCCTTCTACTGCAGTTTAACATAAAGAAATACGTGTTAAAGAGCCAGAGATGGCTGGCTTCGAGTACTACAAGCCAGTCATCTCCTACTGCTGAGTAATCTGAAATTCACATTAAAAAGCATGAGATGGCTGTCTTGATGTCCTTCAAGACAGTCATCTCCGCTTGTAAAATAGTAAATGAACGTGCATTTCTACATATATAGTAGTTCAAAGTAGAGTATTAATATGCATGGTACGATAAAGGACACTTAACCCCTTAAATAAAGTAGATGCTGACGCTCGTAGCGTCAGCAACTACTTCTGTTGTTCTTGTATAGCCATCTAGATTACGTGGGAGTATATAGGAATTGAGGTAGATTAATAGGTAGTGACATTATCGGTAGGTAGGTACGTGGGAGATCTTACGTCCGATTCATAGGGATATTGCGTACTGTTTAACCTTCTAAAATACTAATGCCGCTGCTAATGGACACTAAAGCTTTGTAGTGAATATTAGTCTTAGAGCTCATTGTAGAGCCACAACTAAAGACAGTCTTCCTGACAGTACTTGGAGTGTGACATTACATTATTAACCAATCAAATCGTGGTTGTACTTAGTGTTGCACGCTAGGCCGATATTTATACAGTATCCGCCGGCAACGTCGCGCTGGATGAGAGCAGCAAGCAAGCAAGGCTCCATCCCATAAACTCAGTACGTCACGACTGAGTGAGTCCGCATTGCAGATACTCTGTCGCAGAGTCACTGACTGCTCCGTCGTTCAATCGGTTTGCTTCACTGAAGAGCCGCAAAGTCTTCGCTGGTAATCCAGCAGCCGAGATCCTTGAGGACTCCACCGAGAAGTCATGCGAAAGGCGCTTCAAATATCGAAAGGGAGCTGGAAGCCTCGACTGCACTGACTCGGACAATAGTCTGGACGTGAGTCTGCCAAGCGTTGAAGCTGGCTTTCCATGCCAGGGAGCATTATTTCGAGACACTCTGCTTGGAAAGGCAGGTATTATCATTGCACGGGATGTGGAAGAATGGCAGCGCTGGACGAGCCGCGGGAAGCACCACTTGCTCGCGTTGCTGCCAAGAGATCTCTGCGCGGATGACCGAAGATTGACCTGTGGAGCCGGCGTTGGCCCGGATAAAAAAGAGAGTCAGAGTGCCGGTTTGTTTGGATTCCAATAGCACAGCAGTGCTGTCATGGCACCGCCATACATATTACGTATTTGCGCTGACAATACGGTACTGTGCAATGCAGTAAAGCGTCGACGAAAGGCGCGAGTTTCTGGCCGCCAGTGTTGGAACGCCAACGTGTCGAGGACAATCCAGCGGAGCGCCTCTGCGCCGCTATGAGGACATAAGTGCCCATACATTCAGTATCAGCGAGCAATGAGGCATTGCGCGTCCGACAAGTCACTTCGGCACGAGCTCCGGCACGGTGTCTTATCCCGAATAGCAGCAGCTCCACAGCAGACTTCCACACTGGCATGTGCATCGCCATTGTGATGGCAGCCAGGAGAGATATCGTCTCTATCGCTCAATTGCCCCGGCGATGTATCTGATACGAACCGACGACTAGAAAACAGAGAAAAGCCGTAGAAGCACTCTTAATTAAGAGTGATTAATCCTTATCACACCTATTAATCCCTTTTTGAGACTTCAGCACACGTAATTAGGTGCTTATAAGACCAGACGTCTCGCACCTCTTCGACCCTAAAAACAACATGGCACTCTGTCATTCCTCTCGGCCTAGAGGCGTCTAAGAACTCGCGCTCTCTGTTCTCTTGACAGTCTCCAGCACGGGTGAAGTCCGAATGCCGTTGCGCTCGTCAATATTCGATCCGAGCGGCAGTCGCGTCGGGCTCAACATGCAGATCCCCATCAGCGAAGAGGCCGAGACGGACGTCCCCGTACGTCCAGAACTCGTGAAATGCCCCGAGCTGCTGCTCACAGGCCTGGAGCTCGAGAAGCGCACGACGCTGCGCATACTGCACAAGAAAGGTAGACGCTTTGAGTCTCCCTGGGAACCTTTCTTCGTCGGCGTGTACGCCCACTCGCTCTTCTACTATGCGAACCTCGGCGAGTGGCCGCGCGGCGTTGTACCCCTTGTAGACGCGGAAGTAAAAGCTGTCGATCGCATCTTCCGACACGGAGATGCAGCCACGGGCGGCGATGACTGTGGGCCTTGCTGGAAAGTCACATCCAGTAGCGGCCGAGTGCTGTTGTTCCGCGCACCGAGTCATGACGCCCGTGTGGAGTGGATCGAACAGCTTCGGCAAGCTGCTAACACCAGAAGGAAGAACAGTATGGACGGAAAAGCTGCGCTTGCACTCGCGAGGAGACTGTCGCGCTCGTCCAGTTCAGCGTCAGCGACATCAGTATCGTCGATTGGAATTATGCCGTCGCCAAAGCAAAGGAGGAGGAAATGCATATCTGAAGATGAGTCTGAGCACTCGGGTATGCTCCGAGACGCGTTACGTATGGTGGAGAAGCAGAGAAAGGAGATCGAAGAGCTGCAGAAGCGTCTGGAGAAGTTTGAAGGTGATGCAGTGAAAAAAGTGGCTTCGAATGATGTTCATAAGCAGGAAGAAGAGGAACGGCAGAGGTTAGAAGCTGGAGGGGGAGAGCGTGCTGATGGAGATGACGAAGAGCTTAATCTGGATACAATGCTGGACGAGGCGGCTATTGAAATCTGCAAGGTGTCTCGAGGCTCGGCCATCTCCGATGTGCTTTCAGAAGATGATGACACGCCAAGCTCAGACGATGACGACAACGATGTCACTGAGGAAGAACAACATCGTGTACGTGTTGGAAAGGGAGAACGAAGCGAGAACATTCAAAGTCTGAGCCTAGTGGACGAGTCATCGGAACCGTTTTCGAGTCAGAATGCACAAGACTTTACAGAGGAAGTGGGGGTTGAAACGGAGGACTCGAGTATTGAGGCTCCGGTGTCTCTAAAGCAGAAGCCTAGACAGGAACCCGTTTCTGGTGCAGTATGCCCTACGCCAGCACCCGTACCTTCAAAGCTGGAACCAGCACCTGCAACATCTCCTACGTCTTCATTGGGTGCATCGTCAGCGAGTTGTTATGATACTACGGAGAATGAGTCTATTCAGCAGCAGGCAGCAGAGTTGGCAGAAATGGCACGGAACTTAAACAAGGACGATCTCACAGATTCATCGTCAACACGCGAAAGTAGTGAGGATGGATCTCTCTGCTCCAGTTTCAAGGGCTCGCACAGCGGTGTAGGTATCTTCGAGTCCAACGCTAGTTCTGGAAACGACTTGTTGCAGCAGCAGGCGATGGAACTTGCTGAAATAGCGCGCAACCTGCAGTCCTCGTTCCGGGTAGATCCCATTTCTGCAAAGGTAAGCTACGACTGTTGTCCTCATGTTGTAAGCTCTATTCTGACATTATTTATTGTTTTGTTTCAAAACGAAACAGGCTCCTTTAAAAACGAAATCGAGCTCGTCATCTCTTCTTGATTCTCAGTCCTCCTTTTCCGGTACGTTTTCAGCAAGGACAAGCTCTGTGAGTTGCGATTCTTACAATCTTGATGCATTTAAAATGGAAAGACGTCACAGATTTCGGACTGAATCAAATCAACTCGAACGACAGCAACGACAGTATTTTCTCCATCACCCAGGACGATCTTTTCTATGATGAGGACGAGGAGGGTGAGATGGAGCGTCTATCCGAGTTTGAAGCGGTATGCTCCGTGGCCTAATAGTTGTCGAGTTCACGTCAGTTTAACTTTTTATTTGTTCTGCACAGTCGGACAGCCAGTTTTTGGAGGCAAGTGGCTTTCTCGATTCCATTCACCAGGTCATGAAGGACTTCATTGTGTCCTCTCAGCCAGATCAATCTCGTCAGCCAGACCAGTTAGTCATCAGCGATGAAATTATTGCTGAGATTCGTCAAGGAATTAACACTGAACCGTCGAAGGAAGTGGATGAACTGGGGGAAGCTCACAGGCAACGTTCTTTACGAACAGACTCACCTGCAACAGACACGTCCAACGGCACAAGTCCGAGGATACGCAGTCTTTTTTCTCATGCTCGAACAGCGCGCGACTTTTTCAATGGAGATTTCGAACGAGCTCCCTTGTCTCAAGTCCCAAAGGACCTACCGTCTCTAGTCGTGGAGGACACAATGTCGGTCGTCGCATCTATTCTTCAGAGTGCTGGTCGAGAAGATAAAATGGTGTTGCTAGCTTCTTTCCTCCGGGTATTCGGGAGTCGCAACCGCCTCAGCCACCTTATTCGTTGGGCAATCGAGATTGAGGTCGCTTCAGTCATTAACGTGGCAACACTTTTCCGTTCGGACGATTATGCGAGCCGTTTAGTGTCCACATACAGCAAAGCAGTTGGCTCTAAGTTCATCCGAGTGGCTCTTTCGGATCCTATCCGGCAGATATTTAAGTTGAAGATTGCTGACATGGAGCTCAACCCGCACAAGGAGGAGTCATTACAGGATGAGAATCAAGCTGACATCAATGCTGCCAACCTCATGCGGACGTGTCAGAATATCATTGACTCGATCATGAAGAACACTCATTGCGTAAGTACTTCTCAAGTATGTGTGGCTGGAACTTCGACTAAGAAGGAATTACGATTCGATGTTTGCAGATACCTTCATCGTATTTCCACATTTGCTCGCACTTGAACTCGAAGGTCATCAGTCGTTTTGATGGCTCGAAAGAAGGCGTCGAAGCAGAAGACGCGTCAACTTTAACTCGGGTGCGTCTCAACGCCAGGTTGATTGTCGTGTCTTCGATTCTAACTCAATGTTTTGTTCAGTCGGTGATTGGGGGATTCCTATTTCTTCGTTTCGTGTGTCCAGCCATCACCACTCCGCATTTGTACGGTCTAACAAAGCAGCTCCCACCACCTGAGACTCGGCGAGTTCTTGTGCTCGTCACGAAGCTGCTGTTCAAGACGGCAACTGGTGTGAAATTTGGAGACCGAGAGCCCCAATTCAAGTATGTACAGTTCCTCAATCGGTTTATTTTGATTTTGCTACTTACAAGTCGTCTTGATTCCATTGCAGGGTTCTCAATCCTTTTATCGAGAAGAACTCTCCTGCAATTCAGCAGCTCTTCGCCAACTTGGCCATGTCTCCCAGCCAAGATATTGATGAATGCTTCGCAGCAGACAGTCGCAAGATTTACTCCAACGTCTCCTCGTCGCAGTTGATTGAAGACGTGGAGACTATTCGGTCTATCTCGGAGAAAAACTTAGAAGAAATCGAGAAGAAGTTGGAGGACTGTGACTGTGAGCGTGAAGTAGCCGAGAATTTCAAGACGGCGGTGCTGTACAACACCGACTCTTTCCAGAAAAGCTCGTTGACGAAGAAGTTGAGTGCCAACATGAAATTCCTCAGTGGTTTTGGGAAGAAACCACGATCCAGAAAGCAGTCCGACCAGTGATCAGTGTTGCTGCAAGAACCAGCTTCGGGGCTCTGTGTATTACCTTACTTCACCGAAGTACGATGTATGTGTTTGTAGCGTACTGTAGAAGAGAAATGCATTACAAAACATTTGAACACAATGGCAGTTTCTGCAAAATGTTCATCTAGCAAATCTAGTGTCTACTTACCTACATAGCAGAGTGACTATCTTTCCCAGCAGAACCGTTGGTGGTGTTGCCGTTGCTAGGGGAAGCAGGGCTTGTCTGACTTGGGAGCTGGAATGGGCTCGCATTTTGGGGGATCGCCGAGAAATCACTCGTAGAGAACGCACGGCGCGTGCGCGACAATGACGGATTCATGCCAGCCTCAGCCAGTCTCTGCTCATTCTGCTGCTGCTTGCGATGCGCGACCTTGCGCTCCTCCTCTGACATGATAGCCTGCAGACGGCTCGACGAGTCCTGCAGCGCGCTCAGCTCTGACTCCGACATGTTTCTCAGCACCGCGCTGAGGGTGTTGTCACTCATAGCGTGCATAAGATCTTCCTTCTTCACAGGTCCAGTGGCGCGCATGTCGGTCTCGCTGCCACTAGCGGTGAGAACGTTGATAAAACGCTGCTGCTCGATGATGATGGAGCGCATTTGCTGCACCGACAGGTCTTCGTCACGGTCGTCGTTGCTAGAGTTGGCTCGCAAGATGTCCTCAATCACCACGCCACGGCTCAAAGCATTGTTGTACAACAGCCACGTCTGGATCTTTCCGGGGACATAAAGTGCAGCAAGCAACAAGATGAGGCTCAGCGAAACCAGACCCAGTACAGCGTCGTGCACGAAATAAAGTGATCCAACAAAGCGTGAGTTGCTACCAAAAAGAAGAAGCGCCCAGCAACCCACAGCAGCCACTAGGTATCCCATGCTCAGCAGGGTTTGCCACATGCCATCCACGTAAATAAAGGCGAGAATTAGCCCAGAGCCCAGTACAAGCACCAGAAGGAGCTTTAGGAAACGAACAAGCCCGTTTTCACCGTAACGCGACGAGGTGAAGAAGACAGCTTCAGCACTCAGGTATACTGCGGCCATCGAGCAGCAAGTAACCAATGGAAGCCACGTAGACTCTGTCAAGATAGAGTGGTATTCATTGCCCGTCGAAGAAATGGAGACTGCGATCAACGCGAACAAAACACCCTTAAGCGTAATGCAAGCCTTTGACCACGGGCGTAACGTCGAAAAGTACGCGTTTTCTTCCTTGAACCACGCCTCCCACGACTGGTCCGGGTTGCCTCCGTCACCGCGCATCCACTTGAACCACAAACGGAAGTCCTCCATCACATCAGACCACTCGAATGCCAACGGGTTGAACCAGAAAGGCGACCAGTACCATGACACGAACACAAGCCACAATGACCATGTCATCGCAAAGTACTGGTAGCCGACAGTGAACTTGTAGTAAATCGTAAGACCAATGGCGATCTCCACTGCGGCGTACAGGTGGCTACTAGCGTAGAAGCGGTAAAGCTCATCAAAGGATGAATGCTTCGTCACGAAACCACGGCCTGTTGCACGGTATTTCGCGCCACCAGCAAGAATCGTTTGCCCGAAGTAGAACCACTTCGTGCCAATGTGAAACAGGAAGTACAGCGGGCCACCCGTCACGAAAAGGACGACAATCTCGTTCAGCGCTGCCTTAAAACCACGTTCGACTGAAATCGTCGCTAGCAGCGGTGCAGTCGTAAAGAATGCCACCGATCCCAGCATCACCTGCAGCTTGCTCAACAACACTGGCTCACGGCCTCCGACACCCTCCAGCGACAACAAAGCACGAAGCAGGTTGCAGTACAGCAGAAAGTATACTGTCCAGATGATAACCGACGTCGACAGGTAGAAACCCACGTGGTTGTAGTAAAACGACAGTAGCTTGAAGAAGTCCAGGCGCTGGCTAATCCGATACACATCACGTGACAACGACTGCTCCGCAGCACCCTGCGCTAGCTTGGCCTCGAACTTGTAGATCTGCTGCATGCCGACATCACGTCCCTTGCCGCACTTCGTGTACTCCGGGAAGGCCACAGATCCGCCACGCATGCAGTTGTTGTAGCCAGCGAAGATATCTTCACTGAGGTTGATACCCTTGCTGGCCTTGCTAATACCACCACGCGTAATGAAGAAAAGTTTGTTGAACACATCAGGGTGGCCGTAGTGCAGACGCATTCGCAATGGACGCGCCAAGGTACGCTGGCTCAGAGTCACGAAGGACGTTTCTTGCAATGCCATGTAATTAGCTAGCGAGCTGACACTGCCAGTGAAAATGTGCTCCGGAATACCGACGATTGTGTATGGCCGATCAGCAGTCCCCTTGTCAAACTCTTCGAGCAGGTTTCGCATCTTCAGCCCCTCCTCGAGATATCCATCCTGGTTCATGTCGATTGTCTGTAGATTTTCACCGCGAGTAAACACGATGGCCGAGTTTTGATTCTCAGGCTTACCTTCACCCAAGATAGGGTTGCCTGGCAGACGCACACGGTAGATTTCATGCACCGAACCAAGTTCCTCACCGCCCTTAATGAGCACAGAGAAGTATGACTGCTCCTTCTGGTAATTAACGCGCACTTCGTCGATGTAAGCCACGCGCAGGTTCGGGAATCGGTGCAGCAAAAACTCAATGTCGTTCGCCTTCGGGTCGTTGTTCTTCTTTTGACGTCCATAGATTTGGCAAGCAACTACGTACGTGAACTTGGTGTTAATCAAATCCTCGAGCTTCTGCTGTGGAACTTGCTCGATCTCAGCGAGCAGGCGAATCGCTGCTTCGCCGTACATCATCCCCTGCACCGTACGCGAAAGCGTTTGACCACGCAGAGAAGCCCACATACGCAATTCAATAGCAGTCTCTGGGTCCTTCCAAATGTTCTTCTTCGGTTTCACTCGCTCCAAGAAATTCTCCCAATCCCGCTTATACAGTGTCTGCAAGAACAGCAACGTGTGGACATCCAAACCATCTTGCTTGCTTTCCAGATCTTTTCTGGAGTATAGAACATCCTCAGCGTAAAATGGAGTCATGACACTCCAAGACTTCATCTCTTCGAGCAGTGGGGCCAGCGGCATATCCATGAACAGAGAGTTCACGAAGAACAGCAGACGCCGGCGAGCATCGTACGACTGGGGTTCTGCATCAATCTTCTGCAGGGTCAAAAGTCCGTGAAGATGCGACAAAACCACATCCGTGTGGCTTTCAAACGCTGTGAGCGTGATCTGCTCACCCGTGTAGTTGTCATCCCACATAAAGCCACGCTCTTGGGTAAGGATCCACGTCAGACGGTCTGAAATACCCTTACTCTCGGCATATACCGGGTCCTGTTCGTGAACGTGCGCAAGAATCTCCTTTCCGAGATTTAGGAATATGCGTGCACGTTCACGAATCTGCATGATATGAGCGCTCGGAATGGAGTGCGAAACCTTGCCGTTGTTAACAGCAGGCTTGTGCGTCTGCTGCTGCATACGTGCAATACGTGCAACGCCAGAGCCACGGCTACGGCGAGGAGGTTCCAGACCCAGCGACGACAGACCAGTCGTACTTGCAGACTTTGTGAGTCCAGACGAAGCAGGGCGGTATGAACTCGACTGTTGTGGGAACTCGTACGATGCATATTCTGACGGATCCTTGCGCACAGGAATCACCTTGGCGTTGTTTTTCCAGCTACGAACGTTGGATTTCAAAAGCGACACCAAGCTTGCCAAAGCGCGGCCACACGGAGCCACCTTCTGAAGGTTAAGAGCTCGGAACACACCACGTGCTGCCCACGAGTTAAGCACAGTAGTGATGTACTTCACGTCATTCGCGTGGCACGGGCCAAGTACATTGACAAGTACCCAGTTTGCCAACTCCCAAATTTCTTCAAGAGATTCCTCCACCATTGGGCTTTCGCTAAGAATTTCCAGTAGCTTGTCTTGCAGCACACGCTCCGACACCTTGCCATCGTTGGACGAGTAAATGTCCAGGATGTTCGATGTGAAGTTCTCAAAGCAGCCTGCTAGCTGAAATTGCGGTAGGTAAATCTCACGTTGGTATCCATCGAGTCGGTGGAAGTGCAACAGAGACTTCTCTTTGTTTGAGATCAAATCATCCGCGCGCATGCTATCAATGATCGTGTCCCATGCCACCGAAAATGAGAACCACTTGCGACGACGGGCTGCTTGACGCTCCATTGGAGTCTGTTTACGGCGCGAGAAAGACAGCAATGGAGTTTCGTCATCGTGCACGGAAGTGCGACGTTGAGACAAAATTTGGGCGGTCGGATCCGCGCCGCCAGCGACACGATCAAGCACTTCATGGCCTACCGCCGTTGTGCCATACGACATGCCAAGGCTTTCCGTAAGCTGCAATCCAGTCTTAGAGTTTCTGGAAACCACTTTAGCGTTGAATGCATCCACGGCACGGCTGAAAGATGAACGAACGCGGCTGAAGTTGCGAATTTCTCCGATGCGAGCCGAAAAACCCACGAACGTTCCCGTGAAAGCCATCCAGATGGAATTCCAAATTGTAATATCAACGCAGAACACCAAGAAGAATGGCATCCAGTTTAAAAAGATGAGGAACACCGTCATGATCAAGCTCACGTTGTTCTCGACATGATCAGCAAACAGCAAAAAGCTTGGCACCACAAGTGGATAGATCTCAAACTTGTAACTGAAATACAACTTCCATGCCAACTGGGAGATCCAGAAGAACTGGTAACCCACACTCATCGATTCCGGGTCCAGCATGTTATCGCCGATATAGAGGCGGTTTATCGGGCTCACGATATCCCGAATGAACGCGACAGGAACGAACGTTGTGCGCCGCGTCCAGTTGGTGAGACCCGGCATGACCTGCATGGCGCAATTAATCAGTCCTGGCACGTGGAAAAGCACTGCAACGAGGTAGTAGAGTTGCCACCACACACTGCCATACGCCCATGCGTACCAGTACAGCATCGTAGTCACAACCGCAAGGACAAGGTGCAAAAACACGCGTACAACAGTGCGTGCTGTCGAAAACGTCTTTTGGTGTTCGTCATACACGGCGAAAATATCCAGCCCGTCACGAAGAATATCCAACAAGAACGGGGTGATCAGCGTGCTCGAAATAATCTTGCACGAGTCTTCGAAGTTCATCTCTTGCTCATTCGCGAACGCAAGCACTGCCAAAAAGTGGAAAGAGATCACGTGGAAATTAAAGATACGGTTGAACGCCCGCAGCGGTAGCAGCCACGTCCGCTTTTCCAAGAAGGTCTTCGCAGACTCAGTGAATCCCTCAGCAATACTTTTTCGCTTGTTGAAGAAATTGGAGCTCTTCGCACCGCCGTTGAGCCCACCTCGGCCGCTGAGGCCACCCATGCTGCTCAATCCCTGGCGTTGCTGCTTCTTTTGTTGGTAGATCATTGCTGGGCTCGGTGACGTGAGATCAATGACCTCCTCGTGCTTGTAATCGTACTTGAGGCACGCCTTCGTCCAAAAAAACTCGTTGAAGTCGTCATAGTTGTGGCGATCTTCATGGTCATACTTGGAAGTCATTTCAGCCTTAAGCAAGCCATATACAGGTGTCACCACTGTATCCAAAAAGTAGCCAGCCTCACGCTCCGAGTGGCGAACTGAAGGGAACTCCTCTTTCATCTTGTGGAAAAGGAAGCACAAAAACTCAGGCGAATGGCGCAAGTTACTTGCCTCACCCCAGATGAAGAAGAACAGGCACAAGTCCACCGAAATCTCGTCCACGCTGGTAAGTCCTCCCTGAGGTGCTCGCTGTTCACTCCAGTGCAGAGGCTGGATCTGTAGCTTCGTGCACCACTTGTTGTAGTTGGAAAACACTAAGTCATGGAGCTTACGGTACGGGTTGCCACCCTTGCGCGTATTGTTGGTGAGAAGAACCACGATGTGCTCAGTCTGGTTGCGAAAATTGTCCAGCTGAAAGCCAAACGAGCGCTGCACGTTCACCGCAATGCGGAAGATGGTGCTGAATTGCTGCATATTGTGTGGCAACTTTGTCGGCGAAAAGAAGTTCACCATGTTCTTCTCCATTCCCGACACTTCGTCGTTATTTGGCTTCCACGACCGGGCGTCCGAACTCGCCGATACCGTGGGGAACTTGGCCTTGCGCGCATTAATCAAGTTGTTACGCAGTGACACGCCCCGCAAACGGAGGTATCCATACGTTGTACTTGTGGCGCTAAGCACGACAAGTAGAACATACATCGCCAGACAGTGCTGTGAGCAAAACCCGACGTGGTCATCGTCGTCGCCGCTGAAGATGAAGCCAGAAAGGCTCCACGCGTTCTCAGCTATGTCACCTTCGCTCACCCACAGCGACACCGATAGCAAGAAAGCCAAACTACCGAGCCAAGACGTCGAAAGGATCACAACATGTTTGGTATCGATACGAGGGGCACAACCAAGCGTGATTCCCACACCAACAAGCACTGCAGTAATCACACGCGTTGACAACAATGGCACGAATTGACTAAGCATGACACCACCGTACAATCCAAGCATCGCTCCCAAAGAAACTGGGTAGATCAGACAACAAAGGCCACCAAGAACCAAACCGCACAGACACGCAAGGGCGGTTTGGATCCAAGCCAAATCCTCGGGAGCGCTCTCACTTAGAGCTCCATAAAACGACGCAGTTAACCACAGCGAGCTGGCGTATGCCGATAACATCTTCGGGTGCGACGTGCCACGGAACGCCATGAAGAGACCCAACAACGCATTAATCACCGCGAACAACTGCAACAACCCGATATCCGCACGCAATGAGACATACCACGGCAGACCGTATTCCACAGGGTGGGCGTAGATCCAGTCTGAAGTTGGAAACGCCTCTGGACTGCAGCCGATTGACGTGTATCGGTTTGGGTTGCCCTGGTAAACGCGGACATAGTCGATTGTGAAGTTGGACGGCCACAGCGAGTCACAAATCTGGCCATCACATGGCGGCGAAAACTTCTCCGAGACAGCCGTACTCAGAATGAGATAGCTGGGCTCCACGGGGATCTGGCGGGGAGGGACATCCCCCACCCACTTGTTTAACGAGGATCCTGGGATCTCAAACACAAAGTTGTTGTCAAGCCACCATCGGATATAACCCTCCGGACCAGGAGACCAGTCCAAACGATACAAGTGGTACGACTTGAAGGCATTAGATTCCAGGTTTGTCAGCGCTGAGATGGAATCGAGACCCATCTCACCGTAGTAATCGCTGTTGATGCGCGTGAACTCGCCAAATTTAAGGTCTTGGTACCATTGTCCCGGGCCAGGGAGCGTCTCAGAAGCTGGACGCATATCGTCGTACAGACTAGGACGGATCTGCAACGACGTTGAGATCATCGCCGGCTGGTCGCGCGCACGAATCTGCGCTTCAATCACATCAATCTCTGTGGCACCACGTCCTTGGAAAGGATTCAGCCCATACATCTCCGGGTACGAGGCCTTGTCGTGTTTGTTGGTCAGGTTGCCGCAAGCGTTAATCTTTTGCTTGACCTTCTCCACCTTTTCCACATAAGGGGCGCAGACATCGAAACTCCACGGCCACGTACCATCTTGAGAGCCCAAGAACGGCGCACGACCGATGTTGCCCATGATCCAGATAGCGGGCCACGTGCCTGGGATACCCCATTTGCCCGGCAAGATGGCCCTAACTTCAACATAACCGCCGGTGTAGCAGAATTTGTTCCATGTCTGCACACTGCCACTGACGTACTTAGTGCCGCGGTACTTATGTTTGGGCTTGGAGGTGGTAATAATAAGGTTACCCTTGTCAATCTGCACGGCCTGGGGTAAGAAGTAGTGCTGACCCATGTTGGTTTCGTCGCGGATGTCGATGGCGGTCCACTTGGCGTCGAAGCCGGCCTCGAAAGTGCGTTTGGAGCTGTTGAACTCGTCTGAGAAGATGAGTTTGTACTCGTTGTTGTAGCTGGAGTTACCACCGAAATTGAAAGCACCCTTGGGCACCGAGGCATTGTAGAACTTGGGGTCCGTGTCAGGGTCGATCCACTGCTTCTGGAGGGCCGTGAGATTTTGGCGGACACGCTGTAGTGCCATAGTGATGGGCATGGCCGCCTCGCATGTGGCCGCCAGCAGCGCCATAACCGCCAGCAACTGTATCATTTGCGTCCGAGCGCACGCCATAGCGGGCGGGCTTCTTCGGGGGCTCTCGGGGACAGCGTTGGCCTGCAAAATGCGGAATGAGGTCCTGGCAGATCTTCCGCATCAGTGGGTCTGGGTTTGACATAGAGGCTGCGTGTCGGATACGGGTCCGGTCCGGGTTCGTGGTGGGCCATACAAAGCGCAAGTGACGTTTCAGCCCACCCGCTGGACAATTTCGAAGGTGGGAACTCCAGCTGACTGCGTTTGCGTCGGGATCAAGTGGCTGGCGAGGCTGAACCAGCTGGAGGGCCCCAAGCACCAAGCAAACGACATGGATACCGCCCCGCTTTCCCTTCTTTTGTCCCTCGGCGCACACGCAAACGGTTTTGAATTCTCACTGGCGGAGTCAGCTTTGGAGGCGTCGGTACGAATGTCACACTTGGCCTTTACTGGCTGCAGTCACCGTTGAGACCTCCACCGGCCAGCGGAAGAGGAAGTCAAGTCAAAAAGATCCTGATTTACTGCCACCGCGAGGATTGGACCCCGCGACTCATGCGTAGCTCCGGCAGCAGCTTGCGCCGCAAGTTGTGTCTCCCTCTGGCGCATCAACGATCGGTCCGCCACCAGCCGTGCTGCTTGGGTCGATCAGGCCGCTAGAAATCGGGCTCCACACACAGAGATCGGGCTCCACGTTGCAGTTTGGCCTTCAAATCGTTGGAAAGGTAGCCACCAAAGACGCTGCACCAGCCAGCCTTGTCCAAAGTTACGTCTGAGTCAGATGTAACTTTGGATTCTGACCTGTGCGTGATAACAATGTTAAACACGGCGACCCGAAACCGCTCGCTACGATCCATTAACCCAATACAATAATAGTCGGAGTCTCCACAATGCGGTCCTGAAAAGTATCTTGCAACACCGCAAGATTCGATTCCACATCAGACTGATGATCAGTGGCTCTGATTACAGCAGAAACCTACACCTGGAGCTGACACGCATGGTGTGGCACACATAAATCGAAGGCCGGCAAGAAAAAGAGACGGTCCATCCCTTGATTGTAAGACCCGTACCGGTGACGGTGCACCGGTCCAGGGCACGACTCCATTGTTGCCCCATCGATCCTACAAGATGTTCATGTGTAGCATACACTGTCTTATGCACATTGTACCGTAGTGCACAAATTATACAGCACTCACCTTTTGTTATGGTCTTGACAGTATTACCGGAAAACCGGTTTTAAACGATATTCAGTGTGGACCACGGTAATCAGTGTGGGCTACATAATGTAGCCTACATTGTTCAACATCTGCACCACCGAAATAAGTACAACACACCAGGATATGTGTTCCACACCATCTGACGATCGCTCTCTCCGCCACACACGCACAACGACTTGTGCATCAAACCGCTTGAACTATCATGTGGCTTCGCCGGTCCTGCCTTCCTGCCTTGGCGCATGCGCGCTCTGGACAGCGTTCGCTTCTGCAACGGAACTCACCCGTCCTGGACCGCACTTTCTCCACCGATTACTCGTCCATCACGGCTGAGAACATTCGCAATGTTGCCATTGTGGCACACGTCGATCACGGCAAGACCACACTGGTGGACCAGCTGCTCAAGCACGGCGGTACTCAACTATCAGAGGAGCGCGTGATGGATTCCATTGATCTGGAGCGTGAGCGCGGTATCACCATCATGTCCAAGTGCACGCGCGTCGAGTACAACGGCCACGTGCTCAACATCGTCGACACACCTGGTCACGCAGACTTCGGTGGTGAGGTGGAACGCATTTTGAGCATGGTTGATGGCGTCGTGCTCGTGGTGGATGCCACAGAAGGACCTATGTCGCAAACTAAGTTCGTTCTAACCAAGGCGTTGCACCGCGGTCTCAAGCCGCTGGTGGTCGTCAACAAGGTGGACCGCGACACCAGTCGCCTGGACGGCTCGGTGGAGAACGAGCTCTTCGACATGTTCGTGGCACTGGATGCTGACGACGACCAGCTCGAATTCCCCGTGTTGTATGCGTCTGCCAAGCAGGGTTGGGCCGTGCATGACTTGGACAACGCGGACGAGACGCGTGATAGCATGCTGCCGCTCCTGGACGAAATCACGCGCTACGTACCTTCCCCAGAAGCCAATGCTGACAAGCCGTTTGCTATGGCTGTTACCATGATTGGTCACGACCCGTACGTTGGTCGTTTGGCTACCGGGCGTGTTCATGCTGGAACCGTCAAGGTGTGTTAGCTTAACTTCTGATATCAGCGTTGTTATTTCGAACTGACTGTTGTCGTATCTGGATGACAAATGAGTAGATTGGTGACTCGATCCAGGTCATGAACCGCGAGAGCAAGAAACTCGAAACTGGTCGAGTCACAAAGATGTTTGTTACGCGTGGTGTTGCCAAGTCGGAGATCACGTCGGCTACTGCTGGTACATTTATTTCCATGATATGTCTGTGGGGAAGGATATCTCGTCTTACACGCTCTGCCTTGGATGTGCCCTATTATAACAGGTGATATTATCACGATCGCCGGTGTGAACGCGTATGTATCCGACACCATCGCCGATGTCGCTGTGACGGAGCCCATTCCGTCTCCGCAACTGGATCCTCCCACGATTTCCATGACGTTTGGTGTGAACGATGCGCCGACCGCAGGCAAGGAGGGCAAGTTCCTCACATCTTCTCACATCAAGCAGCGTCTCGAGCGCGAGTGCGAGGTAAGTTTTCAGTTACACTGCCCCGATCGCCTGGATGGGAACATTAATTCATTTGGTGTGCTTAGAACAACGTTGCTATCTCCATTTCTCCCAGCGCCTCGTCAGAGGCTTTCGATGTTCACGGCCGTGGTGAACTTCAGCTGGCTATTCTGATTGAAGAAATGCGTCGTGAAGGCTTCGAAATGTCTGTCTCGGCACCCCAGGTGCTTTTCCAGACGGACTCGGAGACCAATCAGAAGCTCGAGCCCATTGAAGAAGTGACCATCGATGTTGACTCTGACTTCTCCGGTACGGTTATCGACAAGCTGTCGACCCGTGGCGGCGAGATCATCGAGTTCAAGGAAATGCACGACAAAGTGCGTCTTCAGTTCAAGATCCCGAGTCGCTGCCTCATGGGCTACCGTAGTGAGGTATGTACATTCTTGCCTGACTCTATTAGAATGTCGATTCACGTAGTCTGTTGTTATGAATGTGTTTAGATCAAGACCGACACCCGCGGCAGTGGTATTCTGAACTCGATCTTCCACGGCTACTCACCGTTCCAAGGCTCAGCAACGCCTCCGTCGAAGGGTAAGCTGATCTCCTCTTCTGGCGGCGTATGCACGGTACGAACGGGCTTTGTATGTGTCTTACTACCTTTCCAGACTTAATCACAAAGATGCATTATTCGACACAGGCGTATGCTCTGAACTCGCTGGAAGACCGTGGTGAGATGTTCGTCAAACCCGGAGATGAGGTGTACGAGGGCATGATCGTGGGTGAGCACAGCCGCCCTTCGGACATTGAGATTAACCCCACCAAGGAAAAGAAGCTCACCAACATGCGTGCTGCCGGCACGGATGAAAACATCAAGCTTTCGCCAATTCGCCAGATGTCCCTTGAAGACGTGGTCACTTACATCGGTGAAGATGAGATGATCGACGTATCTCCGACCAAGATTCGCATGCGCAAGCGCGAGCTTACTGCCAACGGCCGCAAGCGGATGCAGGGCAAGAAGAAGTAAGTTTTGATACCGGCTGCAAGGCGTGGCGTTTTACCGACAGTGCTCGTGGAGGGCGACCTGAATAATTCGTATTCTATAGAGGCAACAGTAGACGAGTCACAAGACACAAGACACATAGAGCAATTAGTGTGTATATGCTTGCAAACAAGACGATATCGTTTCCATGTCATTGCCCACATTATACACTATTCATCATTTTGTATACAGTATACATCCGATTCAGTGTTTGGGGTGCATCACACCATTTGTACCGAATTAACCACTTTGAGAGCAACATTAACCACTTTGGGACAACATATCCTTGTATCGACGAGTGGATCCAAGCCATGGCGCTGTCTTCAGATGATGCGAGCGCGCTTAATATGTTAGCCATGAAGATGCAGCGTGACGTCAACTGTCTATCGGATCCCGACCGCAGCGTGCGCCGCCGTGCCGCTGACAAGATCCACCGTGCGCTACAGAACGAGGCGTCGCGTGTGTCCACTGCAGTGCTTCGCGCTTTGTGCGTCTCGAACTTGCAGGGACCGCTGCTTCAGTGCGCTGGCACGGATAACGTGGAGAAGTGTCGCGAGCGAGCACTCACGTCGCTGCTGTTTCTATGCGAGCACGAGGCGCTGGAACCATCGGCTGCGACGTTGAAGGAATTGGTGGCGCTGGCCAACGCTCGATTGGGCAAACTTCCGTATCTGGAGCCTACGGAGGAGATCCGCCTGCTTATTCTACAGCTACTACACGCATTTTTGAAGCAATTTGCTGCGGTTAAAGATAAGCAGACGTCTGTGCGCGACGTCATCACCGAACTGGCCAATGCATTGGGCAAGTCGGCGGTGGACCCGTTCCCAGATGCCAAGAAGATGTCGGCGGACTGCGTCATTTTGATCTCGAAGAACTGGAAAAGCGATGTTGGAATGCAGATCGGCACTATTGTACGGCCAATTGTGGTGAATTTATCTCACCAACACAGTCGCGTGCGTATGTGCGCGTTGCAGGCACTGGAAGCTGTTGTTCCGTGTGGTTCAGAAGCCCTATTAGAACTCATGAAGGAAGAACTCTTGCCTGCGATCAGCAAGGTAATTTTTGACCATGCTCCGTCGGTGAGGAAGCAACTAACGACCACGCTGGCGTCGTGGTTGGGCCAAATCGAGCAAATTCAGCAGTTCGAGGCGTCTATTTTTCCACTCTTCCTGGCTGGTATCGTTGATGAATCGCCCGAAGTACGAGCTCTTTCTATCAGTAAATTGAACGAACTTTCGGCTACTTGGGAATCTCGGGATGAAGACGGAGGTGTCAAGACAGACAGTGTAGAGCTCATGGACGTGGATGCGGACCCGACAAAAAGTACGCCACCTCTTTTCTTTGAGACTCGTCCACCACTTGGTGCTCGCAAGCTTGCAGCAAGTATCCAGGCGGAGGTGTTGCCACCTCTTCTAGATAAAACTGCAGACTGGACTGTTCAAGCACGTGAGCGCTACACCCAAATTCTCTGCGCATATTTGATCCTGCTGGAGCAAAACATGAACCCATTCCTCGACAAGATTTTTGCAGCACTGGGCAAGATATGTCGCGATGATGAAGAAACTGTGTATAACAGTGTGAAAGCGTGCTCAGGCGTTGTTGGATTTTACGCTGACTCCCAAATGATTTTGGCCTCATTGCTGCCGATGGTGGCTGGAAGGTTAGCAGGGCAGGACACTGCTCAACATCGTACAAACGGGCTGATTTTGTTGGGTATGAGCATTGAAGGAATGACAGCAAAAACAATTGGAGCTCATGTGGAGGTAAGGAATGTTACGAGGAACTATCCAATATCATTTATAACTAGATTTCGTGATTTTTTGCTGGCAAATTATGTAGCTTATTACCGAAGCGTTGTGCGATGCCGGTCTGCGTGAATCGGAAATGGCAGACTTACAGGACCAATTGGCTGGTGTTGTTTCCAGCATTATCAAGACTGCTGGACCACTTCTGGCGCAAAAGGATGAGATCTGCTTTCGCCTTTTCTGGGTGCTGAGCCACCTCCTCGCATCGTCTTCGGAGTCTTCGGTGGCTTATGAAACGGTAATGTTCGCTGGACGACCAGTTTTGAAACAGGTGCATGTTTGATGACACAAGAAATGTGTTTTTTGGCATAACTTCAGGCAACTGAATCCCTGAATGAGCTATCAACGAAGATGGAGCAGCGAGTCGAGGTTGGTTATTAGCGTGCAGATTTTCACGGTGGTGATTCTAACACAAATGATCATTTCGATTTGCAGACGCTGTATGCTCGCTACACCGACAGACTCCTCGAAACGATGACACTCCCTACGAACGCAAATGCAAGCTGGCAAAAAAGCAACTCAAACCGTGTGCTATTTGACTCACTTTGTCGGCGCGGAGGAGCGGTACGATCTTTTGTTTGAAGTGTAAAGGGTTTATCTCAGTTAATGATTCTGTTGTGTTAGGCATGTGGAAAAAACCTGGGTAAAATTGTTCCTGTCTTTCTGGTTCATCTCGAACCAGCTCAGGATGCAGACGTTCGGCTTGCTTTCCTTGCGTTGCTGGAAACGATGCTAGGGGCGGATTCTATTGCCCAGGTATGTGCGATCGAGATCTGAGATTTGTGTAGATACGTTCAACTGAATGCATATTGTGGGTGTTTTTGTCTTCAGGACTTTAAACCTTTTAGTGTGGCGCTGCTTCAGAAGGCTATCATCCCAAACATTGTTTGGCGTGGTGGACGCGTTGCTGCAACTATTAGGTAGGCCTTTATTTCTATGCGTGCGATTTCTATTGTGGCTGCTGACCGACATGTGCACTACTTGCATCGATTCTTTTAGAAAGGTTGCTGTTGCATGTGCATATACACTACTTCGTCAGGGTATTGCCGACCAACCATGCTTGTTTGAAACAGCTCCCCAGGTGAAAACTGTGATGATGTTTCATCTATGTTGCTTCCTCTTGTGCTGATCAAAAGTCGATGCAATTATTGTAGATATTGCCGGTACTGAAATCATCAATGGATGATGGTGATGCCAAGACCCGTCAACTTGTTTGCCTCGCGCTGCAGTACCTGTTCGTTGCTCTACCTGGGTGTTTGGGAGGTATGACACGGATATTATTTGAGCTTGAAACGCCGTTGTTATCCTTACTGACAAGATTGTATTGTTGGCTTTTAACAGAGGAACCGGTACACCAACTCTACGCCGAGATTCTAAAGCGTCTGGATGACAGCAATGACACTGTACGCAAAGCTGCCTGTCAGACGTTTACCACCTTCCTGAAAGCGGCACCGAAGGAGCATTTTAGAGGAACCATTATTGACTATACGTTGGACTGTCTTTTCGTCCATCTTGACGATTCAGAGGTCGACATTCAGGTAAAGCAAGCAAACTGCTACTTTCACGCATTTATTTAACTGATTGATGCATGACTGATAGGAGGCTGTCTTCGAGGTGCTGAAGGAAACTGCAGCGATTGATGCCCCTCGACTGGCAAAAAAGGCAGAAGAGAATCGAAGTCGCCATCAAAACCCTCGCTACTGCGACCAGCTTCTGGCATTGGCGACGGCACAGTCAGCATGAGTTGGATACGGTATCCTCACCAACACTGTTTTGTCATAACAATACAAGAATGCACGAAATGAGCCATCCACTCTTACCTCAAGCCATCTCCAGTTTTTGCTCGTCCAAGTTCTTGAAGTAAGTGATCAAGTCCTCAATGCGCTTCTTATTTTTCTCCTCCTCCTCTTGCAGTTTTTCAAGTTTCAACTGCTTCCTCTGGCGAAACGATGTTTTTGTCGTCTTGAAGGTGAAGATAGGGGGTGACTCGGAGTTGGTCACAGACTGGTTCACTTTTTGCTTCTTGTTAGACAACCCTTTCCCACGTCCTGCTCTAGCGCCACCCTTCCGCTTGCTCTTGCGTCCTTGTTGCGCCTCATTCGCTTCGTTCTCCTGTTCAGCACCACACAATCAGAGTCCGTTCACCAGATGCGGTTGAAATATCCCCGTCACCTTATCCCCGTCACGAGAATACGCTGCCAAGAAATGACGTAAGCAAGATGGTAACAAGCCAGTGCGAAGACGAGGACGAATGTACGCACATTCTTCCTCGGGTGAGTCATTTAATTGGCAGGTTGCCTTCATCGGCGTCTTGAGTCCTTGTCGCGTCTGCATCGCTGAAGTTGAAGTGACATTCACTCTGGCAAAGATCTGAGATGACGTCGGATTGGTTAATAAAAGGTCTGTAGCTAATTCTGATTCGTTCACGGTGTGCTATTTTCAGCGAACAAAAACTCGCCAACTAGAGGCACTTCTCTTCCCTCGCGATCACACAAGAACCAGCGCCCCGCACTACCATGAGCACGAATATGAAGGTCGCGGCTGACGAACCCCAGGGCACCATCACTATGGAGGTGCCTCAGCACGCACTGCAGAAGATCCGCAACCAGCTCTTCAAGGCGGTGGACATTCGGAATGTGCGCGGCATCTCCCAGTTCTTTGGTCTTGGTGCGTCACTATCTTTCCCCCTCTTTAAACTGTTCTCTAACTATGATCTGTGGAATTATTTCAGGCGAAGAGAAGCCTTTTAATGTACCTGGGCGTGACGTACTAGCCTCGCGGTGCCGCAAGAACGCACTGTTCTTCAGTGCCAATTACGCTATCTCCGCGGCTCTAGTAGGCGTTGTTACGATGTACGTGGATGAGTTGCAGCGTTGTTATGTTTGAGTGGATCTTGGAGGCTGTTGCTTACTGTTTTATCTGTGTTGATGCAGTCTGTTGAACCCGTTCTTCCTGTTCGTTCTGATCTGCCTCGGCGGCTTCTGGTTGTACATGTCGAGTGCGACGGCGAACGAGTCTCCTGAGAACCCGACCAAGATTATGGGACGCACAGTGACGCCCGAGCAGCGGAAGCTTGGCATGCTCGGTGGTATGTTGACTTTATTAAACGTGCTGCTTCTTGTTCTGGAACTCACGTATGCTGCGCTTCGTTTTGTTTTCAGTGAGCGCTGCTGTTATCGTAGTGTTCGGCGGATCAATCCTCTTTACGATCTGCTCAGCCAGGTAAATCTGTTATCTGGTTGGCTCAGCGTGTGCGACTACAAAAATACTAACGCATGTGATGGGTTTTGATATGCTTTTGCAGCGGTGCGCTCGCTATTTCTCACGCTATCCTACGCGACTGCCCTACCATCCGCGAGGAGGATGAACTGGGATTTTTGTCGAGCGAGGCTGATCAGATCGCAGACACTGTGTAAGCACGGAGCGGGCATTGTGAAAAACTATCTAGGCCTGCAAGGATCGATCTGGTTGAGGCAAGAGGAGAATCCAATTTCAATGTGGAAGATTTAACAACGCCGCAAGCTCTTCTTTAATAACAACTCAGTTTCGCGCCGAAAACTTGTTTGCTCCTACATTTGTTTTAACTTTGCTCCTCGGCTCACGATATTGCAGTACATGTTCCGAGAAGATTTTGGTCGACTTTTACTGCGTCATGTAACCATTGGATCATGTGATTCGTGTTGCATTCTTCGAAGTATGCTTTGTTTGTAGTTCTGATTGCCGGTGTCGTTGTACAGCGCATTGTCATTCATGCTAAAAACTCTGGCTCCACTCATGTGTGGTGCGTTAGGGCTTTTCGTCTAGGCTTATAATGCACGCGAGCCTTCCTGATCTTCTCGTTGTAACTTTTTGACGAATAAAATCTTTGTTTGGGCGTTGCTTGTGTCCTTTGTTTGTTTCATCCACTTCGCATGCTTTAGTTCGCCGGAACTTTTCGACAAAAATGCTGAGACCCAAACAAACAAACCTGTCATTTTCCAACTAAAAACACTCCAAGCAATGCGGTGAATTCATGCCTCTTGCGATGATCGAGACTGATAAATGGATGACCAACAAAGAGGGTAGCTGGCTGGAGCGTCTGATTGCTAGAGTTTCTGGCTCCTTACATTCCGACTTTTAACTGGACGAAGCACCATCGACCTTGTCGACACTTTCCAATGCAGTGTTTTGATTCGACACCGAGAATGCCACAAAACGAAGGCATCTTGTGTTTTCGGTCATCGTCATCTTAAGCCCAAGAAGTATTCAACGAGAAAAAGAAGAAGTTTCGGGCAACTTATTCTTGTTTCACCACTGCTGCACAGCAACGCATACATGTAGTAGAAAGTTGCTAAGCGAGGGGCAAAGGACAATATTAACTCCACGTAAGCACCTTATGCTGTCGAAATCATGGCCTCTGTGCCAAAAAGTTTTTGCTACCCGGTCAAAATGTCTGTCTGAAAAATACCAAAGCGTTTTGTTTTGGTTTTGGCCAGGAAAAGATTTTGGCCTGGAAGAGATGTATGTTTATGGAGTCGTGGACCGCTGGAGCATCGACACCGAGGATTACGATAGCATTGAACGATTAATGAAGCGAGCAGGCTGGAGGTCATCACTTCCTGATTTGCTCGTTTCTGGTCAAGCCCTCTCATGTCGTCCAGACTGTACAGTCCGAATTGGCGTGTTGCAGCGGAACGACATGCGCCCAGCAGCCGACATCTGCGTGTTCGCCCTTATCAACAATCGCGTCGTGCTGACTTTCGCCTGGTGCTGCAGTAGCGCTCGCCCGGCTTCCTCTCCGAGTTGAGCACTGACTTCCCTCCCATTTTACATGTATCGGTAACACGCAGTGACCAAGACGACAAAGTCGTGACGCCGCGGCGCTCTGGATGCGTCTACTTGAGGTCCCTCCGTCGCGGGAGTGTGACGGCGGCACGGCGTCGCCAATAGAACGGTGGAATGGGTCTTCTGCGGCGACGGCGGACCTATCAGCGCCTCCGTTCAGGCTCCGGTGTTGACTTCGAGGTGACTGGCATGCTCGTGCCACTATTTTCTGGTGGTGGAGGGGTGATGGGGAGCTCCAAAGTGTATTTTTCGGCCAATCAGAGTCCGGCTGAAGAAGATGCTCGTCAACCAATCGCGACTAAGATTATTACCACGGTGACTACAGTCGCACCTAGTCATCTGGATACGCCTCTCTCATTGGTCGTCGAAGAGTCAGCGTTCATAAGTCGGACAAAAATTACAAAAATAACATAAAAACCGCCAGCAGGACAGCACCGGGCCAGCGGAACGTCGCCTCGTGCACGTCACGCGCTGTCCAAGCCGCTCTCGCCGTACGTGGCATTCTCCGCCCAATCAGCTCCGAAGCGGCCAGCAGCTCCGCTTCTTTTGCCGCAAACAGATCTGCGCGGCTGTCTAGGCGCAATTGATGTACGGAAGCCTGTTCCCGCCGTGTGCGGCGCGGGTATGAGTGGCCTACGCGGACTGCAGGGTTCATCTCAAACCTGGTTTGTGCTGTGGCCAATAGTGCTGGCAACTCGCCACACAGATTCCAGATAGGTTTGGCGTATAGTATCCTAGAACATTTGCACGAAACGGCTACAAATTGTGTACCGGTAGATAAGCATGCCGGATCCGGAGTTTATCGTGGCATGAAGCTGCCGTCATAGAGCGTTCGTGGTCCGTGGACCGCAGTCCTGTTGTATGCATGCGTGGCAACACGCCTGGATGCCTACCAGTGCGTTTTTACAGGAGTCCCCGCTCAATGTACACGCAGATACGCTCGAAAGTTACCACGTCGCATTTTGCGAGGGAATTTTCTTGAGGCGCTTTTTGCTCAAACAACCGAACACAAGACGGCGATTAGGGGAAACAATCTATATCCGGTCGGTGAATAGGGTAAAACGGCAACTGGGGATTGCTTTCTTTTGCCTGCAGTTCATTTCGGAATTCGCCTCATTCGCGGCACACCGCATTCAAGACTCCACTCTTCTCTTATCACAAAGCATGTGGGTGTTTGGCTACGGCTCGATCGTCTGGAAGACGGAGTTCCCTGCTGAGGACACGGTGTTCGGCTACGTCGAGGGCTGGCACCGTCGCTTTTGGCAAGGTAGCCCGGACCACCGCGGCTCGCCTGAGGCTAAGGGCCGTGTGGTTACACTCATCAGCCGCGAGGAGATGAAGAAGTTCGACGACGAGTTCGCGCACCTGGCGGGTGACCACATCACGTGGGGTCGCTTGTATAAGGTACCCGACGAGGAAGTCCAGGACACGCTGACCAAGTTGGACAACCGCGAGCAGGCCGGCTACGACCGTCAAATGGTGGATGTGCACTGTGTCGACGGTGTGGTGCGCAAGGCGTTGGTGTACATTGCCACGCCCAGCAACTCAGACTTCCTGGGACCGTCGCCCGTTGACGAAATGGCCAAGGAGATCGCCACCAGAAAAGGCTTCAGTGGCCCCAACTTTGAGTACCTGTTCAAGCTCTGCGACTGCATGCGCTCACTACAAGTCCGTGACCCGCACCTTATTGCACTAGAGAAGGCCACGCGCAAATACACGTCGGCCATGAGCTGGAGCACGAACGACACCGGGTGTGGCATTCAGTAAATTAGAAGACGCGTGACCAACACTTGCGCTCCGACCATCCGAGTCGCAGCACAAAACTGCGTCTGTAAATTATTCCAATAGAGGCCAATACAAGGCCAACAACTTTCTGTCACCAATCAACTACGCGTTCGTTCTTTTCATTTGTTTTGCTGCTTTCCTTGCGCTGTGATGAAACGGCACACACGTTGGTAGTTTTGCACGAGAACTGCGTCATCTCTGATTCAGCGACATCATCAGCAAGCTTTCAATGTCCCTTCAACAGTAGAGCGTGCGATTGACACACGTAGAGGAGCAACTCTTCCTGCGAGTGCAAGGTCGTGTTCGAGAGTATTTCCGAGCCTTCGAGGAGCTCGAAGGTTTTACGGTTCTCCGCGGAAACCTGGAGCGGTTGCAGGGCAAAGTCGAGTTGGAACTGCGCAGTATATTCCTCCACCGTCACGATGTCGCCTTTAAACTCGAGCAAGTACAGATTGAAGTGGAGAAATTAGAGCGACAAGTTGCAATGTGCGACCAGGTGATTGCGGCAGCACGAAAGCTGGCAAGGAGTGCTCCTGCCGCCTTGGAGAAGCGTACGAACGACTTGCAGGCGTTCCACGCTGCAGAGGTCAAGCAGCGGGAGAATCTGTGGACCGTACAAGCAGACAAACGCTTGCAAGACCACCTGCAGGTATTGTCAGGCAAATACGCACGAGCGTTGGAGCTGCTCGAGATTGACAACGCGCAACGTGTTGAAGTAATGAAGCAGGACCTGGAGGCAAAAAAGAACGCGGAGATTGAGTTCGTACGCGTACAAACAAGGCTTCAATTGGCCTGCCAGATTGAACGGGAAACTCGAGACCTTGATAACCGTAGAATACTGCATGGAGCACGCTATCGAAAGACACAACGATAGGAACGCAATTCATCTCGACACTTGATCTCTTTGAACAAAATGCTTGCTTTTGCTACGGTTACTGCTGTAGACTCGCAAACGCATCAATGTTGATGGCCTTGCCTTGCTGAGTCTGCTGTCCGGTTTGGAGGCTTGCCGGGTTCATGAGCTGGGAAATATTGTAATTCACATTGCCCATTCCGCCGGGCGCGACAGGCTGTTGTTGTCCTGTAAAAGAACCTCGCATGCCTTGCTGCTGCATTGGCATCCCTCCCATTTGCATACCCATAGGCTGCTGCATTTGATACCCCGCGACTTGACCCATTGGCATTTGATGAATCGGTTGCTGCTGTTGCTGTTGAGACTGTTGCTGGTACGTGGCATTGTGAGATGCAAATGGGTCCAAATTGATGCTACCAACAGGCTTTGTCATAACAGGGGCTGCAACAGAAGCAAACGGGTCCACATAAGGTGCTTGTTGGGGAATAGCAGGAACCGGTGGTGCATGCTGCTGAGACTGTTGTTGCTGCTGCGAGGTGTTTGTTGATGCAGAATCTCCTGCCGACGATATCTTTCCCTGGCGTACACAGCACGCATATCACGAGACAAGTCAGCAGAAATGATGCACCTCATATAACACAACACTTACACTGGCCAGCGGATCGAAGATCAAAGACTGGGCTGACACGCTCACACTGGGGCCAAAGTCATCAAGCAAATTGATCTCAGCCTGTTTCTTGGGCTTCGGTGCAGCTGGGGCTGGAGGCGGTGCGCGGTGTGCCACCTTAGCAGTCGCATTCGGTGGAGCCGAAACGCTCTGCTCCTGCAGCGATGAGCGTTGTCCAGCATGTGGCTGCGCGCCACCAAAACTTTGTTGCCCAGTTTGCTGTCCTGAAAAGCTGCGTGTGCGTCCATTACTGCTATGACCAGAAGAAGATCGAGATCGAGAACCTTGGTAACCAAAGCTCTGCGTCCGATCCGGCGTTGGGGAATTTCCCGTGAAGGAGCCTCGCGAACTTGAGTCCCGATTGCTACCAGGAAACGACCCACGAGACGTCTGATGATCGTTCTGCGACGGCGCCGTAGATCCACCAGGTCCCCACCGGTGCGTTCCGAACGTGTCTACGTAAAGACACTCGTTAGACACTTTTCGGCACACATCAATTTCAATAAAGTCTTACTTCCAGAAGGAGCATTCGGCTGAGCATACGTCGCCGTCGTGATCGCATGCTTCTTACGGCGGTAGACATCCCACCGACGGAACGGAATCCGGTCGATAACAAAATCTGTCAACCACAACAAACAATGTTAGTATTATACCAATCACAGCGTTACTATACAAAATCAACCGTACCATATTTCGGGACTTCCACGGACTCCATATCGTTGATACGGACTTCCATGACCACATTAAGTCCATCCAGAATCATGGAGAAGTTCCAGTCTCCCATTGTCGCCTGCAAAGGACCACAACGTCACAACAAAACCGTTAAGCCACCTCCAAATCCTTCAACCACTTCAACTTGACCCCTTTCTCACCGTTGCCGAGAAATGCATCTGCCGACCATCGTACTGCACCACCTGTACAGCATAACAAAGTGCTTTGATCAGCCATCCACATCAAAGATAGTACCCTCCAACACCAAGACAACAATCCCCTGTACAGCACCTTCTTGTAGCTCATGACTGAGTGAATAAGCACCACTTCGTGCGTGCGGTCCGACTCACCAAGAGTGAAGCGCCACGTCACGCGCTTCTTCGAAGCTGCCACCATCTCACCGATGTGCTGCTCCTCGCGTAGAATCCGCTTGGGTGGACCGCGCTCAAGAGGGTCCGGCTGAGGATTGTAGATGTGGGCCGCGTTGCCTGAGTACATGGCGTTAAATGCGGAGCTTGGCTTCTTCTGCTTGAGACTTTGCGGCAGATCTCAGTGACTGGGTTCTAATCGAGGCATTC
This sequence comes from Phytophthora capsici, assembly GCA_030324255.1. NCBI lineage: Eukaryota > Oomycota > Peronosporomycetes > Peronosporales > Peronosporaceae > Phytophthora > Phytophthora capsici. The sequence goes on along the minus strand of CM059362.1, from coordinate 2,988,110 downwards.
GATGTACCCCAGGGGGTACATCCACGAAACCTCAAATTTCATTTTTACAGTATAACTTCAAAATGAAATTCCGACAAAATGTAAAAGAGCTCGAAACCTCAAATTTTATTTTTACAGGTAACGCTCCAATTTTCACTTTTTACAGTGAATGTTCTCTGGATTTTATATCCAGAGTCCTATGCGGGATCCGAGCAACGTACCAATACTCGCATAATTAAACCCCTGTTGAATCGGATCAGGTACAAGTAGAATTTGCACTTAAAATGCTCTTTGATTATATATCCTATAAGTATTAATAAAATCTATGCGTGTTGACCCATCCAGGTTTAGGGTTAATTCAAGCAACACTCACTACAAATTGTACTGTAGATATTTATAAAATCTGCTGTCGGCCTCATTCGAGCAACATGCGATAAAAGCAACTGTGTGGAAACTGCCCTGAAATTTTGTCGACAATTTGAAGCGCTTCCAGCGAAATTTCAGTTCTTTTCTCGAGTTTTTTTTAGCGGAATGATCGCCAAATTCTCTTTGCGGCATTTGCATATGAAAAATGAAGACATTCATCCAATAGTTTTTTTTAGCAACGGACACATTGCTTTCTGCCTACTAGGTCTGGAGGATTGGTCGGCGTTATGGACTTTCGAAGCTGCTATTCGGGGCCGTTTTTGATGCGCCGCTTAGCGCACAAGGCCCGTTCCCCGAAGCATACGAGGACGCAGTGGACAGCTACACCCGTGCGCTGGAAAAGCAGTCGCAGGATGCTGACACACTATCAAAGCGTGCTGTAGCATATATGAAGCTGCACAAGAAAAGGAGGCTGCTGCCGATGCATCTCGAGCGACGGAAGTGGACCCGACGCTGCACATGGCTTACATGCACCTCGGGTGGTTTTTTCAAGTATCTTTGTGCATTGGGTGACTGATATGATATATGGTTGGAGCGTTACAAGTGGCGCAATTCGAGTTAGAAGAGTATACTACTGCTAAGCAAGCATTCCAATCGGGGAAAGACGCGAACGAAGCGCTAATTAAGCGGTTCCAGACTTGGATCCGCAAATGTGACGCGGAGTTAGACAGTGAGTACAGCTTTTACGGAGGATTACAATGGTGAGAGCACCTTATCGAGGGAGTTTTGTTTGATTTCAGGCGACGATGAAGCGGAGTTGATTTTCCTGGACGGGCCTGCACCAACTGCTGTACCGAGTAACCATAATGCTGCAGTGGTTGCACCTTTTCCGACGAAATCTACTATTCGGTACGAGCATCATTCGTTGGTAGGGCTCTGAGAATTGTTGCTGACGTCTGTCTCCATTCCAATAGCCATGATTGGTACCAATCGGACACCTATGTCACTGTGTTGATCCTGCAAAAAGCTCGCCCAAAAAGACGTTGAAGTCACTATTGAGCCGAAGAAGCTGTTCGTGAAGGTGAAACTCAATGGGGACTTTGTGAAGACGTATAATGAGCCTCTTTTTGACGAAGTTGTTCCGGTTGCGAGCTCGTACAAAGTGCTTGGCTCGAAAGTGGAGCTGAGGCTGAAGAAGAAGAGCAACGGCATGCACTGGGACAAGCTGGAGGAGGCTGTGTATCGCACAGGCACGCAGGTTGTAACTGGGTCTGCCGCTGTCTTTGAAGCGGAGCCAGAACAAGTGGCACGACCGTACGCGAGCAACCGGGATTGGAACCAGATTGAGAAGGCCATTGGTGACGAACTGGAGGCGGAGAAGCCCGAGGGTGAGGAAGCAATGCAGAAACTGTTCCGTGATAATTATGCAAAGGCCGATGAGAACACGCGCAAGGCCATGAACAAGTTCTTCGTACGTTGGTAGCTAATTCGATTGTCACCCAATTGCAGCACTTACTTTTTTTTTGTGAAACCAGCAAACTTCTGGTGGTACTGTGCTGTCTACCAACTGGAAGGAATTCGCTGAAAAAGACTTCGAGGTGGAACGTACGGCTCCGAATGGCATGGAGTGGAAGAAGTGGGGATAAAACCGAGCAGCACGAATCTCAACTTAGCGCGGTGCTACGTAGATGCAACAAATAATCAACTAGCTGGCTTGGTGGGTAGTTCTCGAGCAGTAAGAATGCGAGCAAATACTGAGGTTTACTTCTTCTTCCTACGTCGTTGCTATAAACTCCGGACAAGTGAATAAAATCCAGAGCTTCTCCGGGCTCCAGCACGGCTTTGTTTTTAATGAAATTCTGATTAGTTTTGTCCTTTTTGAGCGTCCTTGAGTGCCATACACTACATGTACATGTACAACTTGTAGTACTAGACAGTTGCCGGACTTCATCGGCGTGATCAACGCCGAGCGTGCCGTGTTCTACCGCAGACGGAGGATGCCGAACTACTACGACCCGCTGCCGTTGCGGTTCGCCGATATTCCGTACCTCATCGTGGTGATTAGTTTTTTTCATGGCCATCGAGTACTAGCAATGTTGGCGACTTCTTCTTCAACTTTTACACTTCGAGATACCAACACAAAAATGTACTTCGAAGTAGTTGTTTTAATTAAAGTTGAACAGCACCTTCGGAGGTGGCTTATCCAAAGGTAAGCAGTCCAATGAATTTCCCACAACGCAAGCAAGACCACTCCCAAAATCCCAGCTGCATCTTGTCTTGTATTTCATCAACAACCTCTTACTCGTTGCTTTTACAAACGACACATCTAGCAAAAAGTCATGCCGAGGCCAAATTGAGCAGGTTTGATGTTATCCTGTAGAGAGAAGCAAATGTTAGTCGCCAGAGTTCCAACTTCCCATGAAATGGACAAGTCCCTACGTGATCGTGTGCCTTAAGAATCCACGAATAATTGGCCTCGAGGCGGCCGATGCGGGTTCCCCAGACAAGGCCCATGCCCACAGAAACGCGTGTGTCGTCTGCGAGATTCTTCATCCACTTCTTTTCATCAAGAATACGGTCCCAAGTGGTCAAGTTACCAGCATTGGCAAACAGTTGTCCGCGGAGACCCAACGCCTACAATAACAACAATAATTCGCGTATGTCAGCTGCGATGACTTCGGGAGAGCAAAATTCAAGTCAAACTTACCGCAAATAATGGCAGTGGAACCGGAAAACCCACGCTTGCTGTACCGTTGTAGCTCACGTCACCACCAAGTGCATCACCCTGCGCTACCCCACCATCAAGAGGGGAAGCACGAGGACCAATACCCTTGTGGTTAAAGCCGCGCACGTTCATGGGACCACCTAAGAAGAAACGGTCGCTGATGCGAGCTGGTCGATGCTGTTCGCTGCCGTAAGACTTCACCGTTCCCACGTGGTACGACAAGCTGAAGTTCAGGATTGGGAACCCAAAGAGAACGGGTCCGACCGCAACGTGCTTCTGACCTTCCACCTCTGCTTTGACGAACTTGACATCGCCCACAAGGCCAGCGATTTCCGTCCTAAACATCCACCAAGCCAACAATGAGATCGACGAAATTAACACTTGCATCCGCAAGATACTTACGTGTACTTGAAAAGTCCTCCAGCGGTCGGGTATACCATATTGTTCCGGTTGTCGTCCGTAAAAACGTACTTCACACTGGTTTTCGTGGAAGGCATTGCCTCGGCCAAAATGCTGGGCGATGCACGGTACGCCGTGGGGATCTTCGAGTCCCGACGTGGAAGCAGATCGCGCCAACCAACATTTAGCGACAGGTCGTGCACGCCTTCGTAATCGCTGATGGAAATGCTGCCTGCACGAATCTTTTCGTTGTACGAACTCAGCCACTCTTGGTTCTGCAAACAGACCAATGAATAAGGGTATCGTCAGTACTACGATCATTATGACACGCTGCACCGAAACGTACGTGCAGCTCATTGGTGGCGATAGCGTTCAAGAACAATGGTAGACCCAAAAAGCGCGGCTTCTTGAACGTCGCGCGCTGCGTGTTACTGCCCGACCGCGCATAGGTCGCACTCAGCGAAATTTTCTCCGCTTCTCCAATTGCGTTCAACAGCGTTAGCGAAGATTCCTTCAGATGAATTAACGTCAGCACACCCACAAATATCCAACAGTTCATTTCAAGCCTCGTACGCCTGCTTCGTCACTCCCGTCGGTGGTTGCACCCACGTGCAGAGACCGCCAGCCCTTCTCCTTCACAGTGATCGTGACATCCGTCTCATCGAGTTTACCAGAGGTCGCTGGATCGGAAACAAATCCACTCGCCCGTCAGTATCTCAATCGACATCCATCCTGCCAACTTCACACGTACCTCGATCCAGCTCAATGTTGATCGACTCAAAGATATCGAGCGCCTTGAACTCCTCCGTAGCTTCTTCCAGCTTGCGCAACAATTGGCCGATACGCTCGGCGCCGTATGCCTCCTACAGATCCAAGACGCCATCCATTCGTCAGATACATAATTATCAGTATACACTTGTGCATGTATATCAAAAGCAATTAATTACCTGGAGCTCGTTCTCGAATACCTCAGGTCTAGATAAATGCCACATATCCAAGTTAGATAAAAGTCCATCGATTATCAAAGACAGATCTTTAAATTGAGACGTACTTAGTGCGGTCGTTGCCCTTAAGGAATACTTTACCGATGCGCATGTGCGGGCCCCACGGGTGAGGTGGCTCGGCCGCAGGCTTGGGCGTCTCGCTGCTGGTGCTCGCCATCACAATCACTCCCTCGTTGTGTTTGAGCCGCAAATTTAACGTCACTCAAGTGAAAAGTCTCACTTGAGTGCCGGTTGTAATACAGAGTATATGACGAGTGTGTGGCGCCGACTGCAGCTCCGGATCGCGGGCACCACGCCCGCGCGGCGCTTCCAGGTGCGTTACGAGTATATTGCAATTGTTTGCAACCAGGAGGAAGTCGTGCTGATTGGCTGTGATTTACAGGAGGAGGCTGATGTGGGCGTCGCCGCTGTGTTAAGCTGCTTCCGGAGCTTGAAACTCGACCCGCAGAACGCCAACAAGTAAAGCTTTACACCTGCTAAGCACATTTTACTTCAAAGCAATCACGATGTTAATTTATATTGATTTTTACTTATCTAGAGACCATGAGGAGTTATTCGACCAGGCGGTGGAGATCATCGGCACGAAGAAGTTCGAGCAGCAGAAGGAGTTTGTGCAGAATGAGGTCGCTAAGCAGGTATCTACAGTAGTAATAATGGTTGTGTACTGTAACTGCATGCTTAATTGTTTATTTGCCATTGAACGTGCGTGTGACAGGTCCAGAACAGCTTTGAGGCGGTGTTGAAAATGCCCAAGGATTCGGAGAAAAATGCTCTTAAGATGTCGCTGTCTGGATTCGAGCGAACGACTGAAGTGGAAGAACAGGCACGTTTTCAGTTTGAATTGCTGTATTGAATTGCGTTAATGACTCTGGTTTGTTTAGCTTGGCATCACTGACGACTTCCAGAAACTCTTCGGATTCAGTTTGAATGTGGAAGAGTCAAGTGTTCCTGGCGCTGGCGAAGGTGTGAAGCTCCGTGGGTCGGCTCCTATTGGATCGCTAGTGGTAAAATGACGCTCAGGGTGGCTACATGTGTAATAGTGATCTGTGTTCTGTAGACTTACACGAAACCTATGTGATGCAGGCTCTGTACCCTGGCATTGTATATTTGCCAGAGCACTACAAGAAGGTACGGTAGTGTTTGTTTCGTGAGATAAATACTCAAAGTTATTTGGTTATTAACCGCTTTGCGCGCTGACAAATGCTAGAAACAATATCTGAGCGAGTTGTCCAACAATCCTTACGCCCGAGCTCGCTTTGACAGTGTCATCATTGATGCCAAGGCGGAGTGTAAGTACGACCTGTTATTCATCAAGCATTCCTCGGCTAACTGGTATATGCTGGGTGTGCTGAACCAGCCTCAAAGCCACGTAACCCGCTAGCTGTCGCTCACAAAATCAACCATCCACCCAGCGGAACGCCCCCTAATGTCATTGGCTTTGGCTTTGAGTTCCCTCCTGAAGGTTCGTCTTATGGCTGTTTGATACTGAAGCTACTATCGTGCTGACAAAGTATGCCCTTCTTCTCCCTAGAACCATTCACGTCCAAGGAATTCGACGAACTTATTCCGAATAGTTTTGTGCGAGAACCCTCCCGCCTCTCAATGTTCGGGAAACGCGCTATTGTGCATGTAAATGTCGTTCTCATTAGCAAGACTATGCCAGAGAAGACCGTACTGATGTTTTCTTTTATCAATGTAGGGACTCGCGTTCATCGCCACTGCGGACATCGCAGATGAAGAAGAGCTTTTCCTTAACTATCGGTACGCGTTCATCTTGATCTAAAATGTGCTGCTATTGGACCTCACCCTGTTTCATTGTCAGGTACAACCCGGATCGTTCACTTCCCGAGTGGTACACACCCGTAGACGTCGATAGTGATCGCGCGATGTGGAAATAGTCGCGTGAATTTTGAAAACACATTGCTGTCGCTCCTCATAAGAAGAAAAGAATGCATTAGTGTGCTTTTAATGAGGTGTAACATGCATTCACACATCAAGTGACCTATGCGTGTGTGTGCCATCACCAGTGCTTACTTAGGGAATTCCGCATTGTTGGACAGAATAATTCCAACAATGACACCAAAGATACCCAGCGCACTAGCGAAAATCTCCACAATCAAAATGGTCACATACAGTGAGGCATTCTGAGCATCCGCGAGGACACAGCTGCTGCCAGCAATACCGACAGATATGCTGCATTAATCAATAAAACCCGGTTAGTGAGATCTGTCTTCTTCCCTCTACTGGGCTCGTGAATATCGTACCCGCTGGCAAGGTTGGTCAATCCCACAGCGAGGCCCGAGCCAAACACTGCATAGCCTGCAAAGTACAATGCTTGTTCGCTGATCGGTTCATCTCCCTCGTTACGCAGTCCTGGCTGGTTCATCTGTTTAATATAGAATAGCACGTCAATCACATCGAACCATCTTCCACCCTAAAGAAAAACTGCTCGCACTTTGCTCTGCAAAATAATTGCAATGATAACGCCGTAAATTGCATTGGCTTCGCAGAAAATGATGCTCACGAGGTTCTTGGATCGCACACGCGGGGCCTTCACGGCTGCACCCAGTAGACTCGAGCCCGTGATGAAAATACCCCTGTCGTTAAGAATATTCTACAGTCAGCGCGCCGCTCCTATTGATACCCCCAATAATTACTCTAGTACGCACCAGGCAGCGCCAACAATGGAGAACGCCAGACCGAACGCCACACCCATGCTACCCCATGCGTAGGGCGAAATGTTGCTCAACACATCGCCCCAACCTGCCCACAAGTAATGACCAAAGTGCCGCCAATTATGAGCTAAAGTGCATTCTTTCATACGCGGTTTCTCAGCAACCACAGAGGCTATCGAGACCGTTCCTGGGCGCAAAGAACCTGCCATATCTATACCTCTACGCACCCTGGTTAAACAATTCGTCCGTAGCCGTGCTCATGATGATATCCTGCGTTGAACGGGGTGCTTTCTCGCTGGGTTTCACGCTTTTGCCTTCTAAAATCTGCGGGGCGTTTCGCTTGAAAAAGATCAGAGCGCACTTAAGCAATCCTTAAGTTCGCTTAAAAAAACACTTTTTATTCCAAGATGGCGTTGAACAAGGCCGACAAGCGCGCTCTGTATGTGGGTGGTCTCGATAGCCAGGTAACGGAGCAGGGGCTGTACACGGCTTTCGTACCGTTTGGCCCCATTAAGGGCGTACAGATCCCCACGGACTACAATACTCGTACGTGGCAGATCTTAATTACAGGCAAGGAAAAATGAAACTGACTGGTGTCAATTTTTCACACAGAGAGAGGCAAAGGCTTTGGGTTTGTGGAATTCGACGACGAAGCGGATGCCAGAGCGGCAATTGACAATATGGACGGTGCGTAGCTGCTGCTGGTGGTCCAGGGAAACAATATTGTCGGTATTAAAGATGCAATGCAACAACAGAGTCAGAGCTCTTCGGGAGGACTCTGCGCGTCACCATCGCCAAGCCGGATAGACCGAAGCTGGGCTCCAATAAGCCAGGTGCGTGATATGTAAAATGATGTCAATGTTTCGAGACAATGAGGTCTCATGCGGCCTGTGGTGTTTATAGTGTGGGCCGAAGCGGACGAAGCCATGGAGGCCCCCGAAGAATCGACTGAAGGCACGGATAACGATAAACGGCAGGCATAATGGCATTGATCAAGTCCGACGAGTTATCAAGACGTTTCTTTTATCCTGTATTTTCGTTCCTGCTACACTGTCTGTCGCAACAAGCCGTTTTGGAGAAGCGATTTCAAAGTTGGTCGGATTCTCTTCTTTTCAGAAATGTTGGTTCATAACGCACACCAACGTTTATCTGCGGTAAAGAGCATAGCAATTTGCATTTACACGTAAAAGGATGAACACGCAGACGTGTCCAGTCACTCGGCTCCGGATCTCCGGGATCTGAGTTCAGCTCGGTCTCACCACGATTTCCATCATGACTATTATACCATCCTTCGGTACCTTTACGAGCGTGTGCTGCTTCTGATTGAAGCTGCCGCTCTGGATAGTGCGCGGAGGGGCTCTTCCGTGAAGTGTTCGTAGTGCGCAAAGCGCTGCACGCCGGGACGAAATTGCATGGCCACAAGGTACAAACCAAGAGATAGCGATATATTCTGCCCGCAAAAGCTTCAGACGATCGTGCTGCTAACAAGCAGCCTGCCATTACGACGACGAACACGATCAACGAGGCTCGTCAGGTGCCTTAGTTCCAGCTGCAGGAACAGCACACGACAACAATGCAATAAATCCACCGCGACCGTTGCGAGTATCGTGCCAGGTATTGTCGCTGTCGTGGAAACTACTGCGAAGGGTCCGTGCTGCTTGTCGCTTGACATTTCCGGCACGGTCTTCTTTAGTTACGTCTCCGCAGTGGTCTACGTCAATGGCTTTTCCTGTCATTTCGTCCTCAGAGCATACTGCTTCAGGACAATTTTGTCGTAACGCTGACGTCACACTGGCCCGAGCCGAGCCACAAATTCTGAAGCATGAACCGACTTCCCCCGCTTCAGGGTATAGTGAAATTAAGTTATTTCCGACTCTCTGTCAAAGGGTGGGACCAAGATGCCGTTGATGGCCTCATATGATTGGCTAAAAAAACTCGAAACCCTACAGTCTTACTCGAGGAGCTCCATGCAACGCCCACCTTGCGTCTTGTCGTACTAGGCAAGGCGATGCAAGTTCGAAGTGCCATTCACCATCCAGCTTGCTGGTAAGCACAATCCAAGTTTCGCTGCTCTCAAGAAGATCTCGATGAACCCCACATCACGCTACGCCTACTCGCGCAACGGCGATCAGGGCCGCGTCGACGAGAAATGCCTCGTGCGCGTGCAGATCCCCACGGTGGATTCGGCCGATGGCGGCAAAGTGCGCTACCACGTGCGTGTCACGAACATCCGCTCCGGCCAGGTGTGGGAAGCTCCACGCCGCTTCTCCGAGTTTCTCCAGCTGCGCAACGACCTTATTGATTTCTTTGCCAAGACCGACAAGAAGTGCCCCGGATGCCGCAACTACGAGAAGGTACTTAAGCTCTTCGAGTTCCCCCGCAAGCACGTCTTCACGAGCGTCACCCCAGTCGTCATTAACTACCGCAAGAAGGCGTTGCGCAGCTTTGTCGCCCTTCTCGCTTCGCACACGTTCACCACGACACCCAAGTGCCCAACGTGTAGTGGGTTCCCTTTCACGGGTGTCCGCGACTGGCTCACATCCGGTGTAGCGGCTGGAGCAGCCACTGCTGTTGTGTCTGCTGATGGATCACCCACGAACGAGTCGGCTCGCGATACGATGGATGTCAAGGACTTCACCAACTACCACCCAGTGTCGAACACGATGCCCGTTGATCAGGAAGGTCGTTTCGTTGGCAGTACAGTCTCGAAGTACGAACCGCCGGTTGCTAGCCCAGTGAAGCAAACGGAGAATCGCCGACAGCATCGTAGCCCACCGCGTCCTCAACCGAAGCAACTATCAACCAAGGAAGAGCTGCGCTTCAGCGATAGTGCTTCATCCACTGGATCCAATGACCCGCCGTCTCCACCATCTGTTGATGAGTTTGTCATGCCATCTCCTGCACCAGTAGGATCTGAGGAGTTCGAAAACGACGTGGAAGGAGAGGATGAGGAAGGGTTTAATTCGTTTGTGGCGTCGTCAACAGCGTCTTCGAACGCTTCTGAGGGCCACAAGGACCAACCAGCGCACGAACCTCCTGCCAGTGATGACAGTCGAACTGCGGAAAAGAAGCATTTCAAGTTCACTCGGAGTTCTATTGGAAACTACAGTGAACGATCATCTGACCAGCCTCGTGAGAGCAGCATGATCAACATCGACGGTCTTGACGACGAAGACGATGAGGGGCTGAACATGGATTTTATGAACTCGGTGTCTGTGGCGCCTACTACGACAAAATAAATAAACAAAGGCCGAGTACGAATCTCACTAAGTCGTGTGTAACCAGCTACCGCACCGTATAATATAGATAATGCACGCCGAAGTCTCGTTTTTTGCTTTTGATGCAACGTACCCATGCAACATATTAATACTTGATCTACTTTGAAGAATCTTATGACGGTTAGCAAGAAAAATTATGATTACACGTTGTAACGCTTGAACGCTTTCATTTCGCTTCAATTCTTGTCCGACAAGACTTATTGGAATTTCAAAATGGATTTTTTTTAAGTACTAAATTTTTTAAGTAGTACTGTAAGTTTCCAAAAATACAAGTTATGCTGTTTAACACCAGAAAGAAGAAGAATTGGAAACCGAATGTCACGTGTAGATTTTTTTTTAAATATGCAACGAAGCTGGCTATTCACACTGCCGCTGCGACCTTAAGACTTTTAACCACGCGACGTGAGGAGCTGCATGGTGTGCTTTGGGCGACGAACCCACACTTTTAGGCAAGACACACGACTTAAAAGTCAGCATCCAGTGTGAACACCTGCTCCTCGGCAGCAACGCCCACACCAGCCTTGGAGTACTCGCCCACACGCTTCTCGAAGAAGTTGGTCTTGCCCTGCAGCGAGATCATGTCCATCCAGTCGAACGGGTTCTTTGCATGGTAGATCTTGGACACGCCCAGAGAGTACAGCAGACGGTCAGCCACGAACTCAATGTACTGGCACATGAGCCCCGAGTTCATGCCAATGAGCTCCACAGGAAGCGAATCACGAACAAACTCGTGCTCGATCACCACAGCGTTGCGCACGATCTCGTGGATGCGGCTCTCCGGCAGCTTGTTGACGAGCTTGGAGTACAGAAGGCACGCGAAATCCGTGTGCATGCCTTCATCACGGCTAATGAGCTCGTTCGAGAAACTCAGACCAGGCATGAGACCGCGCTTCTTAAGCCAGAAAATGGAGCAGAAGGAGCCCGAGAAGAAAATGCCCTCCACTGCAGCAAAGGCAACGAGACGCTCGGCATAGGATGACACACGCGGGTCGCACCATCTAAGAGCCCAATTAGCCTTCTTCTGGACACACGGAATGGTCTCAATTGCACGCAGCAAGTGGTCCTTCTCAATAGCGTCCTTGATGTACGTGTCGATGAGCAAGGAGTAGACTTCTGAGTGAATGTTCTCAATGGCGATCTGGAAGCCGTAAAAGCAGCGAGCTTCAGGCACTTGCACTTCATTGCTGAAGTTCATGGCCAGGTTCTCATTCACGATACCGTCACTTGCAGCGAAGAAAGCGAGCACGTGCTTGATGAAGTGGCGCTCGTTATCCGTGAGATTGCCCCAGTCCTTCAGGTCGTGCACGAGATCCAGCTCCTCAGCCGTCCAGAAAGAAGCCTCCGCCTTCTTGTACATCTGCCACACCTCATGCTCCTGAATCGGGAAGAGCACGAAGCGGTGGGGGTTTTCCACCAAAAATGGCTCCTTCGGAAGCTCTCCGCTGAGTTCCTTACGCTTGAACTCGGACATCTCCGGCTCCTTGTCGTCCTTGACGTTGACGTTGGCGAATCCCTCAACAAACGACGGACTCAACTCCTGCTCCGGCTCCTGGCTCTTGGCATTGTGATCGGACGAAGCAGCGACCATTCTTGATGAGTTGTTAGTGGGTTGAGTTGGTAGCTGCTTGGCTTAACGTTAGCAGTTGCTGACAGTTGAAGAGCTGGAGAAGTCGCTTGGTGGGTCGAGCGCCAATTCCAAAGTGACAAGCAACGGAGCTGGCGCGCGTCGTGGCGGCTAAAACGCGCCAAGCAGACGGACTCCCGCGCTTTTTTGCCTCGGCGCCTTTGTCGGCCAGCTGATTCTTCCACGGGTTCGGGTCTTCCGCACTCATCACCTGGGCACGCGCGCTTTTGACCAATCCAAGATTTTATTTTGGATATTTAGCCAATTATAGAGAGGTTAGAGAATCCGATTTCACAGGTGGTTTTTGGCGCCAACAACATTATTGCCTTTTTGAAAGTTACTTTGGGAATATTCGACTTCGAAAGCGCGCCAGTAGCACTGTACACTCACTTCAACGTCAGCAAGTTACTTGGAAGTATACGGCTATTTTACCCTGGAATTCTAGCACCTCAATCCAGGATTCGCTGCCTATTCCTCATCAGACGAAGAGCCAAAAAGCTCGTTTTTCTCTGCTTCACGATCTTCCGCTGCTGCACTATCTTCCGTAGCAGGCTTGTCTTCCTCCTTCTCTGTTTCTTTCGGCTTGGACTCGTCCTGCTCATCGTCACTGGAGTCGGAGCCAAAGAGATCCGCAGCGTCGTCCTTCTCGTCCTCGGAGCCTGAGCCCACACGCGCACGCTTGTTACGCTTCTCCACCAGCTTCTTCATGGTTGCGTTCCGGTTCTTCATGTCCTCGATCGACATGCTGGTGTCGCCGTCCTCATCCACCTCGTCCTCTCCATCATCAATGAAGCCGCCATCCTCGTCCTCTGCTTTCTTACGCTTCTTGCCTCCTTTCTTCTTGACCACCTTCTTCTCCTCTTCCTCACGCTCACGCACACTCCAGCCTTCGTGAAGTTTCTTCAAACGCTCGTCCTGCTTCTGACGAATGTCTTGGTGGCGCTTGCGCGTATCTTCTTCCTTCACACGCGCCTCCTCCTGTTCGCGTGCCACACGCTCCTCATATTCACGCAACAGCTTACGTTGAGCCTCAATCTCCAACCGACGCTTCTCCTCTTTCTGTCGCTCGAACTCCAAGTGGTAGCTAGCCTTCGTCAGCGTGTCGCCACAAAACTTTTCGTGATCTGACACCTTCTCCTTGTCGAAAGGCAGACTGTTGTGGTGCTTCTTCTTCTCGCTTGAACTAGAATTACCACTAGCCTCGGCTTGCTGAAGCAGGAAACGGAAAATGCGTTGCGCACGCTTCAAATCAAGGATGGCACGCTGCACATCAGCCATCGTACGGTGCTGGGGCACTCCGTTACCACTACCTGACCGTGTAGTAGTTGTTTCCTGTCCGAGTGTTGTCACAGCATAGTCTTCCTGAGCCAGACCTGAATTATACCACAGCCTTAAATCGTTCGGGTACATGTGCAGACCACGAGACAGTGTAGCGATACAACTTGGGAAATCCTTCGACTCGTAGTAGGCCTTAGCAAGGTACAGAAGGACCTCGAGGTCCTGCCCCTTGTAGCACTTCGTCAAGCACACCGTGTAAAGCTGGATCGCCTCCTGGTATCGCTCTTCAGCGACGAAAATGTGTGCGAGGTTAATCCAGGCGTCAGGCATGTCCGGGCTGGCCTCACGCACTTGCGAGAAAATCTGTTTCGCAAGCTCGAAGTTGCCCTTTTCAGCAATCATAATGCCCAGTCCGTTGGCAGCGTAAATATTGTGTGGGTGTGACGTGAGTGTCTTCTTGTAGTACACTTCGCTCAACGACATGTTCTTGGTATAGCGGTTCTTCTCGCCAAGGTTGCTCATGAAAATGTTGCCCATGGATAAGAACGCGTACGGGTCGTTCTTCAAGCCTGGCATCCCCATCACCTTCTCGTACTTCTTTTGGGCAAAGACCCATTCACGTTTCTTTAAGTGAATGTTGCCTTGCAGCAAGCAGGCCTCGGCACACGTCGGGTCAACCTCCAGAACCTTATCGAACGTCTTGATTGCCTCGGACTCCTGCCCACGATCGCGAAGCATACAGCCCAGGCGCAGCAAGCAGTCCGTGTACCTGGGGAAAATTTCCAAGATAGCGTCGTACAACTTCTTCGCACGGTCGCGGTTTCCAATCTCCTCGTACGCACGCCCCATGTTGTACAAAATAGTGACATTCGCCTCGGTAGGCTTAGGAACTGTCTCCTCCTCAACCAAAGCGTCAGCTTCTTCCGACTTGCTTTCCTCATCCGCACTGCTATCATCGCCCAACTGTTTCAATGCCTTCTTAAAGCATTTAATCGCGTCGGCGGTCTTACCGACACGTTGCTGAAGCACACCAAGGTTAACGTAGACCTCCATAGGCACACGCTCCGATGCATTATTCATGACCTTCTCCGCCGCAATATATGAAGAAATCGCAATGATCTGGTCTTTCCGGTCCGGGGACGAATGAAGTAATTCAGCCGTACCGATAAGAGCTTCCACGTTGCCCGGTTCTAACTCCACAACTCGGCGCAGCAGGACAACCGCTTCGTCCTTCTTGCCAAGCTTGCCATAGACATCACCGAGAAGCGATAAGATCTCGACATTTTCTGGGTACGCCTTGTTAGCCTTTTCCAAGTAAGAAGCAGCCTTCGTAAACTCCTTTCGCTCGTAGTACATCTGCGCCAGACCAAACCACGGGAGCACAAACTTGGGCCAAAGACGACCAGCATTGAAGTAGTAGCTATACGCATCCTTGTACCTGCCCTGCGCGTGGCAACCACGTCCCATGAGGTAGCAACTTTCCGAGCGGATCTCGGGAATCTTTGTGCTGTGGAAGGCGTTGCCTGCAAGCGTCAACATCTTGTCGTAGTCCTTCCGTGCGATGTTCGTTGCCGTTGCGGACTCATCACGGTACGGTCCATCAAGCTTCAGTCCAGACGACGAGACGGCGTCATCATCGCGGCTAATGTACGCAACGTACTTGTCGCCGATGCAGATAATCTGGCCTGGTGAGACTTCACCGGAAATGTCCTTCGAAGTGGCCACAACAGCGGATCCGCGCACCACACTCACCGTGCAGGGCAGTGGGATCCACTGCGAGAAATAGTGGTTGGCCAAGTGGTTCAGCACTGTAGGATTTGTCTTGTCAATAGCGTGAGCGTGGTGGATCATCATCATGAAACGCGAACTTTCATCACGGATGCTAACTGCACGCTCCTCACGACTCTGACTTGCAAGCTGCCACAGGGCACTGGCGATCACAGCATCCACATTGGTCTCATCCAGTGACGCAGTGTATTTCATGACAGCGCGAGCTTTTTCCACTGCTCCCAAGTGGTAGCAGCAGTAGGCAAAGCACATGCGCATGTTGGCGGCTTGCGGACTGCGCGGGTGCAGCTTGATAGCGTCCAGATAGAGCTTCTTAGCATCCTTGTACTGCTTCTTGCGGTATAACAGCAGCGCCTTGCCGAGGATGGCCGGTAAGTTGGTTTTGTTAGAGATGAGAACGCTCTTAATGAAGCGATCAGCGCGATCGTCCTCGTTCTTGGCCATAAACATAAGCGCTTTTCCCACCAACGTCATTGGGTGCTGGTGGTCAAGGCGGTCAGCACGTTGGAAGAAGCCCACAGCCCGTTGGGAGATGGCCTCGCGCTTCTTCTCGTCCTCCTCGTTCCACATGGCGTTGACAGCGTGGCTAGCTAAAGCGACGAAGAATTTAATACGACACATACGTGACGCATTGTCCTTGTAGATCTCTTCAATTCCTGGCTCGGATGCTACAGCCAAGATCTCCTGGAACTGCGCCACATGGCCCTGATTGTAGTACTCGACGGCGAACTGTAGCCAGACGTCGAGCGGCGCCACCTCGGCGCGCAGGATATCGATGATGTCGTTGACGTCCTCTGGCAGCTCGTCCACGAACACCTCCACGGCCTGCTCCGAGTTCTTAACGGGGATCAACAGCGCGCGCTGGTTGCTGGTGTCTTCCTCGGCGTCCGACATGGTGGCTCTCGTCCAATTCCCACACTGAAAATGCCCCCTAAAAACCACTTTTTATACTTTATGTACAACACACTAAAATACTAAATTGAAAATACACCTAACCCTTGATACTCAACTACCGCATATCAACGTTGACGAAGATCAAGATGCTCGTACGACCTCGTGGATGGGGCGACGAGGACGTCCTGGCGCTCCTGATGCTGTTCCGCAAGCACTTGATGTATTACGTGTACACATCCGACGGAAGGTTCGCGGAGGTTATGCGCGCAGAGCTGCCAGGTGCGTCAAACGGGGGCAAACGGATACCTTCGCGGGAACTACCGCCAATCGTTCTTCGAATCGAAGCGTTTGAAGCTCATTTTGGCGGTTTTTATTGGCTTTTAACGTTTAGACAAGGAAGCAACGGAGATTCTGCAAATGGTGCGAGGGTTGATGGAACAGTTTGGGCTTCAATTCAGCACCAAGAACTTCCGGACGGACGGTGCGTTTAACCGCACTCTTGGGGTCGTTATGTTGTTGGTAATGTTGCTATTCTTGCGCCAAACAGTTATTGTGTCAAACGGGTATGAGGTGTTTGTCTACGAACATATTTACGAGTCCATTCGTCTACTGCCGGAGAATAAAGCCGGCGGAGTGTGGCTGCCTGATGAGCTCAGTCGCTTCCTGCAAAAGGCCAAGCAATACCGAGATCGATTTACGAACTCTCAAGATAAGTATTTCAAGCAGGTGCAGCTGTGGGGTAAGTATTGGTGTTAATATGAACGGAAATGGATGCTGACTGTGATGTCGTTAGGTAAATCGATTGCGGAAACGAAAAGCAAGTTTTACGCACTACGTGAACTCTTCATGAAGGAGAAACGTCATCCACGTCGTAAGTACGCTACAGAATCTGAATGCAACCAAAGTACTAAGATGAGCGCTGTGTTTTCCTTGTTTATACAAAGAACGAACGGAAGTGGGGGCTGCTCGTCTTAAGCTTTTGACAAGCATTTTCACTGATGTTCCACCCGCTCGCCGGCCCGAAAAAGCGGTTGTGGCCCCCAGTGGAAAACCAAAGCTGTGGTCATCGGAAGAGATGGAGTCGTTAGTTGATTTTCTCGTTCGGATAACTGCGCAGATTCAAAAATCTGGGTGCTCAGAGCTGGTGGGTCGTGTTGCCGAAACATTGCGTACGTCTTCGTTGCAGTTCCTGTCCAGTTATTGCAGTTAACCCTTTTAATGTGGTGAATTTTACTTATGACTCAGACCGAACGGACGGATCATGCGTGAATAAGCTGGCTGACATGAAAGACAAATTCCTGAACAAGTCGACAACAGTTCGTGCAGCGAGTAAGTACCGACCTACCATACTTCATTTTGTCGTTTGATGTGATCTGACCTGTGTGTGTATTCGATAGATATCCCTGACATCATTTTTGACCCAGCATCCGAAGCGTACAAGATCTTTAACGCAGGTTGAGAGGGCCCTTTTCCGATTGTATTCATTCTTGCTGCTCACACCACTTAATGCTCGTTACAACTGTAGACTGGAAGGATCCCAACGACCCTTATGCCCTTGGGTATTTAGCGTTGAGGGCACGAAGTACGTCGCCCGCCTCCTCCGATTGACTTTATAGTTTTTTTTCTGATGACTGGTTGATATGTCAGGCCACAAATTGAATTCTGAGCGCAGAAAAAAACGACGAACCAAGAACATTTGGTCGCATCGACCCAAGCTACGTTCCGTGACAAAGATCACTAGGGGGACGAGCTCAGCCCCAAGCGAAACGAATATGTCCACACGTGGGTTTCAAAATCAGAAGAAGACTACAACGCTGCGGACGCTTGACAAACCCTCAGCAAACAGGTTGCCAGCAAACGACTATGCGGCGTTCGTGCAAGATATTGCAGAGCAGTGTCAGTGGACGGAGAAATTGGTCCACAGTATACTGCGCTGCATGCAGTGCTCGATAGAGCTGTACCGATCCAACAAATTAGTGGATTTCTTCTACAAGATTGAGAGTTTGACGCCAGGTGCGGACAGATATTAGTTGTATGCTGCATTATTCGAGCAGAAACTGATCACGATATGTGTAGGTGCCACGTTTCAAGATATTTTCACACATGCCCAGCACATCCTAACCCAGTTTGAGCAGCGTACGTCAAGTGATAGATAGTCAGTCTACATGCGGTACAATGTTGACGTTGATGTGGGCGATGTGGATAGGCTTTGGCACACTGGATGGCTTTGAGAATCTCGTTTTGTCGTCGGATACTACCTCTGATCAAGAAACAAAAGAGCAAGATCGTCCGCTAAACCGTGAAGCGAAAGAGGTTTCGGTTGCTACAAGCGCACAGAGCAGTCCCCACGAGAAGAATGCATTTAATTCACGCAGCTCCGAAGAAGGCAGTGCCGACGGAGATGAACAGGATAATATAGAGGTCCCTGTTCAGACCGACGGGGATGAACAGGATATTGAACAGGTCCCTGATCAGTCCTCTGACCAGCAGGTCTTGTATACAAGCAACGAGAATGCAGATGCTGGAATGGGCGAGAAGGAATGCTCTTCCTTTGTGAGGTCTCCATCCAGAACTGTCGTAGCAGACACCGTCGTTGATGAAGATGAACAAAACCACGACGATTCGCCTCTTTTCGAGTCACCGTCGCCTACTCAGACTCCTCAGACTGGCAACGAAGATGCTGCTGACGAACACAGTTCAGGAAGTATTGGGAAGCTATCCAGCCCAGGTTTGTTGTTATATATTTCAGTACTGTTATGCTGTATTATTTATTTCATCGGCTAACAGTGTAAGTTTTGCAGAAGATCATTGGGATGATGGAGCTGAAGCCGATGCTGATTTGGATGATGACGGCTCCGAAAACGAGTCTGTCGCGTCGTCGGATAATGCATGTACGTTGTTGTGTGGTTAACGGGTCGCATGGGAAGGGATAACTAATAAGTCACTCTTGTCGTTGACTCCAGGGTCAGGCTCGAGTAATGAATCTGATGCGAAGGGTTCCGATCGCCATGCAAAAGATAATGCATATCGGCTGAGTTTAAAGAAACCGGCGAAGCGTGGCAAAGATGAACAATATGGAAAGAGCTTTAACTTGGCCAAAAAGCGTCGCCTGGATGCGAATGTAGCAGCGATTGACGACCGAGAAGATGACGACGACGACCAAAGCGAAGAGATTGACGATGATCAATTGGCCAGGGGAGACAGCATGAGCTCGGGTGGAGAGCCTGAGGAAAATCTTCACCCGCTTCAGAGCATACTCGACTCTTTGGACGCGCAAATGACAGAGCTGCAAAGAAAGCAACGCAGCCTTATCGAGCGAAAAGAAGATCGTGAATATCGCGAACCCAAACACCAGTATGTCGACCGGGAGTACAGCTTTTTCAACTGAGAGATGCAATCAGGTATTGCTGGTTGGGGTCGTGGTGTGAATGTTGTTGCTGCGTCATTAGTGTTACCGAAGGTTTTTGAATTCTGGAGGGTCCATTTTGGTTTTGTGGTGTGGACAACGATACATTAAAGTTTGAATATTTCTAATTCTCTACACTTCATCGTCATAGACTTGGTGCTGTATAGCCCATTCATTGCTTTTGAGGTGCCCAACGCGTTGTCGAATGCGCTCTATAAGTACTGAACTGCCACCAACGCATTCGTCGTCCCCGATGAAGTCGTTATTGAGCAGACAAAGTTCTTCAATGAGTTGTCTACTTCGGCAATCCGAACTATTGAGGCGGCGGCGCTTCTGATCGAACTGTTCGTCTTCTCCACTGATCCTTCTACATGTATATGTAGAGCTATCAGCATTGTCATTTGTCGTGCTTTCCAGAATGTCAGCTATCACAGCAAGTCCTCTCAATGTGAGCAGGTTGCCACTCAAGTCAATCAATGTAAAAGGCTTCGTCTGTGCTCGCTTTACCAATGATCGAAGTATAGCGGCTGCACCTTCATTCCGCAGTCGATTCGCCCCCATGGACAGAGATGTCAGGGTGGCATTGCTCTCCAATGCTGTCAGTAGCTTAGCACACACACCAGCGAGCCCCAGTCCAACACCGTTCGCTTGCAGATGAGTGACAGATTCGTTGGTAAGTAGGAAATCTGCAAGTACGTCGCCAAAACCTACGTCGAAGAAATTCTGAGCGAGATTTAAATGCTTGACCGTTTTGCTCTGACCCAGGGCTAGCAGCAGATTGGTGGCGCCTTCCAAGCCAAAACTGCAGTTACGAACATCAAGATGGGTCAACACTGAAGGCCCAGCGCTAGGGGAAGCCAGCATCGGCGTCAACGCATGTATACCTGGGTCACCAATCTGTACATTGCCAGTCAATTCAAGTCGCTCCAGATTCAGCACGCCGTCCATACTTGCCCTGCAGATCGCCCCCACTGTGATAGACGATACGTCATTGTCGCTGAGACGGAGGTGCCGTAACGCTAAAGGCTTTCGCATCTTGGAGAGCCCAATGAACGCGTCATCCTCCAGCTCGTTGTGCTCCAAGAAAAGACGCTGCAGCTTTGGCGCTCGAAATGCTGCGTCGATGAGCAATTTCGTGTCGAAGTCCGTGATAGTATTGCTGAGTCTCAACTGAATCAGTTCCGGCATCTCCGTTACGAGACCCACCAATTCGCGGAAACCTTCTGGTCGAATCCTCACAGAAACCAGCTCCAGCGTCGTGATCCTAGTGGTCTGCACCGTCTTGTTCAAGGTCAGGAGAGGCTTCGTCAATGTATTGCGGACCTGAGCAACTTGGTTATCACTCAGTTTCCCGTGGAAGAAGCCCAACTCTGTAAGACGTGAGTGATTTTGCATCAACTTCTTCATCGTCTCCCAGCAGGTATTCTGCTGCTCCGGGTGATGTACCTCCAGTCTCTTTAGCTGTCGAAGCGCCAGGATCAGACCTACATTGTCGTCACAAACCTCGCGGCCATGCACCTTGAGCACCTCCACGACATCCACAAAGAGCTTCTGGCATTCTACCAACAAGTCCACGAGTCCTGCCAGCTTTAAAGTTGTACGTGACTTGAGCAAAGTACGGAATTGGTGCTCCCAGAACACGTGCCGGGGGTTACGTCTGCGTCCCTGCGCCGCCGCCGTGTTCTCGATGGGAATGGAATCATAGCCCAGTCGTGCTGCACTCATACGTTGCTCCCATACGTGCTGCGTCTCTCGGTCAAACAGGAACTTGTCTCCATTCTGGGGGTCGTAGCCGTCACACAATTCCGGAGTCTCCTGCTTCGCTGCCGCCTCCCAAGCCACCTCCATCTCGCGCAAGCGGAAATTAGACAGCTCACGGAAGAGGTGCTGACGGATAGTCACAGGCAGAAACTCCAGATACGCCAACACTTCCTGAACGGGAGTGGAGAGCGCCACAGCCACGACGGCCAGCTCCACGAGGGGCTTGACCATCGAGCAGATCGACTTGTGACTTGGTTATTGTATGATCTTATTTTCGGATGGCTTCAATGGCTCTTATTTTCGGACTTAATTTCGGCGACTGACGTCAGATGGCTACAGTTTAATGGCACTTTGTGCGAGCTTGTTCCCAAAGCTGCTTGAGTTTCTCCAAGCCTACTTCACCTTCTGCCAGAGCTTCACGAATTTGTTGCACTAGTCGGACGCTCTCAAGCTCTGTGTGTGAGTTCGCCTGTAAAGACTTCTCGAACTGCTCAGATTTCTTCGCTGCACACTCGATCACTTCGTCTGGCAGTTTGGCAAGCATGGCAACGTTGATACCGTAACTCTTAGGGCACATGCCGTCCTCCAGTTTGTACAGGAACGTGACCTTACGATCGTTCTCCGGGTCGACGATGCACCCCATGTGGCCCAGCGATACCTTGTTATTGTCTGCGAATTCCTCGACCAATGAATGGTAGTGCGTTGCGAACATTGTCCGGCACTGGATGTCGCTCAGCAGATGCTCGACAACCGAGTACGCGATGGCAGTACCGTCGAACGTGGACGTACCACGTCCCAGCTCGTCCAAAATGACAAGAGAATGGTTGGTAGCGTGGTTCAGAATCGTCGCTGTCTCGGCCAGCTCCACGTACAGCGTACTTTGGCCAGCAAGAATGCGATCTGACGCGCCAATTCGTGTGAAGATCCGGTCGACGGGGCTGAGGCGGCACTTTGCCGCAGGAACAAAGCTGCCGATCTGAGCCATGAGGGTCAGTACGCAGGTTTGGCGTAACAGCGTCGACTTACCACCCATGTTTGGTCCACTGAGGAGAACCATTTGACCCTTTCCTTCGATACCAAGACGCGCGTCATTTGGAATGAAGTCACCGCTGCTGTAGGTAGCAGCAACGCAAGGGTGGACACCCTCTTCGATGTCGATAAAAGGAGTTCCTCCATTGGCAATACTTGCTGCCACGATCTCGGGCTTCGTGTATCCTTCACTCTGGCTGCTGAGTAGGCCGAGACTCACCAAGCAGTCCAGCACAGCCAGACACTGCACTGCCTTCATCCAGTACTTGTAGTCCTCATCAAACTTGTGGAAAATGCGACGTGTTTGATCCTTGAGCGCCTCGTCCTTCTGATCCTCAGCGGTAGCCAAACGTTTCAGCAACGCACGAATCGTTGGAGTGTGGAAACGCTTGTATCCTTTCTTGCGAGACTTCAGCTCGTACTCTTTCGGCTGCTTTGATAGAGCGCTCTCAGGGATCTCCAACTGGAAACGATCCTCTTTCTTTTTGCCCCAGTACGAGATTTGTCGGCACCGCAGTGCGGAGCGCTGCTCGTTTAAATAGTCTTCCAATTCGGCTTCAACCTGAATAATTTCAGCACAAGCTGCGTCAAATTCGGGGTCTACACCTGCTTGAGGTACGATTACACCGCTTTTTTTGGCCGAAGCTTGGTCAAAGCTGCGCTTGAAGAACTCCAACTTTTCTGTAAGATCGGGGAAGTGTCCGTGCTCAGTATTTGGCCGAGCATCACTGTCGACATTGTATCTCTTCAGTAGTGACTGGAGAATCGGTGATTTCGACTGCGAGAGACGAGGACCCAACTCGAGAGTGAGGTTCATAGCCTCGTCAAATCCATTGAGTACGGCGAGGAAGTCTTTAATCTTGCGAACGTTGTAGATCTGCGACTCATACATAATTGCACGGCTGTCTGGGTGCTCTTTCGAGCGATACGCAGACCCTAGTGCGTGAATTCGAGACAGCAGTCTCTCCAAATCAGGTAGTTTCCTGAGGAACTCACGGATCTCCATCATCAAGTCTCCACTATTACCGAGTTCCTCAACAGCGTCAAGACGCTCTTGGATATCGCCAATCTTACACAAAGGTTTCAATACCCACTCCTGGAACATACGGCCACCAAAACTTGTCACCGTCTTATCCATGATGTCGATAAGTGAACCAGAGCGTGACCCGTTGAAGCTGTTGCAAAGCACTTCTAGGTTCTGAATAGTCTGCGAGTCCAGCACAACATATTGCTGGTTCAGCTCAGCCTTTGCTGCGGACAAAGCTTCCTTGTTTGCACGTGCTTCTCGTGCCTCTTCGTCAGAAGGCTTGTATCGCTTAAAGTTGCAAAGGGATAACAACTCCTGATCGATAATACTGCGTCGTAGGTGCCAGATGCAACCACCGAGAGCACTGATAGCAAGTTGGCCCTCGGGCTTCACGATTTTATCCATTTCCAAGAAACACAGGACATCTTCTGGCCACCCATGCTCCTTGAAATATCCCGCGCGTTCGATTTCATCAATCGTTTTCGACGCATCCCAAAACTCTTTGCCTACCCGCAACGATGAGCGGATTGCAGCGGGTGCAGCGTGCTTCAGAACCATTTTTGTGTCGTCGGAGATGTTGAATCGTTCGGTCACAATTTCCACGATGTGAAACTGAGCAAACAGCGTCTTCAAGCGGTCTCGCTGCTCAGTATCGTCAAACTCGGATAGTTGGAAGGCGCCCGTTGAGCAGTCCACCATGCAGACACCGAAGCGAACAGTTTTCTGCGCAGCGTCAAATGATTCTTTAAGCGCGAGAAGATTCTTCGACACTTGATCTTGAGAAGAAATAGGAGCGTCCAGGAAGCTGACAGTATTTGTACCAATGGACAACAAAGAGCATACCTCACGACGGACAACCTTGGCTTTCTTTGCCAGCTTGCTGTTCCGGATCTTCAACATGTCGGGGGTTTCTGTCTGTTCCACACGAGCTACA
Source organism: Phytophthora capsici (assembly GCA_030324255.1). Taxonomy (NCBI): domain Eukaryota; phylum Oomycota; class Peronosporomycetes; order Peronosporales; family Peronosporaceae; genus Phytophthora; species Phytophthora capsici. The sequence continues at coordinate 2,963,943 of CM059362.1, read as the reverse complement.
CGGTAGCCCTTAGCAACCAGTTGGGAAGACATTTTCGAGTAAGCGATTTCTGGAAAGCCTGAATGAGCTTTGTCACCTTTCATGTAAATGAGGTTTAGCTCCTTGAAGCCAACATCCGCATCCATGTGGAACAACTCGTAAAACTTGCCGACCTTGAAAAATAGCACCGTATCCATGTTCTGTGATTTGACCTCCCACCACTGCACCATGGCTGGAGTTTCCTTCTTCAGGAACTCAGCTGGTACCTTTAAAGTACGTGGATCGTAGTCTGGAGAGTCCGGTGTGTTTCCATTAATATCGAGTCGCTTTTCATGCAGCCAAGGCAGCGAATCATGGATGTGGTTTCCAGCACCAGCCACCGAACTGGGCAATTCCGGACCATCAGTCAACGACTTCTTACTGGTTGGCGTACTTGTACCATTCGATTTCTTTTTAGCAGCAGGTGGCGGCGATAAGAAGGGGTTGGCAAGGGGTTTCTTTGCCTTGGTCGTTGCTGGGGTACTTTTTCGCCGCTTCTTGGGTGGCGGAGCCTCTTCCTCGGACTCATCTTCCACCAGACTATCAATATCATCATCATCCGATGGCTCTTCCTCAGCGCCACTAAACTCAGACTCCTCCCCGTCGCCTGCTTCCTCTGGGCTGTCCTGTTCCCACTCTTCCTCGCTGCTGACAACGTTGTGAGATACTGTCTTGGTTTTACGACGAGAAGGTGGCGCCACAGGCTCTTCCTCTGAGTCATCGTCGTCCTTAATGACAAGTTTACTAGTGCGTTTCTTGGTAGTCTCCTGCTTCTTCTCCACTTTATTCGTTTTGACAGGCTCCTCTTCGTCTTCGGAGCTGGTGCCCAGGAAGTCTTCGTACGCTTTACGCTTGGCGCCCACGCTCGATGTCTTGTCTGTTTCTTCCATCTCGACATCATCGGCTTCTTTCTGCGCCGTTTTCTGCTTCAGCTTGGGCGAGAACTCGATCTTTTTGCGGGTGGATCCCAGCGACGCGCGCTTTGGCTTTGTCTTGGCAGTCGCTTTCTTCTTGGAACTGCCATTGCTACCGGCCGAAGCAGATGCGGCTTTCTTCTTGTCTGAACCGCCCGTAGACGATGGAGGGCTGAAGAAGCTCAGCAACGAGCTCTGCGTCTTCTGCGTCTTCTGCTTCATCCTGCGCGCGCACTCAGCTCCCGCCAAAACCTAAATCGAGACTGGCAATACAAATATCAAGTACAGTGATCACCGCAATTAGTATCACTTAGAGTAATTTATGTGAGGCTATATATTTTTTCTGTACAGTATATAGTATAAGTGATAGTATTTATGAACACATACTATATTATGTATGGGAAATTAGTATCACTGATACTATTCTGCCTAGACAACAGCAACACTGTCGGTGTCACTACTTCCTGCACTACGGGCATCATCACTTGCAGGACAGGCCACGGTCTCTCTGCCTTCGAATTTGTCCGGGTACTTACCGATGATAGCCTGGAGGTGAGGGAAAAGCTGCTCAATCTTCCATGTTCCATCAACACTTAGAGAAAGTCCACATCGAATCATCGCATTTCTCACATAGTTCATGCCGTTCTCGCCGCGGTATGCGTTTACCTCACGAATACAGTCGGGCCAACCGACTCGGCAAACTGCTCGAAGGGGGGCTCGAACCCAGGCCAGACGAATGGGAGGATCAGCCCCATCCCACTACACCAGATATAGACCCTTGCACAGACTATTTTTGAACATTAATTTTTCTTGTTCACATTAATTAGTCTCACTGATTAAGGTGAGACTAATTTCGGTAATGATACTAATTTCCCACACAGACTAATTGCGGTGACCACTGTAGCTTTATTGCTTGACGTGATTGGCCACTAGTTGTGATGTAGCGCACACCAAGTTGAAGTGAATCGAAGCTCGTTTTTGCTTTGCATTTTTACCGTGATGTAATAAGTCGCAGGAAAGAACACATGTACATGTAGATGTAAATCGGTAAGAGTAACGGCGGCGGAATGTGCCAGGCGCTTTTATTTTAAGCTTCGTGCTGGTGTAAACGTGAAAAATGCTTTAGTGGACTCAGTCCACTGGACTGACCACGTCTGATCTATTTCCGGGAGCTGGTGTATTTCTGGTGATCTTATCGTGTTTAAGTTTGAGGAGCGTGGCTGTGTGAGTCGTATTCGGCAAAATGCTTTCAGAATAACAACGTTTTGTTGGTAGAAGCTATAGCGTGTGCGAGCAATGCTCGGTGCTGGAACAATTTGGCGGCGTTTACCGACCCTATGTCCATCAAAACAGAAGACAACACAACAAGACACAGAGACGGCGGAGGAGGAGAGCACTATCAGTGAAGACAACAGTGAAGCTACGGGGAATGAGTGGGTCGACATCGAAGAACCTGTGGGCTTTTTCATGCCGAAGATGCAGAAGCGGAGGCAACAATTACACCTGGATCAAGCACAACATATCCTGCATTACGGCAACTTGAAGCACGTGATGCATCTACACAATATCAGCCTCGTCACATCCGTCGAGGAGATCGGAACTTGTGGTGTATCGAAGTGGTGGATGACGATTCAGGACCCAAGTACGTTGCAAGTGTGGGTAATTCACTTCTCTTCTCGGCATCGTCTACAAGCTTGGATTAGCTTATTGACATCAGTCTTCAATGCTACTAATTGCTGTGCCGTCGTCAGTGACTTGACCACAATCGAATCTCAGCAAATAGAGAGTGAGTTCTGCACCCAACTGGGTTAGGGTTACATAGGATCAGATTTTCTCGACTGATTCTCTCGATATCCGGACGAAGTGTAGTGTATAATGTCGTGTATACCTCTCAAACACCACTCATTTCGAAACGAGAAGCGCGCGAAAATGCACCGCGACCTGTACTAGTGAAGGCGCCCCTACGGCAGTACAAAGCGAGGGTGGGAGGGGGCAGAGCAAGTGGCCATCATCTTAGCGTTCTGTTTCTTTACTGACATCAGAACTAACGCCACTGTCTATACAGGCTTTTGTGTTCGTAGGATAAACAAAGTTGCTTCCAGGACAGCAAGATCTACTCCTCGAGCTCCAAGCAACCCGTGCTGCTAGCCAAAGTGGATGAACCGCGGAGAACTCTTACCTGTACGTGTTCGGGGAAGTTCAAGCCGCGAGGCTAAAGGGAAGACGATGTAATGGCGTTTGATGCTCACGTATGATATCTGGGCTGGGTTGGGCGTTATTGATTTCGGTTGGGCAGAGGTCGCGTTGGTTGGGCGAGCTCGGTGCCATCACGGTCGGTTTGGGCTTGCAAGTTTTTTTATTGTATGCATTTCTATTACAGATCAAAGCGTGCGTCCAAGTAAATAATTGCTACATTGTTTTGAGAATTATTTCTGCTCCGCCGATGCACAATCATCTCAACAACAAGCGCACGTTCAACAAGTATCCGCACATCAGAAATGCGCTGGGGCCAGACATTATCACACGGTGAATAAGCTTCGGAAAGCTAGTGCTAAAAGCATCGAATACTTACATGATAACTCTGGCTGTAAGCTCTCTCTTTTGAGAGTTTAGAAGTCTACCCAATCGAGAGTAAAAATCTACAGGTAATTCATATATTCTGTTTACTATGGCAAGTATCATGTAGTAGTAATTATTATAAAACAATGAATAAAACATCACATGACAATTGAATCTAGATAAGCAATCCTCGCGACTCTGGTACATGCATGAGTGAGCTCTGTCTCCCGGCAAAAAGCCTCGCCACTGACTCTCTTAAGTACGGCAACAGGTCATCCGGGTATACGCAGGAGGTTGTATAGTGCCTTAACTGGCTTTATCGATTTGGGCTGCGTTTGGGGGCTTTATGGGCACCTGATGGGAACGCTTGGGCGTCAAGTGGGCATGATTGGGCGCAGGAGTCTCGTCTCAGGATTCTCATCTGGGCGCAGCAACACGTGCCCAGCAAATAACGCAGCAACGATAGTTGTACCCAGTCCGCTGCCACCCTGTCTAGAAACCACAGTTCACCGCTGTCATATGCCACGCCTCGCATTTAGCCTGACATCCCTACATCGACCGCTCACCCTGACCATGCCGAACCTGTACCTGTATGCACCAAGGGATAACCACAACGATCCATGCGAGACACACCATCGAAGATAAACTGGAAACGCGCTTGCTCTCACACAGCATCAGTAGAACCCATTTCTCGGCAAGGCTGTATTAAAAAGTTTTACCAAACTTTTCGCCACCACCTCGCGTCTACAGTCGCTCGTTCCCGACTGACCCTTCGTGTTTCAGGCAAGAGATGTAGACAGCAACTTAGTTGGCCGGGACACCGCCGCCCGACTTGAGACGCAGCTGAGCCTGACGCTTGCGGGACACCTTAGTAGGCTTAGCCTCCTCCACGGCCTTGGCAACGTTAGCGCGCTTCTCCGTCAGGATGAGCTCGATGTGGGCCGGGTTGGACATGTAGGGGCCAATGCGACCGTGAGCACGGTAAGTGCGACGACGCTGCTTAATGGCGGCGTTGGCCTGAGCGTGCGAGATGTACAGCAGGTCCGTGTCCAGGCCCTTAACCTCAGCATTGGCCTCAGCGTTCTTCACCAGGTCCAGGATGATCTTGGTGGCCTTCTGGGGCCACTTGCACTTGTCGCCAGCGGCACCGCGGAGCTTGCCCTGAGCGTGACGGCCGCAGCCGCCCGTGAACTTGGTGAAAGGCACAGCCTGCTTGTACTCGAGCACGGCCTGCAGGAAGCTCTTAGCCTTGTTCAGGGGCATGCCCTTGATGGCGTGGCTGACCTCACGGCAGTGCTTAAAGTGCACGCGGAGGTGCGAGCCGCGGGCCTTAGCGGCACGCTGAGCGTCTTCAGGTTCCTGGCTGTAGGACGGCATTGCTTCACGTTCGGGTTCTGGAAACTGGTGAGCGGAAATGCTGCCGCCCCCGAGACCAAACAGCCCACGCGCTCCCACCACCAATCACCCGGCCGACTCAATTTCATTTATTTTAGCCAATCGCCTGGCTGATTTTGATTTGTTTAAATTTTGACCAATCAGCTTTATTGACAATTGATTTGGTTGCAACCGATGTACATCATGTACGCACTTCAACACGGCGCTAACTTGACTTGTTCCTCTATTGCGGTAGGGCCAACTCTTACTGTTATTTGCTTCACATGTATGTCGCCCCCCAGTTGAACGCTCAGATTAAAAAGATGCTTCCGACGAGTCTGACTCGACTCCCTCATCAGCGTCCTCTTTATCATCTTCATCTTCGCTGCCTTCTTCACCGCTGATGATCTCTTCTCTGTATGAAATGCGTTCGCTTCCTCCACGACGCGATCGACCACCCGTGATGATCAAACTGGTATCGATACCCTCCAGCTCCTTGTCCTTATCGTGTTTTTTCTTCGCAGCGCTGATGTCGCGGCTAGTAGGATATGAGCCGTGGAAAGTTACTCCAGCGTCATGCAATCTGTCACGCAGGATCTCCTCTGCCTCCCCAGTTGAGTCCGCACTTTTCAAAACTTTGTATAATTGAGGACTACAAAAAACAAAGTTTTGGTTAATACGCATCTCGCTCGGGATTGAAAACGTTGCACGTACTTCATGACGCCAGCTGCGCGGCCCAATTCCTTCAATGAGGCAAGTCCCGCTGGGTCCTCTGCCTTGGTCGTCTTGGGCCTTTTTGCCGGAGGTGCCTTGGTCTTTCTCTTTTTGGCGTGGCTCTTATCAGACTGTAAGCATATACATCGTCAGTTGCATCCGCTCGCAGGCACACTGTAAACAATAGCACGGTCATACCGTTCTCCGCCGTTTCTTTGCCGAAGCAACGTCATCTTCACTTTCTTCTTCGCTGTCTTCAGGTTTAGTTTCCTCTCCACTTGCATCACTGCCATTTTCATCCTCCTCGTCGCTTGCATCCACTACTGCATTGCGTTTATTAGCTGGTGTGCGCTTCCTGCTGGGGCGTAGATCAATCTCCTCGTCTTCTCCATCTCCTTCTGCGTCACTTCCGGCTGTGTCGCTCTCGTTCCCAGATGCATCTCCACCTTGACACAGACCAATCATGTCGGGCAATAGCTCCCTGACTCGACTCCTCCACTTCGCTTTAAAGTCGACGAACTCCATGCCGAAGCGAATCGCCAGTTTCTGCATCACCAGCTTCACCGTCGCCGTCTCTGTATTCATCAATGGAAGCTCCTCTCTCAGCGCCACCACAATAGCGTTCTCCGTGACCAGTGACTCCACGGACATGGCTGTTTCTTCGCCCAAGGCTTCCATCATGATACTTAAGTTTTTTGTCAAATGAACGCGCCAAAAACCACATCAGCCTGTACCGGTAAAAACTGACAATCAAATTTGACAGGGTAATTGAAGTTGCAGACCAAATGAATGCATTATTTTCGCTTACTCGTGATCAAGCTGCCATCTCCATCCTCACTCTAGTCCACTTGTCCATGCATAAGTGGATTTACTTTCTAGTCTTCCTTGTCGTCGTTGTCCGAGTCGGATGACGTGCCTTCATACTCCTCCTTGGCTGTATCATGGGCACCCTTGAGTACAATGCCGACGAGCACCCGAACAAGTAGGAGACCCCACCAAATATGCAGGCAGTACAACGTAGTGAGCAGCACGTTGAAGAGCAGCCACGACGGTGGTCCTGGGTATGGAAACAGTTGTGTGAAGTCGTGTGCATCGGCCATTGTCATGCTGGCCTCGCGATTCTCCACCATAGTCGTGTACAGCAGCTTCGTCGGATACTGGTAGATACGGAAGTAAAACCACAGCGCAAGTGTAATAACGAAGAAGATTTCGCTCATGAACAGACCGGGAACGCCCTCCATCTTGAGGTAGTTGGCCATTTTCAGCATGTCGAGCGGGATGTCGGTCATATCGTGGAGAAGCAGCACGACAACACCCACGGGCAAGAAACCAACCGCATAGGACCATGTGACGAGCGCGATCGTGACCACGTGGTGAGTCATCATGACCAAGTAGTCCTTACGAATCTCCTCAAGGAACTTGCACGAGAACGCGGTATAAATCCAAATAGCCTAAAGGAGTAGACAAGCACAGGAATTAGTGATAACTCTTAATACTACCGCATGACGCAAATTGCCACATTGCTGTTTTACCAGTTGCGTGATGTACAGCAGCTTGGTGCTGAACTTCTGCGTCGGGAACACGCCTGTGTCCGTTCCCTGGTTCCACACTGCAGTGTGCAGACGCCAATTAGTTAGATACCCTCCTTCACCAATTTATTCATGCAAACAAAGGACTTACAGGTCGTTGTATCCTGCCACCACGTCTCATCGCGGAGTACGTACAACTCGAAGATCGTCATTGAAACGTGAATGACGAGCTGCCACGACTGGTCACACCACTTCTTCATAGTCACGGCCTTCTTTAACGGGTCTCCAAGGTGCTGCAGAAATGTGCGCGAGAACCATCCGCCTCCGATGGCAAATGAGGTTTTTGTCAGCTTAACGGCCAACGCTACCACAAAGAACATGGCGACAAGAATGGAGAGCATCTGCTTGTCATCCCACAGCGTGTGCGTGATGACCCCCAGCTCGCATACGAGCAAGCTAACCAGCAGGGTGTCCAGGATTGGGTTGGGCTTTGGGACAGAACGTGCCATGTTCGCTCTTGCAACGCGGTTGAGATGTGCTCCCTTCGCCGCAGTTCTTGTTGTGTGGCATTTTATACCACAGATGCATGTGTCCAGCTACAGTTACATGCAAAACGGGTGCAGTAGTTCCTCTACCGTAACCGTCTGAAGAGGAAGCATACAAATCTAACTTATTTGCAGTTTTTTGCGAACATAATCAAGTCGGGTGCAGTAGTGCTCCAAATCAACGCATAGCAAGTCCAAGTGGTGGAATCCCGCTTGAAGCCTTCACGTTATTACATGTACCGGTAAAGAGCTGACTCAACTTCGACAACAATATGCACATGCAACACAGGATGACTTTAGCAGCACATGCGTCGGGGAGGAAGAGAATTGCTGGGTCTCCTCGATAAAAGAGATTGCGAGCAATAGAGTACACAGCCCAAGTATGGTGCCTGCCTGCCTACTAGTATCTACCGACCGACACAATTCTCGTAATCGGACAAATGCGTCGTCAACTGTACAGTACTCGTGTGGAGGGATCCTGAGCCAGCCGTGCTTAATCGATACGGATACAGTAGTGATACAGTACAAAAGGTAAAACACAAGAAATGGCTTCATATTGAAGACACTACTACGTAGTACAAGATTGAGATTCCAGAAACTGGAAATCCTTCTCTGCGAGGTTGTCCAATACGCTCAAGCACGCGCGGCGATTCACCTCTCTGAAGTGAGCGTCCAGCTCTACGCGCAGCTTCTCGGTCTTTGCGTTCGCCGCAAGACTTTTGCTTAGGGTGTCGAAGACGACCAGAATTAAGAACTGGTTAAGCACGCACAGTTTATACTGATGGTTCAGCTCATCCAGCGACAGGTGCGTCGTTTTCACTTCTGACGTCAACGTTTCGTGGTAGACAGTCAGACATTGATCTTCTTGCGCTCGGCGGTGGCTAACTTGCACACTGACGATGAAGAAGAAAGCGAGGTCTCGCAGCGGATTTCCTTTTCCGCACGTCGCCCAATCCAGGAGCCACGTGACTTCCCCCTCTGTGTCTTCCGCTGGTAGAAGCATGTTCGCAATGTGAAAGTCGCCGTGAATTAACGAAGATGGCCCGTTGTCCACCATTTCGTGAACAAGGTGGAGCTGCTCTGGCTTTTGGCTGAGACGCTGGCAGTACGCTATCAGCTTTGTCTTTTCGTTACCTTCCAACGGCACGTCATCTAGATAGTCTTTCCAACAGTTCGGAAATTGAACTCGCTTCTCTTCGCCTGTTAGTTGACTGCCGATCCCTGCAGGGGTTGCAAGACCATCGCAGTCGTGATTCCAAAAGCGGGCATGCATTTGAGCAAGCTTCGTTACCAGCGTCGGTATATATTGAGGTGGACTCCCATCGATGCAGGTGAAGGTCTTCACTGACTCCACGCACTCCAACACAATTAAGACATTGGATGTGAAGATTGCGGTCGGGATAGCAAATGGGAAGGCCACCGTGGCTGCGGAGTTCTTCATGGCAGCGTCACCTGACTTCGTCGTGAATTCGTTGTAGAACTTCGACTCCACCGAGAACATGGACTCAAACGGGAATTCTGGCCGCAGAAATTTTCCCACGAACCGTTTCTTCGTAGTTTTACGGTCGCACGTGAGCTCCACTGTGATAATTACCACCTCCGCGATGACCCCAAGGTTCATGGGCCCCCATTGGAAGTCGACCACACGCTGTGAAGGGTACGAAAGGTGCAGAATCTCCTGCAGGAATTCAGTTGTCAATTGTTCTGGCCGCGCCGGAATCTCCGTCATGGTCGGCTGGTCAGCTAAAGAGACTCTCCTCAAGCAATCTGAGGAACGCAGGGTATTTCTCGAAGTGACTTTGCGTTGACTTCGAGAGGACATCTGATTGGTCGATTACATGTAGAACATCATCACAAGAAAGACATACGGGGAGATGGATGAAAACGTGACGGGCGATGTCGACGTAGAGCTCAGATAAGAACCGTTGGCGAAGCTTCGAAAGCCACAACAGTATTATCTAGATCATCACCGCAAGAGAGACATGCGTGGAGATGGATGAATAACGCTGTTTCCTTGTATATTGTCGGCCGGAAGGGCCAAACTACAACGCCACCCCCTGCACCTCGAAGGTCATCACCGATGTAGCAGGGATCGACGCACTGAAGGATGTCGCTGACAACTCCACCTTGGACGATTCGTATAGCGCTCCCGTTCCGCTCGTCTCCGTCGTCCACGCTGTGATTGGACCTGCTACTTTCGTGAAGCTCGATAGATCAAACGTGACGGTCGATGCTGAGTCGCCAGAGTTCGCTGTAACCAGTACAAGAACTTTTGACGACGCATCGAAAGCCAGAACAGTATTCGTGCTGTCATCGGTGGAGAGGATCGTCATTCCTGGACGGATGTGGCGAGAGTACTGAATCAGCACGTAGTATTTTGGGTTTGGCGTGCCGATCCAGTTGTCGCCTGGATTCGACTGGACAAGGCCCCAAGCACCACTGTCTAGCGCTTGCCAGTACACAAATGCCGATACTCCCATTCGGTTGATATCGAGCGCGATTGACTCGGCTAGACTCAATCCTGTCGCGTCACTCTCGCCGTACTCTGAGTCCCAGAACTTTTTCTTGGACTGGGTTACAAGGGTCTTCAGGGGTTCGCGATCATCTCCGCGATACGGGCTCTGGCCATCGTATCCGTGGGTATTAACCTTTCCGATTGCAGCCATGACATCCGAATCTGACGACATGGAGGTGAGAGTAGACAGCGCAAGTGATGGCGAGTTCTCGTCGGACGATGATACACCGACGTTCTGGAGCCCCAGAGCATCCAGCTGTGAGCGCAACTTTACCAGGACATCCTTTTGCGTCTCTATCTCGAAATGGCATCCTTCTTGTCCACCTGGATATTTCCACCACGTGCTCATAGGCTCATTGAAAGCCTCGACATACGTGAAATTGATCCCCCAACTCGTCCTCGCATGGCTCACAACAGTGGCGAGATACAGCGCGAACTGATCGTGGTTCCAATCGTCCAAGTTGTCATTTCCTCCGTCGTCCCCGCCTGCAGTCGCGTGGTTGTTCGTCATCCACCATGGTGGCGAGTTTGAAAATGCCTCCACGATGTCTACGTCACGCTTAGTAGCAAGACCGACCATCGTGCGCTGCTTCACGTCAGCGTCCCAGTTCCAACTCGTGCTGGCTGGGTCCTTGCTCATCCAGTCCAGCCAATATGTCTCCATAAACTTGAATGCCGGCATTTGGTCGGATGTTTCCATTGAGACCTCAGTTCCGCTGTCATCGACCACGTTGGTGGCAGACCCACCGATGTTGTATCGCGCAATTGTTAGTCCTAGAGCTGGAAGTTTGGATGTCGAACCGTTCAACGTGACAGCTTCTTTTGTCGTGAAGAGTAAATCGGCGATGTCCTCACGATCTCCGAATACGTTGGCCCACCAGCAGAGTGACGTGCCCCATCCATCCCAGGAACTAATCAAAGTCGTAGTAGCATCGGCCTTCACTGTATAGTCGGCATTGGCATACAAGGGCTGAGAAAGTAGGAGAGCCGAAGCTACTACCGCTTGGACGGAGAGCATCGTATAGCTGACAGCGCAAAAACGGAAGTGAGAACCAAAGTCATTCTGGCAAGATAATTCTGCACCGAATTTGACTAAGTAACCTGGCACTGTGTCCGTGAGCGGCTCACTGAGCCAGGCACGTTTTACACGTTCCCCGTGAACAGATGATAGCTCTGGAAGCAGATTTGAGTCTACATGTACCGGTAAGTCGCTGTCGAGGACATACTATATAATACATGTACTTCAGTACATGTACTTGCTTCAACCTCGATCTTTAATCAACACGAGATATCTTCTAAAGCCAGGTGATCACAGCGGGAATCGGCCGACGGAGCGTATTGGAGCGAAATGTCCGGAGTATCTGCACGGTTGGTATGATGGTATCCGGCATCACTGATGCCAAACGATTATTGGTTTATCGAGTCGGAGATCTTACACAACAACACCCTTAACCTCAAACGTCATTACCGACGCAGCGGGGATCGATGCACTGAACGACGTACCAGACAACTCAACTTTCGATGCCTTATAAAGCGCACCTGTGCCACTGGTTTCCGTCGTCCAAGCACTGACCGGACCAGCTGCAGACTTAAAACTTGCCAAGTCGTAAGTGACCTTGGAAGTCGCGTCACCCGAGTTAACCGTCGCAAGTACAAGCAACTTTGACGTGGTGTCGTAGGCCATGACAGTATTCAAGTCATCTGTGGACAGAATGGCCATGCCTGGGCGAATATGGCGCGAGTACTGGGCCAGCGCATAATATTTCGGATTGGGGGTGTCAATCGTCATATTGCCCGGAGCAGAGTTGATAAGGCCCCAGCCTCCCCCGTCGAACGGCTGCCAGTACACGAACGCTGACACTCCCATCTCGTTAATGTTGTTGGCTACAGCCTGAGCCAGACTGAGCCCCGTCGCGTCCTTTTCGCCGTACTCCGAGTCCCAAAATTTCTTCTTGACCTTCTTCACCAGCTCCTTCAAAGGAGCTCGGTCCGACGCACGGTTACCATATCCGTGAGTGTTAATTTTTCCAATCGTGGCCATCACTTTGGCGTCTGTGGACATGGAAGTGAGCGTGGATAGAGTCTGCGTATTGGAGTTCTCATCGGACGATGCGATGGCCACGTCTTGCAGATCAAAACTGTCCAATTTGGCTCGTAGCTTCACCAAGACGTCCTTCTGTGTGGCAACGTCAAAGTGGCAACCCTCCTGGCCTCCTGGGAATTGCCACCAGGAAGCCATCGGCTCATTGAACGGCTCGACATAAGTGAAGTTGATGCCCCAGCTCTCCTTTGCCTGCTTTACCACAGTAGCCATGTACAGCGCGAATTGACCATGGTTCCAAGTCTGCAGGTTATCCTTGGTACCGCTTTCTCCACCAGCGGTGGCGTGGTTGTTGTTCATCCACCATGGAGGCGAGTTCGAGAACGCCTCCGTGAGGTCCACGTCGCGCTGGATGGCCAACTCGAGCATTTTACGCTGCTTCGCATCCGCCTTCCAGTTCCAGCTCTTGCTGGTCGTATCATTGCTGGACCAATCCAGCCAGAACGACTCGATCGCCTTGAACGCAGGCATCTTCTCCGACTCCTTCATCGCGATCTCGGTACCGCTGTCGTCAATGACGTTCTTGCTGGACCCACCGACGTTGTAGCGTGCGATATTAAAGCCAAGCGCTGGAAGACCGGAGGATTTTCCTTTCAGTGTCACGGTGGCCTTCTGGGTGAAGAGAAGATCAGCAATGTCCTCACGGTCTCCGAACGCGTTCGCCCACCAGCAAAGCGATGTGCCCCAACCTTCCCACGTCTCGACTACTGTTGTGGCTGCATCGGTCTTGACAGTGTAGTCCTTCGCGTCGGCTTGAGAAGGAAGCACCAAGGCATAGACCAGAGCTGCAGTTCCGAGGGAACGAACAGAAAGCATCGGCTTGGAAAGTTTTGGACTGGCTGTCTGGTGTGCAGTGCAGAAACGAAAGTGGGAACTGCAAAGGAATGTCCGCAATGTGTTGAGCCAGGCTCGAAATTGTGTGCTGCAAACATTGCATTGTTCTGTTCGAACATATGAAGATTCGAGTGAAGATTGGGGATCATTTTGTGATGAGGTGGGGACACAATTTCGTCAGAATGAGTTGGCCCCAGTTGAGGCGATTGAACTCAGCAAGACGCCACCTCGCGGCCTGAACAGGTCAAGAGCATTGCAACGATATTCTCAGTACGACTTGGCCATCCAAGTATTGTAAAAGCCCGCCAATGTACTCACTTTATACAATACTTATCCGAAAGCCAGACGACAGTGACTTCAACGTGCTCGTGAGTGCGCCTCACGATGAGGATGATCCCTTTTCAAACCGAACTTGTTGACTTTTGTATCACGCAGCAGAGCGTTTTGAATTGTGTGGCACTCCTACGACGTACTGTGGCGAATGTTGCGGAAGAAACAGTAAATCAAATGTGGGCAACGATGTTAAAAGTTTTAGTTTTTTAACTTAAAACACGGGTGGACATTAAAAAAACGAGTGCAACGAACACGTAGTTATCAGACAACGACCGATACTGTTCATTTCATCGATGATCAGGCAGCCGACCACAGGACGGTCGAGTTACCTCCAGCACTAGCTAGGAGATGACGCTTTGGGTTCCATTGCAAGTCCAGCACAGGTCCATTGTGACCCGGGGGGACGGTGTGCACGTACTGCCCAGTAGAGCTCTTGTAGAAGAAGACTCGACCATCCTCCGCCCCAGTGGCAACATAGGCGCCATCCGATGAGTAGCAGCAACCAAGCTGGGGATCACTACGCTGACTCTGAGTTAGGCCATGCTCCTTGAAGAGGTGTAGTAGTTTGCCCTCAAATGCGTCAAGGTGAAGGAATACTCCTCGATTCGTCGTGACAAGCAACTGGTTTCCATCAGGGCTGAACTTGAGGTCAAGCGCGTGCAACTTCTTGGCGTTCAGGTTTGGAGCCTGCATTTGTGCAAGGAAGGGTTCCAATGCCGCTATGACTGACGTGTCGTAAAGCGAGAACTTGGCGAATGGTCCTTCCTGATAGTTCCTCGCATCGTACATGCGAATCAAATGGTCGTCCGTGTACACGCCAAACACCACACCCTCCTGGTCATACGCTGCACAGATATGCGAAACGGGTAAATGATCCGTTCGAATGATAGCCTATATAAGACGCAGAGGTCAGTGCAAATGATAGCTACATTTCAGACGCAATTCGCGACTTACCGAAGTGTCCGAATTGCGGATATCCCACAGCCGAATCGTGCCGTCCATCCCAGCGGAGATGAACTGGTCTGCAGTGGGGTGCATCATTAACGACGTGACTCTAATTCATTGAGTTTAGTATCATGAATTATCAGGTACAGCATTAATGAAACGTACCTGTCAGTGTGACCAGTGTAGTAGCGAAGAAACTTGTTGTCGAAGAACGAATGATACCGGATACGGTCTGAAGAAAATGCACATGTCGTGAATATACACAGTCTTCACTTCGTAGACAGCGTCATAATGTGTAAAACGTACGGTCATTAGCAGTGTTGGCCGACGAGAAGATCACGCAGTCCGCATGGTGGGTGAACCGCACAATACCCACGCCATATCGCTTTGTCAAGATCGTCTTTGCGACCCTATATAACATCCAAGAGTCATTGTTCAGCGTATATATCTCATGCAGAGACTCATATTCAACGTACGTGCCACTTAAGCAGTTAATCATGGACATGACGCCGTCATTGCGACTTGTAACGCAGCGTTCACCGTCGCGGTGGAAGTCCAGCGCTGTCACAAATACGTTCGGATCTTCATCCTCCTGCCCAAACAGACCGTCAACCACCAGTCTCGCCACAACCAAAACATAACATTAAACCGACCTGCGGGGCGAAGTTGCGCGCGACGCTGTAGGAGCGGAGCGCGGCGTCATTCAGCTCCACACCGTCCACCATCCTTCCCCGATCTGAAACTCTAGGTTTATCTACAAACATTTTAATAAGACCTATCTTATAGCATAAACCTACTGAAAACACTAGTCATACAACCATACGTCTACGACTGCCCCCTCAATCCGAGATCGTCCACGTCACCTGGAATCATGTCGGGCGGGCACCTGTCCAAGGAGTTCTTCGAGCTGGTCAAGTCGATCGGCGAGAGCAAGTCGAAGCAGGAGGAGGACCGCATCATCATCCATGAAGTGGCACAGCTTAAGCGCAAACTGAGCGAGGTCACGGCCACGTCCAGCACGTCCAGCAGCCTCGTGAACAAGCGCAAGCGAGAGTTCCTCATCCGCCTCATGTACGTGGAGATGCTGGGCCACGACGCGTCCTTCGGCTACATCAAAGCTGTGGAGATGACAGCCAGTACGAATCTCATGCAGAAGCGAGTGGGATATCTCACGTGCAGCCTGTGTCTGTCCCCCACGCACGAGTTCCGCTTTATGATCATTAACCAGCTGCAAAGAGACCTACAAAGCTCCAATCACCTCGAGGTTTGCTCTGCCTTGATGGCAGTCTGCAAGCTTGTGACTGTGGAGATGGTGCCGGCTGTGCAGCCCATGATCCTTGATCTACTGCGGCATGACGCCGAGCTGGTACGCAAGAAGGCGGTGATGGCTATTCACCGCTTCCACCAGCTTAACCCTGACTCTGTCACAGAGGTTGGAGACGCTCTACGTCGTACGTTGTGTGACCGCGACCCTAGCGTCATGGGCACCACGCTCTGCATCCTGCACGACCTGGCCGAAGCTACCCCGACAGACTACAAGGACCTCGTTCCCAGTTTTGTCAGTATTCTGAAGCAGATCACAGAGCACCGACTGCCACGAGAGTTTGACTACCACCGCATCCCTGCGCCCTGGATCCAGATCCGTTTGCTAAAGATCCTGGCACTATTGGGGCAGGCAGATCAGCAGACCAGTGAGGGGATGTACGAGGTGCTGCACGATGTCATGCGTCGTGCTGACACCGGTATCAATGTGGGCTATGCTATCATCTATGAGTGCGTGCAGACAGTGACGACGATCTACCCGAACAGCACGCTGCTGGACGCTGCAGCCGCGAGTATTTCCCGGTTCATCTCGAGCGACAACCATAACCTCAAGTATCTAGGTGTTACGGGACTTGCTGCTATTGTCAAGGATCACCCGCGCTACGCCGCAGCTCACCAAATGGCCGTCATTGACTGCCTAGAAGACCCGGATGAGACGCTCAAGCGCAAGACGCTGGATTTGCTGTACCGTATGACGAACCCCGTGAACGTTGAGTTCATTTCCGACAAACTCACTCAATTCCTTCGTGAAGCTTCGGATGTCTTCCTCCGTACTGAGTTGGTGTCACGTATCACGCAGTGTGCTGAGCGTTACGCCCCCAGCAATGCCTGGTACATTCAGACCATGACGAATGTCTTTGAACTAGGTGGTGACCTTGTCCGTCCGGAGGTGGCACACAACCTGCTGCGTCTGATTGCTGAAGGCAGTGGTGAAGACGAAGACCAAGATATGGAGTTGCGTCGTGACGCTGTGGACACATACCTGGAATTGCTTGAACGCCCTGTGCTACCGGACATTCTCGTCTGCACTATGGCTTGGGTTCTTGGCGAGTACGGCTACCTGTCGGAAGCAATGGAGCTGGAGGAGATCTGCGAGCGCCTTGTGGAGCTTGTTGACCGCCCGTTCGACCAGGAAGACACGACGCGTGGCTACGTGCTTTCGGCCGTCACAAAGATTACGGCTCAGATGGGACACACAATTGATGTGGCGGATGCCATGATGGACAAGTACAAGACTAGCCGTAGCACGGACCTACAGCAGCGCTGCTTTGAGTACCTCGCGCTTACTAAGAACTTTTCCCTTATGAACGAGGTGTTCCCGGAGGATGCCAGTTGTGAGGACATAGATGTTGACCTGAATCTCTCCTTCCTCACCGGTTTCGTCGAGAAAGCTGCAGCTCAGGGAGCCCCACTTTACGACCCGCCCGAGGACTCTGACGACGACGATGAGGGCTATGGCCACCGGCGCAATGGTGGTGATTCGAACCGTCTGAACTTTGAAGCCTACAAGAAACCTGAGATCCCGTACCCGACCAAGCTCCCTCCTGCAGAGCAGCAAGGGGCTTTTGGAGCCAACAAGTGGGGTGGCAACAATGGTCAGGGTGGATTGGGAAGCTCTGGCGGCCCTGACCCCACCGGGGGATTTGGAGCTGGGAAGCGTGGAGTGGTCAAGAACGTCTGGGGCCCTACGGGTCTCAACACACCGGACCAAAACACTGCACCTGGAGCACCAGTCCCCGGTGCACCTGGAGGCTATCCGTCCGACCAATACAACCAAGGCAACATGGGCGGACAGGGTGCCTACGGAGGACAAAGTGGCTATGGTGCCCAACAAGCTCCCTATGGCGGTCAGGGAGCTTACGGTGCTCAACCCCCGCAGCAACCGCCTCAGCAAGAGTACGGTGCCCCGAATAACTACGATAATGGCGAGCCCTCAAGCGAGGATGAAGCGAACGGAAACGTGGACGAGCGACAGATTCTGGCTTCCGCTATCTTCGGTGGCATCCCTGGCGCCCCGGCGCCGATGCCCGGAGTTCGCCGTGTTGGATCCAGCACCCGCGCGACTCTGAACTCCAACCGCCGTTCAGGCCGCTCATCCTCGCGGCGTACATCAAACCGCAACGAACAGCAGCAACAACAACCTCCCCAAGCTCAGCCACCCGTGGAACAAGCACCACCCCCGCAGCAGCAGCAGCCGAAGGTTGAAATGGACTTGCTCGACATCTCGTTTGATGCCCCGGCACCTCCACAGGACGGAGGTATGTTTCAGCAGCCACCTCCGCAGCCGCAATCGCTTATGAATGCAGACCCGTTTGGAATGGGCTCGCCGCTTGCCCCTGTGTCTGCACCTGAAGTGAACTCTCCGCCCCCCGCAGCGTCTTTGGACCCCTTTGACATGTCGGGTCTCGGTTCGAGTATGAACGGTACGTGCACATTTCACGATGTTTTACTTGGAATTGTTTGTACTCACATGTTTGATGTTGATTGCATATATAGCTGCTGTTGAGCTGGGCAGAAGTCCTGGTAATGGCTTGAACATGCTGGGCGGCAGTAGCAGCAACACGGGCGTTTTCCAGTACAACGGACGTCAGCTGGAGCCGTGGCAGATCACGACACAGGACTTCGGTGGACGCTGGGGTGCGTGCCCATGCGAGAAGAAGACCAAGGTGAACCCAAGCGGTATCCGCACGCTCGAGGACTTCATGGGCCGCATGCACCTATTCAACGTGCACACCGTCGAAGCTATTCCGACCAGTACGTATTTTTCCCCTGTTGACATATTTGTTTTGCAGAGATCTAACACTATGTCTGTGTTCATTTCTCCAGCTAACGAAGCGATTGCAGCTTGTCGCCTGGTGAACTCGGAACACGTAGGATTGATCCATGTGAAGGTCCGAAGTGGCGGCTTCGTGGATCTGACGGTCCGGACTGCCGACATGGACTTCACGGACCAACTTCTCGAGGCCACTGCCCAGCGACTCAAGTAGGGGGTTGACAATTGGGCAACAAAAATGCAATTGTTTCATGTGATAGTACTCTACTTCGCGTTTGGTTATCCAGCGACCTCTTCAACGTGTGGACCTGTCGACTCGAAATGGTACCAGCCACCATGTGCCAGGGATGGAGAATCCACCAGACGCGCGGACATTACGCTAGTCCCGGACGGCCGACAGAATGGTGGCCTAATCAACTTGAGTCCATGTGATGGCGATCATCCGGCAGAGCATGTGGGCCCTTCGACAGCAAAGTACACCACAAGCAAAGACGATAGAGGGCAGGCTCCATTTTCGCTTTTGCAAAGGAAGTCTCCCATTGACACGCATACACCGGAGCCAAAGATCACACCTTTGGTCCGAACTCTTTCGGGGCAGTATCGGTAGCCAGTTCAACAGTGGGACTAAAAGGTTGAAAAGCATTTGGATTGGTCCGCTCTATCGGTGCAATGCTACCGACGTCTTTCCCCATTGCCGGAGTGGTTCGCGCAACCTTAAATCCAAAGAGGGGGTGAAGAGCCTAAAATGCATAAAACAAATTTCAAGTCTTGCGTGTATGCCCTGTGTTACGAGGGAGCGGCTATCACATATTCTACATGAATGGACTATGAGAGATTGTTCCAGGGTAGTGTCATTGGCCCAGGGGCTTTAGATGCTAAGGAGACCCAAGGTCTTTGGCCCTATGACCCTCAATTCTAGTGATTTGAAGGCTGTGACATCCATCCTCACATGAGGTTTAGGGTAATACCATATGTTTTGCTTGGTTGCTTTAAGCAATTTAAGGTTGCCGAATGGTTGCTAATTGTTGCTATAACTGATAATGTTGCTCTATTTTGTGTTGTCATGTCGAAAATAAGGTTGCGGTAACGCCATCCCCCCATTGCAGGCGCCAATCAACAAAAGCCGGGGCAGCGCTCATCAGAGCCAAGGGTGGTGCTGAAGGAAGAATCGAAGCCGCCAGCAGAATTCCAGAGCTCCTGCTGCTGTGACCACCGCGCCAACGTTCAGGCCCATTTGGAAGCTCTGAACGTTCAACTTGTTCGCATTGCGAAGACTCTCGAGACGGCCATGCAGTCTACCACAGACACCATGAAGCCCCGCGCACGAGCCGTGAGCTCCGACAACGCCAAGCCCACGATCGTGCTCAACCTGCCGGGGGTCCGCCTCGCCGTGCTGACCAGCGCTTGTGACTCACTGCTGCAGTTCGACGTCACCCTCAGCTCAGTCGTGTCACTGCTACTCGCCGCGTACGTCGCCTGCGTGCTGGCCTGGAACATCCTTGCGTTCGTTCTTGGTCTGCTGGCACATGCTGCTGCGTTCGCTTTCGTCACGTTCCACACGTTTATGGGGCTGTCCATGCTGTCTACGAACACAACGACTACCGTCCAGCACTACAGCATCCCCGAGCTGAAAAAGAAGACACCAGCCAATTTTGCAGCGCCGACGCTCCCGTTGCTTTACGTTGGTGATGCGGTTATCCCGTCTAAGTCCACCCATGCAGACGGAACGACTGCTTCCAAGAGAAAGGAGCTGCAGGCCCCGGCTGCTCGACGTCGTGTGCTGGCGCATCTCAACAGGAACCGCCTTTTGGTCAACGTGGTGCCGGGCGACATGCGTCGCCGTGTGGATATGAATTTGAGCGAGGCGAATATTCGTGTCGGCAAAGCATTCTTACAGAACGTGCCTGGCAAACGCAAACCGCGTGACATTTACGTCGTACGCATTGACTGCGGTGCTCAGTCAGCTACTCAAGAGAAGCACATGAACCCAGTGATCATGTGGGATGTCACGGCTTCATTTGAAGAGTTTAAGCGCCTGGAGCACGATCTTAAGAAGGAAATCAAGGCGAAGAAGCAGTCGCGCGTTAAGGTGCCACACCTGTCGAGCGGTGCAGTGCTTTTCGTGCAACCTGAGCTCACGAACGACGTGCTAAATGCACGTCGAATGCGACTGCAGACGTTCATTGATACGGTGCGCTCCGACCCGGTGCTTTCTACCATGGGGTGCTTGCGCAAGTTCTGCCAAGCGTACTAAACGAACTACCCTGTGGCGTGAACACTCCGACCGAAGGAGAACATGCAACGGGAGAGGAGGACGGGTGATGCTGATAATGGAGAATGAATCTATCGACGGTTGGAACCCAAGAGAGAAGCGGAGAGAAGCTTCGATGTATGTACGAGTGAGTATTCGAGATGGACGCCGTTCGGTCATTGCTGGGCCACCGCAGGGGAAGGTGGCATTTTGCACTGCATCCCAACGACCGAAGGCAGCGTCACCTTCTGAAATTATAAACACATGCACAGCCACTTGAAAGACCAGAGTTACCGACACCGAGGGAGACCAACTGTAAATAATATAATGTTGCTGATGTTGTAACGCTGGAACTTCCAAAGGAATGAGCTTCCGTCTTCAGTTCTTCCTTGTCTCTCTGGCAAAGTTCGAACTAGAGTCCAACGCACGCACCAATGCAAATCTCCTCGTATCTTGAAGTTTGTATGATGCCTGTTCCTGCACACTGTCGAGACCTCTGTTGGCAATTTCTCCAATTGGCCGAAATACCTATTGTCGCATTCCGGCTTGAGGACTTCATGCACGAGGTACATGGGCCACTGACCACTACAACGCAGTTCCATTTCATACGCGGCCCTCCAGTGGCCAGGATGAGGGCGAGCAAGACGCGACGTCGGACCTTTTTGTCGCTAGTCGCAGCTTTGTTATTGTGCACAGGCAAGTCAGTTGCTGCAATGGAATCAGATCCAGAGCAGCAGCAACGGAGGGCAATAGAAGACACAGGGAAACGAGAAAGCGTGGCTTTGCGGGGCCTGATGCCCATTCTGGACGGCACATACTCCAGCATGACGGACGACTATAATTATTATTGTACGAACAGCAATCTTGGACTTCAAAGCAGCTTTATTTGACTGAGGGAAGACTACTGACGCGTAAGCTGTTGGATAGATGGTAGCCAATACGGTGGCGATAACGACGACAGCTCAAACGGAAGCAGCAGCTCGAAAACTGTGATTATCGGCGTCAGCATTGGCGTCGGACTGGTGCTGATCACTGTCTTTTTGACGTGGAAAGCGTGTGTGGAGTGCTGCACGAGTTCCAATCGACGCTCACGCCACCGAGCCTTCATTGAACGATCGTACGTTGTTTTGAAAGTGATGAGGTATCACGATACAATTGACAGTTGGATATTTCGCAGAAATGCTGGCTGGAAGTGCGAGATCTGCCTTCACACTAATGAGTTTTCTCAGGCTGGTTGTATATTGTGCGGCACAACGGCTGAAGGTTGAGAAATCATTTCGACACTGTGGCTGAAGGTCCTTGCTGATATGCTTTATGTGTTGCAGAGCTTAAGGTAATACGCAGTCGACGAGAAGAAACGAGTGGGTCGGTAGTAATTGCGGAAGATAGTACGCAATCAACTTCCAACTATCTACTCATGTCTTCACCTCGTGCGGCTTGGATTCGAAGCTTGAACACTTTCAACGGTGGTGATTTGACTGATCGCCAGTTGGTTGCTCGCGAACGCCATCAGTGGAAGCGCTGTATTGGAGGGCAGAGTGTGCGATGGGTAAGTGACGTGATCTCGTACTTATTTGTATATTTCGTTCTACTCACTCCAAAACCAATCTGTCGCCAGGTGAACATTCCATTTGACGCTCTTCAGGAGAATGACGCACTGTGCAGCACTATTGTAAAAGAGCGCGACTTCCAGGAATTGCAAAAGCGACATCCTCCTCTTGTACCGGGATCATCTCGGATGTCTATGTCCTCTGTCATTTTCTCTGACAGCACTGGGCAACAACTCTCGTGGCTTACGGCTGGGACTGCGTTCGTTCGAGACGACTCAAACTCTGCAAGTCGAACGGCTCGCTGGCGCTTGGCAGAGGAGTTTTCCGTGCCATCTCGTGCTTATTCCAAAACCAGCGTGGTAGGTTGGTTGCCCTGTTTGTAATAGGTTCTGCCCTGTACTCCACTCCTTCACTGACTGTGTTGTATTTCCTTGTCCAATGTACAGCGGGTATCCACGTTGGCATTCTCCGAAAAAGCTCAGTGGTTCTACCAGTACTCACTCAAGCTTTGCTCATCGATTGTGGATGGTTATCATACGATACGTACGATAGTTTTCGTCTTGTGCTCAGTTTTCTGAAAATGACTGAGATTGTTGGTGATATTCAACCTGCAGGCATTCATCGTGACAAGGTGTTGAAGCAGTCTATGGCTCTCTTTATGTCAGCACCAAATGGGACCCTCCATCGTCGCCTTCGAGTGGACTTTGTGGATGAGGTTGGCGTTGACGGTGGTGGGATTTTGCGCGAGTGGTTGCATTTGGTTTGCAGTCAGCTATTTGCCGAAGCACCAGGGATTTTTACACGAACAAACTCATCAGCACACCAAGGATACTGGATCAATCGAACTGCCACAGGAAAAAGTCCCAAACAGTTGGAGGTAAGTTTTGTTGTGCCACATCTCAACAATTCATACCTGACCTTGTAATAGATGTACGTTTTCTTTGGTAAAATACTAGGAAAAGCGTTGCTCGAAGGTCTTCTCCTGAATGTGCGGCTTTCGATCCCATTGCTAAAGCACATTCTTGGTGTGCCGCTAAAGCTATCCGATCTGTACCTCCTCGACGAAACGGTGTATTCCAGTATGATGTGGATACTTGAAAACGACAATTCGAATTCTCTGGGGTTGAACTTTACGGTTGAAGGAGTAGAGCTCATTCCAAGTGGTGCAGACGTCGCCCTGCACGACGGAAACAAGCAGCTTTATGTCGCGAAAGTGGCGCAGTACTACCTGTTTGATAGTGTTCGAGTAGAAATTTCGAGCATCATGGAAGGTCTCCGCAGTGTCATCAGCGATACAGTTCTGCACGTTTTCGACTTCAAAGAGTTCGACCTACTGCTCTCCGGACTTCCTCAAATTGATGTCAACGACTGGAGACAACACACCGACGTCCGGTTTTACGAGCACAGCACCCATGAATTCGAACTAGTTGGGTGGTTTTGGGAGATCCTGGAGTCCTTCTCGCAAGATCAACGCGGTCGACTACTGCAGTATGTTACAGGCTCCAGTGGCGTCCCCGTCGAAGGTTTTAAGGTATTACTCTGGATGTTCATCGATTTCATAGCACCAGGGCAATAACGTTTTGTTTTTCCAGGGTCTAACTGGAATGGATGGCGAAATCCAGCTTTTCACAATTCAGCTTGGAAAAGATGTTTCAACCGTGTACACGGTACTACCACATGCAAGCACATGCTTGAACAGGTGAACACATCTTTCGATTGACTATTGTTTTGGGTGCAGTTACTGATTGAGATTGGTTTTGTAGACTGGATTTACCATTGTATCCTTCAAAAGTTGAGCTCAAGCGAATTTTGACTATGGTAGGCACCTCCTTCCAGTTCTTGGGGTCTAGAAGGGCTAAGCTAACAAATACTCCCGTTGATTGTGTGTTGTTTTGCTTTAGGTAATAGAGATGGACGTCACTGGGTTTAGCAGTCGATAAATTTGCAAATTATTCAGAAATGCCGATTTCACTATTGGTTTCGTCTATCATTTCAGTTGTCTCAACCTCTCCGGCAGTCTCATCTTCGGGTAAAAACTCCTTAAGCACCCCCAGTGACGCCTCATTTTCTTTCCGCGAGGCAATTAGCAGCGGTGTTGTGCCGCTCGAGTCCGGTTTGCGTGGATTGGCGCCATAGTGCAGCAATATCCGAATAGTTGCCAAGCGACTTGCAGTAGAAACTTCCTCTCGTCGCATCTGTACAGCCCAATGTAGCGGAGTAAAACCAAGCCGATCGCTCACGTCGGCATCTGCGCCATGTTCAAGAAGAACCTGAGCGGCTCTATCAATCGCTTGTTGAGCACAAACGTGTAATGCAGTCGTGCCATCCCCAGAACTCGAATCTGGATCCATCCCTCGAGCAAGAAGTAGTTTCACTCCTAAAATGTCATTGTTTCTAGCAGCTTCGCGTAGTTCATCTCCATCTGAAAGTAGTAAACTATAAGTACGCAGCAAAATAGGTGAAATTATACAAACTCGAGCGTACCGTGTTGAGGCTCACGAAAGAAACGTGCCAATGCAAAACTTGTGCAGACACCTGCAGCCACAACAATCTCGACTGGCAGCCTTACATACGAAAGCACATTTATAACTGGTCTTTCGGTTGCTGGTGAGCCCCCAGTAGGTATCTTCCAGGCCATATCCGCTCGGTCTTGGAACATCACGCCTTCAGCGAATTTGGGCGGGTAGAATTCTTCCTCCAGCTCCGGGGTTCGTTGAAAAAAGCGTCTGGCGATAGCTTTAGTCGCACTCTCCATTGTCGGATCCCTGAATACCAGCACTGCCTCAACGAGCGCGATAATGAATGCGTAGAGAGGGATTCCGACCAACCGACTCCATTTACCGTGGTGTAGAGTAAGCGGCAGTGGCAACACGTGCTTCCAGAGCTGCGTCGATGTTGGGGAGACCCAGAATCGAGTATGACGGTAGTCCTGATACAAAGCTGCAGTTGCAGCGACAACCAAAGAAACGTGGAACAGAGGTAGGAAGAACGCGTGTGGGAAGTTCTTAGGATACCGCAGGATAGCGTCTTGCAGCGCGCCAACCACGTATTGCAGCACCAAGACACGCGCAAAACTGTAGAATATACTTAGTAGCAGCACTACAGCCCCCACTTTGAGCGGGTGCTGCGCTACCAGTATCAGCAGCTGCTTCATGGCCGTCGCCGGACTAAGTTGTTGCTATACGCCGCTTGAAGTGAAGAACGGCTTGTCTATTTTTATACATGTATCATATTTTTTAATCTTATTGTCTCGTTAAAATGATAATCGTTTTTATACAGTTTACAGAACTAATGTGCCACACACGATATTGGCTAGGGGGCAAAGCATGGCGGAGGTGAAGACGGTGAAGGAGACCAACGGCGCCAAGAGCAGCAGCAACGGACGCAGCCGCAACGCGGAGCATGACGAAGCCCGGAAAAGACGCGCCCCACCTGGCGCCAATGCTACGCCCGAGGAGCGCGCTCGCTATGAATTAGAGCGCAAGAAGGTGGCCAAGTACAAAGAGGATAAACTCAAGGCCCGTCGCGATCATACGCGTATGATCCTAGAGAGCCACGCACAAGCCAAACGTCGTGCGCTTCTGGGGAAACAATCGGAGTTTCTGGCCAACCTCGAGTTCCGCAATTCACTGCCGGACATTCCGTTCGATACCAAGTTCGTCAAATACCCACATGAACCAGAACGGTGCGGCTATAAGCAATTACATGGCAGTGCTAGTTAGTTAGAAGCTGACATTTTCTGTATACAGACTGATCAAGTACAAGCCTAACTCACTGGAGATGGACTACACGTACGAGATCCATGAAGAGCCCAATCTTGGACTGACTATTGATCTCATTGACCCAGCCAAGTATCAAGGTACCGTTCGATATGCAAGATCTGGCGATGGAGAAGTGCTGATAAAGATATGGTGCTCGGTTTGTGGTTTCTTGCAGCTCCTGAGGTACCGGAACCGCTGGAGGTTGGTGATGAGCAGGTGTTGATGATGAAGGAAGATCATGCTGGCACGAAGGGCCGGACTAAAGTCCGCCCGACAGTCTCTTGGCTGCGGCGTACGGAGTATATGGGCAACGATCTGTACGACTCGGTACACAAGTTCAAGAGCGAAGCAGAAGTTCAGAACGCACTGCGCGAAAGCACGGAGAACGCTTTGGCCGAGGTCGTGTCAGTCACATTGGAGGACCGTGCAGAAGCTTCCTTCCGCGACATTAACGACTCCAAGTTGCTGGTGCACCCGCACAACAAAAAGAAAAAAATTGCCAAGGTTTGGGATGTTTTCCCCGACCAGATCCTGTCTGCCAACAAGTACGCCATTCTGGTACGTTGCTGTTTTAGCGGCTGTCAACTATAGTACGCTAAAGTGGTTTGTGTTCAATCTGTAGTCGTATGATATGCTTCCTTCCGAAGATCTTAAAAGCAAGGGAATTACCAGTCGCGAGGAACGTGCTCTGTTGTGCGGTGTGAACAAGAAGATCCAAGCCGGAAATGAACTTATTCAGGGATCTATTTTGTTACCGAACGGTGCAGAAGATGAGGTATGGACCGGTTGTATTGCTCGGTAAATCTGCAGCACATACTAATGATCGTTTTTTTTTTCTAGGAAAACACTGATCGCGAGAAGTTTTCCTACCTTCGAGAATACGCCATGTCTGTGGAATCGCTTGAGCCTGTACGTTGACACTTGGCAATACTTAGCGGAACAATTGGTGTGCTCACTTTTCCTCTCCCAACAGCGCGATACCCAGTCTCAGCACGTTGTATTCATCCTGGATCCCGAGTCCAACCAGTTCACGTACAGTGATGTATTGAACCGCATCCAGCTTAAGAAAACGAAGGTATGCGAGTCTGAGCTGAGAATCGTGTTGTTCGGATTTAATAACTCCTCTGTCGTATACAGATGAGTGAAGAAGAAAAGCGTCGCCAAGGTGCTGTTGTTCACCGCCGAGAATACTCCGAAGGCGAGAATGAGCGTCGCACCCAGATTCTTTTCGAATGTGGCGGAGTCTATGACGAGCAGCTTGATGATGATGAGAGTGTACGTGAGTTTAAGCGCCGACGAAAAGAAGACAAGTACACGCCGCCTCCGTCCGACGATGAGGAAGCCAAGGTTGGCACGCCTCCCCCCGAGAGTTCTCCGGAAAAGGTCAGTAGCCCCACTCCCGAAAAGAATGGTGGCTGCGATAGCCCAGTCCCTCCCAACGACGGCAGTGCTAGCCCAGTCATCAGCGACAGCGACAGTGACTAGCTTGGCTGAGGACAGATAGGAAGTGTAGCACCTCTTTGCCTTAATGCAGTTGTATCAGCTGATAAACATTTTTTTTCAAACGTTTATTGATAACTGAAGCAAATAAGGTATTGCTTATTCATCAGCTTGCACCAACGTTACGCCTACGGTAAACTTACTGACCTTTGCGCTGGTTTTTACAAACTGCCACCGCACCAATGATGCCTGAATCGTATCCCGCACTCGCCTTCTCAATGCGAACCTGAAAAAGATGCAAAAGGAGACATAAATGAATAATTGAAAATACCACACAAAGAAGCAGGCGTACAGGATTGGGAAACTTGGTCCACGTGTGTTTTGCGTAGGCACGACGAATTTGCTCGATATAGGTCTCGCCAGCTTCAGCGATTCCTCCCGAAAGGACAATAATCTTCATATGAAAGCATACACAACCATTTCCTGTCAAAATACTGTACATACATATTCGGAAGCAGCAATAACTTACCTCAGGATCAAGCATCCGGCAAAATGTTACGCATGCAAAGCCCAAGTAGTCGGCAGCCTGTCAATTAAAGGCCAAACGTTTCATTAGTTAAGCAAAATAAATAATCTAGGAGTTGGTTTCTTACCTCTTCGATCAGATGCTTGCACAACTCGTCGCCTTCCGCGGCATGCTTAAAAACGAATTCAGCATTGATATCGGCCTCGGAGTACTCCGCTAAACTCGAGTCCCTGCCTGGACAGTTAAGCAATGGTCAGTAACAGGTCCTTGGCGCAGAGGAGTCCAAGATGAACAACTAACCTGCACGTAGGTGCTCCTGGGCTTGCGACATCAGTGCACCAGCTGAACAGTACGCCTCAAGACAGCCTCTCTGAGAGCAACCGCACGGTCTTCCATTACGCTCCACAATCTGCACACAGTCGATGACAATTTTAAGACTTGACTAGCAGTGCAACACGCAAATTTCATACCATGTGACCCCCTTCAATAGCATTGCTTCCACCTCGAATAAGCTCGCCATTCGCAACGACACCAAAACCCACACCCGTACCAAGAGCTACAAACACAGGATATTTCATCCGTCAAAATACGTGCTAAAGCAACTAATTATAAGATAAAACACGTACTGAGCATGATGAAGTCTTTAATGCCACCCTTTGCGGTGCCAACCCACTGTTCCGCTAGGATAGCAGCATCAGCGTCGTTGCACACCGTTACCTGACATCAATCAGCACTCAATATCAGCCCAATTTCAAGTCAAGTACAACACCTCACCAACACTAACTCACCGGCCTGCCAAGCGTTTCTGAGAACAATTGCTGGAGAGGAACATCCGCCCAGGACGGGAAATTAGCTGCAGCACGGATGACGCCACCAACCTCCAGAACGCCGGGGCAGCCTACGCCAACGGCCTCCAAGTCCCCCAATCCCAATCGCATCTGAACGACAATATATATGACTAAAGAGAACGCAGATGTATCTACAGCAAGTAGTACGCACCGTTTTGAGCACCTTGTGCAGCACACACACAGCCAGATCCACGACGTCCTGTGGCTCGTGCTTTTCCGGGTGATAGTTCTCCTGCTCGCGCGCCACCACGACGCCTTCAGACGTCACAACGCCCACTTTCACGCCCGTCCCACCGACATCCACACCCGCAAACACCATTGCCGCCGTCATACTCTCGCCGCTTGGCTTATGAAACTGAACTTGAGCACATGGTGAAAAACGAGCTGTGATTGGTTGATCTCAGTCTTCAACCACTATTCAAGATGGATACTTTTTTCCAGACCAGTGGTGTGGTGCACACATCATGTTGCTCAACACTTTCAATTGGTAGAAATTTGCACCAGCGGAATATGCAGGTGGTTGAGTGTCACAATTGGAAAAGCACAGCGATGGCTTTCCTGGCGGATGATGAGATGGCGGCCTTCGAGGCTGCGATGTCCTTTGTGGACGAGTTTGGAGACGGAAGCGGAGCTGGACCCGCGTCTTTGCACCCGCTGGAGGTACTGAACAAGCAGGAGATGGAGTGGGCGCTGAGTGTCCCGTCCAAGAAGAGTTCACCAAGTTCCTATTCTTCCATGGCTTCTCCGCCTCAAAACGGGGCGTTCATGTCGTCACCTGCGTCTAATAGCGAGAACCACCACACCACAACGGATGAGGATGGTTCGCCACGCCGCACTGAGCGCGAGAAGCCTAAACGCGCGCGAGCACCAAGACGCCATACAGCCAAGAAGCTCCTGCGCAAGAGTTGGGTCATAGGTGACTCGAACCGCGCCAGGAACGAACGCCGTATTGAGGTGGCGTATCTGCGAGAGAAGGTGGCGCAGCTGGAGGCAGAACTGGAGGCGTTGCAGCAGCACAGGGGATCTACAAAGCTACTCATGCAAGATGGGCACGAGGATTCAACTGCGGGACAGGAACACGCAATGGTATCCTCGTCGATGACGGAGCAGTCAGTGTGGAAGCCTGTGGCCCAGCAGCAGCGTAAACGCAGGGAAAAGGCTGAGATTGAGAACGCACGCCTGAAGTTGGTTCTGGAGAGTCAACTCAAGGCCGCTAAAAGCATGCAGATGCTGCTGCTCAAGCGAGCTAAGAACCAGGTACAGGAAATCTGTGGCTTGCTTATAGCTGCGTTTTATGTTGTGGACTAATGTGATATAATGTTGAACGATACAGCTTACTGAATGCGCTCGAACTGTGAATCCCGATACGACCGATTTTGCAGCTGGTCGCATGGTGAACTACCATTCGGATCTCGGCGATTTTGAAGATATGTTGGTCATTCTTGAAGGCGCATATCGAGAGATGGATTCGGTGTTCTGTACAAACGGCCTTAATTCCATGGAAGTCACTTACAAGGATACCCAAGTGCGCGAGGGGGATGATGGTATTTATCTGGACGTGTTCTCCAACAAAGTCCTACCTTTCGATGTCGATACAACTGCGAAAGCCGTGTGGGACCATTTTAAGGGTGCTGATAAACACAGAGGCAAGGTGTATGAGAAAACTGCGAAGATTTTGGACGAGTCCGACACAATCGTCGAGAACTTTGCGAAGGAGATGTACGTCGGTTCGACGCACGCCATGTTCCGTGTAAAGCAAGTCCTTCGTCGCTATGTCGAGGAGGACCGTGTGGTGGTGGTTTTCATCTCGATTAAAACTCCTTTAGAAGTGGTGGATGAACCTTTTGCGGGGCTCACGCATCGTCATCAGTGCTATGCCGTCGCCAAGAAGTCGTCGGTGCCTCCGTCCCAATCCGTTGGCCCGCGGTGCCTACTCCAAATGTGCTCACTGGTGTCACTTGAACACGGACAAGAGCAGCCGGAAAAGGACTCCCCCGTCATGGGGGCCATGACGAAGTTTATGATGGGCGCTGCTGCCAATAGTATCACGGCCAGCCAGGAGCTCATCGAGAACTCACTCATGGACCAAGCTGTGAACCATCCAGTCGGGTAAGTTAAGACTACTGATCTGCGTAATTCTGTCTCGTACGACAAGTTATGAGGTGCATGTACCAGTGAGACTTGAAAGCCTTCAACGTGTTATGCTATCATGAAGAAAAATATACACTTTCGTAAATATTTTGTGTTATACTACAAATCACAAAGTAACTTTAAGAGGATGTGGGTCGACAATGATGCACCCTCTTCGCAACGTCGGGCTGCGCGGTTCCAGCGGATGCAATGGGCGGATGCGCTGCTCGTGTGCTTTGTAACTCTCTTCCTGTGCAGCTCGTACCTCTTCTGCTTCCTGTATCGACGCTGCTGTCTCCGAAAGCGACGCGTCAATGAGATGGCGCGTGTTCCTAACGCAACGATCATGGTCAGCGACATGGAGGAACCGCTGCTGCGGGATACAATGTATAACGACCAGCTCCCAACAATTGAGGCTGTCCCTCTTGCGATCGAGTACCAACCGTCAGCGCCTCCAATGAACTGGGGTAGCGAGCATGGAGGTTCGCATTGAGATCCAAAGTTCTTCAGCAGTTATTTGAAGTAAGTTATATAAGTGATGCTTCAGTCCTACGTATCACTGCGGGCACCAGCATGAGCGTTCACTGGGTCGGTAGCAGAGGTCTTGTCGTCCTCTTTTGTCTCCTCTTCTTCCGAGCCTAGGATTTTCTTCAACTCAGCTGGATTCTTCTCAATCTCTTGTTGCTGCAAAGGTGGCAATGCGGCAATGTTCGCCTTGATCTCTTTCTCGTGCATCGAGAATAGCTAGTGATCGTCGGGTGAGTGTGCGATTCGATACATGTAATGACGAGTTTGAACTTACCTCGTGCAACAGTTGATAGAGCAAGTCTACTTCCAAACCCATGGCAATTGTGATGCCCTTCGCATGCTTTGATGGATCGAGGTCAATTGACACCACCTGAATACCAAACGAAGTCGTTTGGACAACGTTCACCACTTCGTCGAACGGAACCACAGTTGTGTGTGCGAACACGGGCACCATTGTCCGATAAATTAGATTTCTGTGAGAAGTAAACGATTAGCGCAACTAAACACAAGCTTCAGTAAGGTCTAAGATGGAGTCAGGGAAACTTACCCATACGTCACATGGAGCGTGACAGGAATCCCGTTTATCATGCAAGAGGCCTCATACAGAAGTACATTGGATCTGTAAACACCCACACACATTAGCACCCAGCCCTGTTATTCTATCACAAACCAGTTCCTCACCTGCTATCAGCGGGTGATTCGAAGAGGCTAGACACTTGAGCGTCATTCCTGCCACGTTTACATCACCAGACGTGAGCATATTAATATAGGAGCGCAATACCTTCCAGAAGAAACCGAACTTACGCGTCCATGATTGCTCGAATTGCCCGTGTTCGTAAGCCTTGTACAGCTTCCACTCGAGCAGTTACTTGCTGCTGCTTCTCTTCAATTTTTGCTCGCAATCTCACCTCACAATCCTCCTTGCAGACCCGCCAAAGATTTTGTACTAGCTCGGAAATCACTTCTCCATAAATTTTGTCGGAACCACCTGATACTACCGACTCGGTTGTTGACGAAGCTTTTGGCTCTTCAGCTTCTTGTGGGGAAGCCGCCTTTTCTTCTTTCAGGGCTGCCTGATCCTCGTGTAGTGAAAGAGCCTCCACACTTTCTACCGCTTGGTTCGTACCATCTTCCTCATCTCTTGGAGCACCGGTAAGTTTAATCTTGTACTTCTTCAGAGTGGGCTCTAACAGTCCAATAAGCAACGCGCATGCAAATTCCTGGTCATACGCATACGTTTCCAACGGGATACACAGGTCTCTCATATTCGCCTTCATTTCGCTGATGAATAATTGGCAAAAGAGAATTAGCATCAGTATCACAAATCAGGATATTTTGCTAAGAAATCTGCACCTGCTGAAGGCCCTCTTCAAGTCAGCGACATATCCTTCATCCAGCTCTGCGTTCTCAACTGTATCAATATAAGGTTGGTTTAAATAAAAATAATCTGTCTGCGAATTATTTCGAAAGGAAACCAAAACATACCTGAATCCATGGAGTTTTCGGGCGTGGACATGTACAAATGGCTCAATGAAAGACACTGACTGAGCAACGTCGACTGTAATGCTCCAAGAAGCTGATCCAAAGCATACTTATGCGGTTGATTGTGGTCTTGCGCCGCCCACAATGCGTTTCTCCCCGTTGACACCATGCCACCCAGTAGTTTGTTCTCATCCGATACCAACGTACAGATATCTACCACCCGCAACTTGGATGGAGATACTCCAATGTGCACGTAAACGTTAAGGAATGTGGCGGAATTAGCCATGCCGTGAGCCACCGTCTCTTGTGTCGCTTTCTTGCGAAACAGAACCGAGTTCGAGTGCTCCTCAGTGATCAAAAGGCCTTTGCCAATGCAGACAGTGGCAATGAGCTCTTTAATGACTTCCCACGATCGATCAGGTCGAATTTGCACCTCCAGGATCGTCCATTGGCTCGGATCCTTGTCCACAGGCATTTGTGTCATCCAAACTGGCACTGCGCGCTTGTCTTCGGACGTTATAGCTGCGCGTATTTGCTCTGAGTCGAGGAAGTTAAAGTCTGGATGGGCCTTCACTGCGCTCTTGTCCTCCTGCTCCATCGGGTCTGCGTCCCGCGTCGTCTTGCTCATGCCGAACTCGTCCTCCTCGTTCATCATCGCTGCGAAGAATGTCACAATCTTCGTTGAGCCTATTTTTAGTCCGACTCAAATTTACAATTGAGACCATTTTCAAAGTGATGGCGAAAATTGAAGAGCACGGAACTGAAGAGCGTTGGAAGGCGCAACGCCTTGCTCAGAAGCTTGACGGAGAGGTGAGATACGAATAAAATCGTAGTTAGATGCATGGGTGTTTTACTGAGACTTTCATGCAGATTCAGCAGGTGAAGGTCGCATTGAGCGAGCTTGACACTGTGAAGCCTAACAAGGTGCGTTGGTTGCCTATTGAGTAAAGCTTCTCTATCATAATACATGTACCGGTATGCCTCTCGGACATGCTAGACCACGTACACCAAGAAGGCCAACGTGTATTTTCTTGAGAAACGCGACGGTATTGTCAAGTCTAAGAAGAGTAAGGCGTTGGCTGTGGACTTGAGCTGTATGTTGATAGCAAGCCTGACCAATTTATCGTGCTGTTCTAGACGAACTAAAGGAGAAGGAGAAGCAGCGACACAATGTCGGGCTTAATCTTCGTAGCTCTACACAGTAGATTAATTGGCTCCCTGAGTTCTGAATTCAGCTTGCTAGTGCATCTTTTTGGGACGGTCGACGCACTGCAGTAGTCGGGTTGATGTCACAACGATCAATACGTACGGAATCGGCAGCAAACTCGTGCATTTGTTTATGTTTCTAGGCTAACAAACGTCACGGTACAACGTTTAGTGTCGTCATCTCGTTAGCAGGGTGTCGCTGGTGGAGGAAGCACGGTGACGCAGCGTCCGATGAACCGGTGAACTCGCGAGAGACTTGTGCACGGCTGAGAGGAACTTGGCATCGACATAGGCGGTCACAAGTTTGTGCACTTCTTGGGCTAGTAGTTCTCGTTCTTTCCGAAGCACGGCGACTTTGTCTGCATGTGCTGTGATGTTGAAGAGGAAATACACGTTCTCGGCAATAGAGCGACTCTCTTCCAGCACGCGGATGTGCGAGTAAAGCAGTAGCGGGAGACCAACTGCTAGCACATACGCATACGAAGATCCCAGGAAGTACCAGGTTGCCAAGATCAACACGAGCCAATGCACTGGAACCAAGACGCCGGCTGCGAAGATCTTAAACATTGATTTGGACTCCACGAATCCGGCGAGACTGTTCATCTTTGTTCCTGCATTACCACAAGTTGGTCAGTACGCACATATCAATCATCCAGCTCAAAGGGCTACCAATCGATAAGATGCTGACTTACCGATAAAATAGTAGGGGAAATTCAGCAATAGTCCCGGTGTCGCTAGTGGTAGCAACACCAACAAGTACAGAATTCGCTCCAAGAAGAGTTTCAGCAGAGACTGCTCCTTCGGAACTGGCAGATTCACCTCCTGGTCCTTTAAGCGCAACTTCTCCAACTGCTCCTTGTAACGCATAACCTTTTCGCGACACACTGCGATCCGCTGCTTCTGCTCGTCGTCTTGAGGCTCTTTCTCCAGCATATTAATAATGTGCTGCGTCAAGCGGACCTCTTTATTCGCGTCGATGGATCCGGGTGTGTTCAAATAGAGGCGCCTCATCATCCGTGCGATGTGAATGGTGCTGAAATCCGACGCGTTCAGGGTCACATCGTGCATGCGCTCCTCCAGCTCGTGGGTTAGACGCTTCACCTCGCTGTGTTCATCTTGTTGGAAAGCTTCGCTTTGCACCATGTCGGGTGTAATCATCATTGGCGGGCCGAACTCGAGCGTCATCTGGCTGCGAAAGTGGTCCTTGTTGAAGTAATTGAGACCCAAAGGAATAATAGGAATGGGCTGGTCATAATGCTTGGCGAAGCCTGTCGCCACTCGAACAACTCCCGTGCGCAGTGACAGCATTTTCGGTGCTGTGTAAGACGTTCCTTCGGGGAAAAGCACCATGACGTTGCCTCCAGCCAGCACTTTCCAGGTATGTTCAAACATGGCGCGGTTGGCAGCCTCTAGTTCCTCAGGGGTTTTGTCGGAGTCCACATCTGCTAGAGTGGCTTCTTTGCGTCGTGGACGATAGACTGGTACAGCACCGAACTGTTTGAGAACAAAAGCGGCGATTGGGTTGCTGAACAGCGACCCCTTGGCCCAAATGTACGGATTCCGACCGTGGCTAACAGCCTCCGTCATGACGAGGATGGCGTCCACAAGCATGTTGGGGTGGTTCGGGCATAGGATCACAGGTCCTTCGCGCGGGAAGTTGTTAAGACCGAAGACTACGATCTTGCGGAAGTACGTGTGCAGCAACAGTCGCAGGAAGCGCGACACAATCGTGTAGCCCTGCGTCACGAGGACAGCGAGCGCCAATGCGACCCACAGCAGCGTTGACAGCATGGTGTGGACTTCTCCAATAGGGTTCGGTTGCTACAGCACGAAAGCTGCCCGGAGGCTCGGAGGCTGCGATGAGAAATGATACTTTGGCTTCGGATGACGGTTGCCAGTAAACGCAGCCGCAGCAGACGTAGCACCTGTGGTGCAGCATACTGATCCACTGTGGTATAGAATACTTCAACCCCTTCAAATTCGGTAGCGAGTTAGAACGAATTTTGTGTGTAGAACACAACTATTGAGCAACGTTGAAGCAAAATGACAGCATCAGGCATCAACGCAGACATGCGGGGAATGTTATCCGTTAACTACGGCAACTGGTTTCATCAAGAGTCGAGCAGTGTGGAATCTTGGTCTCCGCTGCATGTACAGACAAGTTAACTCGACAGTCGAGTGGACATGTGGTTAAGTCTAGCACTACAGCAGGTTTGGGACTCATTAGATGGCGCCGGTGCCACCAAGGAATATGTGAGCCGCTGGCTGTGCTTCACCGGCGCATGTGAAGCTCGACAAGCAATTTGAACTGAAGTACATGTAATAAGTTTCGAAATCGGAACTTCCGATGCAGCAACCACTTCGATTTCGGAAATGTGGACAGTCGCACCTCAACGCCACGACCCGAAATTTGTTGCTGTCCGTCAGAGACTGAACGTTCCGCTCGGCTCAGCGATGAGGGCGGACCAAGTTGCCGCCGATGAACACCCGTTGCGATAATCGCAGCTAATGAAGGAGTTACGACTGCAAAACCTCATGAAACGGCCGTGAACGGGTCTTCAAACGAAAAGCTACCCGTGCTGAGACCTTGGACTTTGCTACATGAACAAACGAAATACTCGCTCGTTCTTTGGAGGCTTCGCTCGCGTGACCCAGACCATTCTCTATGCTGCAACATCGTGGGACCTGCTTTCGTGCGCGGACTTGCCTGGCTCCACCGAGCCCGATCCCAACGCTCAGCTTTCGAGCATACGACTCAAGTCACTCAAGTGAAAATCAAGATGCAAGTGCCATCAGCTTGCTACCGCTTTGTGGCCGGCGACACATCTTGTTCCTTTTGAATCGATTGCAAAGCAGCCTGCACTGCACAGCTTGCGTGTGTGTTGGGATTGGCTTTTTGAGCGGATTTCCTGGTGCAGGTTCAATGGTGCAGTTTCACCACAGTAACGTGAGCAATTCAGCAGCTCTCGCCTGTCTGAACTAATGCGGCAACTTCTGTCAGCAGGTCTTTAGAGCCCAAGCCCCCGGTGTCGAAACCACATACAAACCCCAGGTGGTTGCATCCTTTGACGGCCGACAGTGCCGGCGACGCTGGCGTAACTCTTGCGTGGACGGGCCAAGAATTGTCGCGGTTCGACACCATCCAGCCGGAGCGCGGCGCCACACTATCCAGCGTCTGCACGTGGCGACGCAGTCGGTATTTCCAGCCAACCGCACCACGTCGCTCCCCGGAGACCGACGTACACACAGCCTGCAGTCAAAGCTCTGCACGTTGTACCATACTCCACCCGTCCAAAGTCAGAGGAGGAAGCAAGGACTATCGCACCGGACCCCTTCAGACAGCGAGCCATTTAGCGTAGCATAGCGCAGATCGAACGCAGGACGGCAATGAATTTCCAGAGTGGTGTACAGGTGTTCATCCCAGCGGCGCTTAACCGACCCACGCACACGCTCTACAGCATCTGCATGCTGGTGCAGCCCACCAACCAGGAGTGGACGGTCAACCGCCGGTACTCGCAGTTCCTGCAGCTACGCAAGGACATTCAGCACAAACTCGCCACGCGCGGGGTATCGTGCGCCAACTGCGCCAGCTTCAACCGTGCGATCAGCAAGTTCCGCTTCCCGGGGAAATCGCTCTTACGGACTAACTCGGTGGTTCGTCACCGCGTTGAGGCGCTGCAGGATTTCCTTAAGCTGCTTGTGGGGAGGGTCTACAACGACCTCCCAAAGTGCGGCATTTGCGGTGAAGAGATCAAGGATATGATGCGGCCATTCCTCATCCGAGGAGCTCAGCCCATGAACGGCTCCATTATCTCCAAGATCAACAAGTCGCTATCTCTCGAGTCGTACGCAGTGGTGGATCAGCCGGTGATGCCTGTACCGGAGCCGATCCCGCCCATTTCGCCCTCGCTGATCGGCAAGGAATTGTTCAGCGCCAGCAAGTCGTCGAGCAAGCCCATTTTCACACACAGTCAGATTTCAGGCGGCAAGTCCATCTTTTCACAGAGCAAGGCAATGATGAGTATGAGGTCGGATGATGCGTCGACACAGCCGAATGAATCGGAGGACCCCATTATGGACTACTCAGACAGTGATGATGACGGCTACGGCAAGAAATACGACGATCAGCGCTGCTACGATGAGGGAATTCCTCTTGAAGATGCGATGAAGCAGGTGGTGGTGCCCAAGGGTGTTCGTCTTACGTGCGAAGAAGTGGTTGTCCGGCTCACGTCGATGTGGGCCTCTTACGATCTGGATGAGGCGCTTTCGTCATTACCGCCCGAACGGCTTTCACAACAAGTCCAATTCTCTGTTGATGACAAAGAATACGCGTTCTAAGTGTGACGTTGGATAGTGCAATTTTGCTTTTTTCCACCTCCAGGGGTAGCTGCTAGCCGGCCAACAGAGCCGCATCGCCCCATGGGCAGGGCGTTGTGCAAAACTAAGTATGAAGCAGTCAGTATAATATCACTACCGGTAGGTCATCATTGTCGCTTCTTCCAGTCTCCTGCTGGCCATTACTGGGCCTCTATAGTTTTTCAGGATCCGCGATGCCTGTGGCGACCACAGAGACGCGTAACTTGCCGTCGAGCGAGTCATCAAACGTTGAGCCGAAGATAATATTGGCGTGCGGGTCGTCCAGTTCCCGCGTCACGCGTTCTGCAGCTTCATCAACTTCAAAGAGTGTCAAGTCGGAGCCACCCGTGATATTAACGATCATGCCCTTGGCGTCCTGTACCGTAAGCAAAAAGCAACGTTAGTAGGTAAATATACACGAGGGATTCGATACACATCATACCTTAATCGAAATGTCTCCCAAAAGAGGATTCGCCAACGCATCCTCAGCAGCACGGAGAGCTCTACATAACAAGCAATCGTTAGCTGAACCAAATCCACTAAATTAACAAGCATAACAACCAAACCCACCGTTTGTCTCCATCAGCCTCTCCACTTCCCATCATGGCATTTCCCATGTTTTGCATCACCTGCAGTTTCAAGTCAAAGAGATTAATGAATAAAAAACATTGTCAGCAAGTAACTGACATAGCTGCGTACCGACTGAACATCTGCAAAGTCGAGGTTGATCAGGCCAGGCATCACCATAAGATCGGAGATGTTCTTGACACCGTCTAGAAGCACATTGTCCGCCATCCTGCGCATAACAAAATCGGTCATTTTGTATTGTTTGAGCTGCTTCTGTACCCCAAGTCAAGTCACGCACCTGAAAGCGTCCATCAGTGAAGTGCGCTCATTCGACATATTAAACAGATTCTGGTTGGGGATCACGAGCATCGTATCCACGCTATCCTTCAGCTCAGCGAGGCCCTGGGCCGCAAGCTTCGCACGGTTGTTACCCTCGAATCGGAACGGCTGTGGTAATTTAGATTGTTAGAACAGCGGCATTGAATGCATTCTGCTGCGTGCATGGATACCTTTGTGACCACCGCCACTGTGAGGATACCAGCGTCTAGCGCTGCCTGAGCAATCACGGGAGCAGCGCCGGTACCGGTTCCGCCACCCATGCCTGCTGTAACAAACATCTACATAGTGACAAGGTATTAATTTGTTAGTGTAAGCATCACGACAAGTGTCCTTCAACACTGCGACGCACCATATTTGCTCCTTGGACTCGTTCCAGAATTTCATCAATCGAAGCTTCCGCAGCTTCGCGGCTGTAATGAGCCAGAAAAATGACCACAGTCACAACAGTTCAAGACATTAGACCATCAAAGCCGCTGCCACAGCACAAGCGAACCACTCACCCCACTTCGGGGTTGGCACCACAACCCAGCCCCCCAGTCAGATCTGGAGCCATTTGAACGCGGTTTTCCGTCAGTGTCGTGCGCAAATGCTGGGCGTCCGTGTTGCAAACCAGGAACTCCACGCCCTGCAGACCGCGCGCGATCATGTTATTCACTGCCAAAAACTCTCATCAGCTAAAGCCAAACCTAGAGTTAGCTCACACAACCATGTACCTGCATTTCCTCCCGCTCCTCCAACACCAACCACCACAATTTTTGGTGCAAACCCGGACAAGTCTGTCACGGGAAGGTCCTGTGTTAGCCACAGCGGCTGTGCAGAGCTCATCACGGGTGGCACGAGCTTCTTCTCAGCTACTGGAGGTGGAACAGCGCTTACATCTGTCGGAGATTCAGGTGCTTCCCCCACTTTTGGCGCTTCACCTTCGTCCTTCTGCGCCTTCTTGAAACCCTGCAGTAGATGACGAGTAAACACTCTGCACATGAATGTATTTTAGACATGGAATGAGGACTTTTACCATGCGCAACGCGGCAGCAGCAGCATCAGTGGCTTCAGTAGAGAAGGCAAAATGCTGAGTAGTGCCTTGGGTGACCTGGCGCGCACGTAGCAGCGTCGACGCCACAGCCTTCATGCGGGAAATCGCCATCGGGAACTGGATCGCCACAAAATGATAAACAAGTTTTTAACTGTTATAAAAAATGGGTAATAACAGATATGAATGGTTCGTAATTTATTTCATGAATGAGCCTCTTGTTCGTAATTTATTTCATGAATGAGCCTCTTGTTGACGGAGTTCCTCCACGTTTGCCTTGATGTACATCAGTACTTCTGCCTCAGTCAGGTCCAGTTGAATACCATAAGTGTGTCCCACGAATGTGCTAAACTCGTCGACATCCGAGCACAGCAAGCGCCCGGTGTCGTTCCAGATGACCACGTCGCTGATCACTAAGTTCGACGAGGTAGGCAAGTTGAAGCTGTTTGTGTGCAGCAATAAGTCAGGAATCAATGATGGAATACTACAACGCAAGCTTACCCGTATATACGCATCAACTCGGCCGCATCGTTGGGCCAGCGTTCGGCCCTGGATGGGCTCTTCGTTATTTGGCAGTCCGGCAAGGTCGCAGCCAGAATATCTTTCGCATTGTCATAGCCACCGTAAGGGAAACATCTAAATAGCGTAATGGATAACCTCTCCCTACCGAGCAACCGGTCGCAGATCGCGTACTCTTCGCTGTTAACTCTCCCGGCCAGTGTGTAGTGCACCATTCCAACTCGAGCAGAGAAAACGAGACTGAACCAAACAGAAGGCAGGAATAGATTTTGTTGAGGTGCTGATGGCTGTAACTTGCCAGCCTAGGTATGGTTTTGTTGTTATTACGATTCCAACAAGCAGCAGACTGTATTATAGCAACGTGGATAATAGTATCGGCTGCATATATTTTCTCCTATCTTGTCTGTTTTCTTGTAGTGGGTCTCTTCATTTTCATGCTCAACAAGGATCGGACGATTGAGTTATCGTAATCGTTTACTCTACTCGAGGAGCACTGTGCATGTACGAACTTCACTTTACTTTTTGCTGGCTGAAGCCGCATCCAACTCCCAAGCTCTCTATCTCACCACACAAGACTACTCGCCATAGATGAACCTCAAGTACTGCGGATTCGTTCTTCTTAGCGTCGTCGCTGCCACTGTGTTGATGTCGGTTGATGCTGAAGAATATCCTGGATACTGCTTGCCCCAATACTGTGGTGACACGAGCTCCCCCAAGAGCCAGGCTGCCTTTCAGTGTTGCAACGGCCAACGCTACTTTGCCAGTTGCTGCCGGTAAGTGCGTCAAGGGAAGCAATTGGTAAGGAATGCAGCAGCTTCAACACGTGCGCTTTCATCTACGCCGCGTAGTGCAGTCCTGTGTCTGTTCGTCTGTCCGTCTGTCCGTCGTGTGTCCGTTCAACGGTTTAGCGCATAAACCTGTGTACTTGCCTTGGCTACACCACACGTTTACATGCAGTACCTCCTATCCTATAGCATCGAC
Source organism: Phytophthora capsici (assembly GCA_030324255.1). Lineage (NCBI taxonomy): Eukaryota > Oomycota > Peronosporomycetes > Peronosporales > Peronosporaceae > Phytophthora > Phytophthora capsici. The sequence goes on along the minus strand of CM059362.1, from coordinate 2,921,952 downwards.
CTATTGTTGTGACTGCCCTCAGGAATAGTAAAATTACAGATCTAGCCAAATCTAGCCCATAACGGTGATCGCTAAACGCGATTTGATTGGCTGAAAAAGATTTTAATTTTATTTATTCAAAATACATTTTTGCGCCCTTTTCGAAAGCGGCGGTGGCAACACGGACAAGGTACGCTGCGTGTATGCATGTTAGTTAGCTGTTTCGACCACCACGACTACGCACAGATAGTCCGAGGATCCTGGCAGGGTGTGTGAAAACGCCCGGCGTAGCTTGGAAACGTATTAGCCCGACGCAATGTGGAAAGGAGGGAAGAGGGGGAGGGAAAGAGCGTCGGGGCGTGCTGTGCTAAGGGGTTTCGACCCACCGCCCACTCTGCGCGAGAGCACAATAGCACCCGCCTATTGGCCACAATCCAAGCTGCGGCCAGCCAGTTGAGCCGTGCCATAACCAATCAGGGTCGGTTAAACCTGGGCGGGGCAAGGATATCGCACCAAGAACAGAGTACTACTCGGGCGCTCTAACCCTGACTTACCGACTGCACATTTTGCAACGAATACCGCACCAGACTGTAAAGTCTGTTGATTGTGGGAAAGTGATCGGTGTTAATTTCGATGGGAGCTGGCATCACCCGAGTAGTCGAAGACCCAAAACACACTACTACTGCTTCATACAGTGTACTTGGACGTTAAGTCTAACGCGTCACGTTACTCTGTTTCGTGTTCGCAGGTATGGTTCGTGTCAGACGAAAAAGAACCCGCGAGGAGATTGAAGCGGATATCAGCGAAAACGAACGGGTGAATGGTGCCCCCGAAGGACCAGAAGACCATGCAAGTAAGAAGCGCCGACTGAGTCGACTTTCGAGCCGAAAGTGCAAGCTCAACAAAGAATTGAGAGCCCTACTTGCACGCGAAACTGAACAAGGTACAGTTGAGGCAGACGGAGTTGTTTCCATGCAGCATACCAATCTGAGCGACGCGGAACGACAGCGTTTGCACCGTGAACGGGTGAATAACGTTTTGGTTGGCGATGATTCCATCGTGACTTCTGGAGTACCGACAGTACCTGTAGGCTTGGTGGCGGCTCCAACTATGAACACCTCCAGTGCTGCGGCAGTAAGGATGCGTGATGCAGAGAGAGCCCGAGCTCGACGAGCTAACATGAGCTATTCCCAACGCGAACGCACTCGGAAGAGGGATGCAGAACGGAAGAGGCTACGCAGGGCTCGGAGAAGAGCTGAAGAAGTGGAGGCTGATCGTGAACGGAACCGCATTGCGCAGCAAACTCGAAGAGCCCTTCTGGGCCATGTTGGACTTGAAATTGACAGTGATCGACAAGCAACACGGCGCTCCCAACTCTCCCAGGAAGAACAAGACAGTGAACGACAACGAAACACTGAAGCCCGCGCTCTTCGTCGCTCCCATCAGACTGAGAATGAACACAAGGAGGGGCGTGACACTGACCGAGAACGCCGTGCAATTGCAAGGGCACTACAAACAGAGGAGGAACGGGGAGTACAACGTGAAATAGATCGAGAACGCCGGTCAGATGAAAGAATGACACAAACCAATGAGGAGCGGGAAGTACAACGTGAAATCGATCGTGAACGTCGGGCGACCGCAAGGGAATTACAGACCGAAGAGGAGCGGGGAGTACAACGTGAAATCGATCGTGAACGTCGGACAAATGAAAGAATGGCACAGACCGATGAGGAGCGTGAGGCGCAACGTGAACGCGACCGAGAGCGCCACGAGGTTAGAAGGGCACTGCAAACGGAGGAAGAACGCGAAGAGGAGCGAGAGCGTGTTCGTGAACGCCGCCGAACTACCCGTCACCGCGACGCCCTTGCGAACCACGAAGACTTCCGCCCGTCAATGGTCACGGGTCCGGATATTGATGAAGAGACTAGGCGCCACAGGCTTCCTCCCACTACAGTGTGCGCCCACTGCAGCGCTTGGAAATGGCCTGGTGAAAGTAAGGTGGGCTGTTGTCTCGAGGGGAAAGTCAAACTACCACCTCTGGCTCCAGCGCCAGCAAAACTTCTTCAGCTTTATGGAGACCCTGAGTTTCGAAAGCACGTACGGGCGTACAACCAGGCATTTGCCTTTACGTCTATCGGTGCATCAAGTCCGTCCACAGGAAGATTTCAGCAAGTTAACCAGGACAACAGCGTGGCGGGAGAACGTGGCGTGTACACCTACCGGATCCAAGGCGCTATGGGCCACTACCTGGGTTCGTTGCTGCCATACATAGATCGCCAAACCGGCCGGAGGACGGAACCAAAGTTTGCGCAGATCTATATCGTTGATCCAGATATGCAGCGTCGCGCAGAGAGACGTAGGGGAATATTCGCTGATCTGGATCCCGTGGCTCTGTTAGACATTGAACAGATGATGGAAAGGCACAACCCGTTCGCTCAGCAGTTCCTCACGTTTGGTGAGAGGGTGCGCCAAAACGATATGCAGCAACCGATCGACTTGGTATTCCGCCTGAAAAACAACCCGTCGAGACCTGGAACGGAAAATCTGCCGACGGTTTCTGAAGTGGCTGCCACGATGATTGAAGACGGCAACCTCGCGCAGCCTCGAGACCTCTTGGTGTACACAAAGGACAGAAGCCTCATGCGTCTCTACGAGACGCGTGCTATCTACGACCCCCTTCAGTATCCGTTACTTCTTCCATATGGAGAACTGGGGTGGACATACACGGATACATACGAAGGCGATGTAGTGCGCAGAAATAAACGAGAGATGGCGTTGCGCGAGCACGTGGCGTATCGTTTATTCCAGAAGGACGACGACCAAGCAGCCCTGCATCAAGGAGGACGTCTCTTTCAGCAGTACTGTGTGGACCAGAGAGCCAAGTGCGAACAAGAAGAACTTCGCTGGATTGCAACTCACCAGAAGGAGATTCGTGCTTACCAATACAATGGTCTACGGGACGCGTACCTACATGAAGCTATGGAGGAAGCCAGGACCATCTTGGGCGATGGCGAAGGGCTCCTGGCGGAATATGATCGTGGCACTGGAGAACTGGCTCATCCAGATCGAGCCAGGAACAAACACTTCCTCAATCAGGTCGGTAAGAAGGTCATCCTGCCGTCTTCGCATTCTGGAAGCCCGCGCCAGATGTACCAATCCTACCAAGACTCCATGGCGATCGTTAGGGAATACGGCAAGCCTGACATCTTCGATACGATGACTTGCAATCCTACGTGGGAAGAGATCAAGGAGAAGATTACCGATCCAAACCAGAGTGCCCAAGACCGCCCAGACATCGTCGCGAGGGTATGGCAGCAGAAGCTGGCTGCTCACTTAAAAGACTTGGACGAGGGCGTACTTGGAAAAGTTGCCGCACGGATTTACGTTGTGGAGTTTCAGAAACGTGGTCTTCCGCATGCCCACATCTTAGTCATCTTGGCTGACGAGGACAAACCCCGCACGAGACAGATTATTGACAAAATGGTGTCGGCGGAAATACCGGATCCTGAGAATAACCCGGGCCTTTTTGAAACTGTCATGACGTCCATGATGCATGGGCCCTGCGGCGCAGCAAACCCGTCATGTGTATGTATGAAGGACGGCAAGTGTACAAAGGGTTACCCGAAACCGTTGGCGGAAACGACGCGGGTCAGTGATGACGGATTCCCGCAATACAGACGCCGACGTCGACCGGAAGGAGTGCTTATCTTCAAAGGGAAAGAGTACGATAACGCTACGGTGAATCAATGGGTGGTGCCGTACAACCCGTATTTTTCCCAGAAGTACAATTGCCACATCAACATTGAAATATGCACGGCGCTCTCGGTGGTGAAGTACCTGTACAAATACGTCTACAAGGGATCCGACAGGGCAGTGATTACAGTGGAGGCGGTGCCAGGCGAAGCTACTGTTAACAGACGAGAGCCCAACGAGATCATTCGATACTTAACCGCGCGGTACATCTCTCCGGTTGAGGCGTGCATGCGTCTCCTCGGCCACGTTGTTCAGGGAAAGACCCACGCGGTCTTTCTGTTAACGGTGCACCTCGAAGGCGAGCAGATGGTGATTTTTCGGGAGACTGACGACCCCGAACGCGTCATCGACCGTAATGAGCGCACTAAGCTTACTGCCTTCTTCGAGATATGCGCGAGTGAAGCCCCCGAGGACCAGGTAGCCAAGACAATTGTGTACCAGGATATCCCTAAGTACTTCCGCTGGGACAAACACAAGATATGGGTGCGCCGTAAGAAGTACCAAGCAGCGCTAGGACGCATGGTGCACGTGTCTCCAAGAGACGAGGAGAGATTCTACTTGCGCGTGTTGCTATGTCACCGCAAAGGGCCTACTTCCTTTGTGGACCTTCGAACTGTGGATGGCGTCGTCTGTGGGTCGTACAAGGACGCGGCAGTACGCTTGGGATATCTCGAGAACGACGAGGAGTGGGCAGCCTGTATGGAGGAAGCCGCGACATTCCAGATGGCTTATCAGTTGCGTCAGCTTTTTGCTACGCTTTTGGTGTACTCTCAGGTTGCACAGGTGCGTCAGCTATGGGATCAGTTCTACGAAGCACTGTCCGAGGACTTCAACCGCCGATTCCGCGCCATGGAAGGTCAGGCGAAGGACAACTTGGTGATGTTCAACACACTCAAGAGTCTGAACGAGTTGCTTCAAGTAAGCGGAAAAGCGGTATCTGAGTTTGATCTGCCGCAACTTGACCAGTTCCCAGATCTACTTCTTCGAGAAGCACTACAGGCCGATAATAGTCTCATTGAACGCGAGAGCGTGGCGTATGACTATCACATGCTCCAGGACATTGTGGAGCATGAAGATGAACTCAATGATTGCCAACAAGCTATTTTCGCGAAAGTCATGGCAGCCGTCGAGGGATCTTCGGTGGGCAACAAGTTGTTATTTGTGGACGGTCCTGGAGGTACTGGGAAATCGACCTTGCTCAAGCATATCCTCGCTAAAGTGCGTTTATCTGGGAAAATTGCCATTGCAGTAGCGTCCAGCGGAATTGCGGCGCTTCTGTTAATGGGAGGCCGGACGGCGCATTCTACCTTCCGGATCCCGCTGAAGTTGAACGCGGAGTCGACGTGTTCAATCAACAAGCGTTCCCCACTGAAGGAGCTTATCAAGATAGCGAGCTTGATCATCTGGGACGAAGCGCCAATGACCCATCGCCACGCATTCGAAGCTGTGGACCGTTCGTTACGTGATATCCTGGATAACGACGAACCTTTTGGAGGAAAAGTAATGGTGCTTTCGGGTGATTTCAGGCAGATTCTTCCGGTGGTAGTGCAGGGAACACCTGCGGACACCATCAATGCGTGTCTTAAGGCTTCGGAGCTGTGGAACAAGTTCGAACAAGTTCATCTTACGGAGAATATGCGAGTGAGATCTGCTGCCAACGAAACCACCGCAGAGGAACTTACAGCCTTCTCCGACTTTCTTCTTCAGGTGGGCGAAGGGAGACACGAAGTCAACCCGGAGTTAGGGGCAGACTTCATGAAGATTCCGAACGACATGTTGATTGAGAACGAGCCAGATGAGGAACCGGAAGAAGACGAAGAGATTCGGCCAGGCGCCACTCCCAGGGGCTTACGGCGTATCATTGAAGAGATGTATGCAGACATCAACAACCCAGAGGTCGCCACGGACGAGTACTTTGCCAGCCGCACGATTTTGACGACGACGAACATGATGGTTCATCGCATCAACGAGGCCGTCTCGCATAAGCTGGAAGGAGAGGCCCAAGAGTACCTGTCCAACGATTCTGTGGATAACGACGGTGACGCGGACTACTTCGAGCCAGAGCTCCTGCATTCAGTGAACATGAACGGTATCCCACCACACAAGTTAACTCTGAAGAAGGGTGCGCCGATCATGATGATGCGGAACTTGAACCCCAACCTAGGACTGTGCAACGGAACGCGCCTTCGTGTTGTTGAGCTGAAGCCACATCTGATTCACGCGACTATCATGACAGGTGAGCGCCATGGCCAGGATGTTTTCATCCCGCGGATTGTGTTCCTCAGTGACGGGGACACGCGGGAGTTCCCTTTCCGTCTACGCAGAAAGCAGTTTCCGGTGCAACCAGCGTTTGCCATGACGATCAACAAGGCCCAAGGCCAAACGGTGCAGAACTTGGGGTTGTATCTGTCAAGCCCTTGCTTTTCCCACGGACAGCTGTATGTGGCGCTGTCGAGAGTGACGGCGCGGTCGAGACTCAAGGTGATGATCGAGTATCCAGAGCACGTGGAAGACGACGGCGCGTATACGCAGAATATAGTCTACCGACAGATATTCGAGATGTAAGCAGGAGGAAGAAGGGAGACACTACATTTTTCATAACAAAAAATACATGTTCACTGTGCATATGAATTGGTCTTTGATAATGTACGTATTTACCCCCACCGAGCGAAGCGGAGGTGGGGGCCATGGAGTGGTGGAAGAGAAGCTGAAACAGCGACCACAGATTGGCACCATTCATGTAGTCAGGCTCCAACCCCTGCCGAGCGAAGCGAAGGCGGGATTTGCGTAGTAGTGGGGCGAGCTGGAACAGCGAGCTCCACGGGTTGGGACCAAACGTGCCCAAACCGCCCGCAAAGCGGGCGGCACTCGGCTAGTCAAAAAACAAGTACTAGACGAGCATGCTGTCCGTCCGTCCGTCACGCAAAACGGTGATCGCTGAACGCGATTTGATTGGCTAAAATTATTTTTGTCGTTTACTGGATGCTGATTGGATGTATCCCACCTATTATATAACATTTACCTATTGTTAAGAATACTAAAATTACAAAAATAAAACACAACGGTTAGGCTTCCTGTGATTGGCTAAAAACCGTCGCTGCCAAGCGAAGCGAAGGCGGCCCCAGTTAGCTGTCTTGCGGCCCCCACGCCCGCTACCGGTGCGCAGAGAAGGTATTTAAGCCCGTGGTATTGCATTCACCTCCTACTACAAAAAAATGCATCATCATGTAACAATACGAATACTATACTGAATTTTATTTTTTTTTAATATTTAAAACGACAAAACTATAAATTTAAATAATTATTTGGCTTGATTTAATTGGCTAGATAGTAAATAATTGCATTTCAATCTTTTCAATGAACCTACCAGGACCCTACGACTGCCCGACATGTGGGGCGCACATCGTGCCGCCACCGATGTCCCTTAACGGCGGACAACAACTTGGCACCTGTGCCTGTTGCAAGGTGGGCCTGCCGTGGACCAGCTTCGCAAAAGAAGGGGCCCGATCGGGCGCCAGGCGGTGCCTAAAGTGCGCCTGTGGGCCGGACTCTCGCGCCTTTTGGCATCGCGCGGTGCCACCTCCTCAACAACCGCCCTCGCCTCCGCTGACGAAGCTGCAGCGACGGGCTGAGAGTGCTGCCCATGTCGCCATGGCGATGGGCCTACCTCCGCAGCCAGCACTCCCCCCGCGCGAGGACCGTGAGAAGAAACGTCGTCGTCGTCGCCGCGGCTTGAACCCACGTTACCGTGCCAAGCGCGCCAAAAGATACGAAGAATAGGCTCAAAATACAGTTCTTTGATTGGTTGAAATAGTAATTTTGGTCACTATTGGTGTTTTGAAAATTTGAGTCACTTTTTCATGATTTGAATGACTCAAACGGAGTATTGTGATTTACATACATTATGTGGACAACATTGGTACAGTACTGAATGTGGACACGAGTGCCATGATGACATAGATATGTATGGTCAGTGGATTGGCCGGGGGTTGGAGCGCAGCATAGGAAGCTCTCCGTAGTAGTGACACAAGCTCCCAAGCGAGTAAGACGCACGGCAATTGGGAGCGGCGCGCGAACTGGAATAGCGATAAACACATCTACGAATATCTTTAGCATGAAACATGTATAGTAAGAGATGAATGTATGGCTAGATACACAATTGTGACGACTAAACGACGACGTATCTATGATGCTTTTGCTTGCGATTTCCCGCGAGTTTCTATCTGTGGACTCGGAGGGCGACCAATTGTACGTTGTACGTTCCAAACTTACCGTGAGAATAAAGTTAAGGCGTTGGTAGACTACCCGGTGTTGGAAGCTCCTGACGGGTGTACACAAAAACATGATGCACAACCTGCACGGGGATGTGGGAGTAAACCTTTATACTGAACATTGAAGGATGTACATGTGAGAAGGATAGTAGCAAGCCGTGCAAGTTTCAAAGACGACAAATTCAAAGCATGGTTAGTGTCGATTTTTAGTCTACAGCGTTCGGTGGTTTAAAATCTGTTTCAAAAGTTTAAACGCATCAATAGACGTAAAGAATCGATTTTACCCGCCGAAGGCGGGTGGCCCTCCCACTGTGACAAAACATAAAATCACCGCCGCGTAGCGGCGGCGCTTGGCTAGTTTTAAAGCAAATACACAAACTTTGAATGTACGTGGCTACATGTACTATCACAAGTTGCTCCATTTTCAAGTTTTCGCTCTACTGCTGCACCTGGTCATTGGCATTCGCGTTCTCTCGACGCCTCTTGGCTTCCGCCCCAACACGTTTGAACTTCTTGCTCTCCGTCTTGTTCTGTCCGCGATATTTTTGTTTATCCCATCGAGACATCTGCAAAGAATCCCGGCAACCAGAACCGCCTTCCCAATGACGAGAGGTCGTTCTTTTCGCTGCGACGTCGTTGCCGCAGGAACACACCTTAACCGAGCTCGATTGTTCCTTCGAGCACAGGCCGCATATCATTCTACTAGCGAATTTCCCTAGGTTGGCTTCAGGACAATCACTCGAATCATGGCAAACATCGCACGGGAAAGCCTTGCCACAACACTGGAACCGAAACCAACGTAGTGAGTGTTTGTAGTGATCGCACGCTCCATTACGAGGCAGCGGCTGCCCCAACACAAATGTCTCCGTGACCTGTTTGCCTCCTTTCTTGCGACTTTTTGCACCCTTTTCTGCTGTGGTGTCCGGCGAGGTGCTCCGCATTGCGCTTGATCCATCCACCTGGCCTGCCACGAAACGCTTTGCCATCACAGCAAGTTTAACGTGGCAAGAAAAGCACGCTTGTTCCGATCGCTGTCTCGGTCGTATCCTCTCCAGCAATGCTTCACATCCGCACTCCAAGCACGTAGCTAATACATCGGTAGGGAGCACGTCGACAATGGCACAATTCTCAGTGTCTACTACAGCTAGCACGTTGCTCTGCGAATGGGCGAACAGTGGTCTCATCAGCACGTGATGAAGCACACTGCAACGAGGGCACCACTTTTGAATTTCTGGCGAGTCCAAACGCAAGACAGCGTCGAAAGTGAGCGGACAGTTAGCGCACTGGACTTGGCAAACGAGTTGATGCGCAACAAGAGTACCAACTTCGTGCAGGAATAAATCTTCGAGGTAGATTGAAGTACCCTTCCCTCCGAGCTCAGTTTCAATGGCAACTCGCTTATCCGCAGGTATGATGTTAGTATTTTGAGCACGATCTTCGCTCTCGGTTAGCTCCGGCTCTGCTTCTTCCTCCTTCTCGTCTTTCTGCGATACGAGAACGGTAGTCAGATCCACGCCACGCCGTACCAGCTCACACAGCATCTTAAAGCGATCAATGCATTCATTTAGAGATCGACCATCGACCTCGTTGGCGATGCTCGTCCAGCGTTCTTGCTTGTCCATTGAAGCTGGATACTTCTTCAACGCCAGATCGAGTGCTCGCTGCTGCGCTTCCAACCACTCTTCGTTGTCTTCACGTTTCGTTTCGCTATTAGCACTATCAGAGGACACTAAGGAACTCATCACCCTCCCCACCGCTGTAACTGCATCCTTTCCTACAGCCGAGGGACCCAGCTGTACGACGACTGCGCGTGGTGAAGCATCAGTCTGTTGCTTTTGACCCTTGGTATTTGTTCCGGCATTCTTGAGCTCGTGTGAAAATTTGCACTTGTCTCCGTCGCGGCACTTGTTTTGCACGAAAAACTTGCATTTGCGAAGACGAGGTTTCTTCTTTTTCTTTGATTCTGTTGCTGGCTCAGGTTTTTCAGGCTCAAGCGGTTGTGCTGGGTCAGCTTCCCGGACAACATGAACATCAGTGACTCCAGCCTTTTCATCGCCGCTTTCTATCTTGTTTTTAGTTGTAACGTGTGAGAACTTGCATGTTTCTCCATCTCTGCAGTTGCCTCGCGAGAAGAAGCGACAAGGTCTCTGGCCACGTCTCCTCTTCGGTTTCTTCTCACTTGATACAGCCGCATCTTCAAGCTTAGACTCCTCAACAACAACCTCACCGTCTTCTCGTTGTACCTCCGGCCTGTCTTCTTCTAAAGGTTCAATCATCCTCCAGAAATTGTTGTCGACCCAGGTCAGCAATTTCCTCAGCGAGAAGCCTCCGCACAATTCCTGAGCTCGTGCATTTACTACCATATTCAGCGCTTTGATCTGCTCTTGAGACAGCCGGCTACTCCACTGTGCAAAGTCCACGTGAGCAGCTTCCATTGGGTATTTCCCAGGTAAAGTCAACTGCAGCTCCACTTGGCCTTTCAGTCGCGTGGGCAGTTCTGGATCCGACAGACTCAAGAACAAGCGCACGAGCTTGTTCTGCGTTGTGGCGTCTTCGCTGATCAGTTGCAGATGATAGCGACGTTCTAGTGTCATCCATTCCTTCTTGAAAGGGTCCGTCTCGCTCGCCAGGGCTTCCAGCCAACTTTTATCTGCCATCTTCGTCTCCAATTCCAGAATAGAATGAAATGTGAGCTTTGAAAAAGTGATTTTGTGATCCCAGAAGAAAAGTTCTGGGAATTTTCGGTTCGGCACTTTGAATTTTACCATGTGGAGCATCCGTCTACGAGGGCCTCGAGGCAAGCAAGTGGTGCTGAAAATCGACCCAGACGCCAGCTTCAAGACGTTCTCAGGTGCGTCGAGTTTGCGATACTCCTAGCGTTTGTGTTTGTGCTAATGGCTTTGTTTCCGCAGAACTTGCAGCCAAGGAATTGGCCCTGACCGCAAAAGACTCACCCATATGTATGTTATGTATCTTGTGTTGGAAATTAGTTTCTCTGGTGGAGATAATTCATTTGTTTTGATGCTCTGTAAGTTCGCAGAGGTTTCCCTCCTCGGCCGGTTGAAGTGGACGACTCGGTACTCGTTAAGTTCGTCTTCGAGGCCAATGACACGGTGGTGGTAGACACGAGTTCCGGTGCTGTGACCCCGGTACAAGCAACTCCTACGAAGAAAACTACACAAAGACCGAAACGAGCAGCCGCAAAGAAAACCCCAGCGAAAACACCAAATGTAGGAGTGCATACGCTGAATCCACCCACAAAAGCGAAGAGAACAGCGCCTCCGAAACGGAAAATCACCGGCAGTGGACACCAACTTGGTAGTTCAGTGGAGAACAAAGCGTCCGAAGCTGTAGAAGATGTAGGAGAACACGAAGGCGAACCCCAACGTAAATACCGTCGAAGTAAGGCCATTAACCTTACGTCTAAGGAAGATGTGGAGATCAGTCTGGTGAATGCTGTTAGTGGCCAATCCAACGATCGCACGGCCAAGTTCTTCCGAGCAGCGACAAAGAACGCAGTGGAGCACCAATATGAACTGACACTGGCAAATGCGAGGCTGAACGCCGCTTTGGCGCACAATTTTGAGATTAAAGAGCTTTCGAGTACACGACGCGCTGATGGCAGTGCTGCTAAGCTCCATGTGCGCTTCAAGGAGACGCCGCGCAAATGGAAGGAAGAGACGGTTGATTTACTGAAGGCAGACGAACTACAGGCGATTTTGAAATACGTTTTGATATCAGGTGGTGAGACTGGTCGTGAGATGCTCAAGCCGTTCAACATGGCTCAAGTCTCTGTTCGGGTGTTTTGGAGTATTGCGCGCTTGTATGATGGAGATGTCGCTGCTGGTCTGGCTGATCTTGTACCTGATGAAGACTGGTCGTTCATCGATACTCGTGCTCGGTAAGGGTGACGGCCTGCAGTTTGTACTTAAACACTGTGTATTCGGAAGGTTAACTATGACTGACTGACCATGTGCTGTTTCGCTACAGAGTGATGTCTGAGAAGGCTATGGAAGCAAAAGTAAGGATCAGACTGAGTCAATTTGTTGAGGTGCTTCTCAATTGAATTGGTGTTTGTATCGTGTTGATCTGTGCAGCAAAATGAAGAGCAATATAAACTGTGGAAACAGGGGAAACAGGGCAACACGCAGAGCGCCCGTTCGTCTTCTTCGAAGCCAGAAGGCAAGAAGGTAGCCAACCCAACAAAGCGTTCAGCAGCCAAGGAGACTAAACCCGAAGTCATTAGTGTGGATTCGAGTGGAGAAGAGGAGGTAAAAGTTGCAGAACCAAAATGTGCACGGCCAACACGGACCCCTGCTCTTTCTGCGAAGGAATCTACCCCCATCACCCTGCGTAGTGCAGCTGCACAAGCAGCGCTATCTCGACTCGACCGAAATGCACAGACAAGTGCCGTTGTATCCGCTTTTCTTCGAGAAGAAAAATCAGCTACGACATTGCCTGTTAAGAAAGAAGCTATCGTCGACGAGGACGAAACTGAGTCCGAGGAAGAGGTGGAGGAAGCCACTACAGTCTATTGTGATTCGTGCAAGAAAGCGCGCATCTTGTCGCCTGAAGAAGCAGAACACGCCGGGCTCGACCAGGATCCGTGGACCTGTGCCAGTTTGACAGGAACAGGACGCAGCGGTGGCTGTGACACTGTTGACGACGAAGTTGCTCAGATCACGGGTGTGTCCATTGCTGAATACCTGCAAAAGGCTGCCGTCACCACTCGACAAGAGCTGGCGGACGCTTCTGTGGGTTTTATCATGCATGCTCTAGTGAATCCATTGGATCGATCCGCTCAAATGCTGCAGGAGAAGCTTGAAAAGCTGATCGAAGAGGTTCGTTTTCTGTATTAAGCAGTTTTTTACTGGCGTCTGACGATATTGCTGGTGAACTAGGCACGACTCGATGAGATCAACGATATGATACTGGAAATCGTCGGTGAGGCTAAGGTAGTTGAGCGACTCGAAGTGCAGAAGCTTGGGACGCCTGCTGATTTAATCGCCACACCGAGCGACTTGATCCTCGAAGCTGTTGGTAGTATAGCTGATGCTTCTCTCGAGGTGGTCAACTCGTGGCAGATCCGTGCTAAAGCTCTTGTGGACGAACATCCCTGGATGGCAGAATGGCGCACGCTGTAAGGCTTGAATTTTCTTGTCAAGGATTTCTGATGCACAACGTTGCTGCTTGCTCTTGAAACCGAAATGAAATTTATTGTTCTTCCGCTTTCAGGCATTCTGTTCTACACACAGCAGGAGGCAGCATGCACTGCTTGGAAAATGAAGTATTGCTATGTCTGCCACTAGTTCGCTCCTGATGGTAACTTATCCAAGCCAGAGCTGCATCGCCTCTTTCTTTGCCGCTTCGCCGCCCGTCACCTTCGTTATTACGCTCATCGCGCCGTCGGTGACTGAAGCTTTGAATTGCTAACTTGGTGACTTCTTAGTCGATCTTAATGGAGCTGTAGATCTTGCGCGTAAACCAGAGGCACGCGAAGTAACCGATGGTACCCGTGAGGAAGAAGAAAGTGACCGAAATCAGGAACATGTAGCCGAAGTACAGGATACCAGAGACGAAAGCCGTGATGTTGAGCTTCGTGAAGAAGTACAGGAACGAGTACAGGAACAGATACACGGCAGCAGAGCCTGAGGTGAGGAACGAACGCCACCACCAGCGGTAGTCCTCTGCGCAGAGCTGGAAGTAACACATCACAACCGTCACTTCAGCACACGTGGCCACGAGGATCAGCAACACAATGAACAGGAAGCCGAACACGTAGTAAATCTGGTGCAACCACAGCGCCGACATGATGAAGAACAGCTCAATGAACACGGCACCAAACGGTAGAATACCGCCCACCAGGATGCTGAAAGGCGAGGACAGATACCACACTTGTTCTGGAATCTGACGCGCGATCTGGTTCGTGCGAACAGGCTGCTCAATGGCAGCAGCCTTGAAGCCAAAGTAGCTGCCGAGGAAAACAAGGGGAACCGAAATGCCGAACCACAGGACGAGCAGAGCGAACAGCGTTCCGAACGGGACAGCCTGCGACGAAGACTTGCCCCACAGCACCAGGTTCAACAGGAAGAACACAGCGAACAGCAGGCCAGGGTACAGCACGGCTGTGAGAATCGTGTTCTTCTTCCAGTCCTTGCCGTTGAACATCTTGTACGTACGTGACGAGTTGTAGCCGGCGAAACTACCCATGAACACGAAAAGTAGCAACAGCGTCGTCAGCAGCGAACCACGGTTAGCCGGGGACAGCAGGCCCAGCAGTGCAATAACCATTGTCGATGCGCTCATGCAGCACACTTGCACACCAGTACCGACAACCACCGAGAAAAGCATGGGCGAAAGCTGAGGCGGGCGGAACACGTCACCGTGCACAAGCTTCCAGCCGGACTCTTCCTGTGCCTCCTCTGTGGTTTGCACCTCGTTGTAGCGCGCGATATCACGGTGGAGCGTGCGAAGCATGATCATAGCAATCATTCCAGTGAGGAACAGCACGATCATGAGCGAGTTGATAATGGAGAACCAGTGGATCTGGTCATTCGCGCTCTTGCTGCTGATAATACGGTCCCAACGCTCCTCCCAGACGATATCGGACTTGACAAACTGCACGTCGTACGTATACAGCACTGTGGTCTCACCCTCCGGGTTCAGGTACTGGTAGTTGCCCTGCGATACTTCTTCAATGTTGACAAACTTGCCGCACGTGTCCGAATCCAGTTCCTGTCCAGCCATAGGCTCGTTCTCGTAGCTGTGTTTGATGGAAGTAGGTACCACTTCGAAACCAACGACGCGCCACTTAGGCACGTCCCCGTCTTCCTCGGCATACGGATCCGCATTGACTGAGATGATGATGCGTACGTGATTGTACAGAAGATATTTGCCGTCCTCGTCCACTTCGCCCACAGGGAAGCCACGCTTGAAAGATCCAGCCTGTTGAGAGTCCGTCGGGTCGCGGTACAGCACGGGCAGGTTGTCTACCACCCACTGCACGTAGTACTCGTCCTTGATCATGTCAATGAAGGACTGCGACTGCTCTGACGTGTACGTCATGGGCTTGCACAGCACCTGGCAGATAGCATCCTTCTCCATCTGCATGTTGTAAAGGGAATCCATGATCGCGTCACCTGCCATGATCTCACCCAGGTTCTCCTGCTGCTCATTGGTGGACGTGGGCTTGCAGAACGGCAGGTAGTAGTACTCGTACGGCACCAGCGTCTTGGTGGACGTGATCTTGTTCACGTTGAGGCGCACAGCGTCACCAGCAGCCCAGGACTCGGGGGCGACACCAGGCACGTAAAAGGCTGCGCTAGCCTCCTGCACCGCCATGAGCGCAGCCAGCGCCACGCTCTTCATCCACATCTTGTGCTTAAAGGGGAGAGAAGGAGGGAGGGGGACGAAAGGGTTATCTATTGATACGGCCGCCCGACGTCTGGCTTCTTCTTGGGCGAATGAGGGAGTGTGACTTTGGCTTGCCACGAAGCTGGCACGAGATTCAATACCCGTATAAACCGATGGATGAAAAGGAGTCTACCTGTGGGAATAAATATTGATAGTGGGAGAGCCGACATTTCAACCAATCGAAGCTTGTTAAGACGACGATTGGACAGAAATGAGACGAATCAGCTGCCGACACCTTTTCAACGTATAGTTCATGTGGACAACAGTGCTGCCACTTCAAATAATGTATACCACACAAACCCTTGCATTTCCGTTGTATTTTGATCCCCTCAAGTGAAGAACGCAACGTCAAGACTTGAAGCTGCTGTGCCGCATCGGATCTGCGCCACCAGCACACGCGCTTAGCCACCAACTGCTCAAGGGTCACACAAACTACGAGTAGAGTGTCGATCCCTGCCATCCAACCGCACAATTATAGCAGTTGGAGGTCTAGTTCTATTATCGTCAATCTTCTGCTTAAAGGCACACGCCAGTCGTTAAAGGTCGAGTCAATCGTCGGGTTGTGAGGTGATCGAAAGCGATGGAGGTGGCCGTTGTATCGGAACAAGTGGTAGATGAGGCGCTGCACCAGCTGTACAGCCCTCTGAGCTCCCCGCGTGTACGTCGTCGCGCCGATTCGCTTCTACAGCAGTTCCAGCGATCACCTGAAGCTGCTCAGACGGCGTTGGCTGTACTACAGGCGCCTATCGTTGATACGGGAAATGCGGAGCAGAACGGATTGCTGAGAGCTAAGCGGGCGTTCTCTGCGTCTACGATCTACTTTACTGTATCCTCGTACATCCGCAAGTACAAAATGGAAAATCCTGCCAACTGGACGCCGGCGGAGCGCGCACAGCACGCAATTCTAGTGAAGGAGTTTAGTGTACTGGCTCAAGGAGTTTGGAATGTGCTAACAGGGCCCAACGGTACACAGGAGGAGTTGAACGTGCAGACCCACTTGGCACTTACCATTGCAGTCATCCTGCTACGTTTCCACGAGCCTCAGGGGGATATCACTGTGGTTGGCGCAGTGGAATGGCTCGTCCAGAACCAGCAGCACCCAGTTAGCGACAGTGTGACGGCTGCGCTGACCAATTTTGCCGTGCTGCTTACGCTGAAAGTCATTCCGGAGGAAGTAGACAACAAACGAGTCAAGTTTTCCAAAGTCAAGCGGGTATTTTGCGAAGACATGGTGCAGCAGTGTGCAGCACACGTGGTAAGCACTGTTCTTCCTTCGATTGCTACTTCTATCGATGCAAGTGAGGACCAGATGCAGCAACGAGGCCTACTATTGCAAGCATTTGCGAGCTGGGTGGAACATGGAACAGTTCCACCACCAGTTATCATTGAGTGTGGGCTGCTGGACCGAGCTTTTCGAGAAACGTTAGCACCAAGCTCCTCAGACCATGCGTTACAAGTTATACTCGAAGTGGTGCGTGTCTGTCGACATGACGAGCACGTGCAATTGATGGAGCTCGTCATGAACAACTTCGTGGTGCTTGGAAAGCATGTCCAAGAACGCATGGCAGCAGCAGAATCAAGCTTGGATTTTTGTCTTGCCAACTGCGCTAGAGCGATATCTGAGTGCGGTCAAGCCTTCATCGTATACTTTGTGGACTACACGCTAGATGTACGGCCTGGATCCTTGGTGTATGAATTCCTGGAGACAATTTTATTCTTTACATCGCTGAACAATCTCGATATCTCGAACGAGACTATGGAGTTCTGGATTGACTTCCGGGCGTATGTATCGGGAAAACACGAGCAGCGCATGTACGTATTCGAAACGTTCATCTCTCGGTTGTTGGTCATTTTGATTGAACGGACCCAGTATCCGGAGGGGTTTGAAGCCTTCCCAGAGGCTGCCAAGGAGCGTTTCTTTTTGTACCGAAGTGAAGTTCGGAATGTGTTCCGTGCGCTAGCGACAGTCACAATTGCCAGTGAGGACAACTTCATCGTTGATGCTATCCACGCGATCTTCCGACAGTACGAAGCTGTCGATTCAGGATCTCCTTTGCCAGCTAATGTGCGTATTTTGATTTATTACTGAATGCTGTGCTAGGAAAACTAACTTCTAGTTGTGTATTTGTGGTATGCAGTGGTGGAAGCGTACAGAAGTATACGTACACGCTCTTAGTGCGTTATCAAAATCGATTCGAGAGGAGGATACATCTCTTGTTCCAAAGCTGTTCGAATCCTTGTCGAGAAAGGAGCCTTCCCACCGCGCTCTCTCGCGCACAGTCACCATCTTCCTTGGTGTGGCAGGTCATTGGTTTGCAAGACATCCCGAATTCCTATCAACATTCGCGTTCCAAATCATTTCCAACGGCTTCGAGTCCCAAGATGACCCTGGGTTCCCGTTTAGTCAGCACGGACTAGAAGACCACGTAGGTGCAGTTGCACTCCGGAAGTTGACGCTACGCTGTGGCTCGCACTTTTTCAATCCACTTTGGATGGACTCGCTGGTGAACCTGTATCGCTCGAACCGTGCAGCAGTAGGCGGACCATCGAAACCATGCTTGACAGGGAACAGCTCGAAGCTGATAGTGGACTCGATCTGCCATGTTCTTACGACTGTGTCGTATAAGGATGCACTTCCGGTGGTGGAAGAGCTTGGAGCGATCATGTTTGCAGACCTTGCAGCACGGTATGCCCAATTAAACGCGGACGACGAAGGCTCGAAGGAGTTTCTGTGTGAGATGTTTAACCATCTTCTCGTGATAGCTACGAGGATCCCCATGCAGGTGGACCAAGAGACCCCGCATCCAGTTCTGTGTGTTCTCCAAAAGCATTGGGGTGTGCTGGAGACTATTTTGCGCGTGTACAATTGCTGTGAAGAAGTGGTTGAACGATTCTGCGCGCTCTTTGTGGGCGTTTTTGAATCTTTGCGGTCCCAAGCTTTGGATCTGGCATCTGCTATCATGCCCGTGTTGCTGGAACAGTTTGCACACAGTCATGACGGCAGTTATCTGAGCGTGATCAAAAGCGTAATTGGCTGCGCTGGTGATGACGAAGCTACAGCAGTTAGTTTAACTCGCGTGATGGTCATCGTGTCTGAGACATCGATGGCAAAAATTGCTGCAGATGGTAGTGTTGATGAGCATCCAGGGCTCACTACTGCGCTCTTTTCTTTGGTGGTAACGTGCGGCACCCACCACCCGTCGATTTTAGTGCAGTCAAACCAGTTGGAGGGGGTTTTGGCGCTCGCACTACATGCCTTTAAGTCGCAGAACCCTGAAGTTGGAGCAGCAACGCTCGACTTCCTGCTGGAGCTGGGCTCTTTGTACGGCCAAATTCTCCGAACTCCGGAAAGCTTGCTTCACGGACCAGAGTTCGCGGGGAAGCTTTTGCTGCACCAACAAATCCAGACGTTGTTCTTTGAGAAAGACGTTCAGTATCACGTCCTCTTCGCGCTGTTCAATGCCGCGGCAGGGGGAATGTCGCCGAGCTTGATGGAGAAGATCGCAGAGGTCGTTCGGTCTTGCTGGGTGTACTTCGGACGACAGCGAAGCGAAGAGCTCATCTTTAGACTTCTGTCTGATGGCAACTTTTTGGGCTCGCAGGTAAGCGAGCGTGCTCGAAATGAGTTCATCGGCTTCATTTCCACTCCGGGTTGCGTGGACAACGCACGCAAATTTAAGCGCGTACTGAACGCGTTTTGCGACCACTTCAAGCGCAACCTTAATGGTAGTGCGAACGCTGCGTAAGAAAAAAAGTGCCGCCTCAGCTAGTAAAAATACGAGAAGACGAGCTGGAAGTGCAAGGCCAGAATTATGTAAGGGGAAACGATGCAGCTAAACTTTTCAGTTGAACTGAAGCAGTTATTGTGCTCGTTTCTACTGAAACGGGTTACCAACATCTTGCCAGGATGTTGCGTTGCTTTCTGTAGTAGCTGTGATCAAATGGCCACTCGGAGGGCGACCACTGTTTGGTGCATTCGACCACTCCAAAATCTTCTCAGCAATATCCTCCGCCTGCAGATTCCATTGTGAGACCACATTCGTAAGCGTAGATGCTTTCAACGTACCTTTGTCCACGTGGAAAAGTCCGCGTCGGCCATGAACTTGCGGTTCATGGGCGTATCAATCGTTGTAGGTAACACACCTAGCACCGTCGCGTCCTCAGGTAGCTCAGTTCTGTATCAAAACAATAGCTATGTTAAATACAATATGATTCATGAAAGGAAATTGCTCGAAACTTACACAGCGCTGGCAATTAGATGATGCGTGGCGGCCTTGCTCGCCCCATACGACACCATACCAGAAGTAGCTTGAAGGGCAGCAGTCGCACCAGTCAGAACGAGCAGACCTCCAGGCACTAACAAGTGGCTAGCCAAGTATGTTGCTACAGCACACACACATCATTAGCCACTTATTCCTTCCGTTTTCTTCTCCCATTCTCACCTAGGAAAGCTGATTCGAGGTTTTGGGCGTGCATCGTCCCCAAGTTAACGAGTGAGTCCGCGTCGCGGATGCTGCCTCCCGCCCAGCCGCCAGCAGTGCACACTACTGTGTTCATCTTGCCATGTCTGTCCAGCATCTGCATGTCAATACATGTACATATCCATAACAAAGCCCAATTTTTGGCAAACCTATCGGAGATCTCTTTCAGCGTCTGCTCCGCCTGTTTGAGCGAGTTGCTCTTGGGTAACAACACATTGTCGTGTGCGTCCTCATTCGCCGAGAAGCCCACGGAAGTGACGCCCCACGACGCACGAGCGAAGTGACTCACCACCCCACGGCCTAACGCACCGGCGCCACCGACGACTAACAGCTTCTTCGACATGATGCCGATTGTTCAATGTAGGCCGCAGCTTTACAACTTGTACATGAGTCGACGCCAAGGGATAAAAGGGGAGTCTAGCGTCTAAACAATTTCAATTCACGAGCTGCCTTCTGCCGACAGCGAACATACAAGTACTAAACGACGGATAGCTGTTTAATTAATCTATGCGAACTTCTCTGAGTGGAAGTCAAAGATGGTTCCGTTCGGGTCGGAGGACGAGTACCGCTTGCACGTCGTGTCCAAGATCTCCTCGAGTGCATGTGGGCCGCAGTAGAACACACCCACCTCCTCGCCAGGGTGGTTGGCCTTAGCCTCGGAGAAGACCTTGTCCCAGTCCGGTCGACCAAAGTGCGTGAGCTGCTTCGTGTTAAGACCAGACACAAAGTCCTTGCCGGTCTGCTCGTGCACGAACTCCTGGAACATCTTGAGCTGCGACGTGTTCTCGCTGCCTTTCAACGTACTCAAGTACTGGTGCGTCTCGATGATGTTGTCGCGGTCCATTTCCGAGATTTGGTTCATCGTCTCTTCAAACCAACTCAAAGATTCCTGTCCACGGGTTACCCAATGGAAGTAGAGCTTCTGGATCTTGAACGAGCCCGGATGCCGAACATGGTTGCAGTTCGTACAGCGGTTGTCTTCCCAAAGGTGCACCACGTCCTTCAGGATGGAGGCGAACGGTGTAACACCGATGCCGCCACCCACACAGATGACAGTCTTGTACCGGTGGTAATCCTGAGTCGGAGCACCGACCGGGCCATCGAGGTACATGTCGGGGTACAGCACTTTTCGTTCATGACAATCCGAAATGACCCGGGCCAAAGCCTGAGTCCAGTCACCGCACACACGGATGTGGACACTGATGTAATTGTCTCCAGGAGCCGACGAAATCGTGAATGGATGCCACTCGTGGGAAGAGATGAGAGGACAATTCACGAACATGTACATGCCAGGGCGGTACACAAATCGACGAGGTTTCTCCATGAACAAAGCTACGGTACCGTCAAGTTCCATGGCCTCCATGATGCGAACGGGAGCAGCAAACATCTTGGCATACCGGAAGCGACGCTCGATCAGGTAGAGGAGGAACGGAGGTGTGATCCAGATGTATGAGGAGCTACGAGCAAGCCACGACGCTGCGCCGTGAAACGACAACACGATCAGGAAGGGGCCGAAGAGCATGTGCGAGTACCAGAAGAGGTTGAATTTGCCCTGGCGGAACTTGGGAATCGCAGCAAGCGGGAACGAGATACAAGTGATCGCCAAAAGGATGACACCCGTCCATACTGGAAGTGACTGAAGCATTGTCGTGAAGGGAGGACGCTCACCGTTGACAAACGAGGACACCTGGCGTTGGACGAAAATGGAGCGCTTGATCTCTTCGGGAGTGGCAATCAGGTACAGATAGATCTCGTTGAAGACGTGGGCGATGGTGTGGATGAGGCCAGCAATGAGCAACACACTTCCTGAGATCTTGTGGAAAGCGATGTGGTCGTCGAAGGGGATGTAGCGCCAGAGGAAGCGGCTACGCTTCATCACTTGAGTGATCGAGCGACACATCGGAAGTAGCACGAAGACACAGTTGACCATTGCTACTTGAGCGTTGGCACGGGCGATACGAAGACCCCAACCAATAGCAGGGTCGACGTCGTAGGAGAACCACTTGACCCAGAAGGCGACGTTGTTGATTATGGCGTACACCAGAAGCCACCAGATGCGGAGCTTGTTGGCGCTGTACCAGGCTCCGAACTTGCTCTTAGGACGGATAGGTGCCGTATAGACTGGAGCGGACTTTCGTAGGTTGTACGAATCGTTGATGTAGGGGGCGAACACCGTCTTGAACTGCTCGAACGTCATCGATTCGTTCTTTACCTGAGCCTTGCGGAACATTAGCTTGGCCACCGTCGTGAAGTCCGTACCAACCACGTCGATGTGGGCAGCCGAGAAGTTCGACTCCAGGAGCTGAACGATCTGGTCCTCAATCACATATCCCGAGTTGTCTGGGTCGAGAGTTTCAAAGATGAAGCGCAGCTTCTCCTCTGCGTCGACCTCGAGGTCCATCACAGCGTCGATTAGAATGGCATTACCGTCAATTTCACCATTTCCAGTAGCGTAGCCGTCGAATTCGTTGCCGTTGAGTTCGAAAGCCTGGGAAAAGGTTTCGCGCTCAATGTAGCCACCTTTGCTGGTGATGCTGCTCATAACGTCACGAAGTGCGTGCAGCTTCTCCATGGGGGTGTAGGCCGGGTCGTTGGTGTGGATAGCGTGTTCATCCATACTCATAGCCACGTTGTATTTCTGCTCGAAGTTGCAATCACCAAGGACAGGGACCGACACAACGTCGCTGCCCGGCTGCGGGCCGTACCGGGAACCTGCGAATGACGACAGGTTGGACGCACGCGCGAGACTTTGACGCACCATCGATGCGCCCAGCATGGCTTGGACATTCGGACGGCGGCGCTGATTTCCACGACTGCTTTTGCAGTTGGCGCTCATCTTGGGCGGGCCGCGTCCGATGATATGTGTGGTGGTAGAGTTCATGTTGAGGAACTGGCTACTGTCCATGAAGTTAGACGTGCCTGTGCTGTGGAACGACGTCGTCATGCTAGGGTGATTCTTCATGGGCGGCGGTGGGGGCGGTGCAGGCGCGCGCTTGGCTTTCATGCTTCCCTTCCTGCTATTTGTCCTGCTGGCTGTCCGCTTGCGGCGTGCGTTTGGCGACGGCGTGGAAATATCAACGAAATGCTGCGTGTTTTGTCCAGGAGTGATCTTGAGCTCATCTGCGGGTGTGGCCTGCGGCAATCCGTCGCCGCTGGTGTCTCCCATCTGGAAGCTGCGGTTCTGGCGGTCGCGGTTCATAGTCCACCGCGAGTCCTCGTGTCCTTGCGAAGGTGAAGAAAGCGAAGTGGCGAGTGTGTAAAGCGAAGGTCACGACGATGCGGTCTGTAAAAGTCCAAGCGTCTGGGTGCCTCTAGAAACGCACTGGCACCTGTACACAAGGAAAAGAGGCAAGTGGCACTGCCGATGGCGTTGCAATCGCAAATGGCGAAGTGGTCGCCGCGGCGCTGGGGCATTTCATGGCAGCACCTGGTCGGTGCGGACGCCCGGCCGTTGCTCCGTGATGACACGTTAGTAAAGTGCAGCCCACCGAACCGCGACATCTTGGCGTTTGTATGGAATGTTCTTTTTCTCGTCTTGATTCACTCTGACTTTGTAGCGGGTAGGGGGAAAACGTTTTTGGATCCCAGCTGGCCGAGAAAAAAAACGCCGTTGGATTCCAACTTGGAACGGTTGACAAGTTGCTTCGACATCTTTACAGTTGAGCTGCGGTTCAGCTCAAGAATCCGGCATGGAGCTCGCCTTCCTTGCGGCGGATCGCAGGCGTGTGGGGTGGCACCACCAGCAGGGCGGCGGCTGTTTTGAAAAGCGCGCCGTGACCGCTCAGCTCGAAGCTATTTCAGTGAAATACCGGCCACACCATCATTGTCGCGCAAGGATGGCTTTGCTTACGACCGACCAGATCCTGGTCTTGTGGGCACAAACTTACGGCCATTCGTTTGGCTGGCGTTCCGTTGGTGCGAAATGGAAGTCTAGATGCGCACTTCAAGTGCGGCACTTAAGTAACTTTGCATTGAAAAAAAAAACTTTTACTACAGTAGTAAGGAAATTGCTCAAGAACAGGGAATGCGTATGGGTGGATCAAGGCTCGCTGGTCGCACTGATACTATCCAGAGCGAAGACCTTACGCAAGAATGTGAAAAACGACAACGCAAAATATCTGCCGTCACTGAGTATTCGCGGTCATTCGATAGGCGGGTGCTACAGCCCATGTTTTCTAAAAGGGCTAGGGTAAGACACATATTCAAAACAAGTCATTTCTTTAAACATGATGAAACCCTAACAAAACCATGGACAAAACATGGATCAATAGATTTTGGTTGGGATGGGTGTCACGGCTCAGATATCGCCCACAAATCCTTCGGGATACTATGAATCGAAGCTGTCAGAAGTGGAAGAATCGGCACTTTGAGCCCTAAAAACACCGGCCCAGCGTCTCACAGGGAAGAATAGACCTACGAATGGCCCCGGAGTAAAAGCTGGGGGCCGTTAGTGTCTCTAAAACGCTGCTGGCGTCAATTTAGTTTGCGCGCTCCAGTGAGATTTGTGGGCTATTTCACCCCTTCCATTCTGAAAACATGGGCTGTAGATTTACCGCATTCGATAGTTAGATTTGCTGCTGTTGGAAAGTCTTGCAAGCTAAACAGTACCGTAGCTTACTATGTATGTTAGCTACCGATAAATAATACATTGCAGAAGAGAACGGTTGCTATAATAATAAGGACTTACCCGTACCTAACTACATGTAGCAGTAGTTGGGGGAGAACCGCCGGAAGCGTTGCCAAAGGCTTACTGCATTACATGTGCGAGTAATTTGCAACAGCGTTGCCGCAGCTCGAGATTCTTCCTGCGATGTGCTGCCCGCGGATCAAGCCCCAATTTGGGGACAGTCTCGCCTTCACGGCAAAGGTGGCGCTGCACGTAAGACATGACAGTCGTGGAATTGTTGATGTGGTTTGGCACTGCCGACTTGGCAACGACCTCATGAGCCCGTCGTGGCGGGCAGCATTCAACATTTCGCGCAATTTACACGGCACAAAGACGCCTTCGCTTACACTAAGGTGCAGCCTCGTTGAGCTCGTCATTTCAGCTCTCCCTCTGTGCGGTGGATCTTTTGCAACAGCCACGACGTGCGCTGCCGAAGAGGAGTGGCCATCCCTTGTTGTTACAGCGGTGCAACCTTCATCACGGTGAGCTAAAGACGCCGCAGGGTAAAAACACCAAGTTGCAACTTGGCATGCAACATGTTTTCACGGAAGTCAACTTGTTGAGACCAGCCAAATCACTGCATATTCGTTTTCTACAGGTGACCAAATTTTCACTCATTATTTGATTTTACATCTAATATACATTAAAATAGCACATCTATCATATTATACAGGTTACGTTTTGACTATTCCTTCCCACCTTTTAGTGCACCTCTTCACCATACGCTAAATCCCCCCATTTCGATGATCCTTCGGCGCTCCCCATGCTCTGCCGACTGCTTCACCTGGCGGCGCTGCTGACCTGCCTCACCCCCATCAACGCGACTGGCGATGACTTGCAGCCCACAGCTGTACGCCTGGTGACCATCCACCCGCACAACGTCAGCGCCTTCACAGAGGGGCTAGTGTTCGCTGACGGTGCGCTTATCGAGTCTACTGGTCTCCAAGGGGAGTCCTTCATTCGCCAGTATAAACTGTCGGACCTCAAGCCCGACTTCTTCAAGGAGGATGCTGTACAGTCGGTTCCTTTGCTGCAGGAGTTCCGCTTCGACTCCGCCATCTTCGGTGAGGGTGTAACCGTACTGGGCGACAAGCTGTTCGCGCTGACGTACAAGGCGGAGCAGGTGCTGGTGCTATCACGACATGACTTCCAACTGGTCGGCCAGTTTCCCCTCACGACATCTACCAAAGAGGGCTGGGGACTCACGACAGACGGAGAGTTCCTCATTGCCAGCGACGGATCCGCCAACGTGCAGTTCTTCGATCCGCATGACAACTTCAAGCTGCACCACAGTATCACCGTGCGGAAAGATGGTAAGGCCTTGACCAATGTGAACGAGTTAGAGTACGTGGAGGGAGAGCTGCTAGCTAACGTGTGGTTCGAGGACCATATCCTACGGATTGACATCGAGACGGGCGACGTACTGGAACAGATTGACCTGGACTGGATACCCAACATGGTGCCCAACCTCCACACGGAGGCCATGAAGATGTCCCCCTATCAGCGGGATGCCGTGATGAATGGTATCGCCTACGATCGGGTGTCACGTCACGTATTTGTGACTGGCAAGCTCTGGGACTCCATGTTTGAGCTTGAACTGTCGTATCTGAGCGCGCACAACCGTCATATTGTCCCTTAGATTGCTGGAAACCGTGTATAAACACAACTTATATAAAAAAGGATACTGCAACTACGTCAAAGACAGAGAAATACGTACGCCCGCTTTCGTTCAGCAGGGAAATCGACATGCAGCAAGTCGCTTAGGCGAACTTCTCCGAATGGAAGTCGAAGATGGTGCCTTCAGCCTTCGAGGATGAGAACTTTTTGCACGCGTTGCTCAGAACTTCTTCCAGCTCGTGGGGTCCACAGCAGAAGACGCCGATCTCCTCACCTGGATGGTTAGCTCTAGCTTCAGCAAATACCTTGTCCCAATCGGGACGGCCGAAGTGCGTGAGTTGCATTGTGTCCATTCCGGATACGAAGTCCTTTCCGGTTTGCTCGTGTACAAACTCTTGGAACATCTTGAGCTGCGACGTGTTCTCCTCACCACCAAGCACCACTGTACTTAAGTACTGGTGAGTCTCGATCACGTTGTCACGGTCCATTTCAGCGATCTGCTTCATGGTGCCCTCGAACCAGCTCAAAGATTCCTGCCCACGAGTCACCCAGTGGAAGTAGAGCTTCTGAATCTGGAACGAGCTCGGGTGGCGAACGTGGTTGCAGTTCAAGCATCGATTGTCCTCCCAAAGGTGAACAACATCCTTCAAGATCGATGCGAACGGGGTGACACCAATGCCACCACCAATGCAAATCACAGTCTTGTACCGATGGTAATCCTGGGTCGGAGCGCCAACCGGGCCGTCCAAGTACACATCGGGGTACTGCAAATTGCAGGCGTGACAGTCTGCAATGACTCGGGCAATGGCATCAGTCCAGTCACCACATACTCGGATGTGAATACTGATGTAGTTATCTCCAGGAGCTGACGAAATCGTGAACGGGTGCCACTCGTGGGAAGAAATCTGCGGACAGTTGAGGTACAAGTACATGCCGGGTCTGTAGACGAATCGACGGGGCTTCTCAATGAACAAAGCTACGGTTCCATCGAGCTCCATGGCCTCCATAATGCGAACGGGAGCAGCAAACATCTTGGCATAGCGGAAACGACGCTCGATCAGGTAGATAAGGAACGGAGGCGTGATCCAGATGTAAGCGGAGCAACGAGCTAGCCATGAGGTAGCTCCGTGGAACGCAAGCACGATCAGGAAGGGTCCGAAGAGCATGTGCGAGTACCAGAAGAGATTGAATTTGCCTTGACGGAACTTGGGAATCGCAGCAAGCGGGAACGAGATACAAGTGATCACAAGGAGAATGACACCCGTCCAGACTGGGAGAGCCTGCAGCATCGTTGTGAATGGTGGGCGCTCACCGTTCACGAAGGTCGAAACGTGGCGAGTCACGAAGATGGAGCGTTTAACCTCGTCCGGGGTGGCAATCAGATACAGGTAGATCTCGTTGAAGACGTGGGCGATAGTGTGGATGAGACCAGCAATCAACAGAACACTACCCGAGATCTTGTGGAAGGCGATGTGGTCGTCGAAAGGGATGATACGCCACAAAAACTTGCTGCGCTTCATCACCTGAGTGATCGAGCGGCACATTGGCAGCAGAACGAAGACACAGTTCAGCATAGCAACCTGAGCGTTGGCACGGGCAATACGGAGACCCCAACCGATGGCAGGGTCCACCTCGTACATGAACCACTTGACCCAGAAGGCGATGTTGTTGACAATGAAGTAGAAGAAGAGCCACCAAATACGGAGCTTGTTGTCGCTGTACCACTGCCCAAACTTGCTCTTGGGGCGAATGGGGGCGGAGTACACGGGTTTCGCCTCCTCGAGATGATACGAATCCGTCACGTACGGCTCGAACACCCCGCAGAACTGCTCGAACGTCATGGCGTCATTCTGAACACGAGCTTTACGAAACATGAGCTTGGCCACCGTCCTGAATTCCATGCCCACCACATCGATCTTCGCACTGGAGAAGTTGGACTCCAGCAACTGGACAATCTGCTCCTCAACCACGTAACCTGTGTTGTCCGGGTCCAAAGTGTCGAAGATGAAGCGAAGTTTCTCCTGAGCATTCACTCCGAGTTTCATCACAGCGTCGATCAGGATGGCATTGCCATCGATCGTGCCGGTGCTGGTAGCATAACCGTCGAATTCATTGCCGTCCACTTCAAAGGCCTGTGAAAAGGTTTCGCGTTCGATGTAGCCATTGTTGTCGGTGAAATTGCCCATAGCATCACGAAGCGCTTCGAGTTTCTCCATGGGCGTGAACGCCTTCTCGCCCATACTCATAGCCACGTTGTACTGCTGTTCGAAGTTGCAGTCGCCGGGGATCGGCACAGTCACAACGTCACTTCCAGGGGGAGGACCGTACATAGCGTCTTTGCCTGCGGGTGGTGCAACGCGGCATTTCTTCCGGGCTGAATTGGACGTTGCCGACACACCCGAGACCTGAGACGCTGATAAACTTTGCCGAACCGTGTTCGAACGCATCATGGCGTCCACATTAGCTCGGCGGCGCCGGGACCGGCGGTTCTGGCTCCTGCAGTTGCCCACTGCGTGGGTCGAAGTCGAGTTCATCGTCATGAACTGTTTGCTGTCCATGAAATTAGCCGTCGCCGGCTTTCGAAGCGGTGGGTTTTGGTTCATGTTGATCATTGTCGACATCATTGGAGTTGTTTTATCACCGAAACGAGGGGCATTGGGCGATGGCGTGGAGACGTCAATGAGCGCCTGCGTCTTGGCTGGGGTGATTTTCAGGTCGTCTTTGGGCTTACGACGCCCAGATTCTTTCCGAGTGCGATCCATACTCACTGCACGAAGCAAAATGGAGAATGAAAGCGGTGGGATGCCATTGAGCTGAAGTCGGCCCCACTTTGTCGCCATACATGGCGATAGCGCAGGGAGGGAAGGTGGCTTGCACGCATGTTCTGTATGTAATTTCAGTTAACTAGAAACGCGCGGAGCGGCTATCCTCCAGGCAGTGCCAACAATGGGGTCAAACATTGGCGCTGGGTCTGCATTAGGAAAACGCAGTTACGCTAATGTTAAAGCTGCAGTTGTTCCGCAGGCTAAGCACCACCAAAAACTGCACCAGCGGTATTAATTGCTCCATTTTAAGCATGCAGGAGGCGCCTCTGTTTCGTCTCAAGCTTTTGATCATGACAACAAAGACAACAGAACCCTCTACTTTCTCGGTGAACAACGATGGGAGATCTCGGGATTGTCAAATGCTTTTCAGGGGTGCAATTCGATTGCCTCAACACTGTGGCAAGTTGCCACTGCAACGGCGTCCTTGATCGCGATCCCCGCGACAGCGAACACAATTTGCGTTAAACTACAGAAACACGCAGACTCTGGGATCAGCCGTTGCCTTTCCGTAAGCACAGCCGAAGATGCCCATGTAAAGATGTCCGAACGCATTTCTAGTTGCGGTCGTTTAGCGTTTTGGCCTCAGTGCACTTTCGTGGTTTTG
The DNA here is from genome assembly GCA_030324255.1 of Phytophthora capsici. Taxonomy (NCBI): domain Eukaryota; phylum Oomycota; class Peronosporomycetes; order Peronosporales; family Peronosporaceae; genus Phytophthora; species Phytophthora capsici. Next base: position 2,892,343 of record CM059362.1, on the reverse strand, counting down.
GTAGGGCAGAGGCTACATGCACAGTCTTAAACTGTGACTGTGTTTACGGTGCACAGTCTTAAATATTCTATACTTGGTTTTTGTATGGCCTCCGCAGCAATCGCATCGGATTGAACAAAACCGGGGCAGCGCTCGCTAGCGCTCGCGAAAAAAAAAAAGAGACTGACTCGAGGCACTGAACGAGATCGTACGTAAACGAATTTTTACTGTTCGACCATGGTAAGTTACACGGATAGATTTCCGGAGTTTTCGACATTTCAAAAATCTAAATCGTGACACCCCTTCCTCCCCCTTTCTCCCATCCTCCAAAATTCACTGGTTTGCATTTGGACTTTCGCGCGTTTGGAACACAAGTGGTTTGGAGCTCAGCGGGCGTTCTGCGTACGTACTCGTTCGTCTGCTCTCCTTTATGACTGAGCTAATATGAGGTTGATGCTCTGACTGTTGTAGGTGGAGGCTATGAGTGCGAGTGAGCCAGAGGCGCATGTCCCGTCGAGGGGTGTGTGGGAGGCACCGCCAATTGCGAAAGAGTGGCATGAGAGCCTCCACTTCGGTGTCCCGACGCAACACAGACATCGCGCAAGCAGCAGTTGACTCGGAACCGGACCTTATATCCGAAGGGTTCACGACCTACTGGATAAAACTCATCTTCACACTCTGCAGCGCTTCTAACCGAAGGTTGGGTACCTGTGGTTACTCGCAAAGAGCCTATAGGCAGTCCTGGATTGACACATGTACCTCAAGACACTCCTAGATCGACACGTGTACCTCAAGGCATACCAGAACCAGCAGGTGTACCTCAAGGCACCACTAGATCGACAGGTGTCAGTGAAGTTGCGGAAGACCGCGGACAATACTCCTTCGTTCACGCTCACTAAAAACTCAAAGAGTAAAGGCCGTCTGAAAGTGAGGAAGCAACAAAAGGCACCCGCAAAAAACACCGTATGTCATTTGGAATGGAAAGAGTCTCAAACCTGGTTCAAGGAACACTTGCTCCAGTTCCGAACGTGACGAACCTCGTGAAGCTTCTGGACAAAGACTACAGCTACAACGACATTCACAACTCCGTGCGGTCTTTATTGGAATTGGTGCTACCGCAGTCAAAGAAGGCTATCGCTGGCTTGTTCACTACGGACGAGTTTGAAGCAGATGCACGCTACGTATTTCCTTAGTCTAGCGTAACGTTAAAGACGTGTGTGTTTTTCTAGTTTCCTCATTCCTTAGTCTAGCGTAACGTTGAAGACGTGTGTGTTTTTCTAGTTTAGCAGCTCCATTCGCTGATGCTTCCACAGAACACACACAACCGTAAGGTAGACTCATACGCTGGTGATTCACAGCGCCTTGGACATGATGAATACGCGTTCTTCCACTCTCAGGGCCGTATCCCCCCAATTTCTCTATGTCCCCAGTACATTCGAGCGACAACTACTTCCGATTTCCTTCCCTGTAACATTCGTGTAACACCAGCCGAACGACGGCCTCAGAGCCACCCATCAGAATCTCTATTTATCATGAAACTTATGAAATCTATTCGAATATAATACCCCCCTTCTCTACTCTAGGTGCCTATAGAACCATATTTAGTGTCTATAGACAGCCGGGTGACTGTAGGCACTCACCTGTGGCCCGGCTATGCGACCCCCATTCAGTGCCTTTAACAACGCTCAAAAAAAAATAAGACCGGCTTCGTTCACGCCCTCACGCTTTCGGCTTTGGCGGGGGGCCCTCTCCCCCTGCCACGCCGTGACGCTGCGGGGACGTGCGCTGTTCGCTCGCTATCGCTCGCTCAAAATTGCCAAAACGGCCCGTTTTATGAAAATTACTGTGCATGTAGACAGTCTCGTTTTGGTAGGGATACTCCGTTTCACGAGCAGCACAGATTTGAATTGTCGTTGAAGACTTCCCAGACGCGGCATTCGGCTTGTCCCTCGTGATGACAGCCTGTGCGATGCAACGTACAGCTGGGGCTACGGCGACCGACCAGTGTATCTTGGACCATTTCGGTGTGCTCGAAGCATGCAAAAACATGATGTACCAGTACAAGCAGAGAGTTCTTTTACTACATGTAGGCAGTAGTATGCAATTGCAACGATGCTAGTAGCATGCTACCAGTGCTGCAACAAATGCAACTCGCCGACAGACAAACACGCTCAAATCTGTTAAAGATTAGTTTAATTGCATTTCAAACATCAAGCAAGCTGACTTTTAGTGGACTGCGGCTATTTTGTCGAGTTGTTGGCAAGTATTTCGTGTGATCAGAAGACCGAGAGCGAGGAAGCCAGAATCCGTCGAGCTGCTGATGTACTACGTCGTGAGAAGGAGGCATTTGATGATCGGTATCGTACCAAGCTCCAGGACCGACACTGTTATCCGTACAGGACGACACGCCTGGATCAAATTTGTTCGCCACTTGTTCACTACTGCACGCGAAGCTTGGCTCTTCGTCTTCTTCTTCGTCTTCTTGAAGCGTTAGTTCGTGAATTGTAAGTGCTTGCTCTTCAATCTTCTTTTTCAGCTTCTGTCGCTCTAGCTGCAAGGCGTTTACTTCTCGCATCAATTCACTTTCATTGTCGCCCTGCCAGGATACTTTTTCATCCCGGAATTTGGCCTTCAGTTGAGTTACTTCCTCTCGCAAGGCTTCGCACTCTTGGCGTAAGCTATTAACAAGGCTAGCGTGCTCGGACAAGACGAAATTAGTAGCTGGGCCTGCGGATATCTCATGATTTGACGACGCGTCCAGTTTTGGCGGCGATATGTTGGTTCCGTTGGTCTTCACTTGCAGCAAGTCATCGATAGTGTGAGCTTGCTCCTACAGGTGATCATAATACAGTGAGTTTTTATGTATTTCACTTACATGACCTGGTCTGGACTTACCTCTATTAGCATGTTCGCACTCAGCTGAGCCTCTACAATTTCGTTCCAGTGCTTTGATTTTTCTTGCTTTAACACTTCGTACTGAGCGACGAACTCTTCGTATCGACGCGTAAGCTGTTCGTGATCTTGAGCGATAGACTGTTTATCCGCTTCCAGGTTACGAACTTGTTCAGTTAAAGCTTGACGCTGAGCAAATGTTGCAAAAATTAGCTTCATCGACTTCGTTTAACTTGATAAAAGGTAGCATACCTCTTCCACACGAGCTGCTTCAAGTTCTTGAAGTTTTTTGCTTTGATCTGCTGTCTGTTCAAATACACGTCGTTTACTCCCTAGCTGGCTGCACACACGTTTCGACATTGAGCGTTCTTACCACTGCAGTCAAGCTGGTCAAATTATCAACCAGGTCCTGCATAGTTTTCTTCGTCACTTCCATTTGCTGACTCTCCTCCTCTTGCTTTGCACCCATTTCTCGCACCTTCGTTTGAGCTTCCTTCAGCATGCTTGATACTCTCTGTTCCCTTTCCTGAAGTTCCTGGTGCTGATTAGTTATTGACTTACATTGCCCCTGAAGCACTTCGCATTTCTCGACAGCAGCCTGCAATTCTTTGCATGTATCCAAGTACTTTGCGTTCATTTCTTGGAAGCGATCCCAGCGCTCAAGCTCTAAATTTTTGGTGACTTCAAGCCGCGTCTGCTCGCGAACGGCATCCAACTTAATCTGATCGTCGTTTTGCTTCTGCTCAGGAGTCTTTAAACACTGGGAACACGTTACACTCATCTTTTTGTGCTTCTTCTCGATTTCCCAGCATTCCTGTTCCTTGGCCTTCAACATTTGGTCGTGGTGTGCCTTCATTTGTACCATGGCCTGGTAAATCTGTTCGTTTTGCTGTTCGATACACGCACGCGAGCGAAATAAGCCATTATAATCTTCTTGTAGCATCATTAGCTGCTCCTTGGAGTGCTGGTGATTCCGCAGGACCTCTCGCCACTTATCCTTCATATGCCGCACCATCAGCGCGTGTTCAGTTTTCATTTCACTCTTCGCATGCAGCGCTTCTTGCAACGCCATCGATAAATCCGCAACCTTCCGCTTGTAAATAGTGACTTCACCTCCCATTTTCTCCTTCAACTGGAAGCTCGAGCGTTCGCGGTATCGTGCATCTTGAAGCTCCTTGTCGACCAGCTGCAGTCTCGTTTTGCACTTTTGAAGCTCGTCCACCATGGGACGGTGAACATTTTGCCATTCTTTCCGCTCCGCTTCCAATTTGCCTCTCAATTGTTCAACTCTTGCGCGTAATGCCCGACGCTCCTCTTGAGTAGATCGAACACTGGACGCAGACTCGTTTTTTATCAACTCGACCGTTTCCTCGTGTTTTTTCTCCACTGTACGCAGTTTCTCGTTCAATCTGGATACCTTCGTTTGATCCTCATGTCGTTGGTCTAATGCAGTCTCAAGCAGTGAGCTTGTGTGTGTAAATTGCTCTTGGAATTTAGTACGTTCAGCTTCTACAGCTGCCAAATTGGTTTGCAAGGTAGCGATTTCGCGCTTGAGCTGGATCGTGTGAGAGCTCGCTGCGGCCGCCGCACGAGCAGCAACCTGGTCCTTCTTCACTAACTGCTGCCGCAACGTCTCGAGGTCACGCAGCAGTGTCAGTCGCTCCTGCGTGGTAGAACAGAATTAAAGATTAAGATGACTTCAATACAACTTCAACATCGTACCTTGTCGAAACAACGTTGAGCGTCCTTCAAGGACAGTGTGGAGGCCGCGGTCATGACTTCCTTGGCCATGTTACAGCGGAGGAGGTGGCACCTAGCCACGCCCAGTGCACGGTTCGCTCCTAAAGCAGTTGCAGCACTATAAATACAGGTCATGTTTAAATTTGAAAAACTATACTTGAAACGAATATGTTATGAAGTAATAATTTTTTGTGAGTATTCTAATTTGGAATTCTCCAATCAAAATTATTACTATAGAGGGGATTATCCGTATCTTCACCTACGGTACGTGGTGTAACGATGGCGCTGCGTCTGCGCCAACTGCAAGTGGTGCACCGCCATGGAGACCGCACCCCGTTGATCAACATCTTCAAGGGGGCTACTAATGCGCGTAACGAGGAGGAGGAGGCGCTACTATGGGGGAGACGTCTACCAGCGCCGACGCAACTCGCGCAACTCCGCTCCAAATTCAGTGTCCACAATGGTGGTGAGTTTCAGAGCTCTTTCCAGCAGCGCCCATTCGGGTATTTGACGGCTCGAGGCATTGAACAGATGACTGAACGTGGTGATCGCCTGGTAAGATAAAGTTGCTCTTTGATAAAGCTGAAGGGATAAATGGACTGATGGACTTTGTTTATCGATGATCTGACAGCGAGGGTACTGTGAGGAGGAGGAGCTGCGACTAAATGAAGTGACAGCAGAGCAGATGCAGATCTTCAGCAACGCGTACACACGTACCCAACTGAGTGTGCAAGCTCTTCTGGATGGTATGCTACGTGACCAATCCCAGTTGAGCCCTCCAGTAAGCGTACTGCCGCCGGAAAAGGATATCATCAACAGTGCGTTTTTGCATGGTTGTTCTGTAAACTTAATACCGGTAGTGAGCTAAGGCTGTTTTGCACGTGATGCAGCTTATCCAGTATTTCCGGAGATCATGCAGATGAAGGCAGAATTGGAAAGAGACAACGTTGAGTTCGCGGCGCGAGAGCACGAGATGATTCCGGTCAAAGAGGAGTTGAGCAAGTTGTTTCCGGCTGTAGCCTCGGATCAGGTTCCTTTTACCTGGTTAACGGCTGCCGACTACTTCGTCTGCCGTCGGGCCCATCAGGCCCCATACATTCCTGGCACAGAAGTGCACGGTGATGCCACGGAAAAACACCTCGGCTTTCGTTTCCACCAGGTAAAAGCACAGCTGCTGGAAGTCATCTTGGTCTTGGTTACTGACAATTGTCGTGATTCCTGAAGTTTTACTCGCACCGAACGATATTGAAACTCGTGGCTGGCCGCTTGATGAATAATGTGCTGCATGAGGTGAGACCATTTGACGTTACTACTGCACTTGGAGCAGGTGACTAACGGCCTATGTGTTCCCGTGAAAGATGGAGAAATCTCTCTGGGACCACAGCGAAAGCAAGAAGATCGTGGTTTACAGTGGACACGACGTGTCGCTGCTGTCTGTTCTCCGAACCATGGACGCTGAAATTGCAAATGACATCAGCTTTTGGCCCGAGTATTCGTCTGCCATCGCACTGGAACTACTGGAAGACGAGAGCGGGAAATTCTTCGTTCGTGTTCGACTGAACGGCGAAATCCTCGCTATAGGTGAAAGCACAGACGGCCTCTGCTCTCCCGATCGCTTCCGAGATATGGTGTTAGACCATACTCGTTAATTTCCTGGCAGAGCATTCATCTGCCGAACCACAATGCAGTGTGCAAAGCAAAATAGACCTTTGTTTCTACAGTTGAGCAATTAAGCAAGCAGCTCGGCCATCTGCAGGGCACGCTTGTAGCGTCTCCGAGCCAACTTAATACTGAGCAACTTTTCTTTCTCCTCAGCCGCTGCCTCTTCCTCCTCTTTTGCTGGAACACCAACGTCAATGATTTCTTGCGCCGACTTCATCACACGCTGCATCAGAGGAACAAAAAATCTTGTCAACAACAATCCTAACGTCAAAACTCAATAGTTAACGAACCTGGCGTGCAGCACCCTGAATACCATCGAGGTATTCTAGCACAATGGAGAACATGGATTTGGGCACTACGTCAGCCTCGTACATCCAGCGGAGAATCCATTGCTGTTTGATTTTCTGAATTATCCAAAAGCAAAACAATGAGTGACGCAACACATACAACACAAATAACAATCCAACGCACCTTGAACTTCCAAGGCAACTCGTCATCGCTCTTGGGCTCATCGCGCTTCTGCCACTGTTCGAGGTAGTACTTGGCCTGTTGAATCATTTCCGGAGAGCGGTCGGCTTTACCGCCTCCCTCTTTCTCTTCCTCTGCGTTCTTTTTCTTAAACACACGCGCACGTTTCTTGGGCACCACCTTCTCTCCATCATCGTCAAACTTTACATGCGTCTTGGCCGTCTCCTTCTTGGTCTTAGCGGCCTTCAGCTTGCCGCGCTGCTTCTTGGAGGGCTTTGTGGCGGCCATGTCTTCGTCAAATACGGCGTATCGCCAACCAAACGATGTCGACCATCAAAATAAAGCATAAGACTCCTGATTGGCGGAATCTTAGGTTAGGAGCTTGTGATTGGTGGGTATTTATACCGTAGCAAAATTGAGCTGGCGCCAAAAATCTCGACAATGAGCATGAGCTCGCCGCTGTAGACGCATCACTTCACATCTTGCAGACAAGGGGCATCACTATTGTAGAGACCCTCGATGCCCACAGTTGCATTCTAGTGTCGAGAGTGCGGATATGTGCATCAATCGCAAACGCCCTCGCACTGAGCAGCTACGGAGTCCACCTCCCACCTCCCAGCAGCTCTATGCAGCCGACGAGCAGCGGAAGCGCGCCAAGACAGATTCACCGACATCAGTGGACCATGAGGGAATCGCAGATAATCAGGAACTTGACAAGGAGGAAATTGCGATAGCAGCGCACCGCGACGAGATGGTGGCGGCCATTTTGACGATTACTTCGGCGCTGGGGCTCTCGAGGGAGACGCTGCACTTGTGCATCGGATTACTCGACCGATATCTGCAGCTTCAAAGCGTTGCTGTGTTCAAACTCGAAGCTCTGAGTATTTCGTAAGTATTTTAAATTGGCAGAGGTTGCTGTGAAAACGAAATCAATGCGCTAACTTTCGTGCGTGCAACATGCAGATGCTTGTGGATCGCTGTCAAGTTTGTTGAGACGCCTACAACTATTTTCGACAGAAGTATCAAAGAGATTCTTCAGCGGCGAAGGCATTCCAGCAACGTGAGTGTGGAAAGACTCTCGTTTCACATACTGCAAGTACTAATGGCTGTGTCACTTTTTGTTGCAGTGGACGTGGAACGAGATTCTCGACTTCGAGCTCAACGTCCTGCAACTCCTCAACTTTCGTATTATGGCACCTACAATTCTGGATACGCTTCAGAAAAGGATGTTTGCCAAAGACGGCAGTGAGGACCAGATGCAATTCGAGCAGCAGCAGCTAGCGCTGTATTTTGCTGATCTCTTGCTATTAAAGGCACGAGCAAACCAGTTCCCAAAGGAACTCCTCGTCGACGCAATATGGTTTGTCGTATCGGGCAACAAGATTGCGGATGTGAAGCCACCACTGCTAGACCCTGTCGTGCAGCTCTATCTCGCGCACCGTGACAATATTAACCCGAGTCACGCTGTTTTCAAGCCTTGGTTTGCGTTGCGCTGTCGCTATGGTGCTTTCCTGCCTGCTCCATGGAAAGTCCCGTACGACCCGTCCTGTATCTGTCGCGTCTGCGAGCACGTACAAGAAGAACTCGCGTCCTGATGTGTGATGGCTCATTCACAACACTTTCACTGGTTTACCCAGTACCATTATGTAGAGCTAATAGATGTACATGTACCATACCAATATCCAATCTCACTTTGCACATACTTTCAAGTACGACGTAAGTGCTAAGTTGACAATTCCAAAAACACGAATCCGAGCTACCATTTGGCCCCAGGCAATTCCATGTCATAGCTGATCTGCACGTTGCCGTCTCTAGTGTGACCGGCAGACGGCGTCTATCACCGATGCAATTGAGCAGGGTAGGCACCTACAGGAAGTGCGTCTTGCGAAGATCCTGGTACTTCTTGTATCCGGCAGCAACGACGCCGGCAATGATGAACACGATAATGAAGAACGGAGTCTTCCAGCTACTGGACTTGGCCGCCGTTTCTTTCACGGTTTCCTCGAGCTGTGTGTCCACCTGGTCGCGGATAGCATTCACTGTGCTGTGCACACGCTCAACCACCTTTCCGTTTGCCCAAGCCTCCAGTTCATCAATACGCTTCTCATCTTCAGCACCCTGCTGCTTGAGCTTCTGGATTGTGTTCTCCGTAGACTCTTTCAGAGCAGTAAACTGATACTCGAATTCCTCAAGAAGCTGAGCGTACTTCCGCTTGACCAACTTCATCTTGTCATCGTTGTTTCCCTTGCTGAGTGCAGCTTCAAGGTTCTTGTCCACAGCATTGCGTTGCTTCTCATCTTCTTGGGCCGCAAGCGAATCAATCACATCACTAAACAACACCATCAGTTAGTAACCAACCTCACAACCTCAATTCTACAACTACGACGACTTACTCATAGACGTTGAACGCGATGACATCGTGGTTATCAGCCAGACCACCCGTCGAGGCCGAGATACCGATGTACGCGTCATTCAGCCAGTCATCGCCGATGTTTAGGCGTTGGCTGTAACACTTGACCCAGTTACCCGAGGCATCGGCGTCGATCAGGATCGTAAACTGCTGGTCCGCCTGCGTGTACGTGATCTTTGCACGCGACATATTGAGCGATGGACTGAAGGCGGCGTTCTTCTCGTGGTAACGGATGCCAGGGGCCATGCAGCCCACCTTTTCCAAATCATTGAGCTGGTCAAGCGTCTTCGAGCCATCGTTCTCGAAGAACGTTACGTCCTTGTGGCCGCCGCTGTGCTCCTGGTTGATGAACGTGTCGAACACGACACCGATGCCCTTAAATTCACCGATGAAGCCATGATTGTCGCCCTGTACATACTGGCTGGTCGTGAGCCAGAGCGCCAGGCCGTCGCCGAACCACGACTTGGCCTGGCCACTGATACGGAAAGTAAACACAGCGGCGAACTCCTTGGTTGCCAGCTTTTGTTTGCCCCAGATATGTCCACGCTTGCTCTGACGGTCAGGCGTCAGACGAGCGAAGTGCCGGTTTACGGCTGTGTCGCCACCATAGATATAATTGACACCGACCTGGCGCAGTCCTTCGCCGTCAATGTTGTCAAAAGGTTTCTCAAAGGAAACGTGGTCCAGACGCTTCGCAAGAACAGGAGAAGACTGCAGCAAAGTCAGTAGCGCTGCCACGCACAGTACGAGCACGTGGGATACGCTCATGGTCGAGATGTGGACACGCGGAATGAAGGAGCAGGCTGACTCTGCCAGGACTGAACGATCGATTTGCTACGTGGCGGATCTGGACAAGACCGAAATTAGAGTACTGGAAATAGTTTTTTAAGTGCGAAATATATTTGGTAAGTTTTATTTAAGTTCGCACTGCAATACTTGATTTTTCAATTGTTTAAACTAAAAATTTTACTTTATCTTTAACTTAAAGGGTTAACCTTTGAACTCGATATCCTTTGGCGCGCAAACCATGTTCAGCTCAGCGTCGACGTCGAAGTCCAATCTCCCAGCGCCTGTGCTGCCTTGGGTGGAGAAGTAGTACGTTCATTTAATCTCTCTGTTATTCTCTATATGCATATATTCAAATGGTTATTCCTCAATGTCACTGTTATTCAGTCGTCCCAAGAGCGTGGACGAGATCTCCCACCAAGAGCACGTAGTGGCCACGCTCAAAACGTCAATTGCCAACGGCCAGCTTCCTCACTTGCTGTTCTACGGACCACCAGGAACAGGAAAGACGTCCACCATCGTGGCGGTGGGTCGTCAGCTCTTCGGCCCGGATTTCCGCAAGAATGGCCGCTTTCTAGAGCTGAACGCGTCCGATGATCGAGGAATTAAAGTCGTGCGCGAGAAGGTAAAGAGCTTCGCCCAGGGAGCCATCAGCAGTGCCAGCGGCTTGCCGCCTTTCAAGATCATCGTGCTGGATGAGGCCGACTCCATGACAGGAGACGCACAGTCTGCGTTGCGTCGTATGATGGAGAATTACTCGAAGGTCACTCGCTTCTGCCTCATTTGCAACTACGTGAGTCGTATTATTGAGCCTGTGGCCTCACGATGTGCCAAGTTCCGCTTTGCTCCACTCGAAAAGGTCTCCATGGCCTCGCGTGTGCGCTTCATCGCTTCAGAAGAGCATGTTAATGTGCCGGACTCGGTATTGGAATCCCTGCTGGAGTGCTCGAACGGAGACTTGCGTAAGGCGATTAACTATCTGCAAAGTGCCAAGCAACTCTGTGGAGATGACGAACTGTCGCAAGATGATGTTATTGCAGTGGCAGGTCTTGCCCCACCAGAGCTACTGCAGCAGTTTTGGGTGTCGCTGGCTTCGAACAGCTTTGAAAAGATGAAGACGGACATCGAAAGCATCTTGCTCGCTGGATATCCAGTGCTTACAATTTTGCGTCAGCTGAATGACGATATCCTCGCACTGGACAAACTCAGCAACGTGCAGAAGGCCAAGATTTGCCTGCGCATTGCCGAGGCCGACAAAAGGCTCGTGGATGGCGCCAGCGAGCACTTTCAGTTGTTAGACGTCGCATCCTACGCCATGCGTGTTTACCATACGGCGTGATATGTGTAGGTGCTTGCTATGGCAACGATACACGAATAAATAAAGAGAAGTGGGGACAGCGAATGAACACATTCTTAGTGCATCACCAATGTCGAGCCTCGGGAGTCATCTGCTACTCAGATCTAGTTGCTCGTGATTAAAGCTGCGCCTTGATCAGTCACAGAAGACATTTGTGTCCACTCATGGTTGCTGCGCTGTTTCCAGAAGGTAACTTCGTCATCACCAGCAGCGACGCTGAGCACGGAGCCCGTTAGCGACCAGTTTATCCGGTATATAGGCGCTCGAAATGTATGAAGCACAGTAGACACCCACTCTGCATCAGCCTCATCTTGAGTCCAAATACGCACCGTGTGGTCATCTGATCCCGACGCGATGACGTTCGCTGGGATACCAACATTCGGAGCCCAAGCCACATCGCGAACCCAGTCATTGTGTCCATACAAAGGGGCATTCACCATTTCCCAATAGCTGTTTCCAGGGCTCCCCCCTTCTTGCGGTGCAGTAACAAACTGCCAAATAGTGATTGCATCGTTGCACGACCCAGTAACCACTCGCTGGATAGGGCCTTGGGCTCCTTGTGAGCCCAACGAGTTGTAGGGAGCCCAGCTCACCGACGTACAGCCCATGCCTTCCTCGGAGTTCCTGAAGCTCGACGAAACTACCCACCCCTCGCGCATACGAGTAAGGAACGACACTTGTCCATCAGCCGACGCACTCGCCAGACACAGTCCGTATTCGTACGGCGCCCAAGCCACACTGAGCACGGCCAGCGAGTGGAATTCATGGACATGTTTGAGCCGCCATTCTGTCACATTGCCGACTCCCCCAGCACCCTGTTGGACCAGTTCTTCTCGATAAATGTACACTTTGCCGTCCTGAGCAGCCAGAGCCAACACTGCACCGAACTTCGGGTGTGCCCAAGCTACACGGTGAATGGGAGCCGCGGAGTCGTCAGCAAGAGGTACCACATGCTGGAGTACGTGAAGTTGCTGCTCCTGCTGCTCTCCTTGGCCATCCTTAATGGCCGAGTTATCGTCGTTGTCTCCACTTGCCACTATGGCCTTGGAAACATCATACACGCGGAATGTTCTGTCGGACGAGCAAGTAGCCAAGCGTTTGCCGTAGTAGTCCATCTGAATGTCGTAGATCATGTCGTTGTGCTCCGTGTCGATACTCGCCGCAGGAGCCTGACGCTGCTGTGCTTGTTGCTGACGATGCGGTGGTCCGTACGGCGCGGCGAACTGTCCGCTAGCCGTCGAACCGTGCATGCCGCCAGCGAACTCCATTTTCTCCAATGTTAGCGGATACGAATTGTAAAATGGACTATTCCACAATTAAGACCAATTCTTGAGACAAAACGGACCAAATTTGGTCCTCATTTTGTCGAAAGTTCACTTTACCGCACGTGATGTTTGCTGTCAATGGGCCGAGCGGGCCGACGTCGCGTAATGAGCGGCGCGTGAAGAGCGACCGACAGCGGGAAGAAGAGGAAGAGACCAGGAGGAAATGGGCAGAGAAGAAGCGAGAGCAGTTTTTTATAGAGAAACGTGCACAAGGCAAGAATGGAGGTAAGGTGAGAAAAAATGCATGAATAACCGCAACAAACATTCGTTTCCGCGCAATTATTGTAGTCAAAGAAAAAGCGACACAACCTGCTGTGCAGTCGGATATTTTCAAGGTACAATATCGCTGGGCGTGGAAAACTTGTGGCTCACAAGTTGTGGGTACTAATTGTGTTTCCACGTGGATTGTCGACAGGGCTGCCGAATAGTGTTCAATGGGCGCACGGGCAAAGTGTCTTCGTAGGTGCAAGGAGATTGTACGCATGTGATAGAATACGGTGGATTTAATACCTTGTTGTGCTATTTTGCAGATACTACTTGGCTAAACTGGTGCAAGAACACGGTGGCAATGTGGCGTACGCCGATTTTGACTGGGTATTGATTGCATTGTGTGGTAATTAATATTGCTGGTGTTGCGGTTGATTAGCTCAATGCTGACGTCCACACGCGTCACGCACATGGTTGGTTCCAACTTGAACGGATCTAAGGCAGACAAAGTGCTCAAGGTTCGTTGCTCAAGCACTGGTTGATGCTTATAATGACGTATTGCATGCCTTGCATTATTGAGTAGAGCAGTGGCAAGATAAAATTCGTGACTTCAGGTAAGTTAGTTCCAACCTGCATGCATGTGCGTAGTACAGATACCGCTGAGAAAGTGGCGGATGCAATCATTGAATACCTCGAGTAAAGCGATAGAATTAGGGTGCACATCTCCTTATCTCCTTGAAGAGGGGATCATCTGACATTTGAATTTCAAAAGTTGCGCCAAAACAGAGAAGCCCTTCCAGCAGCTATGATGCACATCAAGAACACTCTTGGAGTTCAATATTCCCCAGAAGTATGCTACTGTGCTGAAACACGGTGCTGTTGCATGTAAAGCTGGTCATGCACCATGAAGTAATTTGATGTTGAGCTCTTCAAAAACCCACCTCTAATACCTTATTTCTGTATGCGTGTGACACCCTCTAGCAAATAAAAAGTTGAAGGTCCGCCACTTTCTCAGCGGTATCTGTAGAAGTCCACTGAAGCTCTGCGTACAGAATGGGTACTGCAATCAGTCAAGCGCAACAAGCGGCAGCCTGAGTTTGAGTTTCTCGTTTACAAAGACTGCAACGCAGGCTCACTCCAAGCTGCTTTTACTCGACCAACCAAGTGAAGACTTTTGTCTGCCTTATTGGACGGTGCATGCAACATCGTTAGCATAACCAAGAAGCGGAACACAAAAAAACACCTTGTAAAAAGAGAAAGAATATACGATGTATAAGGTCACAACTAACCAGAGTAGCATTCGTTGTCGCTCCTTCCAAAGCCAAAAACGAGAAGCGAGACCTAGGAGAGGAGCGCAGAAGAGACCTAAATAAGTGCAACCTGATACTCCTTTCCAAACGCCATCGGAATCCTCGAACAGCCTTTCACCCGTGCCGCACACAAGCCCTTTGATTGTATCCTGTCTGGACCTCCGTGCCACACCTCTTATGCCTCTGCACAAGATTCTGGAACTAAACTGCAGACAAATCAACTGGAGGGCGACGCGAAGCAAACAGGACAAAACGACGCTGCTTAGCAGCACTTAGACCCGCCGTTGGACGGAACCTGCTGACCGGGAGTGAGCTTGACTCCAGCCTTGGGGGCCACAGGTGCGTTGGCCATGCGCTTCTTGATCTGGGCGGCCATCATCATGAAGGCCTTCTCGACGTTGGCGGCGTTCTTTGCACTGGTCTCCAGGAACTCAATGCCCAAACTCTCCGCAAACTCCTTGGCAGCGTCCGTGCTTACCACTCGCTTGGCTGTCAGATCGCTCTTGTTACCAACCAGCAGCTTGTTCACGTTTTCGCAGGCGTATCTGAAATTTGCAAGTGCGCAATAGTTAGCTCCCTTCTGTAATCCAATGGCACTGAAGTTCTGCGTGTGTTACGAACCTATCGATCTCATGCAGCCACTGCTTGACGTTGTTGAAAGACTCTTGGTCCGTAACATCGTACACCACGATAATGCCGTGGGCACCACGGTAGTAGCTGCTAGTAATTGTGCGGAAACGCTCTTGGCCAGCCGTGTCCCACTACAAAAGCACAAGATAATTAGCACAATAATTAGTCCAGTGCTCTAACTAAAACGTCTTAAACTTTGGTTGCTTACAATCTGGAGCTTGATGGTCTTGCCGTCCAACTCGATCGTACGGATTTTCTGGGCGCGTACACAAACACCACCAGGTCAGCAAACCTGATATAAATTGTCCCTCACTAAACCTCTGCTATACAACAGAGTCTGGCACTCACAAAGTCCACGCCGATGGTCGAGATGTAGCTCTCCGTGTACGTGTCGTCGGCGAAACGAAGCAGCAAACACGACTTGCCGACACCCGAGTCACCGATCAGCAGCAGCTTGAACAAGTAGTCACTGCACACAAGAATAAACGTATCAGTAACGTGTAGTCTTCACTTATTATGGATAAATCAGTCTAAGTTGAGACTTCGAACGTACTATTCCGGGTTCATCTTGTGCGGATGTGAAGAGAAAGCGACAGGTGCTTAATCTGCAGGATGAAAAGAATTATGTCAGTTCGCTATATCAACGGCGGTTGTTGAAGCCATCCTCCCTCCTTTCTCCCCCTTCCGCGGCTCCTGGATTCCGAAGAAAGATCGAGGATCCACTCACTGCTACCAGCTGGTGGAGCAGGGCTGAGTGAACATCAAATCAGGGGATACAGAGGGGGAGGATAAAGCGCCGTAATTACGGCTACATGTCTCCTAGAGTCACCTACACGGAGAGGAAGAAGGAAGCGACTCGCGCGTTCCAAGCGTCTTGGGTTGTGTGGGCGAATCGCAGATTGGTTTCCCGTCCGATCGAGAGAAAGACTGCGCCGTTTTCCCTCGTCGAGGTTTTATTCGCAGAAATCAAGGTTTTATTAGTATTTTATCCAATAAAAGTGATTCTACTGAATTCCAGCCAATCAGATTGATCAGCGTGGCGGGGAGAAAGTCGTGTGGACAACACTATCACCAAGCTGATGAAGCCATGTCGCCATGCAGTTGAAGACACCATGATCTCCTGTTCCTTTTGGGCTCATCGCGGTTGGTAATGGGAGGTGTGTACAGCAACGACCGCAAAATAAGGCATGCAGATATCGATGAAGAATTGCCAACGTGGCCAATCGCGCTTCCTGCGTCCGTTGGGTCAAAGTGCACGATCGCTTGGGCTAATTATACGCCCAGGCAAGGATGCAACTCAACCCGGTAACGTCGGCGGCCACTACTCGATTCGTGCAACACGCTAGCGCTCAAACTGTCGCTGCGAGAATTCTTCTTGCAACAGCACGACACGGCCGCGTGACTGGTGGGATCTCTTTGCGCAAGGGCCACAACGAGTCATTTCGATGGTAGCGCGACAACCACCTTCGAGCGGTTCACTATGTATCTGTTGCGCTTCTTCTTAGCGAGGCCATCTCCCCACTTCATCTTCATGGAATCAATGTTAGAAAACACTGCTGGCGACACGTTAGCGTGGCTACCAGCACCTAACACAGCATTGCATCACAGCACGATTCACTGTCTTCGCCGATACGAACATTGTTGAGCAGCTCGCAATATGAGCATCGCAGATTCTTCTGATTCAATTTCTTCAACAAGAGTGTTGGTCGCTCGTCCTCCTTTTACGAGCGAATTACATACCGTTCTCGAAGCTCCACCCATACAAAAACTAGTATATTTCTATTTTAAGGTCCAATTACACCCTAATTCCTAGTAAATGAGGTTCCTATCCGTAGGGCTGGGTGTTTGGATTGTTCCGCCTTCACACCCCCTACTTACACAAAGAAAGTAAGCCGAGAAGAGAAACGTCGAAGGCAAGTACCAGATCAAGGCGCCGCGCTCTCGACGCTGCCGCGGTCTCACTCTACATGTACACGTGTGCTTTCGTGTGGCGGTTGAGTGCCGTCAGCTCGTGTCTTCCACGTTGAGCATCGGAAACTGAAACACGAGTGAATTCAACCCCACACAGAAGCAGGCGTGGATTGCATGTGGATTGTACTGTTTATTGAGGGTTGTAGGGCGACAATTTAGACTACCAATAGTGCCCTGCGACCCTTCGTGACGCGGTCCCGTGTCTGAAGCGGGAAAGAATCTGACTGGTGGTGGTGTTTGTCGTTTTGACTTTGATATAGGCGTAACTTGTCTCGGAGAAGTGCAAGCGAGAGGAAGATCACACCGCCAGAGCAACAATGAGTTCATTCAAGAAGGAACACGCGTTCGGTACGATGCTGCTTTACGGTCTCTGATATAGATAATGGGAAACGCTAACGACGCTTGATGGTGCTCGTTACTTGTAGAAAAACGCCAAGCCGAGGCTCAGCGCATCCGGTCCAAGTACCCTGACCGAATTCCGGTGCATTTGAGCAGGTTAAATTCACTACATTGGATTTTTTACTGACTGTGTTGCTTTGTGGCCGATTGATAAAGGTGATTTGTGAGAAGGCGGACCGCAGTGACATCCCAGACATCGACAAGAAGAAGTATCTGGTGCCAGCCGAGGCTCTCCCCAAGCAGAGCTCCGTTTTTCGGAGCACTGCTTTTTAAAGAATGAAAAACAAAAAGCACTTTATTTAAAAGTAGATACAGGTACTCTTACTCCTCCTGCTGTGGGTGCCGCTGCACAGCCTGTACGAGTCCGCACATGAACTCACCGGGAGAGGACCTCGTAGGAAAAAACCACGACCTCCACATGTACTCATCGATGTAGCCATCCAGGTACTTCTTACTGCAGCCGCGCATCGCCTTGATGTGACGTTTGATATGCATTTCCCACAACCCCTCAATTGTCTTCGAGAACCAAGAGTTCACGAAGATGCTAAGCTGCTCTTGCTTCCCATCGGCGTGGCGGGTCTTCCTGCAGCACCGCCAGTATCGCTTCAGTGCGTTCAGCCGCATCAAACTGAGCGCACTGAGGGCAGAGCATCGACCGCTCCAGCAGCCCCACCTCCATGGCCCACGCGACGGCCTTGGACTCGTCGGTGGTCGCCTCCATGACGGCGCTGAAGTCGAAACGGTGGAGCTGCTGGAGGTTGTAGTTGTGGGCCATGGCTGGCAGATTCCTGAATGAGGGTAAACTGTATCTGAGAGTAGCCTAATAAACGGACTTGATAAATCTTTATATTAGAAGTTTGTATATGAAGCCCAACTTGTGGCGTGCGCAATGCGCGCGAAAACGGAGCTACCACGTACTCTAGGCGCGAACACAGAAGCAAAGTGTATCTTGGTGTACACCACGTTAAATACTGACAATATGTACTTTGAGCAAAAAAACACTTTTTGTTTTGCGTTTCTTGATAAAACGGAGCTTTGCTTTGGGAGAGCCTCAATGTGCCTCGCCAACTGTCGTTTTTGTGTACCGGTTCTGAGATTCGACGTTGTTTTTTGCTATTTGTTCAGCTGCTTTGATGTCAAACATTTACGAAGAGCAGAAGGACGTGGATGGTTTTCTCTACATCACCTACAGCGGCGAGAACACCTTCGGTCAATAGTTGCACATGGTGTCGACGTGCGGAGACTGGATTTTGGTTGAAGATTGTTTTTCGTCGTCGCTGTAGGGATGGATTGGGAGCTCCTTTTGGAGTGCTGGCTAGAAGATTTTCAGGCTCCGTCTTCAGCAGGAAATGCTAACAAGGTGAAGTCGGGAAACTGTCAGCCAACCAGAGAAGGAGTGTTTGCTGCTATGTGGTCCATTCTTCTAAACTGGCGATGTGGATATTTCCTAGTGACAAAATCAGAAAAATACATGCAATTCTATTCACTCGCTTATGGCGTCTGTTCTAACATGTTGCTATTCGCGTTGGAACTCCATCATCTGCAGACCTTGACCAACGACAACAACTTGATCAGTTGTTCCAGCTTCGTTTTGCCGAATCGCGAGATCAGCTATGTCAGCACATTCCGAAAAGGCAGCCCCTTGCCAGTCAAGCTCGGTGACATTTTCGTTGTGACAAATGGCCCACTTACTCACTCGCTGGTCGTATCCTGCGGCAAAAATTGTTTTGGCATCCACACAAGCAACGGTCTTGATTGCAGAACCACTGGCATTTACTGCCCTAGCTTCGGAAACCATTTGGCATGATGGAAAGCGCAGCTCATGCAA
Source organism: Phytophthora capsici (assembly GCA_030324255.1). NCBI lineage: Eukaryota > Oomycota > Peronosporomycetes > Peronosporales > Peronosporaceae > Phytophthora > Phytophthora capsici. Next base: position 2,873,379 of record CM059362.1, on the reverse strand, counting down.
ATTCAAATTCTGATCGTCTCCACCACTGATAAGCCTCACGTCAAGACTTCCCTCCTCCTTGCTTCGTTGGCATGAAACAAGGTCGATGCAGTTCACTCCCATATCGTGCGCCAAATAGTTTCCACTTGGTTGTAACTCACTAATCAAACCTTGAAGCTTTTCCTTAAAGTGCCCCACATTTTCATCGGATAGAAGAAGCGAAGCAATCTCCTTCAGCAGCACGCTTAGGTCCCACAGCGTCACTAAGCCGTCAGTAGAGCCAACAGCCAACCCAGCAGCCACCGAGGTACCATTAACTTGAAAGCCCACGCAGGACAAAATGGGTTTTCTTGACACGGAACGGCAGTCACCAAGCTCAAAGAGGCTGCCGTGACTTGCGTCCAGAAGCAATAGCTGAGTAGATCCCTCAGAATTGCAGGCAGTCACAAGTCGATACGCGTCTGACACAGAGGGAATCTCAAACGTAGCAAGTCCGAGAATGCGGTGGTCTTGAGCTGCTTCGGCGTGTTCCTGGCCACAAACATGGCGGAGCAGGTCGCTTTCTCCGCGAACCATCCACACATTCAGACGTTGCTTGCCACCTCCTGAGAGAATCACGTGTTCGACTCCATGGGAGGTGCTGCGCTGGAACGTTGTAAGTGCTCGAACGGTAGTGGTATGGGCTATTCCTGTTGCAACGCTACCCCAACGCAAGCTGGTATGCTTCTCATGATTTGTGGGACCACGACGATGTAGCATGAGGCTGTTATCCTCTGCTGCGGTAACCAGGCGCTCGTTTTCAAGGAATGCCACACAAGTTGTCATACGTCCGTGGTGGTGGTCATGCAGTGAACATCTCGAAAAACGTGGGGGAGTGTCGACAGCATCGCGTGGATTCAGAAGAGTCGAGTGTATCTTAATGTCAACCTGGTCCTTTTGAGTCGATGGTGGCGTGAACACAAATGTATGTAGGGGCAAGGTAGAGTCGACGTCTCCCGTCGTAAAAAGCGCGTGAGGGCGGCGCCAGCCACCGCATTCCACGTTGAATAAACGGTATTGTGAAGAGAAGTTGTGAAGAACAGCCTGTGCCGCATGGAATCCAAAGACCATAAGCTCGGGCTTAGCCTTGGTTGTGCTCCACCAAAGCTGCTTGACCGTGGAAATCCCTCGAATGGATTCACGACCCACCTGTACTGCTGCCAATGCTCCATGCGTATCTTCTTCCAGCGCATACCAGCAAATGTACCCGTCATGTCCTCCCGACAGCATGACAGTGTGATGCTTCTCAGCATCTTGACTCTCTTGGGAGAGCAACAATGATGCCACTAATTCACGCCCGTGGGCACCTTTCAGTACGAGAGCTGGAGCTTGCGCTTCTTTGGCTTGGTCATTATTTCCCGACAAGGTGAGTGAGCGGTGGAACATATAGACACTTCCATGCCCGTCGCCTGCAATAATATTCCTTGTCATATTTAATCGGTCCACCACCAGCACTGCAGATACTGAGCTCTTGGCAGGAATCTTAAAAGTTGCCACAAGCTCCATCGTAATCAACGGGGAGGCCAAGCTTTCAGTTGCGCCTAGAATCGTTGGCTTCCATTCAGAAAAAATGCCACTGGCACTGCTGACGAACAAAGAGCCTTCATGATCCCACCAAATCTTCATAACTCGCACATTGCTTTGACTGATCCACGAGTACAGCAAACTGCCTGTGGATACCTCAACGATGCACACACGACCTGTTACTTCGCCCAGCAGCAAGAACCGACCCGAAGAATCTATTGCGAATGCCGATAAGCCACTCCGTGTTTGACTACCAGCATCGTCAGCTGGGGGAACTGAAAAAAAGATCTCACTGGTGAGTGACGACATGTCCAAACGGAAAACACCACCGTGCTCAGAGGCAACAAAAGCTACCTTGCCGTTGTCCTGAGTGCTGAGAACGATATTGCGCACGCTGTGTGAAGACAACACGCCCTTTTTCCTTTTTGATGTTGCAGACGTTTCTGCAATAGGAACTCGAATTGTCTTATATGCCACACTATCCCCCGAAGAATCAGGTGAAGACATGAGCTGATGTGTGACGTCCCATAGCTTTACTGCGCCGTCACCGCCTCCCGAGGCAATCATCTTAAGCGACGGATGGACAGCTGCGCGCCATACATGCCTTCCAACGTGTCCATGTAAAGTGGAGACGCAGTTACCATCAAGATCCCATAGCTTGCAAAGACCATCCTCGCTCGCTGTCACCACACCGCGTTCCCAAAACGAAACATCCCAAATGCGCGCCGTGTGGCCCCAAGACCGAAACACTGGAGAGTAGTCACCCGCAAGCAACTCAGCGCGTGTCAATGTCCTCGGTGAATGAAGCTGCTCAGCTGTGATTTTTCCCTGGTTCGACCACAATTGTACCGTACGATCGTCGGAGACAGAAGCCAGCGAGCGTGCATCGGATGACCACGCTAGCTTGAAGAGTACACCATCGTGAGCATGCAGCCTTTGGGTCGGCTCAACTGCAGAGTTCGTCTCTTCACTCCCATTTTCCATTGGGTTCCAAAGCAAAATCTGCTGAAACACCGTCCCTGAAGCAACCACAAGGTCATCCTGCGATCGGCCGTGAAATGCCAAGGAGTACAAGATACACCGTGCGGAGCACTGTACACTACGTAGAATATCGTTGCGTACCGGGTCCCATATTTGCACGAAGTTGTGCGCCAGTCCAACTGCAGCTAATAGGTGATTGTCCTCGTTTTTTGATACAAAGTCACTCGTGAGGAGCTGCACGTCGAACACCCAGTTGCAAAACACTTTCGGTTTGCCCAGTACAGGGAGATCCTCAAGCCTGCGAGTATCCTCCGGCGTCTGGGGAAGGTTTTCGAAACATGACACCCGCTTTTGACCAAAGAAGGCGCCTACAAACGTTTCCGGCGTAGAGTTTGGAAGTCGGACGATGTCACAGCCGTGCAGAATTCCTCGCGCCAAGACATCGTACTGGCCTAGACACTCTCCATTTGCAGTAGCGTACATAAAAACAGTTGGGCCTACACCCACATAGAGTAGCGAACCATCCGACGAGAACGCCACAAGCGTCACAGCGCCCAGGAACTCCTGCTTCTTGATCGGCGGGTGTGTCATGACGTCAAGCTGCGATGATGTCCATCCGTAGTGTTGACTACCGGTATTACCGGTATTTAGCTAGTCGCCTTTTGAAACGTTTCGCGTGTGGCAGTTGGTTTTGCACATGGCTACACCTTGAGGCACTTCAAGATGTGGCTCCATACTACGGAACTATGCAGTGGATGTAAATATACTTTGCATTTATGCCTCACAGCTGATGTTGTTACAACCTGCAAGAGCTATTCGCCAGCCGTCCTCCAATTGTACGGGTACACTGGCAGCCCGCTGTAGGTTGTGGCACTTCTGTTGCTGCTGCTTGTACTCGCTGACCTTGGAGTATACAGGCTTCTCCATTTGCAAGACCTTCCACACTGTGCGAGCTTTGCGAAACTCAATCTTGCTCTTACTCGGATCGGAGACGGGTGAGAAGTTGTCGGCTTGCAATGCTTTCTCCAGAGACTCCAAGCTAAGGGTTGCAGGAAGGACGGCGCTTTGGAGGAAAAAATCGCGAACGACTGGGAAGATGGTTATGGCGCAGGCAATGCACTTCGGGACTGCAGAGAAGGTGTGAGACGCCAATATTTGTACGAATTGGTGGAGTCCAACACGACGCTGGTTGATCACATCAGGAGACCGCGAGCTCAAGAGGTGACGTCGCGGGAACCAGTAACTGCGTAGAGTTTGAGTAAACCATGCGCAGCCAAAGCATTGCGGACGAGCACCACCTCCACGACGCAAGAAGAAGGAGTGCAGCACCAGCATCAATTCCCGGAATTCCCTACATCTGCGCTCCACTGACCACTTAAGATCGGTCGTGACAAGCGAGCATTCCAGCACGTACAGCGTAGCACCGTTCGCTCGAGTGCTGGGTTTAACATTCACCAGCTTTGCCACAAGCTTTGGCTCGAGGCTGTTGGGTCCGCACGCGATGCTGGAGTGGAAGCAGTCGTCATCGAGATACATCGTGATCGCTGCCGAACCTTGGCTACGGATGACTAAGCGAAATGCAAAGTAAGGATTGAGATAGTTGTCTTGACATCTACTTCAACACCGCAGCCTTCGTGGAGCTAATTGTAGCCACCACCTTCACTTTCTGATCCGCATATCCAAGGAACTGCCCGCTCCGAGCTGAACGCTCCCAAACGCTTTTCATGAACAAGCTTTACGTGTCATACAGTATTACGTTTTGTCCGGATCAATTGAGCAGTTTTGTCAACGTCCCTCGACACTGTCGAGTCGGGCGGCAAAGGCCACGTTCAGTAACAGTGAATGCCAACCAACGACACCTAGTACAAGTAGATCACTTGAAGTGGCAGCGCCGCCACCGCCGCCGCCGCTGATCTTACTCGAACAGATATCGGTGGAGACAGCCCAGCCTTGTGCAGTGCACCCATCTTGAGGTCGCATCATTGAAATCTGTATGTTAGTCTATTTGGTAGTCAAGGTACTGTCCTGTTGTCGTTATACACTTCATCCCATCTATAAACATTGCAAGGTTTTCAAGGATGCATTTGACAATGCCACTTGCACTATTTTCAAATGTTCTCTGGATATTTATATCCAGAGTTTAGGTGGGATCGAGACCCCTCGTGGATCCTATATAAACGAATAATCAGTTACTGATGTAGCTACATAAATTATTTTGTCTTACCAAGAGCATGATTAACTGACGGAATACTGAATGAAATCTGATATTCTATACGAAATAGAGTGAATGTTGACCCAACCGGTGAAGAACGACATTCGCGTAACATGTCGCTAGGGCAACAACCATGCAACACTGTAGCGACATTGCTTGATATCAATTTACTTATTTAGGCTTATTTTCGAACATGCCATAACATGAAGCAGCCAAACACAATCTATTGGACGAAGCGAAGCTCACAAGCCACGCAACCTAGGAACGAATCATAGACAGCACATTTAAGTAATGTTTAGGATTGTTAAAACATGTTGAAGACCAGATCTACTAGTCTTTAGGCATTTCTAAAATTGTTACTAAAGTATCCCTAGGATTTAGAACACATTTAAGTACGTTTAGGGCGTCTCCACCGCGGGAGCAAAATGCTGCTGTGGCAGAAAACTAAAAATAAATTACCGCGGTCTCGCTCCACCGCGGGAGCAGAATAGCTCCAGCAGCAAATGAGCAGCTTTCGCGGGAGCAAAACGAGCCGATTTGCTCTGACTTTTGCTCCCCAGCAGCAAAAAGATTGTCCCACTGAAGTGTCGTAGATAAACTATGAAAATATTCGGATTTCTGGGCACTTCGTCCGGACAATATTCGCGCCTCTCAAATATTTGCATTGCGGCACACGAAGACTATGACGTCCAAGCCTGGCGCGCGTGGGCCAAACTGGATAAGTGGTGAAGATCAAGCACTCGCGAAAGCATGGCTGGCAGTATCAAGAGATAGTATTGTTGGCACTGACCAGTCTGGGCCTGCATTCTGTGAAAGAGTTACGGCAAAATACAACGAGACAAGGCCGCGAATCCATGCCCGCTTTGAGCGCCCCCAAAACGCAGTGGCGAACCGCTGGGAGTGTATCCGCCTTGCGGTAGGAAAATTTTGTGGCTGCATTGCTGCTGTCGAGCGACTGAATCAAAGCGGAAAGAATGATGAAGATAGAATTCAAGATGCCGTCTCCATGTACGAGGTGGAGCAAAACGAGCAGTTTGACTTTTTGGATGCTTGGCGAGAGCTTCGCCAAGAGCCAAAGTGGAGAGCACTACCAGATGCTCGATCGTGTCGCAAACGCGGCAGCAACCACCTTAATGAGCAACCAGAGATGCAAACCGGCAAGGAAAACACAACGTTCAGCCATTCATGCAATGAGGAGCGCCCAGTAGGCGTCAAGAAGCAAAAAGCCGCACGATCTCAGGAAATGAGTAGTCAGCAGCTAGTAGATGCTGCGTTGGAGATTTCACGATCGTCCAAGCGTAAGGCTGAACTCGAAGAGCAACGACTATTCATTTTGGGAGAGCGAGAGCAAAATCGAATCATATTTGCATCGCTGGAGGGTTTGGACGAGATTTCAGCTCGCATTCTCAAGATTAAAAAAGAGAAGATATTGAAACAATTGCTGAATGAAGACGTTGAAGACTCAGCTGTCGATGAAAGCAGTTTAACAAACAGCACCAGTGTCGGTACAGAAGGTATGTTTTTTATAGTCTGTCCTGCAGACTTCCTAGACTAATTCACTTTTTTTCTTTCCTTTTATTTCCCACAAGTGGTCGACGAGAGCCTGCTTCAATAGGACGTGATTTCGCTCGGATCGGACCAGTTGCCGTCTCGCTATGAATGCTTTCACATCAAGCTGTTCTTCATCTGCACGAACACCGTTGTTTCTGACGCGTGTGGTTGTTAATAAGTGTGTTTTCTCTTTAGGAAGCTTCTCCAATTCTTCCACGCCCCATTCATCCTCAACAATCATGTTGTGCAAAATCACGCATGCCTTCATGACGGACACCATATCTTCTGCGTACCAAGCTTGGCTCGGCTTCTTTAATATATGAAAACGCTTCTGCAACACCCCAAACGCCCGCTCTACATCTTTTCGAGCTGCTTCCTGCTGCTTGGCAAAATATTTCTCTTTAGGATTCTCTGGTTGCGTAATGGTAGGCACAAAGCATGATAATGGTGGGTAAATTCCGTCCACAAGGTAGTAAAGCTGCTGGAATTGCTTTCCTGCTATCATGTAAGTCGTCACGTCGTAAACATCTTTCTGCATAGCATGCTTGTTAAGAAGCGGTGAACTGTCCAAAATATTAATGTCTGAACATCATCATGAAACTTGTTAGTAAGGCACGTCTTTAATGATGATGCCTTCGATGTCAATGCGTACCGTTGTTAGATCCCGCCGCCCCGAAGTGAAAGTGCCAGATCCATAGTCGATAGTCTGCCACAGCCTCGAGCACGATGGATGGCTTCTTCTCTTTTCCTGCATACTGTCCTTTTAGTGCATATGGACACATTTCCCACATCCAGTGCATGCAGTCAAGAGATCCAATGCATCCAGGGAAGCCACGCTCCGCTGAAGACTGCAACTGCTGCTGTATGTCCTCTAATGTAGGCTCTCGCAGGTATTCTGCTTCGAAGATGTCAATCACGTTCTGACAAAACCTTTTAGTGTATGCGAGGGTTGTGCTTTCACCGCATTGGATCTGGAGCCGAAGGCGCCAATTTGCTTCTGCGCGGTGGAACTCAGCGTTTTTGCTACCGGCAGCAACTGGTCACGTATAGGTTATATTACACGTTTGCTGCTAGATTTGCTGCCACGCAGTGGAGATGGCCTTATAGCACCATTGCTGGAAAAATTAAAATCGTCCTCGATTAAGTAAACCACACGGGACAGTAGATTTTGGGCAAGGCCCCTGGGAAGAATGAATGGACACCTGGGTAGGCATATCGATTGGCCTAACACGCGGGGAACTGCTTTTTTTTTACTAAAGTAAAAAGCTGCATGTGTAATCATTTTTCTTTTAAAAAACTCAAAAATAACAACTCTATTTACCTCTAATTCTCCTGAATTTGTATGCGCCGCTCGCACTTTTGTACCAAATCTTTGGCGTTTTCTTCTGCGTTATGCGCATATAAATTCGGAAGTGTGATTTTGCCTCACATACAAAACTACTGCTATTTTGGAAGTAGCCAGAGTTCTCCAGAATTTGTCTGCGTCTGGCGCAGAAAAATAGTACAGTAGAACACGCAATAAAGACCGATGAATAATTTGCTCACGCACAAGTCGGAAAGACACAGCAAAACAAATTACTAAAGAAACGATAGGACAAAGTTCAGGTAAAAAGGGGTTTGCATACACGTGACGTGCATCACGAGGCCGCGACGCATCTTGATCATTTTTCATATGGCCAAATCGAATTGCAAGTGCGTCACACTCCCAACTTAAGTGCCCCGAATGAATTGAAGCTGTGTTTGCTGCCCGACACATTAGATTCCAACTAATGACGAGAAAAGTATGCGAAAAAACAAAATCATTGCTGCCGTGTTTCATCATAGCTGTTGAAGTAACCATCTCCGATGTGATGATGACTATCTAGGGGAATATAACTGTGCTACTTCATATAGAGATTTCGTATTTAACTGGACTGGTTGGTGGAGAATAACTCCCCTCCAGGACACCAGACTCTCTAATTCATCACTTCCTCTTTTACCAAGTCTACCACACAAGCGTCTTCTCCTTCTACATTCAAGACTTCCTCCTTACAACGGCCGCCTAACCTACTCTATCTTTGACCGCACTCCATCCTGTACTTCACTAACAACTCTGCGCAAATCATCCCTTCAACAGGTTATGGACCCCAACGCTTCGCTACGTCAAGTGCTATGGATGGCTACGAGACTCTAAGGCGGTCGCTATGTAGGTGAGGCCACGTGCCCCCTGCTTTCTGCGGCAGCCACTGAGCTGCCCAGCACCATGACGCCCACATACCAGCCACAGAGCGGTGTTTAAAATCGCGAGAACAGCATTGCTGCCGCGTAAGGCCATTATGCCTTTTCTGATGGCCATGATGCCTTTTCTAATGGCCATGTTGCCTTTTCTAATGGCCATGATGCCTTTTCTAATGGCCATGTTGCTTTTCTAACGGCCACGATGCCTTCCCTAATGGCCATGATGCCTACACAAACGGCCATGACGCCTACACAAACGGCCATGGCGCTACAATAATGGCCACGATGCCTTGCTCTACCGGTCATGGGCCGACGAAAGCTATGCCATATTGCTAGAAAAACAATCAAAAAGTGTTATAAAAGCAAAATATCAATAGAAGAGAGAAATATACACTTCTACCAAATATACAGTTTGTTAAAACTGGGAGGCTAAAACTTCTCCAATAAAATAATAAGGAAAATTACTCAAGAAGAAGAATATATAAATACTTCTTAAAGTATCTGGCGATGCATACCGCAAAAGATGAGTAAAAATACTTGATGAAATGTATGAAACTGGGAGGCACCAATGCCAAAACCACAACCAACTATTTATTCAATTCGTCAAACTTGAAAATTCATTGTAACTGGCAAAGTTTCAAACATTTCTAGCGAAAATACAACAAAAGAATGAATAATATTTATCACTATATTTATAGGACAAGCTTACAAAAGCCTCTGTCTACAGAAAGCAAACTATAGTTTTACTGTATCAATTCCATCTACAGTGGATTCGATAGTTTACAAATCTATTGCTAGCACTTGCGAAGTAAAAGAAAAATAAAATACTTCCAAACGAGAAACAACTCGATAAGCCTCTAGGGAGTAAAATAACCCCAACGATGAGAGCCATTGCACTAACTGCAAACATGATGTGTACGCTAGCGACGACACTGTTAGATGTTATTTATGCTTTAAAAGCTGTAGCCTTTCTTTAAAAATATTTGAAAACTACAAATTTTCGACACAAAAAGGTAAAATCAATTTGAAAATGACTGCAATGTCAACAATATGGGAGGCAATTATACATGTATAAGACCTCAGCAAATTATAACGAACACAAAAAACGAAATGTAAAGTGTGAAGAAATATCCACAAACGAAAAAGCACGATACTAGCAGTTAAGAAATGAACAAAGCTAAAACGCTTACACAAAGTATCTAATAAATTATTAATAACAATCAATACGGTGAACAGGTGTATCCTTAAAGGTTCCCTGAATAGCCACTAATACAGCGAACAGGTTTTGATCCTTGAAATGAAAGGTTTTCCTGAGTAGCTTTCCACAAAACGCACACAACAAATGCGATAATAATTACACCATATTACGGCGAACAGGTTTATTCCTCTACGGTTTTCCTGAGTAGCCAAAAATAACAATACAAACAAGCAATCAGCACAACCCCTACCAAAACAGGCAAGAAAATGACAAAAAGAGCAATGGAAGTCAAAACAAAAAGACCATCAAAAGTCTGCTTCTTGAAAATTCATGTACTCATAGGACTGTTAAACACAGCCACCTGTGGTGCATCAAAAACTATATTCCATCATACACATTCCTCGATGTGGGAGGCTGTTGAAGTAACCATCTCCGATGTGATGATGACTATCTAGGGGAATATAACTGTGCTACTTCATATAGAGATTTCGTATTTAACTGGACTGGTTGGTGGAGAATAACTCCCCTCCAGGACACCAGACTCTCTAATTCATCACTTCCTCTTTTACCAAGTCTACCACACAAGCGTCTTCTCCTTCTACATTCAAGACTTCCTCCTTACAACGGCCGCCTAACCTACTCTATCTTTGACCGCACTCCATCCTGTACTTCACTAACAACTCTGCGCAAATCATCCCTTCAACAGGTTATGGACCCCAACGCTTCGCTACGTCAAGTGCTATGGATGGCTACGAGACTCTAAGGCGGTCGCTATGTAGGTGAGGCCACGTGCCCCCTGCTTTCTGCGGCAGCCACTGAGCTGCCCAGCACCATGACGCCCACATACCAGCCACAGAGCGGTGTTTAAAATCGCGAGAACAGCATTGCTGCCGCGTAAGGCCATTATGCCTTTTCTGATGGCCATGATGCCTTTTCTAATGGCCATGATGCCTTTTCTAATGGCCATGATGCCTTTTCTAATGGCCATGTTGCCTTTTCTAATGGCCATGATGCCTTTTCTAATGGCCATGTTGCTTTTCTAACGGCCACGATGCCTTCCCTAATGGCCATGATGCCTACACAAACGGCCATGACGCCTACACAAACGGCCATGGCGCTACAATAATGGCCACGATGCCTTGCTCTACCGGTCATGGGCCGACGAAAGCTATGCCATATTGCTAGAAAAACAATCAAAAAGTGTTATAAAAGCAAAATATCAATAGAAGAGAGAAATATACACTTCTACCAAATATACAGTTTGTTAAAACTGGGAGGCTAAAACTTCTCCAATAAAATAATAAGGAAAATTACTCAAGAAGAAGAATATATAAATACTTCTTAAAGTATCTGGCGATGCATACCGCAAAAGATGAGTAAAAATACTTGATGAAATGTATGAAACTGGGAGGCACCAATGCCAAAACCACAACCAACTATTTATTCAATTCGTCAAACTTGAAAATTCATTGTAACTGGCAAAGTTTCAAACATTTCTAGCGAAAATACAACAAAAGAATGAATAATATTTATCACTATATTTATAGGACAAGCTTACAAAAGCCTCTGTCTACAGAAAGCAAACTATAGTTTTACTGTATCAATTCCATCTACAGTGGATTCGATAGTTTACAAATCTATTGCTAGCACTTGCGAAGTAAAAGAAAAATAAAATACTTCCAAACGAGAAACAACTCGATAAGCCTCTAGGGAGTAAAATAACCCCAACGATGAGAGCCATTGCACTAACTGCAAACATGATGTGTACGCTAGCGACGACACTGTTAGATGTTATTTATGCTTTAAAAGCTGTAGCCTTTCTTTAAAAATATTTGAAAACTACAAATTTTCGACACAAAAAGGTAAAATCAATTTGAAAATGACTGCAATGTCAACAATATGGGAGGCAATTATACATGTATAAGACCTCAGCAAATTATAACGAACACAAAAAACGAAATGTAAAGTGTGAAGAAATATCCACAAACGAAAAAGCACGATACTAGCAGTTAAGAAATGAACAAAGCTAAAACGCTTACACAAAGTATCTAATAAATTATTAATAACAATCAATACGGTGAACAGGTGTATCCTTAAAGGTTCCCTGAATAGCCACTAATACAGCGAACAGGTTTTGATCCTTGAAATGAAAGGTTTTCCTGAGTAGCTTTCCACAAAACGCACACAACAAATGCGATAATAATTACACCATATTACGGCGAACAGGTTTATTCCTCTACGGTTTTCCTGAGTAGCCAAAAATAACAATACAAACAAGCAATCAGCACAACCCCTACCAAAACAGGCAAGAAAATGACAAAAAGAGCAATGGAAGTCAAAACAAAAAGACCATCAAAAGTCTGCTTCTTGAAAATTCATGTACTCATAGGACTGTTAAACACAGCCACCTGTGGTGCATCAAAAACTATATTCCATCATACACATTCCTCGATGTGGGAGGCTGTTGAAGTAACCATCTCCGATGTGATGATGACTATCTAGGGGAATATAACTGTGCTACTTCATATAGAGATTTCGTATTTAACTGGACTGGTTGGTGGAGAATAACTCCCCTCCAGGACACCAGACTCTCTAATTCATCACTTCCTCTTTTACCAAGTCTACCACACAAGCGTCTTCTCCTTCTACATTCAAGACTTCCTCCTTACAACGGCCGCCTAACCTACTCTATCTTTGACCGCACTCCATCCTGTACTTCACTAACAACTCTGCGCAAATCATCCCTTCAACAGGTTATGGACCCCAACGCTTCGCTACGTCAAGTGCTATGGATGGCTACGAGACTCTAAGGCGGTCGCTATGTAGGTGAGGCCACGTGCCCCCTGCTTTCTGCGGCAGCCACTGAGCTGCCCAGCACCATGACGCCCACATACCAGCCACAGAGCGGTGTTTAAAATCGCGAGAACAGCATTGCTGCCGCGTAAGGCCATTATGCCTTTTCTGATGGCCATGATGCCTTTTCTAATGGCCATGTTGCCTTTTCTAATGGCCATGATGCCTTTTCTAATGGCCATGTTGCTTTTCTAACGGCCACGATGCCTTCCCTAATGGCCATGATGCCTACACAAACGGCCATGACGCCTACACAAACGGCCATGGCGCTACAATAATGGCCACGATGCCTTGCTCTACCGGTCATGGGCCGACGAAAGCTATGCCATATTGCTAGAAAAACAATCAAAAAGTGTTATAAAAGCAAAATATCAATAGAAGAGAGAAATATACACTTCTACCAAATATACAGTTTGTTAAAACTGGGAGGCTAAAACTTCTCCAATAAAATAATAAGGAAAATTACTCAAGAAGAAGAATATATAAATACTTCTTAAAGTATCTGGCGATGCATACCGCAAAAGATGAGTAAAAATACTTGATGAAATGTATGAAACTGGGAGGCACCAATGCCAAAACCACAACCAACTATTTATTCAATTCGTCAAACTTGAAAATTCATTGTAACTGGCAAAGTTTCAAACATTTCTAGCGAAAATACAACAAAAGAATGAATAATATTTATCACTATATTTATAGGACAAGCTTACAAAAGCCTCTGTCTACAGAAAGCAAACTATAGTTTTACTGTATCAATTCCATCTACAGTGGATTAGTTTACAAATCTATTGCTAGCACTTGCGAAGTAAAAGAAAAATAAAATACTTCCAAACGAGAAACAACTCGATAAGCCTCTAGGGAGTAAAATAACCCCAACGATGAGAGCCATTGCACTAACTGCAAACATGATGTGTACGCTAGCGACGACACTGTTAGATGTTATTTATGCTTTAAAAGCTGTAGCCTTTCTTTAAAAATATTTGAAAACTACAAATTTTCGACACAAAAAGGTAAAATCAATTTGAAAATGACTGCAATGTCAACAATATGGGAGGCAATTATACATGTATAAGACCTCAGCAAATTATAACGAACACAAAAAACGAAATGTAAAGTGTGAAGAAATATCCACAAACGAAAAAGCACGATACTAGCAGTTAAGAAATGAACAAAGCTAAAACGCTTACACAAAGTATCTAATAAATTATTAATAACAATCAATACGGTGAACAGGTGTATCCTTAAAGGTTCCCTGAATAGCCACTAATACAGCGAACAGGTTTTGATCCTTGAAATGAAAGGTTTTCCTGAGTAGCTTTCCACAAAACGCACACAACAAATGCGATAATAATTACACCATATTACGGCGAACAGGTTTATTCCTCTACGGTTTTCCTGAGTAGCCAAAAATAACAATACAAACAAGCAATCAGCACAACCCCTACCAAAACAGGCAAGAAAATGACAAAAAGAGCAATGGAAGTCAAAACAAAAAGACCATCAAAAGTCTGCTTCTTGAAAATTCATGTACTCATAGGACTGTTAAACACAGCCACCTGTGGTGCATCAAAAACTATATTCCATCATACACATTCCTCGATGTGGGAGGCTGTTGAAGTAACCATCTCCGATGTGATGATGACTATCTAGGGGAATATAACTGTGCTACTTCATATAGAGATTTCGTATTTAACTGGACTGGTTGGTGGAGAATAACTCCCCTCCAGGACACCAGACTCTCTAATTCATCACTTCCTCTTTTACCAAGTCTACCACACAAGCGTCTTCTCCTTCTACATTCAAGACTTCCTCCTTACAACGGCCGCCTAACCTACTCTATCTTTGACCGCACTCCATCCTGTACTTCACTAACAACTCTGCGCAAATCATCCCTTCAACAATAGCGACACACAGCGCTATTAGTACAGAAAACGGTAATGGTTCCTTTCCTTCGGTCAGCTTAGCACCACTGTCGTGGTTTCGGCGGGCTACATCTCGTTTCAATCCCTTGAAAAACATGGTTAAATCAGCGGTAAACTCCACACTCACCAAACGGCCATACCGTCGATACAGATGAAATAAACTAGAGCGCATTGAGTCGTAGACAGACTGTCCTGGCTTCTCACCAGTTCTGCTCTTCAGCGACATAATAAATTGCTCAAAGTCGCTCGCATTATGTAGCTCGTACTGAATCGGAGGAACGGATGGATTCATTTCCAAAAAATACAAAACCACCGTCTAGTTTGAGTGTGTGTCCATGAGAATCATCACCATCGAGAAAATTGTTATCGGGATGCTCCACGACTTGAAGGTTGTTACTCAGTACAATTCTTCTGTTAGAGTAAAGCCACACGAGATATCGGCTAATACCCCGCAGGTACATGCTTGTCGTCGTGGCGCCTATCACGTTGCTTTTAACGGCTGCTACCTGTCTTGCAAGGTCCGACGCTCCCGTGGCCTCCATAGTTCTTGTGTGCCGTTTCGAGATTACATGTAACCAGTTTTACAAATACATTGTTTACTCCATTAAGTACGAGCAAAACAAACGCATACAAATTCTTGCTACATATAAGTTTCATGCGCGGCACTGGTACATGTACTGGTAGTCTACAATATCCAGAGCTTCCCGGGCAACGCACGGCATTAGTATCAATTATCAAGATTTCCGTTACATAGTAACAGCAACTACTGTACACGTTTGAAATCATGCCATTGAGCAGTTTGCTTCAGTAACAGATGGGTCAATTAGTGCTGACTAATGCCGTGCGTTGCCCGGGAAGCTCTGGATATTGCAGTACATGTACCAGTGCCGCGCATGAAACTTAGAGGTTCATAGAATTGTTAATTTTGAGTTTTTTTAAAAGAAAAATGATTACACATGCAGCTTATACAGAAAGCAGTTCCCCACCTGCTAGGCCAATCGATATGTCGATTCGTTGTACCCAGGTGTCCATTCATTCTTCCCAGGGGCCTTGCCCAAAATATACTGTCCCGTGTGCTTTACTTAATCGTGATAAATCTCTACCTAGTTCTTCAACTCATAAACTCTCTTGCCTAGGGGGGATTATGGCTTTTACTGGGGGATGTCCCGGCACCGTCGGCCACCGAGTTTCACCGAGTTTACCGTTCACCACCGACTTGTGTCCCGCTAAATGGTCCCACCTTCCCCCGGAATGAACAAATTGCACAAAATTGATAAAAAACCAAAATAGAGTCACAAAACAAACGCGAATCTCCAAAACAAGTAACGGCAAAGATCTAAGAAGGTGAGTTGGTGTGAATGCCGTTCCCAATACGTTTGCGCGTGCCCACATGCTAACATGCCTTGTTGGTAGAGGTCTATCGTCACTACTCTGGAGACAGGAGCGTTTGGATGCTAATTAGGGTGAGCTGCCACGTTATGACCGCCCCGAGCGAGAGTAAGATATGCGAGCGGAAGCCGCGCTCGGTATGTAAGTATGAATAGCTATATAATGAAGCTGTCAAACGTACTCGTGTGCTGGCTCGTGTCGCGTGTACAGTGGGGATTCAAACGGCGATCACCACATTTTTTTTTCTTGCGTTGGCAGCTTTCACATGAAGTGCTCTTGCGCTTTTTGGATAACTGAGGTACTGGCAGAGTTGAAGTACTCACGTGGTTTGAAGTCTTTTTAACTGGGTTGCTATCGCGTAGACGGCTGCGCAGTGCATCTTTTGAAATCGTGGCATTTGGGTAGTATTGCTTGAAGATCGTTAGAACGTAGTCCCATTTGCCGCGTGCCCTAGGCAACGACGCAGCGAGAGATCGCAAGTGGGTGATGTGGTCCTCTGAAATATTTAAGGGTTGTGGAAATCTATCAAGCAGCACATTCGAGTTGGGCCCTTGTAAACTTGGCTGGATTTCGCTTAGTGATGGAGAAAGAGAATTGATGCTTTGATCGTCCGAGGCTGGTATCACAGTACCACTGGTCATTTCCGCTTGTGAAATTGCTGTGATCCTGATCCAATGGTACTGGTGGTGGTGGTCATTATCGAATGGGTATTGCAGCTCAAAACATCGACATTCACAGCCAAAACGGGCTCATGCCTGGAATCAGTTGGAACATCCGTGGTAAGGTCTTCGATGTTCATCAGATTGTCTGTGGTTGATCCGCTATTTGGCATAGGTGGGTTGGAATTGGGTAAGCAGTTTAGTGCAGACACATTACCCAGCGTCCTCTGGGGTCCGAGAGTGGCACGGAACGCAGCAGGAAGTTTGAACTTGATTTTCGTGCTGGCCTGGCGGTTAGCTGCCTTTTTCATTGCCGCCCATCGCGCGATAAGTACTTGGTCCGATTTTGGAAAGATTCCTTCGCACAGAGCACTAGCAAATGAGTACACCAGCAGGAATGTTGTTTTGATCTTGGTGAGTTCTCGAGTGGACCTTAACGCGTGAAACAACTCAAGTTGAAAGGCCTGTTCGTGGTGAGTTGCTTCTTGGTCTTCAGCAGCTTCACTAGTGAACGAAAAGAGATTGATGCCTCGAACATTGCTTCTACATCTCGAAGATGACTGCGATTCGGTAGAGGCCACTGATGGAAGAGCGGCAATTTGCTGGGAAACTGTGGTGTAGCTTCGCCTTCGGATATTTAAATGATGGTTCGTGTTAGAAGCAGCAACGATATTGTACATTATCGTCGTCACAAGTGGAGATGTAGACCAACTCCGACCAGCTTCTCTCTGTTCTCTGCGGAGCTGCCGTAACCGCTCATACTCCTCCAATGAGAACCCAGTGTCCACCTCGTACACAGATAAGCCCAACGACTGGAGGAATTCCATCCGGCTGACCCTCGTGCGTCCTGTGGAGTGTATAAGAAGAAGCTCTTTAATGCGGTTGCGGTGCTGCCGTTTTTGATTTAACTGAGCTTCCACCTTATTGGGATCTACTCGGACGCTATCAAACAGAGTTTGCCACTTTGTAAATGGGAAGTCTTGCGTCGTCTCCGACCGGTATTTTGGCGATAACAGCGGCTTTGAAAGGAGGTTCGATACGAACTCGCCAAGCGCAGTGTCTGGAAGACAGTGTCGACTCATCACTGTTGATTTGGCTATCGTGGCGATATCGGCGTGACCAAATGAAGGATTGCGGCCGACTTTCGCTCCGACTTGAAGATTATGCTTTAGTATGAAGAGGTCAAGAATGCGAAGCCCAACCTCAACAGCAACGGACCGAGATAGTAGACGCTTCAACGCCGCGTGAAAGCCTTCGAGTTGGCTCGTTGAAACTATGCTCATCTCGACCCCCTTCGGTATAAGTGTTTTCTTCGATGTGAAGATCCCCGCGCTCAATCTGATCGAGATTGCTCTGTAAACACCCATTCCACTCGATCTCAGAGCATGTCAACTCGCTTTGGTGAACTCCTGTGACAGCCTTGCGTAATTGGGCAGCCATGTCCTTAGGTTCACGAAGGACATTGTCCACTCTGTAAATTGCATCTTGCAACTGCTTGTAGAATCCCTTCCGCCTTCCTTTGTTTTTAATCTTTTCTGAGAATCGCTGCATAACGTGAAATGGGTCTTGTTTCGTGACCACATTGCTCCCAAAGGTACTACTGACGACATTACGGATCGCAGACGCGTTATCGCTGACAACACAAATTGGAATATCACCGCATGGCTGAAAAGTAGGCTTCACATCCACAAAAAGCGCACGTGTCTCCTCATTATTCTCAGACCGTGTTAGCCGTCTGCCCACAATTTGACCCACTTCATTCTGTATGAGGAGCAACATCTTAGAACTCTTCATACTTTCCCTTTTGCCTACACCTCCTTTCCACAACTTTAGACGTTTGCAAAACTTCACTGAGTGATCAATACGCAGAGCCCTGGTCACACATAGCTCTTTCATTAACCTCTCACATAGTGCACTGCATATTTCAGTACTTTGGAGCCAAGAATCTCGTAGCATCCGCGCGCTCAATTTGCATTGCCTCTCAGAGTACTGCGTTATGGAAGGCGGGGAAGGAGCAGCATATTGAGGGTTCTCCAGTTGTTTCTGATGTACACAACCGGCAAATTGAGTGAGAAGTTTGTAGTATCGCTGCTCGCGCCTTCGAAGAACATTTTCCACTGTTCGAGAAAGACCATTCGCCGATAGCATTCCGTCATGAGCAAGATCCATCAATTCCTTCGAAAGTCCCATTTTCTTCGTCAAAACAAAGGGAAAATGTATCAAAGTTTGTACGTCGCGGTATATATAGTCCGCACACACAGTTGAAAAGCACGACCTTGGCTCTCGGGACCCCATGCACTGGTACTTGACGTACAGTACCCGGCACCGAAAATTAATGTCTTCACACAGCCGTTGTTTATACTCTTTGAGCCGTGGAACACATAAGCACTCACTATTGGCGCAGTGAGGCTTCTGATCTACATTGAGAGCTTCAGGAACCCAGATAAAAACTGGATAATCAAACAGTGCCGTAGCGAGATTGCAAGGACGGTTGTATTCTGGCAAGATCATCTCAGGGGGAAACGTTTTCTTCAGTATTGCTTGTCGAACAAGCCGTTTTACACTATCTGGAGCCATCTTGTCTTGCTCAGCGCTCTTCGCTGCTGCTGCTTCATTCCATTCTTCTTCATCCGAGCTGACTTCCTCGAACTTTTCCATCGTTTGTGCTGTTGGTAAAAAGAAATTGAGCTAAATTGGTTGGACTAAAAACCTGTCTAATCGGATATAAATCGGAGTTTGTCGGATATGGTCGGCGGTTATAGGACATGTTGGGGCCTGCGGCCCCAACATAACCGATAACCCTAGGGGGGATTATGGCTTTTACTGGGGGATGTCCCGGCACCGTCGGCCACCGAGTTTCACCGAGTTTACCGTTCACCACCGACTTGTGTCCCGCTAAATGGTCCCACCTTCCCCCGGAATGAACAAATTGCACAAAATTGATAAAAAACCAAAATAGAGTCACAAAACAAACGCGAATCTCCAAAACAAGTAACGGCAAAGATCTAAGAAGGTGAGTTGGTGTGAATGCCGTTCCCAATACGTTTGCGCGTGCCCACATGCTAACATGCCTTGTTGGTAGAGGTCTATCGTCACTACTCTGGAGACAGGAGCGTTTGGATGCTAATTAGGGTGAGCTGCCACGTTATGACCGCCCCGAGCGAGAGTAAGATATGCGAGCGGAAGCCGCGCTCGGTATGTAAGTATGAATAGCTATATAATGAAGCTGTCAAACGTACTCGTGTGCTGGCTCGTGTCGCGTGTACAGTGGGGATTCAAACGGCGATCACCACATTTTTTTTTCTTGCGTTGGCAGCTTTCACATGAAGTGCTCTTGCGCTTTTTGGATAACTGAGGTACTGGCAGAGTTGAAGTACTCACGTGGTTTGAAGTCTTTTTAACTGGGTTGCTATCGCGTAGACGGCTGCGCAGTGCATCTTTTGAAATCGTGGCATTTGGGTAGTATTGCTTGAAGATCGTTAGAACGTAGTCCCATTTGCCGCGTGCCCTAGGCAACGACGCAGCGAGAGATCGCAAGTGGGTGATGTGGTCCTCTGAAATATTTAAGGGTTGTGGAAATCTATCAAGCAGCACATTCGAGTTGGGCCCTTGTAAACTTGGCTGGATTTCGCTTAGTGATGGAGAAAGAGAATTGATGCTTTGATCGTCCGAGGCTGGTATCACAGTACCACTGGTCATTTCCGCTTGTGAAATTGCTGTGATCCTGATCCAATGGTACTGGTGGTGGTGGTCATTATCGAATGGGTATTGCAGCTCAAAACATCGACATTCACAGCCAAAACGGGCTCATGCCTGGAATCAGTTGGAACATCCGTGGTAAGGTCTTCGATGTTCATCAGATTGTCTGTGGTTGATCCGCTATTTGGCATAGGTGGGTTGGAATTGGGTAAGCAGTTTAGTGCAGACACATTACCCAGCGTCCTCTGGGGTCCGAGAGTGGCACGGAACGCAGCAGGAAGTTTGAACTTGATTTTCGTGCTGGCCTGGCGGTTAGCTGCCTTTTTCATTGCCGCCCATCGCGCGATAAGTACTTGGTCCGATTTTGGAAAGATTCCTTCGCACAGAGCACTAGCAAATGAGTACACCAGCAGGAATGTTGTTTTGATCTTGGTGAGTTCTCGAGTGGACCTTAACGCGTGAAACAACTCAAGTTGAAAGGCCTGTTCGTGGTGAGTTGCTTCTTGGTCTTCAGCAGCTTCACTAGTGAACGAAAAGAGATTGATGCCTCGAACATTGCTTCTACATCTCGAAGATGACTGCGATTCGGTAGAGGCCACTGATGGAAGAGCGGCAATTTGCTGGGAAACTGTGGTGTAGCTTCGCCTTCGGATATTTAAATGATGGTTCGTGTTAGAAGCAGCAACGATATTGTACATTATCGTCGTCACAAGTGGAGATGTAGACCAACTCCGACCAGCTTCTCTCTGTTCTCTGCGGAGCTGCCGTAACCGCTCATACTCCTCCAATGAGAACCCAGTGTCCACCTCGTACACAGATAAGCCCAACGACTGGAGGAATTCCATCCGGCTGACCCTCGTGCGTCCTGTGGAGTGTATAAGAAGAAGCTCTTTAATGCGGTTGCGGTGCTGCCGTTTTTGATTTAACTGAGCTTCCACCTTATTGGGATCTACTCGGACGCTATCAAACAGAGTTTGCCACTTTGTAAATGGGAAGTCTTGCGTCGTCTCCGACCGGTATTTTGGCGATAACAGCGGCTTTGAAAGGAGGTTCGATACGAACTCGCCAAGCGCAGTGTCTGGAAGACAGTGTCGACTCATCACTGTTGATTTGGCTATCGTGGCGATATCGGCGTGACCAAATGAAGGATTGCGGCCGACTTTCGCTCCGACTTGAAGATTATGCTTTAGTATGAAGAGGTCAAGAATGCGAAGCCCAACCTCAACAGCAACGGACCGAGATAGTAGACGCTTCAACGCCGCGTGAAAGCCTTCGAGTTGGCTCGTTGAAACTATGCTCATCTCGACCCCCCCCCCCCTTCGGTATAAGTGTTTTCTTCGATGTGAAGATCCCCGCGCTCAATCTGATCGAGATTGCTCTGTAAACACCCATTCCACTCGATCTCAGAGCATGTCAACTCGCTTTGGTGAACTCCTGTGACAGCCTTGCGTAATTGGGCAGCCATGTCCTTAGGTTCACGAAGGACATTGTCCACTCTGTAAATTGCATCTTGCAACTGCTTGTAGAATCCCTTCCGCCTTCCTTTGTTTTTAATCTTTTCTGAGAATCGCTGCATAACGTGAAATGGGTCTTGTTTCGTGACCACATTGCTCCCAAAGGTACTACTGACGACATTACGGATCGCAGACGCGTTATCGCTGACAACACAAATTGGAATATCACCGCATGGCTGAAAAGTAGGCTTCACATCCACAAAAAGCGCACGTGTCTCCTCATTATTCTCAGACCGTGTTAGCCGTCTGCCCACAATTTGACCCACTTCATTCTGTATGAGGAGCAACATCTTAGAACTCTTCATACTTTCCCTTTTGCCTACACCTCCTTTCCACAACTTTAGACGTTTGCAAAACTTCACTGAGTGATCAATACGCAGAGCCCTGGTCACACATAGCTCTTTCATTAACCTCTCACATAGTGCACTGCATATTTCAGTACTTTGGAGCCAAGAATCTCGTAGCATCCGCGCGCTCAATTTGCATTGCCTCTCAGAGTACTGCGTTATGGAAGGCGGGGAAGGAGCAGCATATTGAGGGTTCTCCAGTTGTTTCTGATGTACACAACCGGCAAATTGAGTGAGAAGTTTGTAGTATCGCTGCTCGCGCCTTCGAAGAACATTTTCCACTGTTCGAGAAAGACCATTCGCCGATAGCATTCCGTCATGAGCAAGATCCATCAATTCCTTCGAAAGTCCCATTTTCTTCGTCAAAACAAAGGGAAAATGTATCAAAGTTTGTACGTCGCGGTATATATAGTCCGCACACACAGTTGAAAAGCACGACCTTGGCTCTCGGGACCCCATGCACTGGTACTTGACGTACAGTACCCGGCACCGAAAATTAATGTCTTCACACAGCCGTTGTTTATACTCTTTGAGCCGTGGAACACATAAGCACTCACTATTGGCGCAGTGAGGCTTCTGATCTACATTGAGAGCTTCAGGAACCCAGATAAAAACTGGATAATCAAACAGTGCCGTAGCGAGATTGCAAGGACGGTTGTATTCTGGCAAGATCATCTCAGGGGAAACGTTTTCTTCAGTATTGCTTGTCGAACAAGCCGTTTTACACTATCTGGAGCCATCTTGTCTTGCTCAGCGCTCTTCGCTGCTGCTGCTTCATTCCATTCTTCTTCATCCGAGCTGACTTCCTCGAACTTTTCCATCGTTTGTGCTGTTGGTAAAAAGAAATTGAGCTAAATTGGTTGGACTAAAAACCTGTCTAATCGGATATAAATCGGAGTTTGTCGGATATGGTCGGCGGTTATAGGACATGTTGGGGCCTGCGGCCCCAACATAACCGATAACCCATCCTAGGGATACCGGTACTTTAGTAACAATTTTAGAAATGTTTAAAGACTAGGAGATCTGGTCTTCAATATATTTTAACAATCTTAAACGTTACTTAAATGTGCTGTCAATGATTCGTTCCTAGGTTGCTTGGCTTTTGAGCTTCGCTTCGTCCAATAGATTGTGTTTGACTGCTTCGTGTTATGGCAGGTTCGAAAATAAGCCTAGCCAAACTTTTAGTGCTATAAGATTGACTGGCCCATAATTTTTATATTGTATCTTGTTATGACTCATAATTTATGACACCTTTGGTACCGATAGAACAGCTTTTAGGTCAGGTTGCCGTAAATTGATATCAAGCAATGTCGCTACAGTGTTGCAT
Source organism: Phytophthora capsici (assembly GCA_030324255.1). Taxonomy (NCBI): domain Eukaryota; phylum Oomycota; class Peronosporomycetes; order Peronosporales; family Peronosporaceae; genus Phytophthora; species Phytophthora capsici. Next base: position 2,849,968 of record CM059362.1, on the reverse strand, counting down.
GGTTGTCGCTCTTGTGACATGTTACGCGAATGTCGTTCTTCACCGGTTGGGTCAACATTCACCCTCTTTCGTATACAATATCAGATAACATTCAGTATTCCGTCAGTTAATCATGCTCTTGGTAAGACAATATAATTTATGTAGCTACACCAGTAACTGATTATTCGTTTATATAGGATACACGAGGGGTCTCGATCCCACCTAAACTCTGGACTCTGGATATAAATATCCAGAGAACTCGTCAAGGGAAAATTTGCAAGCGTCGCCAGTGGCAGTCGGCAGTATCGTGTCTACCGTGCGTCCATCAGGTGGAAGTCCTTCGACTCTTTCCGTGCCGATACTGTAAGACCATTCTCGTGGGTACCAGCCTCTGTCGTGCTCATGCCTTCCCCTCAAGCTGAAGCCATGCCAGTTGCAAGCAACGCGGCCGTTGGGCCTGAGGCCAGTCTGCACGTCCTCAAAAACTGCCGAAGCGAGAGCGACGAAGCGTCGAGCAGCGCGTACAACGCGACCGTTGAGCAGCAGAACGCCGCAGTAATCGACACGAACGGAGAGGAACAGGACTGTGGCTTGATAAAGGGCGGTGACTGCGTAGAAGCCAAAGTCGGTGGAAAAGAGAACGAGGAGACTGGAAACTTGAAGGAAAAGGCGTCGACGGTTGAAAGCCAGAAGCAGGAGGAGATTGCCGAGGGTTCTGGCCTAGAAGAGGAAAAACCTGCTGCAACCAAGACACAGGACGAGCCAGAACTGGAAACGCCAAGTGACGACTCGTGGAAGGAAGAGAAGAAGAAGCTTGCAGCTCGACCTGCTACAGCACGAAGTGCAGAGTCAACTTCTGTCACTCGCCGTCCGTTCGTTCCGTTGGCATCGAAGAGCTGGCGCGTACGAGCTATGGAGTCAAACACACAGATCACGCGTCTCATGAAAGCGGCGTTACTTCAAACGCTACTACACGCAATTCGCATTGGATCGGTGGAGGGTGTGAAGGTTGCCATCGAGCGTGGGGTCCAGGTGCAGTATCTGGACAGTCGCCAGCGCAACCTCGTTATGCTAGCGACAAAGTGTGACACCGACGCTCGTCTGCACATCGCAATTATTCTATTAGATGCCGGTTGTGATATGAACCACAAGGATCAGCTTGGCTGGAGCTGTCTGCACCACGCTTGGTACGTTATATTTTGTGTAGACTACCGGTGTATTGCATGCGTGCTTGCTTACCCTTTCTGTGTGCATATTGTAGCGCCAGTGGAGCGGATGATGTTGCTGCAGAGCTTATTCGTCGTGGCGCCAGTGTCGAGTTTAACCCCTATGGATACGGCCCTGAAGATTTCAACATCCCTAAAGTGGCACGTGCTAAAAGTCTGCTGCAGCATACCGAGCAACTTCAGCACGAGCAAAATGTGTGTGCGGCTTGGGCTTATTTTCGCCGTCAAGCTGAAAAGACCGGCTACAGCGTCAAGTGCAAATCGGTATGTGGATGGCCATTGATGATATCAGATGAAGCATGGGGATTAAGACTGTGTACATGTACGCTGTTTTGTAGAGCTGTGATCTCGGCAAGCCTTTGAAGATCACGTTCCAAGCTCCTGCCGGGCATAGCCCTCTTGACCGTATCCGTGTTGTTGATATGAATTCGGAGGTGGCGCTGTGGCTGCAAGTGTCTAAGACCTTCAGCATTCCTCCCGGTGACGTCGGCACGATCACATTGGACGTGGAAACGCTGGACCATCCTTCGCTGTATCGTATTATGTACGAGAAATACGAGCCAACGCCTATGGCCTCGGATGCTGAAAGCAACTTATGCGTGAAGAACCTCGACACAGGAACTACAGTATCTGTGGGCAGCGTAAATAGCTTGGTTTTAAAGGAGCTTAAGAGCTCACGATCAGCGAAGAAGGCGAAGAAATTGTCCAGTTCGGCCAGGTAACCAGCTACTATGTTTACAGGTACTTTTGATGCGGCACGTACATGTATTAATGAGCACTGTGCTATTTTCTTTACAGACCAGCTCCTAAGTCTGACAAGGCTGCAAGTGTCGCGCGAAGAGGGTCCACAACGTACGTTTTTGCTGGAAGATATATGCTGGATACATGCACTAAATGCTAATTATGATGTGATTTCAGTCGAGCTCGGGAGATTACGGAGTGCGTGCCTGAAGCCACAGAAGAAGAGAATGAAGAAGGAGAGGCTGAGTTTTCAGCTGATGAAACGATTACGACCCAGGAGGTGGCTGAGCACCCGGCAGTCACGAGTATTACTGGTGTCTATAAGATCGTAGCAATGGCAGTTGTCAGTGTTTCAACGCTGCGAACTGCCAAGGCTAACGAGTACGAAATCATCATTCGTCGCAAGGGCCCTCTTGGTCTCCAGCTGGTGCGTTTTGTTGATCATAACAGTATTCAACGGGCCATTATTAACGTTGCTCTGTTGATGCATATAGGCCCCAAAGATTGAGAGCTTGAAGCGATCTCCGCGGCTCATCGTCCGCCGCAGTCAGGGCCAAGCAGCTGCTGTGAACCCGGGTGATTGCCTAGTTGCAATTGGCAACGCCAATATCGAGCATGCTGGCCTTAAGCACACGCTGTGGGCGCTGAATGACGCGAAGCGCCCTCTGGTGCTACGCTTCCGTCGCGGTAATGCCAAGGAGAAAAAGAGTCTGTTCAAGGCTGGTCTGTCCAAGATTACGGGGCCTCGAAGGCAATCTGTCATTGCGGTGTAGTCTTTCATCCTCTACCTAGTCTAGCTTTTTTATTTTTCGGGGATGAACAGATTAGGACTATGAAATGAAGTCTAAAGCTGCTGTGAGTTCATTGAGCGTCTGCGTTAAAGCAAACCGAGCACTCCACGCTGCTTACAACATTGGGTGTCCTTTGTCTACGTGACAGTACTTGAACGTCCTGTTCTGGCTTGCACATCGCCGGCATAACGTCCCGGGTTTAGTCGAAACATCGATAACGTGCAACGGGTGTGTCTGTACATGCCACAGGGAGATATAAGCTAGTCAGTCTCGTCCCAACTTCACTTCAGATAGAAACTCACCCTAAAGTGCTCTTCCAAGCCATCTGGATGGACTTCTATGCGAGTTTCAGTTTCAGGATCGTATACGAGTGCAGGATCTACAAAGCATACGTTAGTACTAGGTTCCGCGCTGTTTTGCATTAAGTGAATGGACTTACGCTGTTTGCCGTCTCCGCGCCAGACATACCAAACTTGCGCCTCCCACCACGCTGGTTGCGTCGAACCAGTGTTCTGATACTAGTAAAATTGCACCAGTAGGGCGTATTAGCATGGATCCAACAACAGTGAACGATAGACAGCAACTTACTGCGATCGTTAGCATGGATCCGGGCTTTAACGAATTCGCCCACGTTTTGACATTCTCCAAGAAATCTGTGGGCGCTTTATTCTCAGCGTACTTTTTTGTGAGCTGCCACTCGCCTCCTTTTCCGTTGCCTCGCAGTCGCTGCCATGGGTTGTGCCCATGAAACGTCCATGTGTTTGGTAGTATGACTCGGTGTGGTTCGTTTGGGTCTACGGACACGACGCCGAAAGCCCAGTGTGCAAACTGCTGTCTCATTGGACCAGTCTTATAACCTGTGTAGTAGACGAAGAGCTTGTGGACACACTTCAACTGATTGTGCAAAAGCTGTGACCACGACTCGTTCTCCTTGGGCTTCTCCTGTTTGAGCAGTTTCTCCGGTTGAACTTCGGTAAGGAACTGTCCAATGGCCTGCTTGGCCATTATTTCAACGTCGCGCTGGAAAGTTTTATTGGTCTATAACAGGCCACAGCACACGTCAGCGCTTAAACCGTCTTCATTATCTTCGCAAGTGGACGCACCATTCCAAGTCTGCCAAGTGCAGGAGGATCCAGGAAAGCTGCTATATAAAGCTTGACCTCGTAGTTGAGCTGCTGAATGTTGACCACTCGCTCGTACTTGTGAGCTTTGTTCTTCGACGCAACTGGGACATCTACTCGACGCTTTTTAGCGGCGGCTTTGCCAGCCAAATTCTTCTGGAAGTACGCGCTCTCCATACGTAGCATACACGAGCAGACGTCACGTCCGTTGCAGCGCCGCGTGTGGCGCACGAGCTTGAGCTCGGTGCGCGTCTCCTCCGCGTTCATCCTGCTCTGGTGTCGCTTTACAGTTGGTGTGGTTCTACACCAGCAGATGAGCCAAGAGTTATATGTGATTCGACAGGTTATGCACATCAAGAGGATTAAGACTTCTGAAGATGCTGGGGCTGAGGATGCGGCCAGCGCGATCGAACGAGACGCGGCGCTGGCTGGCGGTGGCCGCCAAGGCAAAGGCGGTCAGTCGCGTAAGAGGGACGCGGGATCTTTTGGCTGAAGTCTCACAGCAGCATCGCATGGTAGTGGACGTGCTACAGCGCACAGTTGAGCGCTATGGATTCCGATCGGTATGATGACATGTCTTGATGTGATGCGAATGGTAAACTGATGGCGAATTATCTTGCAGATCCAGACGCCACTATTGGAGTACACGGACTTGTTCTCGCGGTCACTCGGAGATGGATCCGATATTGTCATGAAGGTGCGTGCTAAAGAGAAGAACGATGTGAGGTGCTCACTAAATTGGTTGTGATGCAGGAAATGTATACGTTTAAGGACAACTCGGGTAGGAGCGTGACGTTGAGACCGGAAGGGACTGCTGGTGAGATTCCGTGGTGCTTTAATAGATTTCTGTATGGACCATGGCTGACGCTTCTTTTTACAGGTATTATGCGGGCTCTAGTGAGCAACAATCTGCTGCTGTCACTTCCTCAGAAGATCTCGTATTCAGGCAGCATGTTCAGGTATGTGCTAAATGCGATGCCAGGTGGTTGTGCTTGTTAATTCTCCATACTTTTAGATACGAGCGACCTCAGCGCGGAAGGTACCGGGAGTTCCAGCAGTTTGGTAAGTTTATTTGAATACTTACTTGGGTTAACAGCAAGGACATGAAGATATTTAATATATGTTGTAATGGACTATCAGGCGTGGAATTTGTCGGCTCGTCTGGCCCATCAGTGGACACAGAGGTCATTGCCATGGCTGCTGATGCATTGGGTGCCCTAGGCATTGAAGATAAAGTCGTGCTGGAGTTAAACACTCTCGGGGACAACGAAAGGTAACTTTACAGCACCCCGCCATGTTGATGTACAAGAGTGGCTATTGAAACTGAATTATGTTTGTTTTTATCTACAGTCGGGCTAGATATCGTGCTGCATTGGAAGTTTTTTTCTCGAAGTGCAAGGACGAGTTATCATCGGACAGTATCAACCGGTTCGTAGGCGATGTATCAGTTTTGAACTAATTGGGCATACTAACAATCAACTCGTTTCAATTCGTAGTCTAGAACGTGGGAGTGTTCTCCGTATTTTGGACTCGAAGAGCGAGATCGATCAGAACATTATCGTTGATGCGCCCCAACTAAGCGACTTTCTCTCTGACGAAGCTAAAGCGGTAAGAGGATAGGATACCAATGTTTGCGTTTATTCGATCAGCGTGGATATATTAACATTTGCTATCGTTTCGTACAGCGATTTGACAATGTTCTAAGCGGCTTGGATGCGTTGGGCATCAGCTATCAACAAAATCACCGTCTTGTGAGAGGACTGGTAAGATCTTTATTCACGCTTCTCGATCAACCTGAAAAGAGTTGCTCATTATTATTGTGCTGCTGATTTTATGTGCAACAGGACTACTACAGCAACACTGTGTTCGAGTTTGTTGAAAGGCCAGCCAGCGATGGTGACGAGGAAACCGTAGGTGGTGGTATTGCAGTGCTGGCTGGTGGCTGCTACGATGGGCTAGCCGAGTCACTTGGAGGACCTGCGACGGCATGTGTGGGCTGGGCCGCAGGGGTTGACCGGCTAAGTCTGCTTCGCGAGTTGCCGAGCGAAACGATTCTCTCCGTTGCGGTACGTTCAATGTGCAAGCACGACATGGCCACCGTCAAAATTGACCCTTCTGTGCTTTGTGAATGTATAGGTTGTTCCTGTACTTGCTGGCGATGATTCAAACCGGGTACTTCACGAAGCCATGCGTATCACGCAGGTATGCTAAGATGAAACTGGGTGTATTATGTTCACAACGTTTGACATGGTGGCTTGACTCAATTCCAGACACTCCGTCGGCGCGGTTTGACCGTTCATTTCTGCCACGGGCGTGGCAATATGAAGAAGCAGATGAAGGTGCTGTATTTCGTGATTGAATGAGGATGAGTAGAGTTTGCTCATTTTATTATCGTGGTGTCTTATTGCGCAGGCTGCTGGTCGCTACGGCAGCACACATGCTGTGATTCTGGGAGGGGCAGAAATGGAGCAGCAATGCGTGAAGGTGAAGAATCTCGACAAGCGCGAGGAGACTGAAGTGCCAATGAATGAGCTGGACAACTTTGAGTTCACACCTTAGAATGCACTTCAACTTGATCAACCAATCAATAGACAGCTCTTCAAAACTGAAAAATAAAAAACCTTAAGATTAAGGTTTTTCGGCACGATTTAAACCATTTCACGCAGCGATGGAGGAAGAGGAGCCCCCTACCCAGGAGCTGCATGAGGAGGAGCGCGAGCCAGAGCCCCAAGAGCCGCAAGAACTAGAGCTATGGTGCCTAATCGTGGGTATGGTGGGGACCGCTTTCCCTGTTGTTGTCCAGGGAAGTGATCGCGTCTGGGAGCTACAGAAGACGATTAAGAACGAGGCTGTGGAGATCTACGGGGACTTTAACGCAGCTCAATTGAGAGTGTACCTGGCCAGAAAAGACAACGGCGACTGGCTTACGGCAGAGGAGGTGAAAATGATCGAGAACGGCGATATTGAACCAGCCAAAGTGTTGCTTGATAGAGGACATTTAGCACCCATGAGCCAATTGGCCGGGATCTTCAAGAACCGTAACGACGATGCAGTCCATATTTTAGTTCAAGCACCCCCAAAGACAACCGCTATACAGGTGGAAGCAGACATTACAGGAAAAAGGAAGCGTTCGGAGCCATCGATCGGGGATATGGAAACTGTTGAAGTTTCATCAGAGGAACTGAATCTGCTTTTTGACGTTTTGGGGCAGAGGAAACAAACTCAGCCAAATATGGTTACGACGTTAGGCCTGAGTGAATTTTGGAGAGGATACGGAGGGTTTCCGGTGTCGTATTTCGTGCGGACGGAGGAGAAAGTGCTATGGAAGTTGATCAAGACGATAATGCTGAAACGAGATAAACGAGTCGCAGTTGTGGGTTCGGCTGGTGTCGGGAAGTCATGTCTCCTCGTACTCGTTGGCTTCTATTTGGCGTTTGTTGAAAAACGGAAGATTTTATTTCTACGGCGCCTGAATGATTTCTCTGATACTAGCTCTGTGGTATATCTTGATGGCGGGAACAATACTTGCATTCGAAAGACGAGCTTAACGGCCTCAAAAGTTGCATCACTTCCCGATAGGAAAGAGTTCCTAGGCTCATTGATACTTGTTGATGGATACTCCCGACAGGAAGTCGACCAACAATTTGGCCACTTCCCATATCAACTGATCGCGTCATCTATCGAGACAGAATTCGGTAACAACGAGTCGTCTACTGAAGTTGTACTGCCAGCATGGAGGTTTTCTGATTTATTACAATATGCCGAATTAACTCTTGAGGACTGGAAAAAATCAACGGGTCTAGAAAAAGAGAAGCTAAAAGATACGCGTGAACTTGCCAGAATGCAGTACTTTTACAGCGGTGGCAGTCTCAGTGACTTTTGTAAAACGCGTGCAGTTTTGAAGAATGCAATGGATGGAGTTTTCGGTCTTGTAAGTAAGGCACAGACTATTGACTTGGAGTTCCGACACAGTCGAGGAAATCCATTGGATCGAATTCAGCGACATTACGTAGTGAACCCAAGCGATGAAGAACACTACTGGTTGATTTCTCACTGGAGAATCGAGATCGATGCTGGTTATGCATTTAAACAGATTGGCCGGTTCATGGACGAAGATAAACAGCTCGGTCTCTACCAGCTTGGTAAAAAGCTCCAAGCTGGATTTGAGGGTGCAGCATTCGAACAGTGCTTCCATGGCGCAGTTCGTCGTTCAACTAGCAAGTATCCTGTCCAGATGGTAAATGTCGTAGTAAACTCTGATCCGTCGTCCTCCAATCAGAGATACGACCGTCTCATATTGCGCGGCCAGCCGGTTGCATGCGAAGGCAGCACCGAGGAGGAGAGCTATAGTATGTTGTCGCAAGTATCGCCAGGAGCTTATTGCTATATGGATAGTGGAAGTCTTCCTTTCGTGGAAGCAGTTGCAATGTGCGATGGGGTTCTGAGAGGGAGCAACACTATGGAACCGATCGTGGCCATTTTCACTACAACCATCTCCGACAAAAAATCATTTAAGCCAGAGCTATGGGCGAAGCTGAATCAGGCACTTGATGCCAACAGCAGTGTAATGAGCAGTGCTCCACGCGTGTTTGTAGTGGTGGGTCCTGATGCCAGCACCTGCAAGAGATTCACTTTGACCGATGCCCCTGTTCCAAATGACTTCATGGTCTGTTGCTACGATCCGCTGAAGTTTGCTTGGAGACCTAGTACATGTAGAGGATAGAATGAACGCGGCAACGACAAGAATATAAAGAATGTTATTTCTACACGCAAATTCATAAATATTTGATCTGCGGAGAAGCTGACGAGACCCGATGTGACTGTACTGAAAAACTACAGTCTCGCTATTGAAGCTGGCGAGGTTGTGGCCTTTTGTGGACCAAGCGGAGGTGGAAAGAGCATATGCGTCGCGCTGCTGGAGCGGTTCTACGACCCAATTAGCGGCCAGGTTTTGCTGGATGGAGTGGACTTGAAGCAGCTCAACGTCCGATGGTTGTGCGAACAACTTAGTTTTGTTGGTCAAGAGCCAACACTCTTCATTGGTACGATCGCCGAGATCATCGCGTACGGTTTGGGTGACATGCCAAGCACAGTTCCCGGATGGATACAATACGCAGGTTGGCATGAATGGCAAACAACTTTCAGGCGGACAGAAACCGCGAATCGCGATTGCACGTGCCATGATAAAGAACCCCAGCATTTTATTGCTGGACGAGGCTACGAGTGTACTCGATCTGGAAAGCGAAAAGGTTGTCCAGGAGGCACTGGACAAGGTGATAGCAATGCAGCGGCGCACGACCATCGTCATCGCGCACCGATTGTCCACGATTCGACATGCAGACAAGATCTGCGTCGTCAGTGGGGGGGGGAGGGGGCAGATCGCAGAGCAATGCACACATCAGGAACTCGTCAACCTTCATGGAATTTATGCGAGGCTTGTAGAGACTGCTTCTTCGTAATGTATTCAAATACCAGTACGTTTCGGGTATCTTTCAACAACAGTACGCAGCTTCCACCCGTCGATTTCTTCATTGTTGATACATGTAGCTATACCTCGATATCCGGCTGCCTTTTTTTCGGCGAGATAACAGCGCGCGACTACCGATAACAGTTGGCTAAACTGACCAGTTTGTAATCATTGCACGTTGCCTGCTGATGCAAAGGGCACTTGCTGGTGTTCAACAGTTGAAGTCATTGCATGGGGCATTACCGCTTTTCACGTGGCTTAATTAAATATTTAAAAAACAATCCCATAATACTCAACTCGCATGAACTGATGCTTTGTGTTCACCGGCTTGAGGCATATGAATAAGGCGAGTTTTGGCTTGACACGCTTGACACTTAGCTTATCAAAGCTGCCATGTAACATTACAACGTCCTGATGTTCGTATCAGCATCACACTTAATCCGAGGGAGAATTCAATTCATTTTTGAATCGCTTCTTACAAACATCAAGTGTGAATTATGTACACCACATCATTTCTTCCCAGGACGACTGTCGGCGCCATTTCCGTTCTGGCTGGAGCAAATACGCGCGAGAAGAGCGGCCTGTTGCCTGTTGGTAGTTGCCGTTGCGCCGTTCCTAGGCCTATTTTACCTGCTTTTACTGATTCAACTGCTAGGCTAACAGCTCAAGCCATGGATAGCGGTGTCCCTGATGCACGTACGTCACGTTCAGCGGAATGAAACGATGAGCCCGTTTGTGGCTCTTCCTGTGTCTTTTGTATGGTTTTACACATTTCTAACAACTACTCTGTTGTTTCTATTGTAAACACGCAGCAGTTGCACCCGCTATCCAGCAGGAAAACCCTCCTACAACTACCCCAGTGCCCGTCGAAACAACGAAGGAGACAAAAATGGTGTCGGGGTCTGAAATGACCCCAAATGCTGTTGAAGCTACCAAGGAAGAGGCGAAATCAAATAGCCAGGCGAAGGTTGAAAACAGCGACAAGCGTCATAAACGCCGCGCAAACAAAAAAGTGAAGTATGTGGAGGAGGAGGACGTCTCTGAGGGCGAGGAGGCTATTATTGCAGAGAAGAAGAAGCGCGCACAGCAACTCGACTATCAACTGAGAGCAGTACGTGACTGCACTGAAATTGTAACTAAATGCTGTACTCATTTTTTGCTACTTTGTTTAGGATGTGGGCTATCCGCAACTGGACCAAATTGTCGGGCGACGCGTCAATGAGTCAACAGGACTTGTCGAGTATTTGTGCAAGTTCCTTGGTCGCTCGTACTTGCATTTGTACTGGCTTACGTTTGATGAAGTGGAGCTGTTTATTCCTGAAGGTTACCAGAAGTTCCATCGCGTGCAAGTGTACGACCGAAAGTTGCGACGCGAGGGATATCAACCACTGGATGAGGTGGACGATTTAGAGGCAAACAAACTAACTGTGGAGAAAATTTTGAACCACAAAGTGGATCCTGCCGACCATTTGGACGAACAGATCGAAAAGCGCCGACGTCAACTGTCGTACGAGCCTAAGTTTCCCCGTGTGACGGACTATTTCTTGATGGATAACGCCGATGCTGTACCGGAGCGCATGTTGGGTATTGTCACTAAGTTGGGGAAAGAGCCTGGAGGAGACATCTTTGAGCACCCTGTTGATGTTGAGGAGGTTCCAGACTATCTCAATTTTATTACAAACCCTATGGATCTTGGAACGATTTCCACGAGACTTGGTCGTGAGAGCTACTACGTTGGGCCGTCCGCCGTATCGTTATTTGCCTCAGACGTGCGACTGGTGTTCCAGAATTGCAAGACGTACAATGCGGAGGGTTCAGACATCTGGCGTATTGCGGACGCACTCCTTAGCACTTTCGAGAAGTGGTTTTACGACTGGATTTTGTCCCCATCAGCATGGCTAAAACTCCCTCCTTCCGGGGATGCGGAAGAAGATCAACGACTCCAGAAAGAGTTTCGTACTAATGCAGAAGGTTTCTACGATGTGTGGGCGCCTTGGCAGATTGGCTGTTGTGTGTGTGGAAACAACGATCACAGTGAGGAGCTCCTGCTGTGTGACCGATGTGATGGTGAGGTCCACATGCACTGTGCCACTCCAAAAGTAACTGAACTGCCAGAAGGTGAGTGGTTCTGCGGATACTGCCGGGCCCGCACAAAATACATTAAGAAGATGGAGAAGGCAAAGCAGGATTATGGCAACAACAACACGATGACTGTCGAGACAGACACAAAATCTGCTGTGACGTCTGGTTCTACTCCAACATCTAAAGGTGCTTCTGCAGACAAGAAAATTGTTACTACATCCACGCACGCTCCAAACGTCCTCATGGAACGTGTTGATGGTGAAGGTAAAGTTAACAAGAAGACGTCAAAACGGAGCCCTAAAGCTCTCCACACAACGAAGAGTTTGGCTCCAATCAGCATGAAAGATCGTGCTGCTACTTTTTTCCTGGTCAAGTGGGTTGGAATGTCGGTTCGATTCTCTACTTGGGAACGCCCGGAGGACATTGGTGACGACGAACAAATTCAGAGATATTTCAAGTTCAGTCGTGTGCCCAGCGCCAAGGAGATTAGCGAGACTACGTGCCAGTTGCCGTGCTGTGCTAAGCGTCACCAGTACGCGCTAGCAACAAGCACGGGTGGGAAAAGGTGTTGTGAAAAAGACCGCTTTTGCACTCTTGGGTTCGGACATGAGGGTGAATGTAGCCGAAGTATTAAAGCCTTGGGAGGGGCTTACGGAAGCAACGCGTATCAGCGGCTGCACATGCAAGAGCAAGTTAAGGCACAGCTGTTCGCTTTTCATTGTTTGCTGAACAATCACACGCCAGACAAAGATGTGCTCAAACAGTGCGGTATGTACACAAGCTCATTCGTGACGGCAAAACAGTATCTAGCGCCGAAGGTTGCCAAAGAGGACGAAGACGAAGATTACTCAGATGATGGAGACTCATCTGATGATGATGCTGACTTCGATGCAGTAACGGATTATCTGAATCGACCGGCACTTTATCCTGGAATCTTGACACTAGAGAACGATGATGATGACGACGATGACGAAGCTGGAGGACACAAAAAGAAAACGGAAGAAGAGGTCGGCGAAGTGCTTAGCTCCCTCGTTGAGCATGTGGCTCTCGGATACCCCACCAAGCTCGAAACTGTGAGTGCTAAGTTTCGGTTTGACTCGACGTATCCAGCAACAGCTTTCACTGAGCTACCTGCCTTCACGGAGTATTGTGTTATTCTAGGGCGATCGCCTTTTGGTTTAGGAATGCGTCTTGGAATTAGCAGTTCCAGCTGCGTATCGGTTTTGGGGTTCCAAATGCTTGCGAATGGTATGATCGGTCCCGCACAAGCGTCCGGTGCTATTGCGACGGGCGATGTGCTGGTAGCTGTGAACAACATATCTGTGGCAGGCCTTTCGTTCCAAGATGTTGTTGGATTGATTGGGGCATCCCCGCACCAGATTCTTTTCCACTTCCATTCCCCTCGTCCAGCGTTCATGTACCCTCCGTACTGCCAAGCAAAGCAGGTCACAAAAATTCGTTTGGAAAAAATTCCGGATGATGCGGTTCCTGATGGCTCCAAGTATGCAGACTTCAGCTACAACAAGTTCAAGCGAATGCTTAAAGTGGGAGTTGCAGATTCAGATGTGGCTGCATCCGCTTCAACGGAGACGTTGATGCAGCACGCAAACTATATTTCTCCTAGCGGTCCAATGCAACATCTTTACGCAGGAGTTGTCGACAACAGTATCGACCCACACGAGCATTTCGCGAGCTTTCTTCCGGATCGGGGTAATGCGGCAACCAGTGGATCGCACAACAAAAAGGAGGGTGAAAGTGGCGGAGATTCGAATGAGTTTGTGCCGTATGAACAGTCACCAACATACAAGGGTGGCCGCACTCTGCGTGCATACCAGGTCGAAGGTCTCAACTGGATGGTTTCGTGTATCAAGGCTCAGCGATCGTGCATATTGGCTGACGAAATGGGCCTGGGTAAGACGGTTCAGATTGTTTCACTGATTGAGCACATGAAGTCAGAGGAGTCCATCCGGGGACCGTACCTGATTGTCGTTCCTCTTTCTACGATTCAGCATTGGCGGCGTGAGATTGAGAGCTGGACAGATCTCAATGTGTGCGTGTATCACGATATTGGTGATCGCACCACCAAGTTTACGGCTAAAGATATGCGTGCAGTCATCCGAAACCAGGAATGGTACTACCCAGGCTTAGGCAACTCTATCTTCAAGTTCCACATCCTGCTGACAACGTTTGAGACCATTTTGGCAGATTTCGAAGAATTTGAGCACATTCACTGGCGATTAGTCGTAGTTGATGAGGCACATCGATTGAAAAGTGCAGGATCACGCGTGCTGAAGATGATGCGTGTCCTCCATGTCGACCGCAAGGTGTTGCTGACGGGTACACCTCTGCAAAACAACACCCAAGAACTCTGGGTCTTGCTTAACTACTTGGAGCCGGTAAAATTCGCAAGCTTGGACGAGTTTAACGCGAACTTTGGAAAGTTGCATTCGCAGGAGCAAGTCGTGAGACTGCAGCAATTGTTGGCACCATACATTCTGCGTCGCGTGAAGGAGGATGTCGAGAAAAGCATCCCACCTAAGGAAGAAACGATTATTTCCGTAGAGCTTACGACGCTGCAGAAGCAGTACTACCGAGCCATCTACGACAAAAACAAGAGTTTCCTGTATCGAGGCACGAAAAATGGCTTACCGACACTAAATAACATTCAGCTGCAGTTGCGAAAGTGCTGCAATCACCCATTCCTGATCAAGGGCGTTGAAGAGCGCGAGCTGGATGAACTTGGTAGCAATCCTACACCTGTTGAAATCATGGAGAAAACGATCGAGTGTTCTGGCAAAATGATGCTCGTGTCCAAGTTGATCCCGAAACTGAAGAGAGATGGACACAAGATCCTGATTTTTAGCCAATTCCTCAAGCAACTTGACTTGCTGGAGCGCTACTGTGAGGCAAATTCTTTTGTTTTTGAGCGTTTGGACGGGTCTACGGGGGGAAGTGTGCGCCAGAGTGCGATCGACCGTTTCTCTCGACCCCACTCAAAGTCCTTCATTTTCTTGCTAAGCACGAAAGCTGGTGGTGTGGGTATAAATCTGATCGCAGCAGATACGGTGATTATATTTGACAGTGATTGGAACCCGATGAATGATTTACAGGCCCAGGCACGTTGTCACCGTATCGGCCAGAAGAAGAGTGTTCAGATCTATCGTCTGGTGACCCGCAACACCTATGAAAGCGAAATGTTTGACCGTGCCTCACGGAAGCTTGGCCTTGAGCACGCGGTGCTAGGTACAGCATCTTTCAACGAAAATTCTCAGATCACAAAGCCGTCGGCAGAGCAGCTTGTTGAGCTCTTGAAGCGTGGAGCGTATGCGCTTATGGAAGACGATGACACAGCGTCGAAGGCATTTGCAGAGCGCGATATCGAAACTATTTTGAAAGAAAATGCTCGTGTCATGGTTGTTGGTGGTGGATCCAACGCGAGCAAAGAGACTGATGGCGATGCGGATGGGATAGCATCACCAAGACTCAAAAAGTCCCCAATGAAGGCGCATAAGCGCAAGTCGCTCGGCGGAATGGCTGTTGACCGTTCATCCTTCGTTGCTGATGGGGCCACTGGCGAACTATCTGTGGATGATCCGAACTTCTGGGAGAAGGTTCTTCCAGGGGCTGTCTCAGTGGAAATGCTCAGTTTGAAGCTTGAGGATGGCAGTGCGGTGAACTCGCGTCAGTCAAAGATCAAATTCATCAGCAACCTGGATATCGCTCTAACTAGTTTGGTCGCTGAGATGAGTGCAGGGAATACTCCTGACGACGGCCGCGTTGGAAGCCGAGACATTCAGCACGAGTACGATATTGCTATTCAAGTGTTGAGTACTGTACTGTCGAAATATCGAGACGAATTCTCCAACGACCAGATTGATCTTGTCAAGGGGTATCTCTCGAAACTGGATAAGTCACGTGTACGAAGTTGTCGATTGACGCCATCTCGAACGAATATGTTCCAGGATGAAGACTTTGATACCCCGAAGAAAAAACGTAGACGAAGAAGTACCCCGTCTGGCAGCAGGGCAGGGAGTAGCGAAGACGAGACGTACGGCGACACTCCAGCCAAGAAGAAGAGGGGACGTGGGCGCCCGCCGAAACACCCGGGAACCAAAGACGCGAAGCCTCCAACTGCCCTTTTCCAAGGCGGTGTTATCAACGACAGTGACGATTTGTGTACTCTTTGTGGTGACGGCGGGCTGATTTTGCTGTGTGACGGTCCGTGCCATCGTTCATTCCATCTTGAATGTGTGGGCATGAAAGATGAGCCGAACGACGAGCAGTGGCTGTGTCCCGATTGTGCGGAGGGCCGTCATATGTGCTTGATCTGCAAGCAAGTTGGCGAGATGGGTGTCGAGTTTGGCGTCACGCAATGCTCGGTAGCCAAGTGTGGTAGATTTTACCATAAGGGCTGTCTAGCCAAAAGCTCGCGCGTCGAGTGGGTTGGCAAGAAACGCTTCCGTTGCCCGAGTCACTGTTGCCATGCCTGCTCGAAGACTGAGAAGAAGCAAGCTTCAGCTAAAAGCAAGAAGCAGAACGGTAATGCGAGTGTTGTGAGCTGTATTCACTGCTCACAAGCATTCCATCCAGATTGTATTCCGTCCTCAGACAAGTTCATCCGGCTTTCCAAGAATCTCATGATATGCGCGAATCATTTGGATGGAAAGAAGCCACCGGCTTCTGCTAGAACTGCGACAGCGTCTGTATCATCGCAACAGGCTGGTGCATCGTTAGCCGCTGCAGCAGCCCAGCAACGACTGGAGGTTCCACAGGATATTCCTTTAGAGGAAGATGATGAGAGCGATGAAACTGAGAAGTCAAGCGGCAAGCGTAAGCGTGCGTCATCGCCGAAAAGGAATGGCGCTAAAAAGACAAAATCTGATGGCACCCCCGCGAGGGCTCCTACTAAAGTCAAGGTTTGCGCACTTTGTCACCGGGGAAACGTGATGGGAGGGAGTGTGGGTGGCCAAGAACTGGCGCCTCCAGCGAAAAAAGGATCACGTAATGGGAGCTCGAATGCAAGCGCAGACTCGACGGGGACTGCTACTGCCGACATGGCCCTCGAGGGACCTTTCATCGAAGCCCCCGTGCGCTTGAAGTATGCTGACAAGCCCAGCGAGTCTGTATATGTTCACTTGAACTGCGCTGTGCACTCTCCTGAAGTGTATGTGAAGGCTGATGGTTTAATTATGAACTTACCCAAGGCAATCAAGCGTGGACGGCAGCTTAAATGCACTAGTTGCCATAAGTTTGGTGCTACTGTGGGCTGTGTCGTGGCCAAGTGTCGGCGTAATTACCACTTGCGTTGTGCTGTGGAAAGTGGTGGAGAGATCGATGGCACCACGTACGCATTGTACTGCAAGCCGCATGCAGCTGCACGCAAGGAACCGACGCGCTTGTGCGTATGTGATGCCGACAAGGACGACACGGCGCTCACTCTGGTGTGCTCGTCTTGCAGTACGAAGTTTCATCCAAAGTGTGTAAACATGTCGGACCGCCATGCGGCGCGTATGGCGAAGACGTGGGTCTGCAGTGCGTGTGACGGCTCCGCTGCGTCAACGCCTTCAACTCCTAACGTCTCTCGCACACCCGCCACCAAGACGAAAACGAGAACGTCGAAGAAGTCAGCGTCGAAGGATACTGCGAAGACTACGAGTAAGGCCTCGTCGAAAACGAATAGCAAGGACGAGACCGATAGTGCAGACTCTAGTCAGCTGTCGACTCTGAAACGCAAGAAGACGAAGAAGAACCGCCTGAGTATGCCGCGAAACAAGACTCGTGTGAAGACAAATGGAACCGCCCACGGGATTTCGCCTCACATGGAAGCCGACTCGGATAGTGGTGTATCCACGGACGAGTAGGTGCAGCATCTTGATATATGGTAATGGAGCTTTCTACAATAGATCTGCTGTGTATTCCTGCCCCCGTCAATAGTTTCAGCCGTCTATGCGATCTGCATTGTAGGATGCTTGAGCAGATTAACTACTGGGCACTGCAAGACGCCGCAACCTTCAGCCTAGGTCCTGACAAACAGCTTTTTCTTCATGATCCATCATCTTGACCTTCTTTGACGTTCCAAGCACCGAAACGATAAGCACTGGCGGGAAGAGACCTGCTTTGCTCTGGCAACAAAAGATGGGGATCACTTTGACAAAAGTTAACAAATTAAACGCATTCTGCAAAAATATTTTTACTTGACTTCTCCACAACCCCCTGCAATTCCTTGCGATCATTGGACTTGAGTGCATTACGAATCCGTCAAGCTGCACTTTCGTGCACAACGGGGTCCAGTAGTAATGGTCAGTGGACAAGCGAAGAGCTGACAACGACAGCCACTGCGGCACCATCGACTCGACGCCATCCAGTGTGACGTTTTCAAAGCTGTAACTTCCCGGACGAATAGGGGACGTCACCTTGATACGTGAAGCGCTGAGCAGAGACCTGATCGGTTGAGCAAAGCATCGGCAAGTTGATCTACTGGCACCAACCGAGGCACTGCAAGCCACCAAATTTCCTTTGTCGGATCCGACGAAGTAGCCAGTGACTGATATCGGCAATGCCTCAAGTTGCTGAGGATGGGCTCCGCTCGAAGATCGCCGCCGAAAATCTAACTGACGCCGAAAAAGAAATATTTCATTTACTCCTGGCCTTCTGATTGGTTGTAGGAGAAATTCGATGTTGAACTGAATCCGTAGAGCTCTTTTCAATAATGTTTGCTGCCGCGATGGACTCGACCAAAGTATCGTGCGTTGAAGAACACATGCAGCTTTAAAAGAGGTAAACCCTGGCGTTGCACTGCCTGCTTCAGCCTAAACCCCGCAGGGATATTACCGAGCTGGGAGAGACGGTCATCTGGCGTTTGCCTCTGCCATTTGGTAGGGCTCGGCAATTTGCAAAAGGCAACTTTGCTGTTTAACAACACCCCTGCCCTCGCTTGAGCACATTGTAGCTAATGTTTCTATCCAGATATGGGCTCGGGTATGTTGTTGCAGCTGAATAGTAGTGCAAAAAGGGTAAGTTTTTGCCGTCGAACTTTAGTGGTCGTAGGTCTCAGACCATCAGTGTGGACGAAGCAGCCTGTGGGCTGGCTTCTCCTCTCCCCTGCTGCTTTTTCGGCTTGGTTCCATTCTCCAACTTGCTCTCGACCTAACAGGAATCGCCCCATTTTGCAAAAGGGCATTTCACTTTGCAAAAGCGACAGTCGTTTCGCTCGCTCACTGGATAGTGTCGAGTGCAACAAGAGCTGCGAAGGAGCAAGTGTCACGTCAACGAAACTGAGCTCCGCCGTCACCAACTGCAATCGCTCCGTCTTTCACTGGCGAAGAACTCTGCAAAAGTTTTCTCGCTGGTACAGTCCCAAGTTGCCACCTGCCAAGGCCACCTTCATTGGTTTGCCAAGCGACACAGCGCCAAGAGGCACTTGCCACGCCAAAGTGCGATCCGCCACGCTGCCAACCACCGGCAGTCAATTATTTTAGAGACACCCAACCACAACGACAAAAGCAAAGCGATGCCACTTTCCATCTCGTTTTACCACAACAAACGCGGGGAGGGCGTGGCCAGCTCGTATCAGAGTGTGGCACTGCACGACAGGGAGAAGGTCAAGCACAAAATGGCGTTACCCTGCGAATTTTATCGCAATATTTGGGGTCCGACCGAAGAGGAGGACGCGGTGCTTCGGCGTCGCGCCCGATCGAGCAAGTTCGGCAGCTCTCCTGCCTCGGCAAAGTCGCGCAAGTTCAAGAAGCGACTGGCAACGGGCCCCCTCGTTGACATCTCGCAGGTGGCGCATGTTGTCACGACAATGTCGGACTTCCGCGCCGACTACGGGGAGGACTCGAAGATGGTGAGACGCGTCAACATTTGGGACGACCGAAGTCTCGCGTTAGGATTAGAACCAGAGTCCAGCTCGGATAAGTCATCAAGCAGCAACAGAGGGAGTGAACAGGGGCCTTCCACTGCTGATACCGAGCCGGAAGAGATCATGTCGCCTATTTGTAGCAGGGCCGACAGGATCACGGAACTCAGTTGCGAAGATAGCGACGATGATCTCAGCAGCTTAGCGTCGTCCATGGTGAACCGACATCGACCAGGGGAGCTAAAGCGAACTCAAACGCCCGAAATTGTTTTCCCAAGCACCAAGAAGAATACTCGTATCAATGGACGTGGTAATGGCAAGTCAGACAGGAAAGAACTCAACTTCAAAAACTTGCCGGTGCCCCCTCCATCGTCTAACAACGGCAGTATCATCTTCAGTGCTGTTTTCTCGGAACAACGGGACTGGAGTTGGAGCGCCAAGTTCTTGTTGGGAATCCACGAGCCAATTCGCCACGCGCTTTTCGTCATGGATCGATTTTTAGAGCAGTCCCAGAGTCAATCGAAACCGGAAGCTTCGCACACGTTGGCACTGGAAGCTCATGTTGCGGAATTCTTTCTCTGGTTCAAGACGTACTTCGTGGAGTATTTGCTATGCCAACATGAAGTGAAGGCTTCAGTATTGTTGCCAATGCTTAATCTGTCAGTGTCGACCAAGCAGCAAATACTTGATGTGTATCTGGATATCAAGCAAATGTTGGCACAAATTCAGCAGCTCGAGCGAGCTTTGTGTGTCAGTGGAGCTTGCAGTGCCTCGTCCTGGCTATTACGACTCCAGGTCTTGCAGACTGAGATCAGACAGCTCAACCGAACTCTGCATGCAGCTTTGAACATGGAGGAGACGACGCTTCACTCAGCCATGAGCGCTGCATTTACCGAACGCGCTTTCCGAAGCCACATCATGCCTCGAGTATTCCGCGCCATCCGAGCTAAACGTGTCGTAGTGCCGTGGATTGTTGAGCGCAGTAAGATCTGGGGAGGAGAAACTGAGCAGCGGAGTATCCAGGGAATGCTGCCGTTCTCAGCGAAGTTCATGTACCGCAAGATTTGGCGACCATACTTCATGAGCAACGTAGCAGTAGCTATGAAGAATCTTAACGAGTTCGTCAGCATCGCGGATTCCAACAGCAGCGCCAGTAGCGGGTCGAACTACAGCGAACGCAACGGAGAGATGTGCTCTATCATGTGAACTGTCCTTGGTGACAGTATTTCGTTTCCTCGTTCTTGAAGCTCTACCGCTATTTATTATGGACCAACATCAACTATCTCAAGCGTGTACGTGGCGTAACCTAAGCAGCCAGAGCTAAAACTTAAGCAGTGAGTAGAAGCAGCTTTACCATAAACAATGAAAATGCTTTCAAACTCATAACCTCAAAGCGGCGTTTGTCAGACGGCTCACCTAAATCAAAACGGTTGAATTGCCGGTTCAAAAACCGAAACATCGATCAAGTGTTGGTTGTTGGTTTCACGTTTTTCCAGCAACGGAGTAGTTTCGACGTGACTGCACTTCCGAATCTAGTAGGAAACGTGTCAGTATGACTGGAAACAACAGCAGAAAGCAAGTATTGAACAAGGCGAACCAGGATCCGAATCAACTAAGCGGAAATGACACGGTCAGCAACAGCTCGACTGAATTTCGAGCAGCCTCTAAGATAGTATGGGATTGGCTCTTTTGGTCTGGCACAATGGCATTTGACGGCATGGACTTCGCGGGCGAGGTACTGGCGAATTTTCTAGGGCTCAATGAGTCCAAGTACCAATGGATCATCGATGCGCAAGTCCGTGAAGAAGAAGAGAAGCAGCAGCGGCGACTTGTGAAACGTCAGCGGCGCCAGCTTCGGTTGGAGCAGCTTCTAGAAGAAGAGCAGCGCAAGCTTCAGGAGTTAGAAATTGGTGCTCGAGAGCAGAACGCAGCATCCGTTCAGTAGAAACACAATTGGCAATACACTCATCGTTGGTTCTATTAGTTTAAATGCCGACTTTACCTCGACTTGCAGCTGATGAATTCGCAACTTTGTTACACGTTGTCCGTGTCGTTGACGCCATCCCATAACGGGTGACTCGGTGGTTTAACCCCAGCGCGTACCAACATTCTCACGGCCGCCTTCTCGATGCGCTGTAGCTGGCTATTCACGACACTTTCACTCTCAGGCGTAAATTGCTCCGTACGGATCGTAAGAAGTCCTGCACGTTGTTAAGTTCAAATTGTCACACAACCTATTCGATAACCAAAGGTTCAAACAATACACATCTCACCATTGAGGTTGCCAAAAAGCACATCGGTCGAGTACCGGTCGCCAATCACCACAAGCGATTGTGGATCCACTTCGCCAAAGTGTTTTTTGACAAACTCCATGCCTCCAGGTTTCTGCAGTTGCAAGCGTGTTCCTTTAGTCTGTCCAACCCAATCCAAACTTCGCCCATACCTTTTGATTATGACGAAGCACCGCCACGTGCAATCCTTCTTCAATCTTCTTCGCCTCAATCCCGTCCGTGTCATCCGTTGATCCTGCCGAATTGGAGAAAATCACGACTCCAGAGTCTCCAAAAACGCGTCTGCATTCAGACAGCGAAGACTCCAGGTGGGGTGCGATCTCCAGTTTGTGTGGTACCGTTAGCGTGTTGTCCTTGTCGAAGATAATACCGCGGAACCCGCGGTCTCGGAGCGTCTGGAACGGCACCTCTGTCACATCTGAAGCACGAAGTGACGAATTGGCACATTTTTTAAATGATTATTTTACAATACACAGTTGGTAGAATTTAATAAATCTTGCAGCACTGAAAGAAGAAAGTCACATATTTACCTTTCACAGAGAGCTGCGGCAGAAGGAGTTGCGGTTGGCGCGTCAGCACGCGGCAGAACTCCACTACACCGCCGAGGTTGAGCCCTTTCATCTTGACCATACAACAAATGGCTACAAGCATTTCCATCCAATCCGGTCTCTTCTGTCTTTCCATTCGTCCAAATATCTACCAATTAAATTACTTTTCCGCTTGGACAGCTGGAAAGCTCGTCAGAAATACTCGCTCTTCGTCACTATCAAGTCGCTGGGGTTGCCTCCTTTTCGGCGCTGTCTTCGCTCCTTAACGCCTGCATCCGCAGCACAACGTATCGAGAATTCACAACCTGCTACTCGTACTCACAACCCCGCCTTTTGCAGCCTCTAAAACTTCATAATGGCCGAGAACCCGCAGGAAACGCATATCAACCAAGAGGAGGACAAGGCCGAGAACTCAAGCTCCGACGACGATTCGTCCTCATCCAGCTCGGGTTCCTCTTCTTCCTCTTCTTCATCTGATTCTGAATCGGAGGATGAAGCTGAGACTGAGAATGCCGACGCAGCCAAAGACACCACTGCACACAGCGCAATTAACAGTCGAACTGGCCATGGTTACCCTTCCAGTACGTCAGGACCGGCCCTGTCTGCCCCTCGTCCTCATGGACTCGCAGCTTCTACTAAGACGCTAAACGTTAACTCGACGAGAGCTGCGACCAGGTTTAAAGCCTCGGAGACTCCGGAGTCGATGATGCCTCTGGGAACGCGCAAGAGAGACCGACGCACCATTGAAGAGATCCAAAGGGACTTAAGAGACAAGAGGAAGAAGCCACTGGGTAATCCGACAGCCAAGTCCAGTCCCCCACCACCGAAAGGTTCGCCAGTCCGCTCCCCAGAAGCTGAAGCTATACTTAACAGTGGGGCTCCAATGGCAGTCGGAGGTCCATTGGGGACGTTTGGGACTGCCGGAAGACTGCCAGTTAAGAGGAAACCAGTATCAGCACATGATCGGTTGGCGATGAAGCTTAATGGAAGAAGGACAAATAGTGCCAAGGTGAAGAAAACAACCAGTTCCACGGCTGGAAGCGTCCCAATCCCACCTGTGTCGGTGATGACGAATAAAATGGTTACTAAACCCATGACAGCCACGAGTTCAATGGCTATGACTACAGGGAATAGTAGCAGCAGTGATCATGGAGGGGATAATGGAGGCGACGGTTACAGCAGCAGTGTCAGCAGATCGTCAGCCCCCGCAGTGGATGGGAAGGTCGTGAGGGCGATGCTGCGTGCTATGCTTCGCTACGGAGACTTGACGGATGTCGGTCTACACCCGACAGCTGCCAATTTTGCTGATGAGTACAAGATGCCACACTTTATTGAGCGAGCGAATCTCCAGACAACCACCAAAATTTCCCTCGACCGTTTGCAAACTCTTGCAAACGAAATTGCTCAGAAGGCCAAACAAGCGGTTGAGGCTCGACCTCCACACGACAACATCAAGATTGCTGAGGTTGAGGCAAGATCATCACAGATTATTGAGCGTCTTTACGAGAACCTAAAGCTACGGGTCGCTGTCCAACGTGCGTTACGTACAGCAGGATGCTCATCAGGTAACGCACAAGCGAATGCTCAAGGAGCTTACGTGCTGGTGGCGAAGCAGAGCGATTTGTCGGTGTTAGGTGTCAATGCGCGAGACTTACCAAACTGGACGTGGGCTGAAAAAGAACATGATTGGTCACAGCGGAAAGATGCAGCGCTGCTCCTTGGCGTTTACGTCCATGGTTTTGGCGGTTGGGAAGATATTCTCAACGATGATTTACTTCACTTCCAGGGACAACGAGCTCTGAAGGGTGAGCGCCTGAAGAAGCGTGCTGAGAACCTGCTGAAGAGAGTGCCTGCTCCAGACCTTGACGCTGGTGATCCGCGCATTGTGCAGCAAGCGAGTTCCCTGGGCACCTCTGGTGCTAACTCGAACCAGTCTTTAGGGGCGCAGTTTAGTGCTATTATTCACAGCGGAGCGATCCCTGGCGTGACAGCGTCAATTCCTGCTAATGCCGGGCGGATGGCTCGAGCTGCAGAACGATTCGCGGCACGACAACAGAATGGTGAAGACCGGCGTCATGTCGGACCTAGCAATGGTGCTAGGTCGACCAATGGCCAAGGAGTGGACTCTGATAGGCAAAGCAGGACGCCGTTGACGAGATCCCCAGCACAAGCGAGCACAGCTGATAATGAGCCGGAAGAAGGCGAAATCGGTGGTGCTTCACCAACGCAGTCAACGTCGTCTCGGCATAAGAGACGATCGTCATCCTTGGAGGAGGATGACCAGGCGTCCCGGAAGAAGCATCGCAACAACAGCATTGAAAGTTCGGCCAAGAAAGACAAGAAGAAGAAAGAGCACCGGAATGACTCGAGGGCTAGTGAGACTCCAGTGGTGGTGGCAAATGTCGTGGTGGAAGTGGCACCTGTGCCTCTTCTTTCAACGGACGAGTGCAATGAGAAGTGGAAACCCAACAAGAAGCTGCGTGAGATTCGACAGGTGCTCAAAAAGATGAAGATCATGGCTGAGTGGTCCCGCAGCCAAAAGGATGAGACCGTTGTTGAGAAGGTGTTCAAGTATGTGAGTACAATTGGAGAAGCGATCGACCGTATTGTGACACAGCAACAGGACGAGCTCCAGCATTCAGATTCCTCCACTCGTGAAGTTGATGAGCTCTGTACATGCCTATGGACGTATGCTGCTGGTTATACGCCTTTCACTCCGCAGGGTTTCGAGCGGCTCTACGACAACATGTGCGCAGACGCGGATGCTCTTGTCGCGTCGAAATCCTGACAAATCACAACAACAAAAATGAGTCTTGTGCATGTACAGAGAGAAGTGTGGGAGACGATAAACCTATAAACAGGGACAACTGGATTGCAGCTTGAGGACAAGAAGAGTATATGATGTTGAATGAAACGGCCACAAGCCTAGTGACCGTTTGTTTGCACGCTGAAGTGTTGGGATTTACTGACAAATGTTATCTGTATTACAGCCACCGCCCACGGCGGAGGAGCTGGCGCTGAAGGAGCAAGTGACGCAGATGCTGACGAGTCAAGGTGTGCTAGCGAAGCTGAAGGCGGAACTTCGTGCTGCGGTTTTTGAGGTGATGCATGAACACGAAGGTTTCGTAAAACGAGTCGACCCAAAGGCTCCAAAGCCGAATGACTTCCCGACAGAGACCAGGACAATTGCGTTGTCGCTTATAATTGATTGTCTGCGTTTCTTCCATTGGGAACACGCACTGCGTGTGCTGTTAGCAGAAGCCAACGAAGAGAACGAGCAGTGTGACACGACTCTACTGGCCAAGAAACTTAACTTAACAGAAAGCGGCTTGAAACCAGCACTGTTCCAGCTGATCGAATCCAGGATATCAAGTGGAGAACAGAGTGCAGTTATTCAAACAGTAGCAACTACGAAGTACGAGCAGAGTGACGAAGATGAAGGCAAAGATGAAACCCGTTGGCCAACGAATCCATCAACACCGGAAGTGAAACCATGGGAGACTAAAGAGGTCGAACCACATTTGACCGCAAAAGCTACTGACGATTCTAAAGAAGAAACCAAGGATGAAGCCAAAGAGGAGGATGGAGAAGACAGTGCTGAGATTGAAGAGAGTATGGCGGAAGAGGTGCCTAGTGGCTCCGAGCTAGAAGAATCGAACTATACCAACTACGGCGAGGAGGAGAGTCACGATCGAAGAACTGAAGCCACTAAACAGCCTACCGCCCCACTTTTCACACCGAAGTTGCAGGAAGAGGACGAAGATGGCGACATAAGCCCAAGACATGAAAAGGAGAAACACGAAAGTGACGATGAAGAGGAAGTGTCGTTAGCAGAGCCACCTCCAGCCCCAACGAAGCTGCCATCCTTACCACCGTTGATTACAGTACCAACCAGCCCTCTTGAAGGAGATGCGGAGGATGATTTCGATGCGGTAAGCTCGATGTGTGAACATTATCGTGATGTTTGTGCTCAAAATTGTATTTCTAATTGGTATAGGAGGAGGAAGCTGAGCGGCTAAGGAAACTAGATGCCGCGTTGCAAGCCATGGAAGCTGAAGATGATACCGGTACCCTACAGCAACTAAAGGCGTCTTTGCAAATGGAACTGCGAGAACAGGATAGCTTTGTGAGCAGTGGAGGGATTGATAAAGCGGAAGATGATGAAGAAGCTGAAGCAAGTAAGGCTGACGACGATGGATACGGAAGCAGCGACTTCGAGGAGGAGGAAGAAATTGCCAGGTATTGAACATGTTTCGTAGATTTATCTGGCTGTAAATCTTCAGACTCACGTGTATTTTTGTATGTGTTTGCAGTGAAATCTCGGAGGAGATGGAGTCCATGCCAGATCTTTCAGACAAGGAAGACGAGAGCGAGGACGGAGCAACCGAATCTGCTGCAGAAGCGGAACGACCTCGCGTACTTCAAAATGACACCCGGATTGACAGTGAAGATGCGTTGAACAGCTACGACTACATCGAAAACGTTGAGAAATGGTGAAGTACTTCTTTGAACCATGAAGTAGCTAAGAGGATGAACCAAACACAAGTTTAAACATGCCACGCCTATATTCTATAGTGCTTGATCCGATCGCGAAGTTGATGGTTTTACTTGCGCTTTCCTGCCCCAACGAGTTTGTTCAACAGGTTCTGGTCATTAAAAGCTTCTGGGTGGATGAAGTAGTGTCGGCCACGTGCCTGGAAGGACACCATGGGGTGCATCGCTTGGGTAGGAGGCGACACCTCAGACAGCTTGAATGAGTGCTGCTCCAGTTGAGCGAAGAGAGTGACTGACTCAACCGTCACAGTTGCATCATCCTTCGTGTCCACGAGCCACATCCGCATCACATACGGCTTGAACAAGTAATGAAACAGCGACGTTGAGCCCAGTCCGAACAGCATGATGGTGCCGCACATTGCCCACTGCAACAACAAAATTGCGTCAGTACCCCCAAACATAAAAACAATCTTCTTAATAAATCGCATTACCTTGCCGATTGCAGACGTGTCCTGCTCACTGAGAACGCACAGAATGGGCATACCGATGGACGTGAGGGTGCAGCTTGTGACGGACACAGCCTTCATGAGGCGTACAGCCCGCGACATGGGTGCTTGATACACTTGATCCCCGCCCAGAGACGTAGCACTCTTTAGAAACTCCTCGACATTTCCCTCGCGCGTCTTCTTCGCCTCATCATCGGTGTGTGACGAGCTGAAGTGGCGAACTGCGAACGGTCCCTTCAATCCATCGCTGTGACGGCTGCTGAAATCAAATGAGAACCGTTGAAGTGCAGCCGCTTTGCCAGGGCGAGTTGCAATGCGAGAGGTAGTGCAGAGCGAGCGAAGTGAGATCGGGGGCGTTGTAGTGCTGCGCACTGCGCGATAGGAACTTCGCAGCACCAACATCCTTGACGTTGTCAATCTGTGGCTGTTACAATCCACTCTCCTCCTATTGGCCCATATAAGGGTTAACGCTTTGATTGTACCAAGTATCGGTACTCATTACCGGTAAAGTTGAAAGCAGAACATGACACTTTCATTCAGGTACTGTAACTTTCATACAGGCTGTACGTTCAAGAGGCCAAAATATTACTTTTATATGTTCAAGAGACCAAGATATCTGGTACCAACAATATAGAAAAATGCTACACGCTGTCCTTCGGCAAAGCTGTGCCAGAGGTGGCCAATATTAATGTAGATTCTATAAGGGCCGTTCCGA
This sequence comes from Phytophthora capsici, assembly GCA_030324255.1. Taxonomy (NCBI): domain Eukaryota; phylum Oomycota; class Peronosporomycetes; order Peronosporales; family Peronosporaceae; genus Phytophthora; species Phytophthora capsici. The sequence continues at coordinate 2,822,149 of CM059362.1, read as the reverse complement.
AGCTTACCTGGGTCGTCTAGCACTGTAAAGCTGTAGCAAATACACCAGCAAGACGCTCGACACTTGACCTGGTGCTGCTTCAGTCATTCGCCGGTAAATTGTTTTCGGTTAGGTTTACACGGTTAGCAGCGAATCAACTTATTGGATCAATCTGTTGTTGAAGATAACTTAAACGAGGTGAAAGAATTGACGGATTTCCCTTTTCTTTGCGCTAGAAGCCTTATTTTTGTGCGCGTTATGTGGTGTTAGGCACCATATGCTGTATCTAAAAGTCGCAATGAAATGCTGTAACTAAAAAAAGTCGCAATGTGCACTGCACGATAAAACTGAGCTTTCATGACGTGAACCATGTTAAGAACTGGACTAGTGGACCAGCGTCATTGCGAGGATCCACAGTACGGGTAAGCTACAATCTTAGCGCTAAATACAATTGCTACTGACTACCATAGTCAGACGCATTGCCTTTGAAGCGACTTTTGCAACATGGGAGGAGGTGGATCTTGGAGAGACAGGACTCTTGGAGCCACCGACTGTACTTCATTGCTACCCGATCCAATTCGCTTCGATATTTTTCGTGTCCACACGAATGTATCGGCAATGGCAAAATGGTCTGTTCACTACGGTTTCCGGTCATTAATCGACTGCAATTCTCACTGGCACGCTGTTGCTACGTTGCAAGTCCTTTAAAAACATACGCAACTATCCTTCCATGTCGTTTAAACTTGCCTTTTTGCCTTCCGTGTTCGTGATGGTGCAGCTTCTTTTCGCCTCCGTGTTCCAAGTTGAAACGCGTTTTCCCTCGCGGATTTTGTCCAATTGCCGATGAAGAACGGCGGACGATAATCAACGCAAGATAAACAACTTCTTGAGCCCAGCCGTCCACAGTCTCCACCCATACGTGACCCACCCACTAGCTCTCTCGCCACCACAGGACCACCTTGCACGAATCGAATGCAACAGGGACACCAGACGGGGAACGCGGGGGAGTCCCGACGTTCACTTACGAGTCCGTTCGTGAGCCAGTCGAGCTCTCCCTATCAGCCGGCGAGCTTCCTGTCGTATCCAGCCCCACTGGAGCCTTCTGCACGTAGCTACAGCCAACAGCAGCAGGTGCCGCCTTCGACACGCTATTGGCAGTCCCCATCTGGGATGGATACGTCTAGCTACGGGAAGCAGAGACGCCACACCGGCAGCTTGGACTTGGATGAGTTCGGTGGTATTCTGGACCCTGATTCGACCTCAGTTAGCAACAAACCAGCGGTGTCGGAAGCAACAGATATGAACATGACGGGGTTCGATGTACACTCGCTTCACGACGGGATGGGATCGGCGGGGTTTCACCCTACTGTAGCCACAGCGAAGCCTCGCTTTTCGACGACGCCAAAGTCCACGAGGACAATTCCACCTTCATCTGATCCAGCCACTATTGCTCTGGTGAACGCCGCGTACATGCAGTCGAACGAGTCGTCCACTGAACCAGATCTGAAGACTGAGAAACTCACCAAAGACAACAGGAACGAGAAGTGTCAATATCCTGACTGTCCGAATCGGGCTCGCGTGTCCCAGTCGTACGGCAGGTTCTGCAATCGCCACGTGATCGTATCACCGTGTGGTTTTCCTGGGTGTCGAGAGAAGGCAATGGAGCGGACTGCAATGTGTGTGAAACACATGGAGCTGGGTAAGGAGGCACTTCAAGTGATCTTGGATGCACGCACACAGAACGTGCCCGTGTGTAAAATGACCGGGTGTTTCAAGAACGACCAAGGTCGAGGGTACTGTCGTGGCCACGAGAAGTTGTTGATGGCAACCGGTCGTCTACCTCCACATATCAATAAGCGCCGCCTCAACAGTGCGTACACAATGTGCAGCTATCCTGAGTGTAACAAGCATTCTCAACGACATCATCTGTGTCGAACCCATGGAAATCTTATCAACAAGCAAGCTCAGGAACTTGCAGATCGCCCTGGAGCTACGGAAACTTTCGAAGAAATACTAGGCAGGATGCAGAAAGAGATGCGACGTTGTACCTACGAAAATTGCACGAAGAACTCGCAGCGAGATCGACTGTGTACAACCCATTACTACGAGAAGCATAATTTGCAAAAGGATGGGTCAGCACCACCAAGAAAAACAATCGGCTCAAGGAAATCCAAAGCGGGAAGCAGTGACAGAAGTAATGTTCGAACTGTTGAGCAGGATCGTTGTGGGAAACCTGGATGTGGGAATTTGTCGTACGCTGCGGGATTGTGTGTGGAGCATACGAAAGAAAACCAGAGCTTGGTACAAACTCAAGGGCGCTATGGAGATCTTTTCTCGTCGGGGGATAGTAACGATTACTTTGCCGACAGTGAAGCAAAACCTGCAATGTTAATTATGAGTGAGAAGCCCATGGATGCTTCTCTTTCGTCCGGTGTGGCTATTGCAAATGCTATCCATTCGAAGTGTACAAATCCGATGTGTGATCGAGAAAGCTACGGGCGAGATTACTGTGAAGCATGCCAACGACTTTTCTCGCCACTTGTTGTGGCGATAAACCCCATTACATCTGGATACGCGTCAAGTTCGACCACTGTTCAGCCTGAAGAAACGATGGCTCTTTGCCGTGTGAGCAATTGCGGACAGGAGTGTGTCCGTGGTGGGTTATGTGCGACTCATCTTCGGGCATTCAGAACAGGATCACTGTCTGTGGACGACTTGAAATTGGATTCCCATGCTCAGCAGCAACACGAGCAGGAATTGGCAGAAGCAGCAGCCGTTGCAGCCGCCGCTGCCGAGGAAGCGAAACAAGCAAGCCCTACAGCATCTAGTAAGTCAAGGAAATACTACTGCAAAGTTGAAGGCTGCGGCAAACAGGCACAGAAACGAAACTTGTGTAAGCGTCATTATCGTCTACAAGAAGGAGTCCCTACCGGACATCCCCAGGCAATTGCTGCAAGCCGTGAATTGCCCTCAAATGTCATTGCTCGAGGGCCACAGCCTGGCCCCTCACGGCCGAGTATAGCGTGCCAATTTCCAAGTTGTTCACAAGACGCCTGCAGTGGTTCTGTGTTGTGCTTGGCTCACTCCAAAGCTACTTTTTGCTGGCAGCCGGGGTGCGAAAACCTCGTGGGCCAGAAGCAGTTCTGCGAGTTCCATGCCTTTAGGCAGCAATGCGCTTACGAAGGCTGCATGTACACTGCCCAACGTGGTAACAGTGGCTGCGCGAATCACTTAATGGCTCGCAGATGTCGTCATGCGTTTTGCGATAAGTTTGCAGTCGGATCGGATAGTGGCTGGTGTCGATTGCACCAAATCAGTTGCCAGGACGCACCGTGTGCGCTGTGCAAGTTGCATTCGCTGCCTCTGGATGGATTTACGCCAAGTGAGAACGAGAATAGCAATCGGAGTCACTACGTTGCCTCCTCTAAGGTCATTCCTGGTGATAGCAGTGGCAACATGTTTGGACGGAATGCACGTTTGATGTAGATCGGAAGTGCATACAAAAATATGATTGGAGATCGATGTAGCCATGCTCACCTCATTGCCATGCAATCCATTGAGATTTGCATGAGTCAACGATGTACAAAGAAGCCTGGTGTGTTTTACACCATATCGTGTGGTGCACACAAGGCCCATTTTCGCCATTCCCGAAGCGCTCGCTCTTCTAGCCACTCTCCGCAGCGATGGAGCGCATCTACTCGGCCTTCTTCACTACTGAGCGGAGGCGCGAGCCTTTGGAGCTCACAGCTTCGGCGTTGGAGCTGCACAACGAGACGCAAAAGTCGCAGAGGCAGCCGCCACTCCTACGTCCAACAGGCGACGGTGGCAGACGACGACCTGAGCCAGCGGAAGAATCACTACACGAGGCCAAACGACATGCAGCAGCCAGGCAAGAGGATATTCGCAAGATGGCGATGAACTGGATGAGCGTCAAGAAGGATCTGGAGGCGGCGTGTCAAGCTGCGGCCAGAGCTTTCTTGCTCGCCTATGGAGCCAAAGCCTTCACTGCTGTGCTGCTGGCCTCAAGGAAGTGGAGCAGTCTTGAATACGGCTATGCCGATGCTGCTAGACTATTGCTGAAAGGAGATACGCTCCGCTTCGGAGCCTTTTTCGGGAGCTTGGTGGGAATCTTTCGAGTGACGGAACTCGTGACGCGAGCAATTCGTGGGGGTGAAAGAGATGCTGTCAATTTGGCCATTGCTGGGGCTGTTTCCGGGTCAGCCTTACTACTTGACTCGCCGTCGAGACGCAACACGATCTCACTGTACATTTTTGTACGTATGCTGGATGTGGTGTGTCGCCATTTGATGTCTATTGGAGTTTTACCGACGTGGCGTTATTCATCCGAAATGCTGTTTGCTTTGAGCAATGCTGCCATCATGTATGCATTCATTGTGGACCCGAGTCTGCTACCGAAGGTATGAGTCATATCTCTAATGATCAGTGGATGAATAACGTTTTGACTTCCATTCATTGTTTTGCTCAGGGCTACTATCAGTGGATTTGCCGGATTGGCGCTGTAAACCACCACGGATTGGAATACACAGTGCGTCAGCGGATGCGTGGTCAGCTTGACTCGCATGGAAACCCATTGTCGTTTCGCTTGTGTCAACCCCACTATCACATGTACGAACTCACGCGATTGAGTGAAGTATGAATTTTACGACTCTGATAAATCTGGGTATTCTATTGATTAGGGAGTCTTGTGTGACACATGCCATCAAGGAATGGATCAACGGATTGGGGAGGTCAATGCAGATTTATCTGCCGGTCCACTTTCTCCCTGCGATGTTTTTTCGCTTTCAGCAGCTCCAAGGAGCTCCAGTGTCTACAACCGCACGTATCTCTTATGCAGCGCTTTGCTCATCGGCCTTTCTCACATCGTACCAGGTCAGTTCATTTCTTGTGACTGCTCCACGTAAATACTGACTTGTTGTTCATTTCTTCAGACGGTGGTTAAATTGGTAATTTGTACGGCCCGCAATGCGTTCCACCGAGACTTTGCTGCAACATCACTCGCTGCTGGGGTAAGTTGTATTTGTACTGGAAGGACGACTTGTACTGATGTTGTAATGCCTGGCCAGGTTGCAACCGGTGGCGCTCTGTTTTTCGAGCACACCAAGCGCCGCTTTGAGCTCATGTTATATTGCTTTCCACGCGCACTCGACATCGTGTGGCAACTTTTGAAGCGTCGGGGTCTTGTCTGCTATGTGAAGCACAGCGAGGTTGTGCTGTTCTGCCTGTCCATGTCGCTCATCATGTCAAGCCCAGCGCGTTATTTCAAGCCGACGTATCTCCGAATCATACGATTCATTTTTGGCGGCGACATCATTTGAGAACCTTTATCTTCCTTCACAATTACTTTGAAAAACTACGTAATTCCAAACTGATCTTGACACCAAGTTGTATGGTATGGTAATCACTCCTTCACGTTACTCCAAGTCGTTCAGCACGAACAAATCAAGCATTTGCTTTGCCTCTTCAGGCTCCGACATGGGAACGAGGTGTCCAGCACCCTTCACAGTCACATAGGTGATCCCTTCAAACTTCTCTACGAAGCCCCCAGTTTGCTTCGAGTCTCCCTCCGTGTAAGACCAGGCTTCGCGTGGTGCCAATCTCGGAAGACCCAGTGATTCCACTGCCCAAAGTCCACCCAGAGCATTGCAGACGGCGTCCGCGTCACCGTGGTAAATAACCCCCTTCACTCCATTCTCAAGCAGCTGGCGCCACAAGGGCGTCACTTCAGAATTCAGTGTAGGAGTGTACTTCAGCATTTGAGGGTGCTGCAGCACGGGGTGATCAACACCGAGGATAGAGACAAGCGCCTCCATACTAGCTGTTGTTAGAGCGTCAGCACTCCACTGTGCAAGCGCTGGGTTTGCGTGCAGCGCATCACGAACCTCCGCTAGGTTGAAGTACGACTCGAGGTGCTTATTGTCCAAACACAAGTCTAGTGTGTTGCCAATCGGGTGCGGCAGCTTGCCAGGCGTCGACGGCGTTAAAATCTCCTTGACAAGGCGCTCAACATCCTCCTTGGGCGATCCAGCGCACGAGCTGTACACATCGTACATGTTGATGTGGTTATAAATCAGCGAGGTGAAGATGTCCATAGTCGCCGAAGTACACTCTGAGTTACCTTCGCTGAGCCCTGGTATGACGAGAGGGCTCTTTTGAAACTCATGGAGGTCAGGGCAGCTGGATTGGAAGTTCTGGTACATCTCCGTGCTAAGCAACCCATGGTAGTACGCGAACATAACTGTCGAAAGTCCCATGAACTCGTTCACACCATTTCCTACCACGAACTTCTTCAGGTTAATATGTTGCGACTTGTCTGGTGTCGCCGCATTGCCCTTGAGAATAGCGAGTGCCGTGGTCGGTACATAAATTCCTCCGTAACTCTCTCCAGAAACAACAAAGTCGTTCTCCCTTAGCCAGGGGAACTTCATGTAGAACTTCTGCAGTGCATCGTACAGATCTTGGGCTTGGGAGTGGTCGTCAGCCTCGTACACTCCACTGGAATTGTAGCTGAAGCCGACGCCCACGGGTGACTCAATGCACAGTAGATTGGTCTTCTGGTTCCACGCGAACTTGTTCACCCGGAGGGTCTTCCCGTCCGCATTGACCAACAGTGGTCCGTTCTCAGAGAAACAGCCCGAGAGGGAGCTGGCGCCAGGGCCGCCGTTAAGCCACAGTAGCACGGGATCTGAGTCGTGGGCGGGACTTTGCGACTCGGCTAGGAAGTAAAACGCGTGGCCACCGTTATTTAGCGGCAGGTAGCCTGAGAAGAGTCTTGCGGTGTACTCGCTAGGTTTGCCCGCAAGCGTTAGAATCTCGTCCGTTGAGCCTGGAAAAGGTGCGTTCGGCAGCAGCTCTGGCGTCTCGGCGTCGGCCGAGTCTTCCATGACAGTTGGCATGGCTGTGCGTTTGCCTGTACGGATGAGGTTTTCAGTCTGTAACGAGCGCTGCAGCGTCACCATGAGGTCCCCGACAGCCAGAAAGAGGAGACACGCGATGCCGTAGCGGATGAAACGTCTCCACGTGCTGGACAGCAGACGCCGCTCGGCTGGCGGCGTCTGACGAGAGCGCAGTCCACGCGTGAGCGGCAGCGTCTCGTTCAGCGGGTCCGAGCGCAGATACATCTGGAACTCGTGATGCAGCAGATTCAGAAGTGATTTAGAGCAACCAGCATTCCTGCAACTTCGTCACCTGATTGGGCCATGAATGTATCGAAGCAGACCGTTTTCTGCATGGGTTCAGTAACTATTTTTGGTCGTGATCTTTCTCGTGATCTTTTTGAAATTATTTTAATTGAGATCCAGGTCCATCGACTGTGCCTCCCATGGCGGAACTTCCGTTGCTCTGCAGCTAGCTTGGAAGTGGAAGTGTGTTTGCTTGCGCCTCCGCTTCTTGCTCGAGCTTACGTGTCACCTCTGCCAGTTCATGCTGCTGTCGGTCTGCGAACTTCCGCCGTGCGGCTCGCTCCTGTTCACTCAACACTGCTAGGACCTCTTAAGCTACTTGGTCCCTAGCAGCGTTAACGCCGTTGTTTCTTTGCAGTCAGCCTCTGCTTCAACGCCAACTCTTGTCGTGCACGCTCCACACGAAGGCTTCCTCTAGCTTTGCCGCTTCAGCATCATGAGCTTGTTTGCAAGCAGCCAACTGGAGCTCAATATCTGCTGAACCACTTCTCACGTCTGGTTTCACCCGCTTCTGCTCCGGCAATAGCCAAATCTGCCTCAAACGAAGCATCCAGAGTGTCCATTGCTTGACGCTCCATTTCAAGAGCTTCCTCGTCAGACACAGAGACACCATCCGCTCCACGTCGATCCCGCTTGCGCTGTAATTTGTCACGCAGGGCAAGCTGCTGACGCTTCTTCACGGCCTCAACTTGAGGCCCTCAAGAGATTCCCGTACAGGCGTCGATTGTGTTCTTCAGCAAGCCGGGTAAGCTCTGCTACATCGGCATCGTCAAGACGCTGGCTAACCACAGCCTCTAAAGGCCCCAAGATGACGCCAAGTTCCTGCTGCGCACGCTCGCGCAAGGCTGCATCCTCTTGTGCATCATGCTTTGTTGGAGAGTGGCCTTCTCGGTCACACTGTACTTCAGACGCTTACAGGTAACTATGCAAAAGAGAGAGTGAGTTGATTGTCTTACTTCTTCTAACTAACTGCTTCGTACCGTGGGCGATCGCAGCTGCTCGGTGCCCTCTCATCTCTGGTCTGGATCCTGGATCAGGCCGCCATTCTTCAACACTCCTCCTCACCGGCAGTGCCGAGCGTCCTCACGATCAACCTTACCAAAAGATCCGCCTTCTTCACGCCTTAGTGTCCAAGCCATAGTGCAGCCCCAACTCTTCGCGAAGCTTCATCAGTCTCGGCGCCTCCAGCGCCTTCGTCAGTAGGTCCGCCGGCATATGCTCACTGTCCCTGTACTCAGGCTTTAACAAACCCTTCTGCGTGTAGGACCCCACAAACTTGATGCGCACATCAATGTGCTTTGCCTTCGCCGAGGCGCTTTCCCCGTCGAGCTGCTTTAGAGCAGCCTGATTGTCCACTCTGAGTGGCATCGGCTTCGCGTAGGCTACTCCTAGCTCCTCCAGAAGTTGCCCAATTCCTAGCAACTCCGTCGCCATGACTGATGCGGCCGTGAATTCCGCCTCCATTGTGGAGAGCGATACGCCGCCTTGCTTTCTGCATATCCAGCTCACTGGCATGCCGTCTGCTGTCACTAATCCTCCAGTAACAGACTTCCTGTCGTTCTTGTCAGCTGCAAAGTCCGCGTCGCTATAGGCAACCACCTCCAGATCTTCTTCAGGCTTCCTATCTCCTTTCATCCGCAGCTTGAGACCCTTGGTTCCGCCCAAGTATCTCAAGATCCGCTTGGCGAGTTTCCAATCCTCCAACGTCGGACTATGCGTTCGCCTCGTCACCTTGTGAACGGCAAACATGATGTCGGGCCGCGTGCAGCGTGCCACCCACATCAAACTTCCTACCAGTGACTGGAATCTTTTTACAGTCACCGAACCATTTCCTCCGGAAATCGGCAAGACCTCGCTTGCATGCACTTCATTCCACTCGCTCCCTATCGGAGTTCGCACGTAGTTTGCCATTTACATCCCATAGTCCTGCAGCATCTCGGTGATCACGACCTCCTGATCCAGGTCATACCCGTCGTCGTCACTGTACGCGACTCGCATACCCAAGAATTTACTAGCTGCCCCCAGATTCTTAACTGCCAGTCCAGATAACTCGCCAAAGAAGGCATCCACCGCTTTCTGTTCCGTTCCGGTAACCAAGAGGTCATCAACGTAAACCCCTACAACCACAAGCACACCGTTTCTCAGCCTGCTGTACACGCACATATCCGTAAGGCTTTGCGCGAAGCCTATCTCGACGAGCTTCCGATGCAGGAGCTTACTCCACAGTCGTCCTGCTTGCTTTAGTCCATACAGCGCCTTCTGGAGTTCCAGTACCAACTCGTCGTCATTCTCGACGCCCAGCAGCTTTAGCACCTCGATTGGAACCGTCATTCCTTGCGGCAAGTCCACAAAGATATCCATGTTCGCTTCCTTTTCCGCCTTCACGTAGGCGTTCGGCACGTCCCCATGTTTCGCTGGGACACGCCACTTCCTTGCCAGCATCAGAATGACCTTGACGCTGCTCATCTCAATCACTGCAGCGAACGTCAGCCCATAGTTTACCCCAAACTCCTGCTCATTACCGCACGCTACCAGCCGTGCCTTGAAACGCTCAATTGCCCCTTCGGCGTCCAGTTTCGTCTTAAATACCCATTTAGTATGTAGGACCTTCTCTCCCTTGGGCTTCCTTACGACCTTCCAAACGCCATTCGCCTCGAGAGCCCGCAACTCCTCGGAGATTGCCTTGAGCCATTCTTCCTTGCGTTTACTGCGCATCGCCTCACCAAAGTTTCTCGGATCGGCGTCCAGAACACTGTTCACCACGTCTACGGCCACCTCCTCCTGCTCAGCAGGCTCGTCCCGCTTCTTACTGGACTCGCGCGTCACCGACCGCGTCTCATGACGCTCGCGCTGCCACACCTTCTTTCTGGCCTTCTTCGCCTTCTTCGCTCCCGACCGAGCTTCGCCTTCGTTTCCGGCCGCCGCAGCAACGCCGTCAGGCTCTTCCTGATCTGTCTCATCACCGTCATGTAGATAGAGACGCTGGACCTTAACGTTCTGGTCCTTGCTGAGAGTTTCAATATTCTTGACATGTTGGGTGGTCACAACCACGCGATCCTTCGGCAAGTATACTCTGTAGCCCTTAGTTTCCTCGCCTATGCCCACTATCATTCCCTGCTGCGCGCGTTGCGAAAAGTTCTTGTTTCGTGGGTCTCTGTACACCGTACACGGGGACCCGAACACCACTATCTCTCCAAGTGACGGAGTCTGTTTCGTCAACACTTTAAGCGGTGAAGCTCTTCCTGGGTTAGAATTGCTCGGAGATCGGTTAAGGATATAAGCTGCATACTGCACAGCATCTCCCCAGAAATTCAGAGGCAACCCGCACGCGAAGATCATGCACCTCGCCATGTTCATGATGGTGCGATGCATGCGCTCCGCTTTCCCATTACTTGCTTGGTTGTTTGCCTCGCTTCTCTGCCTAGCAACACCGGTCTTCTTACAGAATAAGTCGACATTCTGGTACTCTCCTCCAGAATCGGTCCGTAACACGTGAATTCTGCAGTCAAATCTTTTCTCGAAGAATGCCAGAAAGTGCTCGAACTGCTTTGCGGCCGCGTCCTTGGTACGAGCAAGGAAAACACGACAATAGTTCGACTTGTGATCTACGAAATTCACCATGTACCTGTTATTTTGCCGATCCTTCGGCGTCATCGGCCCTTTGAGGTCTGAACAGATGACTCCTCCAATACGGTCAATGGGCGAGTGCTCACCCGTGTCTCTGCCTGACTGCCGATTCTTGGGCTGCTTTCCCTGCGCACAGGTGAGGCAATTCACACGCTTGCGATCCGTCAGTCTGATCCCTGAGCTCGGATCCCTGGCTAGCCGTTCTACTGCGTCGTAATTTAAGTGTCCGAGCCGCCGGTGAAATTCCACCAGTGTACCACTCTGCACGCTGCCCGACAAGTCTTCGTCCGAGGCGTGCGCCTCCTCCTCCAGAGCCGCCATGATCACTTCTCCGGGTGGCTGAGACTTCTTCTCTAGCGCACCCCGTACCACGAGCACATTCCTGCGCATCTCAACATCGAACGCGACCTGCCCGCCGACTCTCGCCGCGACCACCCGACGTCCACTGCGGCGAGCCAGCACAAATCCCTTTTGATCCAACTGTCCATAGGAGATTAAGTTGTGTACGACACCTCTAGCATAGTACACGTCTGTCAGCTTCACAGTTTGCTCTGCGCCGCACGCAGTGACCCGCAGCGTCACGCTCCCCCTCTTGGTAATATGGAGCGGATCTCCGTTTGGCTGGACGCACTGATCCATACAATCCTCCGCATCCTCCAGCCACGACGCGTCGCTGACCAAGTGCCTGCTGGATCCCGAGTCCAGTATCCAGAACTCCTCTGACTCTTCCGAGTCGCTCTCGCTTACTGCCAGCGTCACGTCTGGCTTCCTGCCCCCTGACTGAGCTCGCTCTGGGCACATGGGTCGAATGTGCCCGACCTTTCCACACTCGTAGCATTTTCTGGTCTCTTTTCTCTTTTCACCAACTGCGCTCACCACCTCTCTGCCGAGGTTCTTGCCTTTGCCGCTCTCGAGCTCCCAGGCTTGAGCGAAGTGGGCGAGTTCTTCCGCATGCGTCAGGTAGTCTGTCCTGCTGCTGTCCACCTTGGCCATCAGCACCATCCGTAAGTCCGCAGACGCATACTGGACAATGTTATTGAGGACGAGATATTCTGCGCTGCCTCCACTGGCCTCCGACACTGCGACCAAGTACATGTAGTGTTCGGCCCATGTGCGCTTCGGATCTTTCGGCGCCGTGAAGAGCTTTACGGCCTGCGCCGGAGTAATGTTCGTCTTGAAAGTCTCAAGCATCCTCTCCATCACGTACCCAAGGGACGGATACTGTCCCCACCAGGATTCGATTTGCTTGTTAAAATATCTTTCAGCGGTGCCCGACAAATAGTGCCCCAACAGATCCACCTTGACGTCCTCAGGCCAAAGAAATCCACACGCTGACTGGGCAATATTCACTTGCCTTTCGAAACGCTTACCCCACTCGAGAAAGCCGGAGCCTAGACCAACGTAAAGTTCCTTGCCGTCAAAAGGACGAATTGCCAACTTCTTCTGCCTCGCATCCGGATAACGGACTCCTCCTTGCTGCTGCTGAATTCCCGCGGGACCAGCCTGTGCCGGAGGTGGCTGCGGAGGCGCTGGAGCTGCGCGTGCCTGGACGTTCTGTACTGCCAACGCCTGTGCTACTCGCTCTGCGACAACACGGTCTCGTTCCTGCTGCTCCTCGGCATAGAGGCGCTGGAGCCTGGACGCCGGCATGCCGTACCCTGGCTGCTGGTGACCGAAGTATTGTGGAGGCGCTACTGCTCTGCGCGGCGCTGTTGGAGATGGGGTCCGCGGTGATCCGCCTAGCGCGTCAATATGCATCCTGGAACCGCGTCCCAGGTCAGACTCAAAAAGGCCGGAGTTCCTTTGCGGTGTCCCGAGGCGCTGGGCACGCCCAAGTCTGGCGTCTGCTTCCATCTGCGCTTGAGCCTTGTTCTGCGACTCCGTCAACTTCTCATACGTCTCCTTCATATCCTCAAGCTGCTTGGACATACCTTGGACCATCGCAATCAGGTCCTCGGTTGTGTGGGCCGCACGCGGCGGTTGAGCAGTGCTCTGCTCTTCAGCATCGTCGGCCATGCCGATCCTTTCGCGACCGGCAACGGGAGCCGCTGGTGTGGGCGCTGGAGCGCCATCTCCAGTGGTCTCGCTAGTGGCCTTTTGCATCTTGGGCTCATAACCTGTTGGAGAGTGGCCTTCTCGGTCACACTGTACTTCAGACGCTTACAGGTAACTATGCAAAAGAGAGAGTGAGTTGATTGTCTTACTTCTTCTAACTAACTGCTTCGTACCGTGGGCGATCGCAGCTGCTCGGTGCCCTCTCATCTCTGGTCTGGATCCTGGATCAGGCCGCCATTCTTCAACATGCTTTTCTTCCAGGTTCTGCCTCATATCTGCTTCCTCTGCTTCTTCCAGGCTATGCTTTTAGCATCAGCCCGCCTGACAGCTCTACGTTTGGTGAAGTGCCTTCTTTATGGCTTCTTTATGGGCCTAGAGTTTACGTCTTCCGTTTAATACGGGAAAATCCGTGTCTCACTGGTCTCGAAAATACCACAGCTAACACTAAATATGGCGCAATTCCGGCGCTCGGATAGGCCATAACTCTATTTATGGCACGCCCTACCCCGGAATGTCTCACTGGTCCGAAATGGGTTCAAGTTTGCATAATCAGATTTCACCCAATCAGAATCCGTGAAGACGTTGTTTATGGCAATATCCACAAATAAAGTAAAATTAATTGCCATAAATAAAATTTTATTTATGGCAAACTGTTGTCGTAATATGGCTACAGGATACGTAATATTTCCAACGATTGATTACGTATTGATAACCGGTATTATACCGTGCCTTAGTCAATATGAGTTAACTCATTCGTGCAAGCATCACCGGAAAGGCAGACACCTGGCACAGCAATTTGGACTTTACAAAAGAACTTTTCCGCTTAAACACGAGCGATGCTAGCATGCTTATTTCACCACACGCCTACTCCAGCGTACGACCTAATGCCTTGACCAAGAAGAAAAACGTTTCCCGAGCCGCTACCGACATCCTCTTGAGCGCTTATCCGGGAGGAAGACGGGAGATGTCAACCTCTACGTCGTCAGCCTCGTCTAGGAGCGTGCGGGTGGCGCCCTCGAAAGTTGAAAGATCTCCCAGTTTGTCAGTCACACTGGTGCTGCGAGCCATGGCGATAACTCCACTGCGGTGAATCTCCGTAATGCCAAGAGGCTTCAGCAGGTCCAGGAAGGCCTCAATGCGGCCAGGCGTGCCAGCCAACTGCACCATCACCTGGTGCGGTCGCACGTCGATGACCTTGGCGTCGAACAGGTTGGCGAGTTCCACCACCTCGGCGCGAGATCCAGCCTCTGTACATTGCAGCACATCAACAGGAGTTAGTGCCAGGTCCATGCTCACAGTTTCGGTGGTGAGGCTATCAGCAGCATCAGCAAATTGAACGTACCGGCCGTGGACACCTTGGCCAGCATCAGGTCACGCTCGACGTAGTTCTTCTCGGCGTTCTTGCCACTGCTGAGGATGTTGACCACAGCAACGTACACGACGTCCTCGAGCTGCTTCTTCATCTGCAAGAGAGCACAATAGAACAGTTAGCCACCTCTCAATCTACCTCCCTTTCTACATGTAAACTACTAGCCGTACGTTGACGACACTCTCCGCCGTGCCGTTGACGACCACCGTCATGCGGGAGAGTTCCTCGACCTCCGTGCGTCCCACCACGAGACTGTCAATGTTGTAACCTGCAGCAAACACACGTCAAACAAGTAAGCAATCATCCTACTAGTGTTTGTACAATTCTTGCCTACCTCGAGCGGCGAAGAGGTTGGCAATCTCGGCCAGACAACCAGGTTGGTTAACCACCAGGGCGGCGATCACATGGCGCTGGCTTTGCTCCGCAACACTGAAAGCACGCGAAAAGTACTTGGGGGCAGCGCAGGACGGCACGATCGTGGCCGTGGACCGCGGGAAAGCGCGACGCGCCAATGGCAGCACAGATCTCCGCAGCATCTTGCCGAACGTCGAATGTGGCGCCAGAAGCTCGTGGCCTGCAACAAAAAACAAATGCGCAAACACCTCACGCAACTGTTCTCGGCTAAGTACGGGTTAAAGAAAATGCTCGTGGTGTTCCCGTACTGTAACATTTGCAATACGTTTTGTAAAATAAAATGAACCGTTATTGTAGAAAAAAAAACAATTATTACCATTATTGTAAAACAAACAATTTTTGCTTCTTTTTAGTAAATGTGATCAAAAAGTCGCGCCTTTTAGCTTAGCTAAGTTACCGTGTATTGGAGGGTAAGGGCTTCGCTACAAAATCTCTGCTATTTCTAATCATGTCCCGTTAGGGGCTGGTCGCGCTGGCTGGTGCTGGTTCTGGGTCTGGTGCTTAAGTTAGGTTTAGGTGTAAAGAGCGCTGTGATTGGCTGCCGCCAGCTGAGGGGTAGGTTAATGTTACTACTTTGGGACAACTTGAGAACTTGCAAAAGAGTTGAGTGTCCGGGTTCTAGTTGGGCAGTGGATGGCTGGCAGCATTTTGCATTTTGCAGACACCGTGCTTTTGACGATGCCAAACCAGCCCCAAGTTGTTGCTCTTGCTGCTCATACCGTAGCTGCTAGTGTCGCTCTCGTGTGTGGCTTGATGTTCCGCAGGGATGCCCCCGTGAACGTATTTACGTTTCAGTGCGCTATAGCTTTCGAAACTATGCTAGACGAACAGTGTTACAATGGTTGGTTTTGCCGCCATTTGCGCTGCTCGCAGGCTACTTTTCGAAAGCTGTGCAGTATGCTTCGAGGGCATTTCGATCAAAAACCGTACAAAAAGTATAGCTTTGAACGAGTCGTTGCATGTACTTTATTTCATTTAGGTTCTAGCGGTGGTTTTCGAGAAACAGCTCAGGCTTTTGGTGTATCAAAGGCATGGTGTATTGTAAATGTTAACTCGATCGTACGTGTACTAACACAGCTTCGGTCGACATACATAAAGCTACCAAATACGCCTGAAGAATGGGAGATTGAAGTTTCTGCTTTCCACCGAGTTCAGGGTTTTCCGTTGTGCTGTGGAGCTATTGACGGGACACCGATAGCAATAAATCGGCCCCAAGAATTTGAAGGCTGGTACAATCGCAAAGGTAGTATATTGTTTTATTTGTTTATTAAATTGATGTCCATCGATAGATATGCTAACTCAATTGCTGTGTTTCTAGGCTTCCCCTCGTTAAATGTGCAAGCCGTATGTGATCACCGGAAAAGGTTCATATCGTTCGACGCTCGGCCTGGGTCATGGAGTGACGCGAAATATCTCGGTGTTTGGCAGAAATATCGAGCGAATTCTACCAAGAGGACATCATATCCTCGCAGATGCTGGCTACGGTGTTTCTCCTGCAGTGATGACCCCATACAACGAGAAGGATGAAGGAGGTTCCCTCACAAATGTGCAGACAAAGTTCAATTACATGTTATCTTCGACCCGCATGGTGATTGAAGGTGCATTCGGCCTACTGAAAGAACGCTTCAGAATTTTGAAAAAGCCTCTTGAAGAACGCACACCTCGAGCTTCGGTGCGCGTCGTCGTCGCTTGTTTGGTTCTTCACAACCTTCTGATAGACTTTCAAGACACAACCAATTTCGAGTTGAGCGGTACTTACAACTCTGGTGATGAGGAGCGTATACATCAAAGCCAAACCAGCAGGGAAAAGAAAATAAAAAGTAGATTAGGTTGTCAAAAACGAGATGATATTGCAGCAGACTTTACTGCTTAATCAATACACTGTTTTCGTGCTGCATCGTTGACATTCCACTGGCACTCAACTTAATCCCTACGCTGTAAAGCCGCTATTAGCTGGGAAAGATTCTGATTTTGAAGTTGCATTTGCACCAACTGTTCATCCTGACGCTGCATCATCGTACGGAAGCGGCTGTCGATCAGGTCACCTACGGCGGTGTCCATGCCTTTCTCCGCCTGTTGAGTTGGTGCCATGGCTGCCGCCATGGCCTGAAACCCTTCCGCAATCGATTGCATCCCGATTTCAAACGAGTCGCCTATGGTTTTTCGCTTCTTGTTCTTTTGGCCTGATGTCTGCTTCCCCAACTCCTCCTCCTCCTCGTCGCATGACAAGAGTGGACCTCCGTCGGCTTCACTATCGGCTAGTGTGTGGCCATCCATGCCAGCAGAGCTAAACAAATTGTAAAACAAATAAGTTTTCAACTCGTAATACTATGACGTTTAGATGCTTACCTAGCCCAGAACTGCTCCATCAGATCCAGCCCTGTTGGTTCTGCAACTTCTTCCTCTCTATTTCCGGTAGCGCGACAGTCAGCCTTGTACTCCGCCCACTTGCGCTTCAGCCATTTCAGCTGCACAGCAAGACAACACGTACTTCTTAGTTAATATTAGAGCATCATTAGCTTCATAGATGCTTACCTTGTTTTTTGCATTGCTCGGTCGTGATCGGTGTCTTTTGCCGCTCACTCATGTCCGTGGCGAGAAGAAGCCACGTTACCTTGAGGGCTGCATTGTTTTTTGCGCTGCTAAAGCGGTCCGCGTAGGTGTCAAAACGCAGCGACATCAGATCCCGCACCATGCTCTCGGTCCAGCCAAGTATAGCCGAAGGCTTCTTGCCACTTGATTGCTGCAGCATCTTGGACTTCTTCCCCTTCCTACGCTTGGTGACGGGTCCTCCGAGGTCGACCGCAGAAGGACTCGACCCCGCGGTACCACCCAAAGAGCCCGAGAGGTTAGCATCCGCTTGAGGGGGTAGCGTGGCGCTGGCCGCTAAAGTGTCACTGCTACCGACGTGCAATTCGTTAATCTGGGCTGCTTCTGGCGCGGGGTAACTGACGATGTCATGGATCCCTGCAGACCCGCTCGCCGGACGTGTAGGGGGCATGGTGTACTTGAGCGCGCGAAGTCTAAAGTGAACACTGCTAACGGTTCTACAAGCGACGACAACCACGGAAAACCAGACAGCGCCTTGTTCTGATACCTACCCCTAGCGAGAACCAGCACCAGCCAGCGTGACCAGCCCCTTACAAAGGTCCTGCAAAATTCTATCCCTATGTATTGGAATGCTACTTATCGTGTATTGTCATGTCCTAGTTCTAAAACCACGGACATGTTATTGTATTTATCAAGTCCTCAACGCGCAAAGACAAGTCTCGTACCAACAGAGACCAGACAGAACTGTAATAAAAACATTGAAATTTCCTCGATATTTAGAAACAAAAAGCTTCTGTGCACAACTATACTGGAATTCATACAAAACTGGAGTGCGTCCTGCAATCAGTGGTTCCGTTGGAAACAATCATTGGCGACGTGCTATCTGTCACAGAGTCTGTGGTCGGCGTGGAGACCCTTTGTCCTCTGCTTTCTCCTCTTCATCATCAACATTCACCTCATCTTCTTCCGCTACACGCACCCGCATTTTGTGCTTGCCACGACTTGTCCTCAGCGCGCCGTGCCGCCAGCGCTTGTGCCAGATCTTGAAGCACGTGCGCGCCTCCCCATCGTACGAGTGCTTGACTTTGTTGCATAAATACACAGGTGAGGTCTTAGCTTCGCCGCTCCTCTCGCCAGTGGTTGTGGGTACACATGAACTACACTGACGTATCACCTCCCGCGACTTTCTCCTTGAGCAGTGAACACACTTTGCATGCTCTCTGACGACGTTTGTGACTTCCATCGGTGTTACCTTTCCTTGTGAAATCTGTCGGTACGGGCATGTGCTCCGAGCTGCCTCCTTCACGATGGCTAGTCGGAGTTGCGTTCTGCCCGCGCGTCCGCTGGGGCTCCACCCAATCTGAAGCGGTAATTTCACATAGTTCAAGATGCAGCTGCTTCATGAAGCCAATGTGCGCCATCATTGTCCTGTTCGCAGCCTTTCGGGCGCTGTTGAAGACGATAAACACGTTCACTATGAGCCTGTTCGGGGAAATAATTACTGTTTTTTGCATAAAAAACACCGCAAAAAGCGATGGCACGGAGAGATCTATCAAAACCACCGACTCACAGTCACAACCGTTTCTTTCCAGCCAAAGTGAAGCCAGCACCACTGCCATGGCGTCGCCACCAAGCGCCCGAACTACTCGTGGTCGAGGACGACCACGAAATCAAGACGTTGATTCGGTAGCTGCATCCTGGAATGACGAAGACGTGCGTGTGCTCTTCGAGCTTAAGTACAAGGCGATGGCCTCGCGGTTTGAAGGGACAGAGACGTCGAAGCAAGTCAACGAAGCCTGGTCGCTACTAGCGAGTCAGCTGTGTGTCAACAGGATGAAGGTGTTTACGACGACGCAGTGCCGAGCTAAGGTACGCTGAGTACAACTAGATATCACTGTTGTGTTGCCTAACGTGTGCTGTTGCTCTTGTCTAGATGCGGAACATGAAGACACGCTGGACGGTCGCTCGCCGAGCTGCGACAGCGACTGGAAATTGGTCTGTAGCTCGCGAGTCCAAGCACATGGACGTGATGATTGAGTACTGGGTGGCATGGGCAATGTGTCATTGCTCAGCACGGATGAGCCAGACATCACGGCTTCACAGGGGCTGACGCAGGAGGAAGACGGCTCTGGAAGCGCAGACGAGGAGCTCCTGGTGGCGTCGCTGAGACCAGAACCGTCAGATACAGAGGCTGACAGCAGGCCGCTGGAAGGCGTAAAGGATGCTACCACGCTGTCTGTCAAGAGAGCATTGTCGACGGCTCGCACAGAGAACACCAAGCGAAGCAAAGCCAGCCAAGGAGAGCATATTGAGCGTGGACTAGTGGCGTCGGCGATGGTTTGCGTGCTATTGGTGAGCGCATGACCTCCAACACTATCGAGCAGGACAAGACGAACGAAGTGCTAACTGCGATTCGAGAGCAAACGAATTCTATTCAAGCACTGCTTCAATTCCTCAAGAACAAGGAGAACTAGGCTAGAATAGATAACGAGCGATGTCGTCGAGCTTGTTAATGAGAACCTCTCTAATGACTGGTGAGACGCACACTTCTTCGTCTTCTCTGCACTCATCGGGTACTACAAGCACGTCGAAATCAACTTCGTCATCTCCCAAAGCAAAAATGTTGTGCAAGACTATAGATTCCTCAGTTACTTCTAGAGCTGGACGTCCACGCATCAAGGTTGAAATTCTACGCGGACGCCAGACTAGAAGGTAACTGAGGAATTGATCGAGCACGTTGCTGCGCAGGGAGTGATTCTCACGGTGGACAAGTTCCGCCAGCATCGATGGAACGAAGCGACCAAGACTTACGACATCTTGGTGAGCTGGAAAGGATTCGAGCCAATTGAGGACTCGTTCGAGCCAATCAAGAGCCTCGCGCGCGTTGTTCCTATGCTGGTAAACGAGTACGTGCAAACTGCAGACCAGGAATTGAAGAACTTCTGGTTGCAGAATAAAACAGACGGCAGGTAAACCTCCGGAGGATTTGCAATGCCTACAACGACTAAGCGCCGCGTCGGCCGACCCGAAGCAAGAGCCGTCGGCAGGCTAGCTCAGGTACAGCAGGAAAACAAAACAACCGGACTAAAAGTGTTGGAGCTGAGCAGCGAGTACAAGCTGTACCGCTGGACCAACAAGGTCTTGAGGAGAAGCGCAGAGTTGTTTTAGTGGAGGCCGCTCCTCCGCCTACAATTTCCAGTCTCGAGGCTAGAACTAGACCGAAGCGTTTAGTGTCCCATGTGGGAGCCGAAGGACGAGCTGAAGTCGAACCTGTAAGCCGACGGACGCGCGCACGAGATGCCGAAAATGCAGCACCAACCAGCCGAGCCAAGCGTCAAGCCTCGAGTCGCTAAATGGAACTGGTGGTGTCAAGCTTTGGGGGCTGTGTGGTGGATCATGGGTTTCAAGCCGTCACCACCTGCAACTTCAAGTGCTACTCGACACAGATCTGTTCAACAAGACGGCCGATGATGACTCGTGTTGGCTGGGGACGCCTGGCCAACACAGTTGAGGTTGACACAGTGAGGCTTTCTGATATTCAACGGTTTCAGACGAATGGCAGCCAGGAGATAGCTTGGTCGTCAGTCTGGCTTTGATGTCCAGAGGCTTCGTACATTCATTCATGTTCTATGAAAAGGCAGGAAGCTACTTGCTGAATGCCCTCTTACTTCTACTTTTACAGTTCACTACTCAAGTGACTTCAATATACTTGGCACCCCATATATAGCAGACTAGCCAACTGCAGTGTCAAGTCTTCAAGTTTCCCTCAGCAACTTCCGGAAAACACCACAAAGAATTCTTTCTATAATGTCGACAGCTTTACCCACATCGTCACATCTTCAACACACGGAAACGTTCCTTTGCCATCCCGAAAGCGCGCTCCACCACCATCCGAGTACTGGAATGAGAAAAATTAAATCTACGTGTATTGGTGTCTCGATAGGCACCATCGAATGTCTCGGGATATGGCGTCATAAGCCAAGGACGAATTGCGTATCCAGCGTCCGCGATCATGTGTGTACCTGGCGGAATTACTTTGTCCAGCACCGTTCCGAGACGACTCGCATTCCAAATCTTTTGATCAGACCATGAGCCCGGCTGGATATCAATGCTCATAAAGAGGCACCTGTGGTCAACTACTGCTTGCATGTTGAGAACAGGATAGAATTTCCTACAGTAGAATCCTTCGTAGTCAGCAGGCCTATTAATTGCAAAGAGTGAGCCGTTGACCGCACCGACGACGCCTGGAAATCCTTTCGTCGCGCGGAAACCACGCTCAACATCTCTCCACTGAGCTATAGCGCGGGGGAGGTGTATGAAGTTCTTGCGCGCCTTCGAATCTCCTTGCACAGCAGACCGATCACTTCACTTGCCCAAGAGGGTGACACGCCCAGCGCGAGCCCAGTGCCTCTGCAGCCCTTTCCAGCTGCCAGAAAATGTAGCAGCATAGCGACCTTCTTCTCAACATTATGTAGTTTGTTGTATGCGTCCACAGTGTAACCTTGTAGAACGCCACGGAGAATGGAGCAGATGTCTCGAAATGACGCTTGGCTGCAGCGAAGATGACGACGAAACCAAGCGTCATACTCGTCTTGAGCGAGCATCGTGTCAAAGTCGATGTTGTGTTAGAATATTCTCCGGAGGTGCTCGTTGGGCCGTGGCAGCTGTACATACAGCAACCTGGAGCTCATGATGCCCATTGACGTGTTGGCGTTGGTGGGCCAGCCAAAACTTGTGGTTTTCACAACAAAACACCCTGAAGAAGGTGTTTTGTTGCAAATCTGCAAAAAAATCATGTCCGACCAATTAGACCAATCCATAGTTGAAAAGAAAGCCACTACAAAATAAAACCACCGTTCCCCGAGCAGCCTCTATCACAAGATCGACGAAGCCTAGGAATAGGCTTTTGTAGTATTTTTTAACCGAGCTGCTAACTGAAGAGAGTGCCCTACAGCATGTATTATACACGTTACGATTTCACAACAACAATACTATACACGATAATACTTACCTTTGGAGATGGAGTTGGTCGTGTACGTCGACACCCCCATGTACGTTTTTTTTTTTCAGGACGCTGGGACAAGCAACTTCCTCTTGATCGCCTGCCCTCGCCCGTTGGACAACTCGGTCCAGCTCAGTAGTTCCTCCAACACGCAGCATGTATTCAGGTCGATTGTCCCACCACTTCACCATTGTCATGTTTGTAACAAGCTTCGATTCTGCGAACGTGAAAGTCCCGCGCTCGACACTGTCCGGGCGAGTTTTTCTTTCTTGATAGGACACACTTGAGCGCTAAGGCCCAGCCGAGAAGTCAATACTGTCCAAATGCCGTAAAAACTCATCTTGAGCAACTCCATGGCGAGGGTTAGGGACGTATAAAATCGGTCCATGACCACGAAGCGCTTCTGGTCTGCTGACAAATCGCCGAACACAGCACGTAAGTTTTTCACAACTGCCACGGGCCACGTCCTTTCATCCCGAGCAACAACGCCTCCCACCGTTTCAGCTTTACCCAAATACACTTCAGACCTGTATTAGACATGATAGTAAATCACATTTTGACACGATAAACTTATCACTTCAAAACCAAAAAGCGTACCATGTGATAAACGCCTAACTTACCGGATGCAGTAAGCTGTGTAGGAACAACACAGCATGAAAAGCTTGGCGTCATACTTGTGTGGTTTGTCTTTGATGTACACCCGCATTCGGTTGAATGATGACCTCGATGGAAGCATGGCTTTATCGAAAGCGACGTCAAAATAAAGCGGAGATACGCTCAAAATTGCTGAAACTACCATCGATTACTGGTAGAGATTTGTGCGTGTTTATTGGGCTGCTAGTAGCTCGGACCATATCCCCCAACACGGAGAATATTCAATACCACTGGAAAACCACTGGAGGAGCACGTGGATGCTTTGAGAGATACATGTCCCGTAAATGTTTCGCACATATTGCTCATAATTTACATTTCAGCAGCAATAATGATAGTCGTGCTGCTGGCTAAGCGCTTGGAGGCTTGGTCCGATCATCGACGAGCTATAAACTTGGTTAGAAGGCTACATCCCCCCACCGATCAATCATGAGTGGAGTGGCACCGTATAATTCGGATTCCTCAGCAAATTTAAGTTGACCTGTGGGCTGAAAAGACTGTAGAGTTTATAGTAGCGCTGCTCGCGCCTTCGGTGAACATTTTCCACAATACGAGCGAGACCATTAGCGGAGAGCATTCCATCATGCACAAGCTCCATCAACGTCCTAGGACCAACCGCGCATCATTGCGTACGGCGATTAAATCACCGCATATCTCGCAACGTATGGCGAGATGGTCGTCCTTCTTCGCTTCCAGGTGGAGCACAAACCCGGAAGCCTCAACGTAGTGACCGACGCGTTATCACGTCGGCCTGATTAAGCGGGGACGGTCGACACCAACAGTGTTGGCGTCGTGAGGACACGTGTGCCGCCGTCAATATTAACTGACAGCGTGAAAGACGCATATGCAAGGGATGCAGACGCGAAGGGACTGCTGGAGTTCCGCGCGGCACCTTACGACGAGGCACGTCGGAAGCTAACTCCTCACCGTCGAGCTCGTGTACACCGCTATCGTGTACATGAAGGGCTACTGCTGTACAGTGCTGTCGGCGACAATGCGATCCGCATTGTCGTTACGAATGATCATGATCTGCGGCTGCGGATCATGTTCGGGTACCATGATGCCCCGACGGCAGGGCATCAGGGTCGTGAGAAGACATATACTCTTCTCACGCGTGACTTCTACTGGCACCACCTGTACAAGTGGGTACGCAAGTACGTTTGTGCTTGCGAGGTTTGTCAGCGCGTGAAGCCTACGCAGTTAACGCAAGCTCCTCTTCAATATCTTCCGACTCCGTCGGAGTGTTGACCGTCCATGCCCATGGACTTTGTCTTCGGTCTTCCGCCCGACAACACGCGGAGGACAGGCATTGTTGTCTTTGTGGACCGACTCAGCAAGATGGCCCATCTTGCTGCCGTCCAGGCTACTGTTACAGCCGCGCAGACTGCGCCACTGTTTGTTGATATGGTGTTCAAACATCATGGCATGCCGCGCGAGCTGCGTCTCGTTCGAGCAGGAATGAGCGCGAGATGTCTGTGCCGGGCACAGACATAGGAGATGATAGCGAGCAGGCAGGGCCTGCTGCGGACGAAGGCGACGGGGTGGAGTGGTTCAGCTCGAATGCGCTAGACTTTGTCCAGCGAAGACAAGCCGTAATACGGTTTGTGCAAAATGCTATCGCAGCTTCTGTCGATCGACAGAAGCTGAACGCAGACAATGTTAGTAGGGGCAACATTAGTGAATTCAATAAGGGTTCATTGGTATTGCTAGCTACTCAAAATCTGCCTAAACATGCAGTGTCAGATTTTGAAGCAAGTAAGCTTGCTCCAAGATGCATCGGGCCGTTCACAGTACTCAAACGGCACGGCAACGCGTACCGGCTGGGCATACTGTCCAGCATGAGACTCCATCCGACGTTCTACGTCGGACAGTTGAAGCCGTACGTGCAACACGAGTCATGACTCGCCTGAGAGGCCTGGAAGGCCTTCTCGAGATCGCTCACGCGAGCGATCAGAGCGTTCAATATCGTCCTGAGACCGGACGAGATGTTCGAAGCAGTCTACGCAGCCTGCGCGGCATCAACACGGAGGACTCGGACCCCTGCTTCAGAGCAGCCATCTCGGCGCTCTGAGACTGTTCGAGCGCCACAACACAATCTTGCAGGGCACGATCGCCATGGGCATAGCGTTGACCATACGGAGGGAGTGTTTCCGCCCCCTCCGCCGCAGTTGCGAGACGCGACTGGGTCAATCCGCTGGATAGTTGAGTGGATCGTGGCTCATAAGAGAACGAACTCTCAAGAGGTTCTTTTTTGTATTTGTTGGAGAGGATTTCCTCCCCATCAAAACACATGGGAGCCACGGAACGTCTTGATGGAGAACGTTACGGAAATGGCGAGGGCGTACGAAGCCCACCATAACTTGCAGGCCTAAGGCTTGCACGAGGAGTGCTGTGGTCACCCACAGCACTCGGAGCTTCGCGTGACTCAAGACGAGCACAGAGCTCCTTGATGTGATCGGGTACACGGTCCGTCGTGTATCCCAGTAGATCACGGTCGGAGATGCGTGTTGCCAGAGGTGGGCAACACTGACAGGGTGTACCGAAGGGAACGGCACACAAGATTCACGTTTCCATGCTTGCTTCATGGAGGCGTTCACACTTACCGCGCACGGTGTAAGTGTAATAGAGATCGCGAGCACGTTTGATACGCTCACGATAGGCTTTCGGGTCTTTGTTGAAGTTTTCAACAAGGGTGTTCCACGACTGTGTCATTCTGGCACTTTGCTCTAGCGCGAAGTCTCCTTTATCCTGAAATTTCGGAGCTCATTGAAGAGACCGATATAGTAGTCGCTTCTTTGAGCCGGGGGCTCAAAGATAACACCTAGAGCAACTTCGTCGTCGTTGATACTGATGTCGTTGCACAATAGTATCGGGTTCGGTGGTGAACTAGATCATGGATCTCTGCCTCAATAAGCATCCATGCATCGCGCACTGGTGATGGGTCAGTGCGCGGGGAGATGAGCGCCCTCGACATGGGGGACGCTAGATCATCGTTGCGCGAAGCTTCGAGCTGGAAGCGCCCGAGACCTCTTCGCGGGGGGTGGGGAGCTTCGTCTGCTTGGAGCTCACCCTCTTCAGCACGTCCGCACCCGTGGACGCGCAAGCCTCGCCTGCTGCCTCGGCTGCAAGCGCAACAGCTGCAGTGCTGCTGCTTCCAGTCGCTCGACAGAGGGTAACCTCTCCGCCACCGAGTACCATGCTCTCCACAAGGAGAAGCATGCAGCGAAGAAGTCCGAGTTCGCTGTCGACTCTGACGAGTATCCTCTCGGCTGTGAGGATTGACTTGAGCGATGGCGAGTTCATTCGGAAATGGACTCGTGGGTTCTTCCTGGAACTTGACGGGCTTGTCAAGTTCTGTCGATTAACGTATCCGGACAGATAGGTTAAGTTTAGGGGGGGGGGGTAATAGGGTTACACGTACAAGTGGTTACACTACTTGTAACTCTACTAACAGTTAAAGGTTAGAAACGGACCTCGGACTTGGTGTGTGGAGAGCACCAATGGCTCCATGGCGGGCCACATAATTGGATGGCTCGCGTGCATTTACGCAATTGGTAGAAAGTGACGTATTTCTACCAATCAGTGCTCTTAGGAGAAATCAGAATTCTGTCAACCACACATTGATAAACAGATATCAATCAGATTTAGGAGGTTCGTAATTGGCTTGTGCCAAATTCAATAACAGTTCTCATTTTACGGTATTTTGCACTTAACGGATTTTCCCGAATACAAGTCCTGTAGGAAATACAAGTCCGCTCACAAATGACAGAATCTGTTTAATAATAGAAGTCCTGTATCAAATAGAAGTCCGTAGTATAGCGAACATAATAATTTTTAATGTTCATTTTTTTTAGCGTTCACTGCCGTTGCTCGCTCATCCCCATCCTCGGATCTTGTTCTGCTCGAGTGAGAGCTTAAACGTTGAAAGTTAGTTCATTCTCAAATCAGGGCAATGACATCGAGGCGCAACTCCATCAGCATCTGGAAGAAGAAAGAGGTTATCGACTGGATCAATACAACAGGCGAAGGTGTTCCATCGCGTGCAGCAGCTCATTTTCGTTCACTTGGCTGGAACTTCGACCCAGCGACAGCTCGCCGCTGGTGGCGCCAGCGTGACGAAATTTGGGCAGCCAAGCCGACACAAATGCGACTCGCTGGAGGAGGACGCAAGTGAGCCCTAGGCGCCCTTTAATACTTACTACTTGAGACGATTGTTCTGCGCCGTCTAAAGAAGGATAAGGTTACCAGAGAGTGGATTGCAGCACAAGCTTTACAGCTGTAAAGCGAAGGTTCCGAAGACCAAGTCCGGTTGTTCGAAGCCTCACCACAATGGGTTAGCGAGTTCATGAAGCGCAATGACTTATCGCTTCGTCGCCGCACCAACTTGACGACACTTACAGATGAACAGCTTATCGGTCGCGCGGAGTCATACATGCGCTATCTTAGCGAAAACAAGGGCACCTTTAATTTCCGTCACACAATTCTAATGGATGAGACGGCAGTGTACTTTGAGGACGCACGCGAACAAACCGTAGAGGTCCGGGGTGCACGATATGTGGTCGTTAAGTCGACTGGATTCTCATCGATGCGAGTGACGGCGGTACTAGCGGTTACGGCCACAGGGGTCAAGCTTCCCCCTCTCGTAATTTGGAAGCACAAGAAAGGATCTCGAACCATTCAGAAGGTTGGTGGAGTGCATGTAGCCTACCAGCCAAAGGCTTGGGTTGACTCCGAACTACTATGCAATTGGATCGATATGGTATTTCCTAAGGTGTTGCAGGTGGAAGGAAAGACCATTGTCTGGAACTCAATGCGCGCGCACATATCACGCGTTGTAAAGGCCAAATGCAAAGACCGTAATATTGCTATGCGTGTTATTCCAGGCGGGCTGACGGCATACCTCCAAGCTGGTGATATTGACATCTACAAGCAGTTTAAGGACAATCTGTATAACTATATCGACGAGTGGAAGAACTCTGACGCTGTAGAATACACTCGCGCCGGAAACCCGAGGCCACCGAGCGCTGAAGTCGCATGCCAGTTGGTGCGAAAGGCCTGGAAGGACACTGATCAAGGAACTATTGACAACTCTGTAGCTGCGGCCGGATTTTCTCCGATTGAATCGGAATGGTTTACTTGGCGTCACGATGTCTACGGAAGAGGATTTCAGCACGAATGGGAGAATGAAGAAGAGAAGAAAGAGGAGAACACGGATTCAGATGTGGATGATGAGCTGGCTAACGCATTGGATGACGTCGAGCTGGTTGATGCGTAATGCGTAATGCGTAGTTAGGAGACGCTTAGATATCGTTTTAGTACTGAACAATCCTTGATGAAAAATTTTCTTTCATTAAATACAAGCCCTTACCCGTTGACAAGCCCCCTCGTCAAAATTGATTGATTTTTAGGGGCTTATGGGGATTACAAGACCGGTTTCTATTCGGGAAAATCCGTTAATATTGTTTATATTTGATTTAATTAAATTTAGGGACGTAAGTGTAATTAAATTAAGTATAATTTATTGTACGCTTCCTCATACACGTAGCTCACGTGTACGCCACCTAATAGGTCTTTGTAGACCACATTGCAGTTCGGATGTATTTGGTAAGACCAATACGGGTGATGGCACGGACGAGGATCCGTTCTTGGTTGGCGTTCCAACTAAAGCGTTGCTGCGCGCGACTGACCATGACTCTACTGCCTTCATATTTCGCATCGATGCGACCTTCAAGCTGGTCCAGGCTAGCTACCCGATGATTGTATGCGGAATGTCCGGCGGCACGAGAAAGTTTCATTTGCTCGCGCTTTTTATTTCGTCTCAGCTAGAATAGCGGCGTTACATGGACGTCCTCGCCGCACTGGCCACGTGTCGTTGGCAAGCGACTAAATGTGCAGTTGGTAATGGGCGATGCTGACAAAGCGCAGTTCAACGGCGTCAAGAACGTATTTGGTGTTGCAGCAAAGTACATATATTTAATGTGCTTTTATCACGTCGTTGCCAAGGTCCGGCACGCCCTAAATGCACGCACCCATCGACTACATGACGATACTGTGGCTGAAGTGTATCGAAAAAATTATGATCTTCACTTTTCCACGTCGAAGGCAGAGTTTCTAGCCCCAAAAGATCAAGTTCTCACTGGTTGGAGGTCATCCGCGGAGCTTGACAACTTCCGACTTTACATGGAGAAACAATGGCTTGAAGGCAGCTTCTGCAACTGGCAGATTTTCAACGCACCGGTCGGGTTTGCGTCTACGTACAACCCCTGCGAGACGTTTTACAGGGCCTTGAAACGCCAAAACACGCAGAAAAGTAAACTTAAACTTGCTGTACTTCTTGAACAAGTGGGCTACTGCTGTAGTCATCGGTCGATGGCGCCAGTAGAGTTCACAGACATAAAACGGCTTCTAGCTCGCACGACAGAGCTACACCGAGGAAACTTCTTGCACGAGCGCTCATTCAAACGGAAAAGTATCCGCTTCTTTATTGATGAATGCGGCAGCAAAATCGTACGCGTACTTGCGAAACCAGCACCTCGCTTCTACATTCCGTCATGAAGCCGATCAGAAGAGGACATGGAAGTTGCTGCTCAATTATCTGTCAATTACGCCAGGATGGAGCTGGAACGGTAGCCTTCTATTGGACGGGCTGTTAATCTGGAACAGTAGTATTGTTCCGTGCAGCTATCACGCAAAAATGCGAGATTGTGTCCATTTTCAATTTGCACTGCAGCTTCGTAACTAGGTCGACGGAGATGGAGAACGACTAATGGCAAACCGTAGCAAAAACAGTCGCCGAGACGGTCAGCCTGAAGGTCAAATAGTAGGTGGCCAAAGCATGCAGGCCATGCACTTGCGAATAATAATCAAAGATCTACACACAATTTGTTCAGTATTAACAATTGAGCGTCAAATTACTGGAGAAAGCGAGTATCCAACTCTTTCAGCTCGTTGGTAGGTCTCAGAGGGTGGGTGCACGCCTACGCCACCAGCACTGGTAGCTCCAAGCTCGTAGGTACATCTCAGGGGGAGGCCGCACACCAACAGAGGCAAAACTGGCGGCTGCAAGCTCGTCGTGTCTTCATAGAGGCGGCAGTTACGCCTACACTGCCAACACTGACAACTCCAAGCTCGTCGTCCAGCACTGGCTGCTCCAAGTTTGCAGGTTTCTCGTGAATGCGCGTTTCCATACTCAGAGCAAGTGTATTTTTCACAGGGAAGTTACCGTACAGAATGTGTTTGGAACGTTCCGATGTGTTGGTGGCTTCAAGTCACTGGCTTGGACACGTTGCTGTAAATGTGTTGACCTGCATCTTTCTGTGATAGTCAGAGAATTTTGTGTGTTAATGATATTTTCCCTCAAAACTACCGTGCCTGAAAACCGTGTATGTACACCATTCCCCAATCAAAATGCAAACTGTCCTATAACGAACGCAAAAGCGTATATAAAAAAAATACTTGTCCCATAAGTGTAAATTTCGCCAAATTGTTACCCCACAGGTTGCAAAAGCATAAAAATAGTCCTACTTGCCTAGCTCCACGTCTGCCTCTCGTTCGGCAGCAAATCAAGCCCGTATGTCGTGGCTCTCCATTCTCGACACCAAACACCTTGTAATAGCATCTTTCGCGAGCTCAACAGCCTCCTTCATAGTGGCCATGCGATGTGCTACGCATAGGTAGCTCTTCTTTCTTCTCTGCAACGTACAGTTTAATACGCGTCTTTAAGACGTTTCAGCACCCATTTTGATTGGGAAATTAATGTAGTTCTACTTTAACCCCCCCCCCCCTCCGAGAGCGAAGGCTTGTATTAGACACGATTGTACAAAACGTTTATCCTGTATTAGGCATTACAAGGAAACAGACTAATATGAAGAATTGAATTATACAACCTCCTGTCAATTAGAGGAAAGCGTTGTGAAGGCTGATACGAACTAATGTACAAAAACATGCCAGCGACTGTTCAAGGACGCGTGCAATTTTAATTTTCAAAATATGAATTGGCAGATTATTTGAAAGAGCGCCAGTTCCCGCCATAAGGTATTAGAGGTCACTTATTGAGTACATTTACTCGGCTCTACGCCCTTTGTGGACTATACAGATCATGCGTCTTTACGCACTGCGACTCAGTCGCCTCACCTCTCACAGAGAATGGCAAGATGGTTGTCATTCTTTGACAAATACAACTTCGAGGTGAAGTATAAGCCGGGGCGGCTTATCGGAGTGGCCGGTGCGATAACACGCAGGCCGGACAACGAGTTGATTCATGTTACTACGGTGTCTCGTATAAGCTGATAAAGCACATCAGGGACTGTAGAATCATGAGCGCGTTTATGAAACAAGAAGCTCAATAATTCCCTGGCTCAGTCCACCGACAGTGTGGCGCGAACGCCAGCACCAACACCGTCAGAACCAGAAACAGACACACTTCAAGGTCCAGTCTCAAATGACTATTGCTAGATTTTTCTTCAAGAAATCAGTTGCATTTCGCGTTGTGGAGCACAAAGCTTTTCGTGACATGTTAGTTTGCATTTCGTCAACGCATATGTTGCCAAACCGGACCCAGTTGGCTGATGGGCCCATCGATGCTACGTTGAGGCTGAGCGGGCAAACGTTATTGAAACTCTGAAGCAGCGTTATGTTTCGTTAGAATCCGACGGATGGTCGAATCCGCGTCGTGAAAGCCTTTATAAACTTCATCGTGACTGCGCCTGGTATGCATCCACTCTTATGGAGCTGTCGTACAACTGGGGTAGGTACAAAGGGTGGTCCCTACATGGCTCAAATGTTTGGTGAAGTTATTGACGAGATTGAAGCTGAAATTGGCAAAGGTAAAGTGGTCTCTATCACGACAGACAATGCCTCGGCAATGAAGAGTGCGTGGAAGATTCTCGAAACAGCTCGGCAAGGGTTTATCACGACTAGGTGTGCAGCACACACATTGGGCTTGCTTATGAAATATGTGCTGGAGAATGCTACCATGAAAGATACGCCAAATGACGCAAAAAAAAAAAACTTGCGCACTCTATTCGAAGCCACACAGCTACAAACTCGCAGTTTAATATTATTCAGGAAAACGACCCAGCAGGATGCCAGCGAGGCTTAAAACTTCCTGTCGCTACGCGATGGCTTTCATCATTCGATTGCATCCAACTGGTTATGGAAAATGAAAAAACCATCCGAGAACTATTTAGTGATGATAGTTTATTTGAAACGTATGACAAGGATACGATTTCAGACTTGAAGTAACTCGTGGTTCCTGAAGCATCTTGGGCTAAAGGTGCTGTGGTGTTGAAATTGTTGGAGCCAATTCAAAAGTGCATTGCTCACTTTGACAAGGATTCGCTCCGTTATTTACCAGTAATTTCTGGAGTTACGGAACCATGATGTCTACAAAGACAGCGATCCTGGAGTCAACAAACCCTTGCAACGTTTTTTTAAGAAACGTATCGAGTATCGTTGGAGTTTCATTCACAAAGATGTCATGGGGACTTCCTACTTACTGGACCATACAAAACCAACCAGTACTTTCATTGGTACTGATAAGATGGATGCCATCAAGCAGATTGTCCAGTTGGGAAGGCACATGGGGTATAACTTGGAAAAACGCAACAGGCTACAGCAGGAGGTGACAGATTTTCTGGATGAAAAGCTCGGATGGACTGATGATGATCGTGGTATTTTAATATCAATCGCCACCTTTTAAATGGCGGGGTGGGATGGAAGTGAGAAGTATCCGTTACTTGCACCTATCGCGCTACGAATTT
This sequence comes from Phytophthora capsici, assembly GCA_030324255.1. Taxonomy (NCBI): domain Eukaryota; phylum Oomycota; class Peronosporomycetes; order Peronosporales; family Peronosporaceae; genus Phytophthora; species Phytophthora capsici. Next base: position 2,789,542 of record CM059362.1, on the reverse strand, counting down.
TCACAGTTCCGACGTCTTCAGCGCCGTCAGAGCTATCGTGGAGTATTTTCAGGTTTATTCACTCATCCCGTAGGATCGGCTAAGCAATAGCAGGGATTTTAAGCTGGCGTTCATTTACTCAAACCACGGGGCCAACGACGCGAACGCACCCATCGTGCTCGATCCAGTCAACCTTGTTTGAACTTCAGAGAGCAACTCATCAAGCAGCTAAGAGAGCGACTTTGCTAACAGCGTTGAGTTTTTTTAGAGCATTTTCGAACTGGAACGATTGGTCGCAGACCCTGTATCTCAAGAAGGATATGAGTGGTTTGACGGAACGCACTGGGCAGACGAAGATTTTCTACCGGTGGATGAAGAAATCGTAACAGAGTACATGATTTCTGTGTAGTGCGAGATCATGGCTCGCACTAAAGCGCGGCGAGATCGACGTCGAAGGGCTCCTGCGCTATACAGGAGCTTGGTTTTGCGTCCTAGCGATAGGATATTTTGGGTAATTTAAACACCATTTATTTTCAGTCCACTAATAAATACTATCACACGGATAAATATTCATCCGTGCCGGAAGAATCGAGACGAATCGGGATGAATCACGGGTGAACAACAGTACGTCGGCCCCGACCTAATACGCAGGGCATACGCCCAAGACGACATGTGTAGCTTTGCTACGTGCCCTTGGGGGCGAGGAGTTTAAAGACTCGGACAAGGAATTCTCAACGTGCTTACGCGCGAGGCTGCAGCGTTATACGCTAGATAATGGCCTGCTGTATTACAGTACTGACCCTGAGGGCACTCCTCGAGTGGTCGTCCCTCATGATGAGGATCTCAAGTATCGTATCCTCTATGAGTCGGTGGACATCTGGGTCGTGAGAAGGAGAGCAAGGTGTACTGGTGGCCCAAGATGTACAAGTGGACAAACTCCTATGCGCGTACATGCGAGACATGTCAACGAACCAAGTCTGCGCCGCATGCGGCTGCGCCGTTGACAATTTTGCCAGTCCCGTCGGGATGTTGGCAGACCATCAGTATGGACTTTGTGTTTGCCCTTTCCAACGATAAGGGGGTAACACGGGTGTTGTGGTCTTTGTGGAGCGACTGAGCAAGATGGCTCATCTTTTGGCTGTGCCAGACATGAAGATACAGCTAAGCTACAGAGTTTTCAGCCAACATGGCTTGCCTGAGGCAATTGTCTCAGACAGAGACCCTCGCTTTACAGCGAAGTTCTGGACGTCCTTGTTCAGGGTGCTTGACACCAAGTTGGACATGTCCACGGCGGGTCATCCACAGACCGATGGTCAAACCGAACGCGTCAACCGCGTTGTGGAGGATATCCTCCGAAGCAGCTACGCTGAAGCGTCGCGGCGCTAAGGCGAGATGCTCCCCCTTGTTGAGCTTGCCATGAACAATGCGGTGCGTGACTCGACAGGCTTCGCCCCGTTCTATGCAAGACCCTTCTTGACCACATCCTAAAAGGTCTAATGAACCTAGGTCTCAACTTGGTCTTAAAGACCGCAGACACTGCATGTGTAGGAAGGTTTTTAGCGTTTAATAAAACGAGATCTCCAAGCTCAAACCGTTCTATGGTTTTTCTGCCTTCGGCATCTGCATACTCCTTTTGAAGATCCTGGCTTTTAGCCATCGCGTCACACACTTGGCACATGACGCTCATTCTCAAAGCGACCAAATCATCGACTTGCTTGGTAATCGCAACTGGACTGACATCAGCAAGTCTATCAGCTAATCCTCCCCATCAAGCCCAGAGCCGCACCGTGGCGGCGTTAGAGGGACGCGAGGGTCGACCAAACAGTTTACATACACGCTCAATCGTCCTAAGAAGATGCGTACGCACCCGGTGTTTTACGTGGACTTGCTTAAGCCATGCCAGGACCCCACTCGGGTGAGCTCTGAGGCGCTATCGCCGGGTCGGACAAGGGCTGCGAAGCAGCGAGAGGCTGTGAGGCAGCAGGATGCTGATGCCTAGCACCAGCGCAGGATACAGCTGAATAGCAAGAAGCTGCACAGCTGTGGTGTAGTGGACTGTGAAGCGACACCACGCGGATTCGCTCACACACAGAGGGGCCGAACTGCCAACTAACGGAGGGGGTACTCCGATCGACCCTGGGTTCTGAATATCTTCTCACCTTGTGTACCCGTTGACCTGGCAGGGTTAACGCTCTTCTTGGGTGACCTGGAAGATGGTCAAGGGTTTTGTTCTTGGTTGAGCTGGAGTGTGGACGGCACTCAGGGGTAGTCAGTTGACAATCTTGTGGATACTTCTTCACTTGGTCGTCAGTAGGGTAGAATTGATCAGGACTTGAATACACTTGATCAGCTCTTGGGGTTGTCCTTCGGGCTTGTGCTGTTCCAAAGGGGCCAAGGGGGGTTCCAATGTAGATGCTTGGGCCGCCATTAACGATGGGGTTGAGGCAGTGGTGGCTGTGGGCGCCTTTACCGCCTTTTGAAAAGGCGCCTAAACGAGTTTTGACGAACGGTTTTGACGAAAAGGCTCGCCCTTTCGTCGATTGCAAAAGCCGCCTTTTCAAAAACATTCGCATTGACTATGCCATACATTAATCCAATAAACCTAAAACTTAGCAACTGCATCGTAAAAAAAATCCTCCCTCGCTGCACGATCAAGTTTGTCGCCGCAGCCCCACGCAGCTCTTCTCGCAGCTAGCCTTGTCGTTCGTGAAGGTTGTGCTTCCAGCGTCAGACGTTCCTTCGCAACCGTCCGCGTCGGGGAAATTGCTGTTGTCCGTGTTGCAGCAATCATCGCTCCATTTGCCGTCTTCACTTCCAGTGTATCCACCGTCGCTTGAGCCATTGTCTGTGAGATTCCATTGCCGTCTGTTTGCCACCAGTCGCTCCAGTTGCCGTCCGTGCCCCAAGTTGCAGCGACCACCGTCCGTGTAGCACCAGTCGCTCCGGTTGCTGTCCGTGTCCGAGTTGCACCAGCCGCCGTCCGTTAAGCATCAGACCCCGTCACTTGTGCTGCACCTGTCACTCCAGTTGCCGTCCGTGTTCGAGTTGCAGCGACCGCCGTCCGAGTAGCACCAGTCTCTCCAGTTGCCGTCCGTGTCCGAGTTGTACCAACAGCCGTCCGTGTTCGAGTTGCAGCGACCGCCGTCCGAGTAGCACCAGTCGCTCCAGTTGCCGTCCGTGTCCGCGTTGTACCAACAGCCGTCCGTGTTCGAGTTGCAGCGACCGCCGTCCGAGTAGCACCAGTCGCTCCAGTTGCCGTCCGTGTCCGCGTTGTACCAGCAGCCGTCCGTGTTCGAGTTGCAGCGACCGCCGTCCGAGTAGCACCAGTCGCTCCAGTTGCCGTCCGTGTCCGGGTTGCACCAGCCGCCGTCCGTGAAGCATCAGACCCCGTCGCTTGTGCTGCACCAGTCACTCCAGTTGCCGTCCGTGTTCGAGTTGCAGCGACCGCCGTCCGAGTAGCACCAGTCGCTCCAGTTGCCGTCCGTGTCCGCGTTGCTCCAGCCGCCGTCCGTGAAGCATCAGACCCCGTCGCTTGTGCTGCACCAGTCACTCCTGTTGCCGTCCGTGTCCGCGTTGTACCAGCAGCCGTCCGTGTTCGAGTTGCAGCGACCGCCGTCCGAGTAGCACCAGTCGCTCCAGTTGCCGTCCGTGTCCGCGTTGTACCAGCCGCCGTCCGTGATGCACCAGTCGCTCCAGTTGCCGTCCGTGTCCGAGTTGCACCAGCCGCCGTCCGTGAAGCATCAGACACCGTCGCCCGTGCTGCAGGAGTAGCTCAAACTCTGCTTCTGTTAGATTCCGTTGCTGGCCTCAGCGTTGCAGCAGCCGCTTCAGTTGCGGTCGTCTTTGCTCGTGGGTGTAGCAGTGACAGTAGTTGCCGTCCGTGTCCGTGCGGAGTCAGGCGCCGTCGTCCGCGCCCGAGTTGAAGTAGGCGCTTCGCTCGTCGGAAGTCGCATTGTCTTACCTACGACTGAACTAGTTCAAGAGAATGCCACGGCCGGCTATTGCGGAAAAGAGTCACTTTCAGCTGAGAGCCGACTTACCGAAGTCAATTGGCGGATGTGCATCTTATGAATGCAGACAATGCAAACTGGCGTACAGTCTGGACCCAAACAGGGACCCACCAGAACCTCTTCTCGGTCGTGCTTACAACTATAGGAATCACCTGCAAAGGTGTGCTGCGTATCAAGCAAAACAAGTAGCAGCCCCAATGCAAGACAGCGAGGACTCCGACTCTAGCACGAAGTCGTCGGGCCAAACGAAGCGTTCGATCAGGTTGCGATTATTTTCAACCGGCGGATCGACTCGTTCAAAGAAGAAGAAAGATGGGCAACGTAATTTGCCCCGTCGGTTCTCAAAGGTGCGCAAACAAGAGCTCGAACGACTTCTGGTGGAATTTCAAGCTGGGAACTTCCTTCCTGACATTTTTATCGAGCGAGATTGTACCAAAGCGCTATTAGAATTCCTCTGTCCTGGTATTTCTGTGTATCTTCCTTCCCGGAAGGTGCTGGGAGGCCGCATTTTTAAAGCTCATGCAGCTTTATGCTACGATTTGGAGAAAAAAAGGTTGTTGAACAAGCAAGCTACAACGGGAGGTCAGGTCAATTTTCTTTCTGATGTTTGGCAAAATGTGTCACGTGAGCATCTATTAGGCTGCCAGTTATCTCTTTTTGGATCGGTACTTACATATGCTATGCCTAAAACTGGATCACGTCACGATGGACTGGCTATTGCTGAAGAAATGGAAGATATTATAACTTTGGCAACCAACGACGGATGGAACACAGGGTCTGCTGTGACTGATAATGCTGGCCAATGTGGAAGGTCACGGAGGATTTTGGCACTTCGTTTTCCGAGTATGATTTTTCTGTTTTGCTTTGCACATTGTATCAATAACATTGTGAAGGCGGTTTTAAATTCGGCATTTTCCACGGTTGCCAAGGAAGCTACAGCAGCTGTAAAATGTCTGAACATGTCTTCTTCGAAGTGGCTCCCTCTTGCACAAGATTTGATGACAGAATGTTACGGAAAACCTCTCGCAGTTTTTACGCTTTGCAGAAACGAGATGGAACAGTATGCAAAATAGTTTTGCATCCTTACTTAGGGTCCGGGCCGCTCTCGAAATGCTGGCTAGTAAATACAGGTCGGCGAAAGATTTTCCAAGACAACTGAAGATCTTTAACGACGGAAATTTTTGGAACGGTTTAGTTGAAGCTGAGCAAGTGATTGCTCCGTTGTCAGAAGCTTCTTATCGACTTCAGCGAGACGAAAATACTATGGCAGATGTCGTTATTTCATTTCGAGATATTTACGTTGGATTTGAGAGATACAGTGATTTGAACACTAGGAGAAGTTTGATAAAGTGTGTGGAGGACAAGTGGAAGCAATGTGAACAGCCAATGTTCATTTTGACCTTCTTGCTGAACCCCCTTACAGTGGAGTACGCACGGATTCTTATTGAGAATATTGACGAGAGCCGAAAAACTGCTGAAATTTCTCTAAATTTTGCGGCAGGAGACGCGAATTCAAGAGAAGCAGAGGAATTAGTCAAGAAGAGCAAAATTCCAGCAAAAATTGCATCGTCAACGCAAATTGCAAAATTTGCCGTGTATTATTATCGACGACTGATTGGAGATGATTTTGGTGCTATTCGCGGCGATATTATGAAATGGATTAAAAATGAGCTGACGTCGTCACACGTGAGTGAATTTGATTATGACATAGTGGAATTTTGGCAAAGTGTTCAAAGCAAGTACCCTTCCAGTTTGCTGCCTAAACTCGCAATCAGACTGCTCTCGGTAGCCGTTAATACGGCAACAACTGAAAGACTCTTCAGTGAGTTGGGAATGATTCAAACTGCGAGAAGGAATAAGATGACTTCCGCTAAAGCTCAAGATACCCAACGCATACGACAACACATGCGTGAGACAGAGCGGAACGGAGCAATTGAGACAACAGTTAAAAGAATTTTGGATGCAAAAGAGAGACCTATTATTGATCGCAATTTTCAAGATGGGTTAGAGGCTTTTGTGGGTTCTCCTAACGGTATTCGACACAGATTGGCCCAGAACCACAGACACTCTCCCTACCTGCCAGCAACACCATCGGTTGCAACACCAACGCAGCCTCATCCATCTCCTGGTGTAGTAGTATGTTCTACTACTGCGCATTCACAACCGCCCACACCATCCCAAATTTCCACACTAACACCGTCAAGAACTCCGCTGCGGCGTTCACCTCGCTACCGAACTCCGATGTCGCAGACGCCTCAGCAAACACCGGTGGTAGAAGCGCAAACGCTTCAACAAGAAGATGGCTCTTTAGAAGATATTGGCGACGGCATCGACGGTGATGAAATATTCCCACGTTGAGAAGAGTACTTCGCTGAGGTTTTCGATGGCGATGAGCTTGGAACCGCCTTCGTCGCTTCCGACAGCGACTCAACGTACCGGGGCTGGGAGTTTGAGCCGATTCCCGAACCCGATCAAACTCCGTATCCAGCCCTAGATGATCCAAACTTCCCCCAGGAGAACCGCGTTACAGGGATCCGTGCCTTGATGTCATCTCTTGCCGCACTGTTCGGTTTACAAGAGTAAATTGTTACAGCACTTAGTTAGTTCGCAAAGGTAGTAATACAATCAATGTCCTTACCGAGCGATATACATACTGTTGCCCAATGCCTTCCTCTAGAGAACATGGCACAGTCAAACCCGCAACCGACACCGTCGGCAACGCGGACACAAACAACTGGAGCATCGTGGACGGCAACTCGAGTAGCTGCTGCAACACGACCGACCGTGACAGCTGCTGCACGGACGGTAACGGGAGAGGCTTCTGCACCACGTGCACATACGGTGGCGATTGCCACAACACAGAAGCAGCCTGTAGCTGAATCTGCACCCGCTGCACAGACGTGAGCAACAGAGGCGCATGGCCGGCAAGTGTGAGTGATTGCTGCAATACTGGTGACGCCACACGGACAGCAACAGGCGTCATTACTGCGACTCGGGCCCGAACGACTGTGTCTGCTGCTACACTGGCGACGACAAGGGAAGCTCACGACCGCCAAGTTAGAGCGACTACTGCAACATACCTGCTGCTGGACGGGCAGCAAGAGGAGTTACTGCTGCACCACGGACACGGGCAACGGCGATGGCCACAACACGGACAGCAACAGGTGCTGCTACTGCTGTAGCAACAGCATCACACGGAAGGCGTGCTTAAACGACTGCTGCAGCACAGGCGACGGAGCCTGATACTTCACGGACGGCAGCTGGTGCAACTCGAACACGGACAGCAACTGGAGCGACTGGTGCTGCAGCAGAAGCGACGGGGTCTGATGCTTCACGGACGGCGGCTGGTGCAACTCGGACTCGGCCGGCAACAGGAGCGACTGGTGCTACACAGACGGCGGCAGGTGGGACTTGGACACGGGCGGCGACTGGGGCGACTGGTGCTGCAGCACAGGCGACAGGATCTGATTCTTCTCGGACGCGTGTCTGCTGTCACCCCTGATGTAGCGCGAAGCTACTGGAACGGCGTCAGCTACGGAGTACGACAGACAGAAGGCGAAAATGAAGAGTCGCGGAATTAGAGCATGAATTTTTAAATAAAACACTACAAATTAATTCGTACCGACAGAACTCAAAAAGCGAAAAAGCGAAAAGACGAGGGGTTTAGGCGAATCGACTTCGCCTAAACTTTTCAAAAGGCGAAAAAGCGCGCCTTTTCCATCACTGGTTGAGGGGTGGAGAGAGAAGCGTAGACCTGGTCAAGCTTTCCAGGCGTCGGTGCGTTTATTCTTCTTTAGCGTATTTGGGTTCCTTTGTCAAGGGGGGGGGGGGGGGAGAGCACTATACTTCCCAGCCTTGGAATTTCTCGGAAGACCACTTGCGTGCTACAAGGAAAATCTCGCTCTCTGTTAACCATCTTTCATCTGTCCTATCCATTTCCTTTCCTTCTATTATCTGCCCATCCACTCGCAGCGGACATGCTACCTTGAACTTTGTCCGGTGTACCCATTAATCATTACACATGACTTTTGATCAGTGCTGATCAGGAAGTGTACCGAAATGTTTGCTCCATTATTGATCAGCTGGTGATCCGTAAGCGTACTAAAATGATTGATCCACTGTTGACCAGCCGGTGATCACCGATGATATGCCGAAACGATTGCGCCATTGGATGGCTGCCAAACATGGTGTAAGCACCCGCCGTGTTTTCAGCGAGTAAGCCCAGCTTATAAAAGATACATGACGACATATCTGTCTGACCGTCTACCACAAACACGATAAGATCTCCGAGACTGTCCTATCAAAAATGCCCCATGTTTCAAATTTTATACTCAAGTTGACGATATAAGCGACACTTTTATTGGAACGAAAAGAACTGAATCCTTCTATGCTTCCTCACAAGGGCATTGGCGCGAAAACTGCGATGGACGATGGCGGCGAGACCACAACGCTTCTCCTCTGCATGGGCAAGGTCATTGCTCAGGACGAGAGGGACATGTCGGACGCTCGAGACGCAGTGTTCGAGCTGCTGGATGAAGAGGCCTGGAAAGTCGCGATAAGGTCGTATCACTATCTAACGCGTCAGTGCCTGGACAAGCCGTCCGAGTCAGCGTGGATGTCGCTGTACATATATGGTGACGACCAGAACGTTTTGAACGCTACCAGCTAAACGAGGTGCGCGACTATTACTATGCTTTGTTGCGTTTATACTATACGAGTTCTAACTAGTGGGGATACAGAGCTGCGTTCTCCCAGCTTTTTGCCCGGTTCTCGCATTTCTATCGCATCCCACCTCCTAGCTCTCGAGGCCGGCCCCCAATGATACAATACCACCACCAAGTGCTCGGCCTTGTGATGCGTTTCTATGTAGGGTAATGGGGAACAGCACGCTGTCGCTGTTGTTCGGGTTGCCACCGGCAACACTTTGTCGAACATTGAGAAGAGCGGGAAAGACGTTAGCGGCGACTCTGCGGAACTACAAGCCTGCCCTTATGGCGCGGCCACCGCCAGCCCGGCAAGTTGAACTCGCTCGACTAGGGAAAGTTGGAGAACCACATTTGAAGCACATATTCGGTTTCATAGACGGCAAGAATCTAAGAGTGAGCTTTTATTTTACAAACATTGTTTTCATAGTTGTGGGTTATCTAATGCTATTTGTTCTTGTTCGCAGGTTAAGCAGCCTTCAAATGTCGATATGCTGTTGGCGCTCCTGTCACATTTTAACTGTTAACCTCGAGCAATCCGGCGGACTTTGTAATGGAACGAATGGAATTATTTATGATCTAATTTTTTGCCGGCAGTGACCTCCCAATTATTCTGGTTAAGATTACGGATTTGGATCTCGGCCCGTCGCTTTTGAAAGACATTTCAAATATTGTACCAATAGTGCGAATGGAAAATAGCTGGGGTAAGAAGAATAGTGATTTGCGAGTTGTGCGTCGAGGAACCCCATTAAGACTAATCTATGTAATGACAATTCGCAAAGTACAAGGTTTTACATGTGATAAAGTGAGGAAATATTAAAAACACCGGTAGATCAACACAGTAAATATTCAGCACAAAACGCACGGAAAGGGCGTGGACTTCCGTCTCGGTACCCGGCTGCGCACAATCATGGAGATGAGCATGCGAGGTTCAGAGTAATATGCGTTATGGTGTACATGTACAAAGTAGACAAGTGCGGTAACTACATATCCAGATTTCCTATGTGACGCACTCCACAATCGTTCAGTCAGCAGCGGGACCACCGACAAGCCCCCTTCCCTCACGCATCCAGCACACACACGACGACCATGCCAGGCCTCCGCGCGTCGCAGTTGCCACTGGAGGCACTCTACGCTGGGGACACGGTCGAGTACTTCTCCCACGCCTTTGTGTGCGGCGACACCAGAGGGTACCGCCGCGCGGTCGTCACCCAAGTCGACACCGACACCAACGACTTCCCCATTTCGTTGGATACGCAGGAGGTTATCCCGCGGGACTTGCTGCTCGAGAGGGTGACTGACCACCTCGGAAACCCCCTGGCAATCGTCTCGCCGTTTTGGTGTAAGCTGAGGACCTTCCAGCTTGTGCCAGGAACGTTTTCGGTTCCGTCAAGAGCCCACGGCCTCAACGACGCGCTCCACAATGCAGTTGCGGCTGCATACGACGCTGTCAGGCACGAGGTGGCCGCCCATCAGAGGAAATCGTACAGGAACCCCCCCCCCCCCAAGCAGCGAGTGTAGGTCCCCAGAAGTGCAGAGCCACCCAGCACACTAGCACGTGTCGAGACGCATGCGTCTCTGCCTTCGGATGCTTCTTCATCTTCAGATGCACCCACCCGAACCGAGGAAGTGGAGGCCACTTCCTCGGTTAAGAAAATCATTGAACTAGTGTCGCCGGAGAAGGCGACAGGAGCTCCGTCCGATGCCTACGTGCAGTCTGTATGCATGCGCCAAGATACGGCACCAGCCCAAGAAGCGAAGGGTCCAGTGGCTGGTTCCAAGGTCTAGGAAGCGACGACACCTGGCTAAGTGTTCCGGCACGAGGAGCGGCACCAAGCACTACCACAGCAAGGCGTTGAAGGCGAGCAAGTTTCAGGCCCTGGTCAGCAGCCCGGAGGTGCTCAAGGAGCTCGATATTCTGCATGCTAAGAAGTCCAAGTTCGTGGATCCCGAGCTCAAGAAGGCGACAGCTCTTTACAAGACTGTCGAATGGCCGACGAGTGTGCTGCAGATAAAGACGTGCAAGCGAAATGGGGTACGCTTCAAGGACACGGGGAGCGTAAACCCATGTGCATGTTACGGAGACTGCTTTATCGATTCATGCACGAACGTGTCCTCGGCGTCATTCTGCACGCCGCGGTCTTGGGGCGTTCTGCAGCAACGCCCCACGTACGCCCAGCACGCTTAAGCTCTACGACACCAGGTGCGTCGGCCTCGGGGTGTACACGACCACGTCGCTCGACGTGGGCGACATCCTGGGAGAGTACGGCGGAGTTGTCTGAGTTCGCAGCTGTTGTGGAGGGGCTGCATCCAGAAGCCGTCCAAACGAACTCGGGCTACACGCTGCTATACAACACTAAGTCCATCAATGGCAAGTACGTGCATGTCGAAGTACTCAAGTGCGGGTCAATTACCCCCTTCATTTCGCACTCGGGCGAGCCCAACGCGGCCTTTGTCGAGCAACAGACGAGGGCTGCGTGCGTGTCTTCGTGAAGATGATCCGGAATGTGAATGCTGGCATTCATATACTACGGTGATGATCGCTGGTTCAAGTGCGCTTGGGATAATTGTTGGGATAAGACGATTATCCAACAAGACAGAAGAGAAGACGAGTAGAATTTAGATTCTAGACATCTACTATAGCTAATGGGTTTATATCGTTGAAGCGCAAAGTAAATGTTAAGACGGATATTGGGATTATCAAGTTCTGTGTGGGCTGGATCATAACTTTCTGTTAGGCACGAGCAACGTCAACGAGTGCAAATGTGAACGCCTGCTCACACACAACACGGAGATTGGCATGAAAAGCATAGATTCAGGACGCCGCACGGTACTAGGTCCTGGAGCTGCGGGTGCTGCATCACTTATAGCTCAGAGCAGTACCTACTGGACGAGGTCGTCCTAGTTCAGGAAGAACGGCCACCTCGCCGCGCTTTCGCTTGCGACGACTCACCAACATCTCCCTTCCGTGGCTGTCCACTTGCGCAGTGACCCGCAGCGCAAACAGCACGTGCACGCAGGCCCCGAACGCGAAGAAGTAATCCCACGGGCACCTTCTATACTGCACGTTCACGGGCCAGCCGTCCAGGGGCTGTCCCTCGAACCCCTTCCGAACGTAGTTGGCCCCCATCTGCGCTGACACTGCAATCAACTACTCGCTCCTCTTATTCGGCGCCACAACAACTCGGCGCGCAGGCAGCGAAACGACACGCAAGAGCACACTCCTCTGAGCGCACGTACTCCACGTCCTGACCTTGAGCGAGCCCCAGAAGTCGCTCGCGAACCATCTCCATCACCCTACGTCCGAGGGTTTGCGCTGGAATCACGATATATTCGAAAGCCCTGGCACTGCTGGATTGGTCTTGGCAACAGATGCTGAGCTCCAGCAACAACGTGCCCATCTTGAGCCGACGGCGCATTCTGTAGTCGCGCTTTAGCAGAGAGTTGAAGATCTCCGCCGGGTTATTGGTAGACGTGAATCCGCTTGGCGTGGCGAACACCTGCCACGTCATGAAAGGCCCAGTAACCCACTGCCCGTAAAAGTACTGCCAAAATGCTGCCAGCTTCGGTTCGGCGAGCCATCGCTTTAAAATAGCGCCCAGCATCCAGGTATAGTGCTGTTGGTCCCGCGCGAAGTGCAGACCATACACTTCTCGTAGTACGTGAGCCTGTGAGTCCGAGGAGAGGAGTTTAACCCGTTCCTTGAGTGCTTCATAACATGAAAGAAGCACATCAGGAACCGAAAGCGTTGATTGTCTCCAAAAACGGAGTACAGAGCATTATACTGGACCCTATCCCCGTCCGCCATCGCATACTGCACTGTCAAGTGCTTCTCGGTTTTAATGAAGTACAGGCCTCGTAGCGCTGCCTGAAACATCGGCTCGGTTTCTCGAGACGTAATAAACATTGCGTCCAAGTGAAAGCGGCGGGACCGGTCGGATACCCCCGCTACCAGCACGGGGTAGTCCATCTTTTTGGTCTTGTAGGCGCCGTCGAGGTGGAGTATGAAGCTCTCAGGCGGCACCATTAGCCGTAGGGTCAGTGTTTTCGTGGTAATGCCTACCAGGAACGGGTTCCTTTCGGAGTTGTTCCCAACAATGGACAAGCCGGCGCTGTCCACCTCCCACGTGAGCGTGGCGAGTTCCGTCATGTCCTTCGATGCCACGAATGCGTGCACGGTGATCCACTTCCTCAGGTCCTCCAATCAGTCGTGGTTCTCCATCTGTGTGCGTTGGTAGTAATGTACGAATTTTTGCACGGTCTTGAGAGCTGGGAGCTCCTCCAGCGGGAAGGCGAACCTGCGGGCCATCGCATGCCTGATGCGCATGGGCTTCTGGTGGTTCATGGCCTGGTCCGGAAGAACCCCTAGACCCGGCTTCTCGCGCCCTGGCGAGGAGGTCACCCTGACTTCATCCACATCTGACACGATTAGCCAGGCTTCGTCGTATGCCTTTTGGCGGTCTCTCCACCAGAACAGGTCCTTCTGAAGGAACGATGTCATCGGTACTCCGGTACTGTTTTCGTTTTGACAGCGATTCTGAACCGCTGTCAACCGCTGTATGAACCTGTTTGTGATAGGGATGAAGCTGACCGCATGGCGGAGCACACCGACTAAACTGTTCAGGCGTTTCCTGGTCACGAATGACTTCCGGCTCGCGTCAGTCAGCACGGCCTGTAGCTTGTCAATTTCCTCTGAGGAACCGTAATGTAATTAGGGTTGGTAATGCACCGTTAATTACCGGTTATTAACTGTTAATAACATTTACATTTGATGTGCACACATTATTCACACTTGATATTCACCGTTAATATTGAAGTTTGCATGCAGTAGCACGCTGCACCAGGGCAGATCTTTGTTCCCTCCACTCCTCCAGTCTGCATTCTTAAGAAGGAGGCATTTCTTAGCCATCACACTCCCGGCTGATACCGTCACAAGCTCGCTTAATAAGAAGCCGTCACTGAGTTGTCACGCGCTGCTGCTAGATCCAAGGTGTTATACCTCTCACCACCACGTGCCTCCACGCGCCCATCAACCTTCAATGACGCCGCCTCAGCACCAGATTTGGGGTCTGTTTGAGATCACTGCGCCTCGAGTTAAGGGTTAAAAGCCTCATCCTGATGCAAAGTGCCTAGCCTGCCAAGTAGAGCTGGAAAAATGCTCAGCCTTCTCGAAATATGATTAAACATGTCATTTCATGTCCTAGAATAGATAATCAGTCTACAGGACAATGGCGAGAACTTGACGCCCAGCGCCGACTGCAGCGGGGCTGCCGTAGCTTAGCGTCGGAGGAAGACGGTTAACTCAACGAGTCAAGGATTAACACACACCTTATTAAGGGTTAATAGGCCTTAATATCCGAAGGCACCTACTAACTACGACCTTAATAAAAGGACTTTACTCTTAGTGTTCCAAATCCAAACTGTTTATTTATCTTTTATTGCGGCTAGCCGCCTCGGGGGTAAATGTATGTGGTTAACTATCTAGCATAGTAAAACCAAGTGAAATCCTACTTCAAATGCATAACGTGTGGCTCTCAGCCACACACACTCCCTCGAGTGTCCGTACATCAAATATGTACCTTACACAAAGTGTATCCATGTGTGGAACACACCAGGTGTAAACCCGTGTAACCCCGTTACACCACCCCCCACCAAGATGTGGACACCCGTGTCCACGACACTTTCTCAGTGAGGTCTAGTCTTCTCAAGACGTTAGAGGTCACTTTACCTCATTACAAGTTCAAAGAACTTCGGCTCCCAGAGCCCATTACCGAATCCGCATTCTCAATGCTCCACCTTTCGCCTCGGTCATCTGACCTCTCTTCGCCATCGTCCAGTGGACGCATGTCGGGGCGTGACAGCCCGCAATCGCCACAGGCCACAGGCCGCAGTCCCGACGGGGAAGCTGCTCCGCAGCGGCTCAGCGTACGACAGTACCACGATGAGCACCGACGACGTCATGGCTCCGGCTCCGTGAGCCAACGTCCGGGTGAGAGCGGAGCTCCGAGCTCTCCTGAGCCATCTACGCCGCGTACTCGTCAGAACGCCTGGCTCGACGAGCTTGAACAGGGCGAGATCGTCCCAGACGATGACGAGGTGCCTCCAACACGTCAGGAGGCTGCCTCTCAGAGGCCTTCAAGCCCGGCGTCGCGCTCACGCGAGCTGCATACGCCCAATCCGTTCCCGAACCGTGATGGTTCGGCGAACGCCCTGCGCAATGCGCCTCCTCTCTCCTCGAGGTACGAGGACGAGCTCCCTGAGCCAGGTGTGGTCTCCAATGACCTGGACGGGGCTCAAAGCCGGCAGCTTGAGGCTGCATCCCGCGCACGGTCCAACAGACCTATAGCCTGCCCCATTGTGGGCACGTCGCGTCGCGACTACGGTTTCGACCGTGCCTCCCCTGCCGAGGTTGTTCGGCGCGCTGCTTCGCAGCTCTTGAACACGTATACGTGTGGGCCCGCGCCCGGGACGCCAGAAGAAGTCGCCCAGCGACAATCGCTCCGCGAGCGCTTCTTGACTCCACAAGTCACAACTCCTTCGGAGTACCGTGAGCGCCTGCGTCAGCAGCTCAACGGTGAGGCCGTGCCGGCCATGCGGACGGTGCCGGTGGTCCTCTCAGAGGGGGAAACTATGGCCGCTTATGAAGCGCAGTTTCAGAACTGGGTGGAGCTATCCCGACGGCTCCACTCCTTCGATGCTCTCCGAGCTAGTTTCTCGGAAACAGATATCCGCTTAGAGCGGCGCTTACGCCTCGATTTCGCGAAGCGACAAGCAAAACGGCGTGTACCGGGACAACGTCCCTCACGCTACGAGGCACCCCGGCCTCCTGCTCCCGCTGTGAGCAGCCCCACCCATAGCCATGGGTCGGCTGGCACAGCCACTGGTCAGAGCTTGACCTCAGCTCTTGACCTGTCGTCACCCCACTCTAGTAGTGGGAAGCGCGGCGCGCCCGGCGACTCCGTCGCGCGCCCTGCGGGCGCTCCGTCACCGGGTGACACTGATCGTAAGCGTCCACGACGTCAGGGCAATCTTGCCGCAGTGGCACCTCGAACTCCCATGAGTTCTGGGAATGAGGGTAACCTCGCCACTTTACCAGATACTGGTTATGACCCTGGCGCCTGCGCCGCGCCATCAGGCGCTCCACATGATAGTGGAGGTTCCCATGCTCATCGAGCAGAACAGGGGGAGGCCGGGCGGCCGCTGGACTCTCGCGCTGCGAGCTTCGGGGACTTCCTCTCCTTACAGAGCCGCGTCCGCTCGGTGAGCGACTACGTCGCCGACGTGGACCGCTCCTCGCATCGCCTAACGAATGGCCTCGAGGGGGTCGAGCGTCGCCTCGACTGGCTGGAGTCGCCTCAGGCGATGCAGCAGCGGGTCGCAGACCTTGAGCGTCAGATTGCTCAGCTGCAGGGTCAACTCGACCTCTTGGTTCGGATGCAGCCGTACGGCTCTCGTCCCGTGGCAATGCCACCGTCGATGGCTCTACCGCCTGCTGCCTTGCAGCTTCCTGTGCCTCCGCACCCTGCTGCTCTGCAGCGGCCTGCTGCCCCGCAGTATCTTGCGCCCTCGGACCCTGGTGCTGGGCCTCAGCACCCTGTTGGCTCTCAGCCTCCTGTTGGCTCGCAGCCTCCTGCTGCCTCGCAGCCTCTCGCTGCTTCGCAGCCCTCGTCCGACCCGGCGCTAGCGCCTCAGAGCTCACCCGAGCAGGGTCCCGGTATGGCTTAAGCAAGCCCACGTAGAATACCGGGTGCGTACGCATCTTCTTCGGAAGATTGAGCGTGTACGCTAGGCCCTTCTTGGCCACGACCTTAAATGGTCCAATGAACCTAGGTCTCAACTTGGTCTTAAAGACCGCAGACACTGCATGTGTAGGTAGGTTTTTAGCGTTTAACAAAACAAGATCCCCGATCTCAAACCTTTCCATGTTCTTCCTGCCTTTGGCATCTGCATACTCCTTTTGGAGATCCTGGCTTTCAGCCATCGCGTCGCGCACCTGGCGCATGACGCTCAGTCTCAAAGAGACAAAGTCATCGACTTGCTTGCGAACCGCAACTGGGCTGACATCAGCAAGCCGATCGGCTAACCCTCCCCCATCAAGCCCAGAGCCACACCGTGGCGGCGTAAGAGGGACGCGAGGGTCGACCAAGCCGTTCACATAGAACGGGATGAAGCCTGTCGAGGCATGCACCGCATTGTTCATTGCGAACTCAACAAGGGGGAGCATCTCGCTCCAGCGTCGTGGCGCTTCAGCGCAGACGCTTCGGAGGATATCCTCCACAACGCGATTCACGCGTTCAGTTTGACCATCGGTCTGCGGATGATCCGCCGTGGACATGTCCAACTTGGTGCCGAGCACCCTAAACAAGGACGTCCAGAACTTCGCTGTAAAGCGAGGATCTCTATCAGAGACAATTGCCTCAGGCAAGCCATGTTGGCGAAAGACTCTGTCTAAGAACAGCTTAGCTGTATCCTCACCGTCAACGGTGTCCGGCACAGCCGAAAGATGAGCCATCTTGCTCAGCCGGTCAACAAAGACCACGACACCCGGGTTGCCCGCCTTATCCTTAGGAAGGCCAAACACAAAGTCCATACTCATGGACTGCCAACATCCCGAAGGGACTGGCAAACTCGCCAACGGCACAGCCGCATGCGGCGCGGACTTGGTCCGTTGACATGTCTCGCATGTACGCACATAGGTGCTTGCCCACTTGTACATCTTGGGCCACCAATACATCTTGCTCACCGAGCCATAGGTCTTCTCACGACCAAGATGTCCACCGACAGGCGTATCATGCACCTCATAGAGGATGCGATACTTAAGATCCTCATCATGAGGAACGACCACTCGAGGAGTGTCCTCGGGGTCAGTGCTGTAGTACAGCAGGCCATGATCAAGCGTATAACGCTGCAGCCCCGCGCGTAAGCGCGGTGACAATTCCTTGTCAGAGTCTTTAAACTCTTCGCTCCCAAGAGCACGTAGCAGAGCTACACACGTGTCGTCTTGGGCGTATGCCCTCCGTATAAGGTCGGGGACCGACGACGTCACAGTAGTGACATGAGTCAACTCGTAGTCTGGCCTGCGCGATAGCGCATCGGCCACTACGTTTAGCCGTCCCGGCTTATACTTCACCTCGAAGTTGTATTCGGCAAAGAATGAGAGCCATCTTGCCATTCTCTGTGAGAGGTGAGGCGACTGAGTCGCAGTGCGTAAAGACGCATGATCTGTATAGATCACAAAGGGCTTAGAGCCGAGTAAATGTACTCTAAATTTGACTAGAGCATACTTCATTGCAAGTAGCTCTTTGTCATGAACTGGATAGTTCTTCTCAGCAGCTTTAAGCTGGCGAGATTCAAACGCGATAACGCGTTCACGTCCTTCGGCGTCTGCTTGTAATAAAGCACAACCGATTGCAAAATCGGAGGCGTCGCAGACGACGCTAAACGGACGATCCGGGTCCGGAAGCGCCAAGATGGGCGCGTGAAGGAGACTCTCCTTAACAGCCTTGAAGGCTTCGTCGTGAACGACATCCCAGAACCAAGGTGCATCCTTCTTAAGGAGATTGGATAATGGCCGAGCCATATCAGCGTAGTTCTCGCTGTACTTATGCAAGTAATTGGCTAAGCCAAGCCACTTACACAAGTCTTTCGGGTTCGATGGAACCGGCCAGTCCACAATGGCCTTAACCTTGGCAGGATCTGCCCTAAGGCCTCGCTTCCCAATGAAGCATCCGAGGAAAGGAATCTCCTCCGCGCCAAAGACGCATTTATCCAAGTTGGCATACAACTTATTCGTGCGCATGCACTCGAGCACCGCTCGCAAATGGTCAAGGTGGTTTTCCACATCAGACCTCCCGTGCTCCGCACGACTATGGACGAAGATGTCG
Organism: Phytophthora capsici; assembly: GCA_030324255.1. Lineage (NCBI taxonomy): Eukaryota > Oomycota > Peronosporomycetes > Peronosporales > Peronosporaceae > Phytophthora > Phytophthora capsici. Next base: position 2,770,966 of record CM059362.1, on the reverse strand, counting down.
TCGAAGTACGTCTGAGCGTACGCCCGATGGGGCCTGAACAACTGCGTCACTAGACGATTGAACGTCGCAGGCGCGTTCGACAGCCCTTGGGGCATCACCAACCACTCCCAGAGCATACCGCTCGGAGTACTCACAGCCGGAGGGGTATATCGCTAGCTCTCATGAGCAACTGATAATACCCGTCGACCAAGTCGAGTGCACTGTACAACGAACATCCCACCATGTTGTTCTGCAGAACATCCTTTCGAGGAATCGGCGTCTGCGCCGGAATGGTGGCTGCATTTAGCTTATTAAAAGCATGCACTATGCGCCACTTGCCATTAGGCTTTCTGACACAGAACGTGGGTGTCGAGTGCGGAGACTTGCTCTCACGCACCAAGCCGGCTTCGTGCTTAGCACGGAAGAACGCGTCGATGACGTCACATTGCTCCCTTGGTAAGGGCCACTGCCGTGTTACGCAGTATTTGGTTCCAGGAACCAAGTCAATCTCATGACGTACGCCTCGATCCGGAGGCAACCCTGACGGCGGGTCCTTCGACACCACATCGTGGTATTCCTTGATCAAAGGATAAAACGGATCCGAGGGATCCTTGAGGATCGAAGATCCACTCCTAGCGCTCAGCGCTCGCTTCGTGTCCTCCAGGACAGCTTCGTCCACAACGGACGAGGAGTTCAACTCCTCCTCGGGTCGTATCATGACCACCTCGGCAAGCTCGCCGGCCTTTAAGGCCTCGCCAAACTCGGCGACGGGCATCTCGTCCAGCTCTAACAGAGCATCAACCGACGGGAGTCGCTCGAGACTTATGTCTCCGTCGACATCCCCTGTCACTCCATTCACGAGTGTGTACAACTGCTCACTGCAGTCGCGTGGAGCCTCACCGCTCAACACGCTGGACACCTCGTCCGACGTCAAAGACGTCACAGACGCTCTGCGTCTCTTCCTCCTCTCCCTCCTCGCCCGCGCACGGCCGGATGAGGGCTGCAGGGCGACCTCACCGTCCCGCTGCCTAGGTGCCAACGCACTATGGCTCCTCGGAGAGGGAACAGTGTCGTTCGAGACACTCAGCGGCGGGTCAGCGACCCTACGAGCACCGCTCAACGGAGTACGTGCCGTTCCACAATTGTCCTTAGGACACAGCGGCGGGTCAGCGACCCTACAAGTACCGCTCAACGGTTTACGTGCCGTTCCACGTTTGTCCATAGGACACAGCGGCGGGTCAGCGACCCTACAAACACCGCTCGGCGGATAACGCGCCACCCCGCGCACGCCCTGTGAGTCACACTCACGGCAAACAGCAACTTCGTTGCTCACTAACTCTGACATACCAATGTCCAGCACCATGACCGATTCGATCTCGTGCTCGCGCCAATAGCGCCTCTGTCTCCGAGCAGAGGTGGGTTCATGACTCGCCAATGCTCCACTAGGAGACGGGCGCGTAGCGCCAAACGTCTTCGACTTCCAGTCGATCCATGGCTCGTAGCTCTCGAGCCACGCCATGCCAAGGATGAGGTCATACCTCTCATCCAGGCCTAAGACCAAGCAGCGTTCCACGCTATCGAAGTCCAAGAACTTCACGTTCAGGTCAATAGAGACCTTCGACACCGTCACTAGTGTCCCCGTCGCAAGACGGACAGAGATCTTAACTCTTCGAGGCTCCTTCAGAGCCTCCACATATGGTTTAAAACCGTCAACAGTGGAGCGCCGGACATTGTTGCCGGACGCTCCCGAGTCTATCAAGACTCGCCACGGCTTGTCGAAGCCCTTCACGTTCGCTTGAACGACTAACAAGCCGGGCTTGCACTCACTACGTGAGTAAGAGAGCTTAGCTCTCTGCGGGGCTGAGTCCCGTTCTCTCCTGCATCCCAGAGGCCCAACAGAACTCAGTTCCTCCCCAGTAGGGCGCCCCGCGCCTACTGGGTTCCGTCGTTTCCCCGCGACGTCCCTGGTTGAGGGTTCGAAGCGGTGCTTCGGCTCGATGGAGCCTGGGCCTTGTTGCGCAACGGGCAACTAGGCCTCAAGTGGCGGGTGCTTCCGCACGTGTAGCATCGACGGATGCTGTAGCGCTGCTCAGCAGCATAGAGGTCAGCCTCGTCTTCAGCGTGGCTGAGGTCCATCGGTTCAGGACCGCTCGAAGAGCCCGTGCTACCAGCGCTCGAACCATGCCTCGCAGCCTGGAAGTTATAGTCGGCATTCAATGCCACGTTCACGGCCTCCTCGAATGAGGCAGGGTGAACACGGAAAACTTCCGTTCGGGCAGCGCCCGTGCGCAGGCCCTCCATAAACACGGTCACTGCGACCGCCTCGGGGAGAGGGCTCGACGCCATACCGGCGATTAGAGTTCTCAACTCTTGGACATAGTCCATCAACTCCTTTTTACCCTGGCGGGTAGCAAGGAACTTCGACCGTATACGGTACGCCTGGTTAGGCGGCGCGAATACGCGCACTAGTTGCTGTTTCAGCTGATCCCAGGTCGGGAAAGCAGCGTCCACAGACGTGCCGCACGTTAGTGCCCATTCTTTAGCTCGGCCACCGAGCTTCGAGATCGCCAGCGCTACGCGCTGTTGCTCAGTCTGGAGCAGGGCCGATCCCATGGCCATCTCGACCTCTAGGGTCCAGAGAAGGAGGTTCTCCCCTTCCTTCCCCTCGAAGGTCTTCACGCTCAACATGAGCGGTTTCGGTCTATTAGACCACTCGTGCGTCGACGACGCGGCCGCGGACGATGCGGCGGACGCCGTTGCGCTCACGCGCTCTTGTACATGCTCTAAGAGCGCCTTCTCGTAGCTTGCAAAAGCCTCCAGTCTGGCGGACACCGCCTCTGGCCCTTGCGAAGCAAGATGAGCAATGCCCTCGGGGCCCAACAGAGACATAAGCTTTTTAAGCGTCTCTTGTTGGCCTGGCGGCAAGCTCGCGAACACAGCGTGTTCCATCCTCTCAGAGGGATCAGTCAAAAGACTCAGTCGCAGGATTGACTACGAGTGCTACCAAGTGCAGCGGGGCTGCCGTAGCTTAGCGTCAGAGGAAGACGGTTAACTCAACGAGTCAAGGATTAACACACACCTTATTAAGGGTTAATAGGCCTTAATATCCGAAGGCACCTACTAACTACGACCTTAATAAAAGGACTTTACTCTTAGTGTTCCAAATCCAAACTGTTTATTTATCTTTTATTGCGGCTAGCCGCCTCGGGGGTAAATGTATGTGGTTAACTATCTAGCATAGTAAAACCAAGTGAAATCCTACTTCAAATGCATAACGTGTGGCTCTCAGCCACACACACTCCCTCGAGTGTCCGTACATCAAATATGTACCTTACACAAAGTGTATCCATGTGTGGAACACACCAGGTGTAAACCCGTGTAACCCCGTTACACCGACACAAGCAAGTCTCCAGGCTTGTAACTCCAGCCAAGTCACCACATGCGAGCAGGAATTCGACCCCGTCTGTGTCTAAAAGGCTGCTCAAGACACCATAACGTAGGCGAAGCTCTGAGGAAAAAAAGCTCAGTAACCCGCTTTTTTCACGTTTGTAAAGTTTATCAAGTAGTCGCCGTGATATCGCAAATCGTAGTCAAACATGGCTTTAAAATGAGGGTTCTCCACTACTCGAAACGGGATTCCTGTCGCGATCAAGCCGAGAGCAACACGCAGGTTGTTGTCTTCTTGAGTTTCCTTGGCAGATTTTCTTACATTAGCTGCGGCAGCAAGGGAAGGAACTGTATCAAACCTGGCTCTTATTACCGATGGCTGGACGGATACGAACGGATATGGAATTATCAACTTTGTTTTTGTTATCCCTCGAACACCCCCGATTTTCTGGAAATCGATCAACACTACAGCAGAAGTACATTCCGCTGAGTATATTGCGAGTACGATTTGGACTACAATCTTGGAGTTTGAGGCAGAAGTCGGCGAGGAAAAAGTTACTGCTGTTGTAACAGACAATGCATCAAACAGGAAGAAGGCTTGGAAACTAGTTCGACAAAATCGCGTCGGTATGGTTTGCACCGGGTGCTCAGCACACGGCATGAATCTGTTGATGAAAGGCCTTTTCAAGTTGAAGTTTTTCGATGATGTCCTAAAAAATTTAAAAATTCTGGCTCATTTTGTCAAGGATCGACGGGGGCTGTCTTATCGATTTCGAAGGATGCAGAAGGCGTTGAGGAAAAACGGCGAGAAACGTCGACGTCTTTCGTTGCCTGTCGTAATTTCATGATATTGAGGAGAACCCTGTTTTTTAAGAGTTACCAACTTAATTCGCCCCGCCCAATGAAGACAATCACAGACATAGCAAACCAGATCTTTAATTGCGTCACTAGACAAGCAAGCGCCCCCGCGCTCATAAACTCGTCTCTCCACACCGCTAAATGAGCTCAAAAACTCGTTTACCGCCTCGATCGTGGCGTCTTCAGGGTTTACACGCATCGCTATACGACGTCTGGAACGAACGAACTCATCTATTCGATCGTGTTCGGTCATATCTTCTCGAGAATTTCGCTTCCGTGAGTGGCTACGTAAACTAGTTTCATTTGCATCGATCTCAGTGCATCTCGGACAGCGTGCGGGCTTGTGAGTTAATCACGTTTGCCGGTTATTATATTGCACACAAGTGCAAGTGTATGCAGATGTATTTGAGCTCATTGTAGCTTTGTGCAGATGTGAATTTGGCGTTGCCAACATTGAGGGCAGCGTACATATTCGTCGGTAAAGTTGAGGAAGTACTCAAAACACGCCACGCGTTCGAAATGCCGAACCGACAACATCATAATCCGGAACGTGAATTTTGTCTACCTAGGAGAATGGGTGGTGTATAATTTTCACGGCGTCGCATTTTGGAAGTGACAAGATATCGAACAGTGTAAATCTAGTTTGTCGTTTAATTGCTGCTCTGAAAACAACGACGTAAAACACATTTGGACACGAAAACTGATTAATTTAAAAACAAGAAAGATTGCACATTTGAGCTTAACTAAGACTATCACGGCAGCGTGGCTGGCGACATAAGCACTTGAACGGTAACCTGTGAGGTGTGTATTCGACGGTTATCTCTTCACCAATGGCAATGTCGCGAAGTGTGAAGGCACCAACTCGAGGGCCATCAATAGACTGGAACTCGATCCATTGGCAGTTAGGGTCACACAAGTGGTTAATGAACCTCGATTCATTTCCACGCTTTGAGGCGTCAATGTAACGGTTTTCATTGTATCTGGTTCGTGTTTTCAGCTCCATGATGTAGTCGATGTTGCGGGTGTCTTTTTTTCTTTAGAAATAAGCTCACCCACATACTCCACGACGAACTCCCCCGTCTGCAATGGCGTGGTCGACGAAAACCCCAAACCAGTATTTGTATGGACAATGTACAAGTCGTGAGTGCAAATTAACTGATTGCCGCATCCTAGACCGACGTTGCAGCTTCCGTCATTACAAAGGAAATTGGAGAGATAGTGCTCACAAGTCGAGCCGATTTCAATGGAGCGCATACGGTTGAAGCAAGAACATTGGTAATTGCCCAAACTATAGAGCCAAGTATTTTACAGAATATCAAGACTTACGACAGTGACATATTCCTGGAGTAGATACGGGGTAAAAAAAATGAGTGAGTATTTCTGGGGTAGATACGGGGTAAAATTTCTTTGAGTAAAGAGACGGCTGTGATTGTGGAACGATTCGAAAAATCAAAACTAAATCCGTTAGCCGATAGCTTGCGACTTTTCACTTTCTACGGTGTCTACTCCTTCAGCTCGAAAAGAGAATAATACAGTAAGGGTGTAATTGCGTTAGTGTGATCCATATTCATCAAGTGAAGTAATTAGTTAAAACAAACACAATCCCATTATAATACATAACCAGAGCACTTCTAATAGTAATTACCCAAGTAGGCAACCATCTGACTTATAGAAAACGGTAACACGACGTTCTATTTAGCCCAGTACCTGCGTTCAACTGAGATCCCCCTGACGAGCGTTCCATATAAAGTTAGAATGTCAATCAGCATTGAAGATGGCTCACAAGATGGTATGATATTTATCGCCACACGTTTACGGTTCCATAATGTGCTTTCTCTATCAACAGAGGTCCGACGTTTTAAAAAAATAGATTTACAGTGTATGTGGCTATCAAAGGTATGAAAATACATTAAACTACTACCGTGCACCCTAAAGTGAGTAGCGCTCTAGCCATCACTCAAAACAGCTCGCTTTTTGTTCGTCCAACAAAAGGTAAAATGAAGCTCACGCAGCATCTGCAACGCCGACTCGATCGCAAACAAGAAGCCCGCGCTCCAACCTACGAAAACGTGTCCGACATCGTCAATATGCTTCGTGACGTTGCCGCTGAGAAGAATTCCAAGCCTGGCGCTGGGGAAATCAACTCGGTAAAAACTCCGCCGTGCATCAGCCTCGACATGTTCATCGCGTTCCGCGAGAAATTCTCCGGTGGGTGGAATCTCTGGCTCGGGGAGGAGGAAGAAACAACATTGACGCCCGAGTTGAAGCAAGAATTGCCGGCGATGACGTTCGACGAAAAGGCATAGATGTTTTTTCGGCTGTCAGCATGGTCAAACAAAACCCGAAACTCGAACGCTGGAGATATCACCCAAATACCGGATGGTGTTGAAGTTTTTGTCCAGCGTGTAACTGGCTTGAGTTTGTATGACAACAAACTGGCACAGTGTAATGGGTCTACTAAGACCTATTAGGTGGCGTACATATGCGCTACGTGTATGAGGAAGCGTGCAATTAATTAGACTTAATTTAATTATACTTACGTCCGTAAATATAATTAAATCAAATATAACAATATTTATACTGCAAATGCACTAAAATGAGAACTGTTATTGAATTTGGCACAAGCCAATTATGGACCTCCTAAATCTGATTGCTATCTGTTTCTAAAGGTTTCAATCAATGTGTGGTTGACAGAATTCTGATTTCTCCTAAAAGTACTGATTGGTAGAAATACGTCACTTTCTACCAATTGCATGCGTAAATGCACGCGAGTCATCCAATGATATGGCCCGCCCATGTATCCATTGGTGTGCTCCACACACCAAGGCCTGAGGTCAGTTTCTAACCTCTAACAGTTAGCGCAACTGTTAGAGTTACAAGTGGTATAACCACTTGTACGCGTAACCCTGTTGCACACAGGGCAACACATCCCGTATCCAGACGGTCACCAAACTCGACGACCCCGAGCCTAAAAACGAGAGTCTGTGTTGAAAACGCCTGGTCGCGGAAGTAAAATCACCGACAATGTCCTTCCAAGCTTGGCGACCTCGATTGCGAATTTACGAATGCAGTATTTACGTCGTCAGCTCGCAAAAGCCAGACCATTGACGAGAAACATGTCGACGCAGGATCCATTTTCTCAAATCAACAAAAGAGAGCAAGGGATATTGATCTGCCTCCAATGACGGATATAACTGAGGCATGTGAAGAGCAGCTTCCCTCGGAGAAGACTGCTACGCCAAAGAACGTCTGTGAAGAAGAAGACCTTCCCTCAAAGAAGACCACTACGCCAAAGATTGTTCGTGGGGGGGGGGGGCTTCACGAGAAGCCCACTGCTGCGAAGAAGGTAAAGATGGAGTGAGTAGAGTGTTTCGCGGGATCGGCAGTCGTTTTGAACATTTCGTCGATAATTAGTATCGTTAGCCTTACAATTTGGCTTGGAATTTGCTCCTCCTGTTCTTGATTCGTGTCCACCGCTTACGTTTGCAGTGCTTTTTATTATTCTTCAAGCTCCTGGTCCAGGATTTTCTCCAAGAAACGCTATGACTTGCTGCATGTATTGTTAAAATAGGGGTAGTCAATTTTGCAGCAAGTCGATTTTGTTTTTGGCGACGCTTCAAACAAATTCTTTTCAGCCAATCAAAATTAGCATAATTGACAACCCTTTTGGAGCATTACAAGATTGTTGCCGCCAGAGCGAAGATTGTTAAAGATGCCGCGGCTCTCTACAAAGCAACGCGATCTCCGTGAACTCGGTGATGTCCTAGCTGATAGGACGACGGCTGCGATGACTCGGGACCTTCTTAGCGACGTTGATTCACCGGAGGATGAGCTAGACGAGTACTGGAGCCTAGAGTATGAGCGTGTGAAGGCTGCTTGTTATAGCGGTCGGAATCCAAGCTACCGCAAACGGAAGGCCAGATGGAAAAATAAACTGTTCAATGCAGACCATACTAATGACTCTGAGTTTTAACAGCATTTTTGGCTCAACCGACCCGAGTTTTTTATGCTGGTTCAGCTTGTAAAAGATGATCCAGCTTTTAAGACTGCTGGAGGAAAGCCTCTACGAGACGGTGCGCAGCTTCGCATGATGGTGATTTTGAAGTTTCTTGGAGCTTATGGGAACAGCAACTCAGCTCGAGATATCGCTAAACTTCTAGGTATTGCAAGCGGGTCCGTTTATAATTATCTACGGCGGGCAACCACAGCAAGAAGACTCTGTAATTACGTGGCCGGATCAGCTGGAAAGGCATCTGATTGCGCAGCGGATCCAATCCAGCCATGGCTTCGTGAACTGCGTCGGCATAGTAGATGGCACACTATTGCCACTGGCGTTTAAGCCCAGACACAACGGAGAGGATTATTACAGTAGAAAAGGTTCCTATGCCGTAAACGCTTTAGTCACGTGTGACGATAAAGCACGCGTCCGTGATATCGTAATTGGGTGCCCGGTTCCGTTCACGACAATCGAGTTTGGGCAAACCGTCCCATGACAGTATCCCCTGACGACCATTTCCAGTGCAATGAGTATTTACTTGGGGACTCAGCTTTCCAGGCCTCATGTTTTATGGTCCCTGCTTTAAGAAGCCCCCGAAGGCTGAACTGCATCCTGACTACAACTACTTCAACTCACAGGTAGCAAAAATTCATATCTAGAGCGAACATTGTATTGGTCTACTGAAAATTCGCTTCCAGTATCTACGAGAAGTGCGAGTTCAACTGGGTACGAAGAGGAAATATATGAGGCGCTTGATTCAGTATGTGTAACATGCGCGTGTATTATTCATAACCTACTGGTTGCTGATCCAGTTCCAAACGAATGGAGACAAGAGCTGCAACAATACGTCACTGGTCGGCTTGAAGATGACGATGAACTTAATTTGCCAATTTCAGGCGAAGCTACTGGTACTGAAAGGCATGATCAACTCCTCGCTTACATGTTAGAAATACGTAGTCAGCGGCAATAACAGGTCAATATCAGCTTGGGATACACCTTCCTTCAGAAGTTTCTGTCTTTCGCGAAGAAGAGTTATTTTGCGCTGTTGGCGCCAGTGTTCCGCTTCTTGACGATACTTGGATGCCTGCGCGTTGGCCTCCTCTTTGCGAGCGTCAGTTGCCTTTCTTTCGTTTTCCATTTTCCTTTGACGAACGACCAACTCTTGTTCTTGTAATTTCACCTGCTTCTCTCTCATTTGATGCTCCATAAGCTGTAGCTCTTTCGCTTGAGCGAGCCGTGCCTTCTTTAGGAGAAGAAATGGGGCTGGGGGTTCACCACTGTCTTTGCGCCTCCGCTTCGATGTCGGCGACCGGACAATTGATAGAGGGGTTGAAGCTGGGCGCTCAATCTGGGATGGCGGACTACTGGAGTTCTTAGGTCTTTGTGACTCCTCATCACTATGTGAGTCGTCATCTCCTTCTGTATCGTCGGCTCGAGCTGCTGGAACCGTGGTGAGAAGCTGAGGATGCGTGCTATCCCGGTCGAGCATGATTGGAAGCAACTCGAAGTAGTAGGAGCAACGCTGTAAAAGTGCTGAGCGAATGCTTGGATCGTTGCTTTCGAAACCTTGTCCTGTGCAGCTGCGCCAGTCTTCTGCCAGGCGAAATGACGTCTCTAGAGCCGAAATCTTGTTAGTGATGTCCTTCACATTCCGAGTGGTTTTAATCCCAGCCTCAACTATCAGTCGAGCAAATCCCCAGCTAACGAAGACTTCGACTCACCACTATGTCCTTCCCCACCTCGATACCGACTGTAGTTTGTCCCAGTAGTAAGCCAGTCTATCAACACGCTAATTGAGCTGATATTAGCACTTGGTCCGTCGTTATGCCACACCACCCTTTTCTTAACTTGAGATTCCGTGGCAGTTGCTTGCTTGATAAGCGCATTGTAGCACCTCTTACTACAGGCTACTGCACCAAATTCAGAACAGGCTCCAAATGTGTCCAACATGCTTCGTCCGCACCCGGCGTGCACGACGCGATCGTATCCCACCTTAGTGCAAGTGCTAATAGCACAGTCATCCCCTTGTTTAGCTACCTTCTTGCAATCCTTCCATCGACACACACCGACCATGTTTGTCGGAGCCTGGAAGTCTACCACAGCTTGATCCTGCGCATCGTCGACTCCGTGGTGGTTTGCTTCATCTGACATTGCCCCGGGGTTGCGCCTGTCGTCCTCTCTTATCCCAACGCGCTGCTTTCGAAATGATGCGCGATCTTTGGAGAGCACACACAAAAAATGCACTTGCTGCTGCAGCCCAAAAAGCAACAAGTTTTTGGCAGAATGCGAAAAGCACTCTTAGCCAATCATAGCGCAGGAACAAAAGTCTGAACTTGCTGCCAAAAATAAATTGACTTGTTGCTGCACAATTGACTACCCCTAATGTGCCGTTTCAATTTTAATCGTGCCGGTTCTGTTTTGCTTGCAGTGGTCGCTCGAATGTCGTGTCTAATGATGTCGTAAGAATGTCTTTCATCATCTTTATTGCTCAAATGTCGTTCTTGACCGGTTGGGTCGACATTCATTTACCTTAGCAAAAGTTTCGGAGGTTATAATAGATAATGATATTTTGTTTTATTATTAAAGAACGGACATATATCTGAAATTACATTTGTAGCCCCAGTATATATTCGAACAGGATAATTGATCCACCTAAGACTCTGAATATAAATATCCAGAGAATTTCTGATATTCTGTTCTGAATATATCATTTAGTATTCCATCAGTTAATCTCTATCTGGCAGGAGGGGGTCTCGATCACCTAAAACTGAATATAAATTTCCAGAGATGTGGTCGGTAGTGTGAAAATCAGTGATATTAGGGGGAGTCAAACCTTGGCTAAAAACTGAAATATCACACTTTCATTTCGAAAAAATCACGGTGAAATCTGAGCGTGATATCCAACATGCCATTTCGAATATCCGAGGTCAAATGACATTTTGTTTTTTTCAAAACGAAACATGTGATTTTTTAAATTGATATGTTATTTTGTAGGTTTGACTCCCCCTTTTTTTGTGCTTTCCCATAGAATATTGAGAACGCGTCACTTTCACAATACAGTACGGCTGGGCACCATAAGTCTGCTGCAGCACATCAAATGTTGGGCAGCACAATGCGTTACGGTAGCAGCACAAAACGATGTGTTGTCTTTGAAAAACTGGCTTGTCTTTGCCTGTACACGCAGTTAAAAATATAGGACAGACTCTAGCCAATTAGAAATCAGTATGAGCTCCAGTCACCAATCTAAAATAGTCCATTATCAATTTTGGTCTTTTTTATCTGTGTGGTGTGTGGACCACCGCATGGCGATCGTCTGCCATTCGCAATGCCGAAGCGGATTCCGTGGTAGGAGAGGGTCATTGCGGCCGACGAAGCCGACGCAGACCTCGTACTGGTAGCATTTAAGTCCTACGACGTAGCCAAGAGTAACACGATGGCGTGTACCATGTGCCTCACGTCCGAGCCGCACCGGATGCGGTACAGGCTGCTTGTATGCAGCTCGAGTGCATGCTATGAGGGTCAGGACGCTGCCTGCATGTGGCGTGGGAAGCTTCTCACGTGTCTAACAACCCATCGAGTATCCATCTACGACTACGGTGACCACACGCCCGCCGCAGCCTCGCCCAAGAAGAAGAAACTGAGTGCGCCGCAGAAGACCTTCTGCAGAGAGATGGCAGAGCACCATCTTCGCCCCCTGCGGATCCGACATGCTATGGCACGTAAGTTCACAACGCCGCTTGAGGATTTGCCAAACTTAAGCGTCGTCCAGAACTTTGTCAACCATTATTCCCGCACATACCTTGAAAACCACGACAGAGTCGATGAAATCGAGCAGTGGATACACGCGAGGAACTTTACCGGAGCTGAGTCGAAGGATCAGCCGTTCGCCTTTAGCTGGGAAGTGGACGATAGGGGCAAATCTGTGGTGGGAAACGGTTCGGACCAACGGCCGTTCGTTATTGGGCTAAGCACAAAAGGATTAATGAATCAGATGCTGCTGCCACCCGACAACTTCATCTTGCACGTGGACGCCACGTACAAGATGAATTTTCGTGGATACCCAGTGGTGGTTGTAGGGATTTCTGATCGCGCTAGGGTATTTCATCTCGTGGCGCTGTACATTGTTTCTCAAGAAACGCAGCCAATTTTTGAAGCAGTGCTGCTCTCCTTACGAAGACTGTTCTACTACATTACGGGCAAGGATTTGGTCGTTCGGTACACGATGGCCGACGCAACCAGGCGCAGTATAACGCTCTCAATTCGGTGTTCGGGCATACACCTGGCTTTCACTTCCTGATGTGTTACTTCCACGTCGTCAAGAACATACAGAGGATGCTTAAGGGATTTCCCTCGCTTCTATCGTCTAGTGTACTTCGAGATGTGTACGATCTTCATTTCGTACGCAGCGAAATCGAATTTTTGCGACTTCGGGATCAAATTTTGTCGCGATGGAAAACTAATCCGTACTTGGTGGGTTTCGCGCAATACATGACCGACCAATGGCTGTACGGAAGATTCTGGAAGTGGCAACGGTACTTTACACCGCCGGGTTTTGCTTCCACCAACAACCCTGTAGAAACGTTTAATGCGAGGTTAAAGCGCGACTACACACTCAGAAGGAGACTCAAGATGGGTAGTCTATTGCGCGAACTTGCTGCCTGTTGCCACGACGTCTCCGCGGCGACCAGAAGCTTCAGTTTCGACATTTCTGTGCAGCCAACCCTCATGCGGAGGGTGTGCGAGATGACGAAGCAGTCACTTATCGGCTTTTGGAACGGAGGTGTAGCGCCGCCTGCGTATGCGGGGTGCACGAACATCGTTCACGTGGTGTCGAGTATGGCACAGCGTGTGCAAGTCTCTCCCCACAAGCGGAACGAGGAAGGAATAGCTGTATCTGCCCAAATGGGCGCAAATTATGCACGTATGGAAGTGCAGGGGCAGCCATGGGGAGGGTGGCCAGTCGATGTTACCTATCGTTGGTGTCCATGTGGATACTGTTTCGCCTTTGGAGTGTGTGTACATGTGCTATTTGCTTTACGAACTACAGAGTACGTCGATAGCCGCGGCAGGAACGTTCTCGTCAACCGCAACAAGCGGAAGCGGGGCGGTGACAACTCAGGTGGAAGACCTGCGTCTGTAGGATCAGCGTTGACTTTCTAGGCATCTAGCACAAACGTCTTTGGGGTTAGCGTCGATTAAACTACCGTTTTCATCTCTATAACTACACAGCTCCACTATCTACGTGAGGGTTTCTTTAGATTCTATTCACAAGTTCAGTTTTTGGGATTTACGTAGGAGAAGCTAGATGTACAACCTGATACAGTGCCTCTGCGTCACTTGTACGCGAGGAAATCTGAAGACTCTCCTTCTATCGAGTCGTATAGGATGTAGTATCGGAGTACATGTACACTCATGTTTTTACACATCAATAAATATGCTCAAGTTTCACTCTAGTGTTCAATTCGCAGGTTGTTTTCTCGTTCAGAAGTGTCGATATGCAATTTCAACAGGTTTCGTATCAATGACATTGGTTAGCTATCGACTTAGAACACTACCTACTTGAGGCTTTCTCCCAAATTTAACCAGGACAACTGCTTTTGCCCTCGCTGTCGTCTTCGCGCGTCCAGCACTGCTCGCACGCACACCGAAACCACGTCTGCTTACCGTAGTCCACCGTTATCTGCGCACCAGCGTACACATTCTCGACCATGCGAACGAGCACCTTGACGTTGGATCTGTGGTGCGCCTCCACGAACGCAGCGTTGGGAGTGCAGCTGTGGCTAATGAAACGCATCGTAGAGCCGCACTTAAGCGCCTCTATGTACACGTACTTCTTTCTCCTGGACTTTGTGTTGAGCAACAACGTGTACCCCGTGTTGTTCTTCATTCTTTGGCCCGGAACACCGACGTCGATCGGGTCGAACGCGTTCAACACCCCCGTGTACTCCCCGATTACGTCGCCGACGCTCAGGTCAGTTGTTGTATAGACACCAAGACCGACGCGTCCCGTGTCGTAGAGCTTCAACGTGTCCAGATTCCTCGGTGCGTTGCTACAGTTGCCAGACAGGTTGCACGACTCTGGAGTACAGTAGAGAGCACCATCGGCGTTTGCACATGTATCCAGGTAACAGTCGCCAGCGCATGAGCAGCACCCAAAATCGCCGACGTCAGCGAACTCCACCCCCTCTGTGTTTAAACACTCGTTGGTTTTCAGGACGTCGCTGGGCCACGGAACCTCCTTTGGCGGTAAGCACCCTGTTGTAGACGGCTCTACATACGTAGGTCGATGTAAGCGCAGCTCTCGTAATCGCATACGAAACCCTCGGATGCGTAGAATAGCTTTTGCCGACTTGGCTTTCGTGGTATGCGCGTTATATAGTCGCATTCCGCTTCGGGTGACGCCACACAGCTTGAGATGGCGGCGTTTCCTGGATCGACCTTCGCTCCACTGCCCGGCCTTTTGCTTCCTCTGGTGACGGCGCTTCTGTTGTTCCCACCGGGTGGGAACAGTTTCCATGAAGTCGCCTGCGGCCAGCACGTCGGTATCCGACACCTCTGGCTCGTGATGTGCTGCAATGTTGGTTTCAGTAGACTTTCCGCCCTCCTTACCATCTTCGTCCACATCCTGGTCGGTGTCATCTCCCGCAAGTCGCACGATCGCGTCTACCGGCGTCTGAAGCGTGGTTTCCCTGAAACCCTCGGGTAGAATGTTTGCCGCCAAGGCTTCTGTAGTCTCTGAGCTGCACGGAGATGGCTCTGCCCCTAAAATGGGCGTTCGGGACGGCCTTGAGTGGCGCGGCGCTGGGATATCGCGCGGTGGGTTACGTACGAATCGGTTTGTGGGTCGTGATCTTGTTTCAGCGCTCTCGGAAGGCAACCCAGCTCCTATTGAGGCAAATGCCTCGTTCAGATGCGCCTTGAGGGCGTCGCAAAGGCGTGTGGCCCGCGTGGGCGCCTTATACACCCCCGGAACTAGTCGAAAGGACCGCAGCTTGCGCCACCGAACGCTGTCCAGGAGCAACGCGGTGCCAGCCACGTCAAATCGACGGCGCACCATATTTGTCCGTGGAAGTGGCTCTTCGGTATCCAGCGATACTGGAAACGGGTTATCAAGCTCGCCTGAGATCTTCAGGACAACGCCAACTCGAAGGCCGCGGCGATCGCCACAGACGAACCCCTGCGAATAATACTCTAGTATATCTCCTGGTCGATGCGTCTCCGGGGGGAGCTGAGAGGCGCTAAGGCCCACCATCGGCAGACTGCGACTTCGAGACCACGGACGAGCACTGCACGGCTGGGCTGTGGTGGCGATCCGCGAATGAAATGCCTAACGGTCTCAAAAGTAGATTTGAATTTAAAAAAAAAGCTTTTTTGATTATCGTTACTTTTAAGTATGTTACTTTACATAGCTATACTTCAGGTACTGTCCTAGCGTCGACGTGAAAAGCGCTGTGCAATTAAAAGGGACGAAATGTCGGTGCTGTTTCTGTCTTTTTGTGTTCACATCCTCCCGGCATTGTTGTGCTGGTCAGATTTCTTTATGTGTTTATAACGTTTTCTCTAGAATATTGTGCTCCTCCGATATTTGCTGTGAAAACCTGCAGTTGTTGTGATTTTCATTCTTTTTCGGTGCTGGTCACGCTTTTGTCTAGTTTCTTCAAATCATTAGCGTCTTTTCGGGGAAAATGATCGTGGCTAAGGATCTCGTGCTGGTGCTGGCGCTGTGCTGGGCATCGGAGCTCGCTCTCGCAGCCCCAATAACCCCTGCAGCTCACGAGCGTGTGTACGACGCACAGACCTCTGTCTTCGATGATCTTCTCAGCCCTGCGGAACTCTCAGTCGCCTCAAAGGACGTCGACATCGACGCTTTGATCGCAAATATGACAATCCGTCAGAAGGCGGCGCAAATGACGCAAATGGATATCTACTCCATGTTAAACGGAGACGAGAGGGATCCAAAGAAGGCTTTAAATCGGACGATGACGGCTCAGTATGCTCGTGCGGGCGTGGGTTCTATTCTCAATAGTCCCTTCGCGGGGGGGCCTGTGGGAGGTCGCACGGGCTGGAGCGTCAGCGACTATCGTGAAGTGATAGGGCAGATCCACGATATCTACAAGGAGGAAGGTGCACTGCCCATGCTATATGGTATTGACACCACCCACGGCGCCAGCTACGTCAAGGGCGCCACTCTTTTTACCCAGCCCATCAGTGCTGCTGCCTCGTTCAACCCTGACTTGGTGTTCCGAATGGGCGCTGTAGCTGCTAAAGACACATTGAGTGCAGGTGTTCCGTGGGTATTTAGTCCGGTGCTAGGCATTGCTGTTCAGCCGAAATGGTCTCGGGTTTTAGAGACATTCGGAGAAGACCCGTTCCTGGCTTCAGTCATGGGAGCTGCACTGATCAAAGGACTGCAAAGCTCAGGCAAAGTGGCAGCGTGTATGAAGCACTTTATCGGTTATTCCAATGTCCGTGAAGGCCTTGACCGTGCTGACAACGTTATCACGGACTGGGAGCTTGTGAATTATTACGCTCCCTCGTTTCTCGCGGCAGTGCGTGCTGGCGTTCTTACTGCAATGGAGAGTTACGTGTCCGTGAATGGAGAGCCCGTGATCGCTAGCAAAAAGTTATTGGTTGATCTTTTGCGGCACGACATGAACTTCACGGGGCTTCTGGTCTCGGACTGGGCTGAGGTCGATCGCATGTACTATGAGCACCATTTAGTTCCCAGTGTGGCTGAGGCTGTTCGTGTCTCCTGGCAAGAAACCTCTCTCGACATGAACATGTCACCCAATTTGAAGGCGTTCGGTGACACGATCGAGTCGCTGGTCACCAAAGGGCTCCTTTCCGAAAGGCGCCTTGATGAATCTGTACGCCGCATCTTGGAAACGAAACGGGATCTTGGTCTGCTGGAGTCGAACTATTACGACGAGTTTAAACGAGACGATGGGCTTAATTCTACTGTTGGCAGCCCAGAGGATCAAGAAGATGCATTGAAGTTGGCGCAGGAATCTGTTATCTTGCTGGAGAATCACAACAGCACGTTGCCTATCGACCTGAAGGAAACGACGAACTTGTTTGTCACCGGCCCTGTTTCAGACAACAAGGGGTTCATGTGCGGTGGGTGGTCTGTTTTCTGGCAAGGATCGAGTGACTCTAAGGCTTTTCCCAACGGTGTCACTTTCAAAGAAGCCGTGCAAGCGAAAGCGGCCTCTTCAGGTGGACAAGTGAAAGTTGATCATCTCGACGTGGTAGACATTGAAGGCAAGGTGAACCCGCAGGACTTCCAACGGGGGCTTCAACTTGCGGCGAAGAGCGACTATACGTTTATTGTGCTGGGTGAATCAAATTATGCGGAGAAGAGTGGCGATTTGCATGGGAGTTTGGCTCTACCCGCTGGACAGTTATGGTACCTGGAGGAGCTAACAAAGCTCAAGTCTACCAAGGTGATTCTCGTCCTCGTACCTGGTCGCCCCCGCTTGCTTGAAGGAGCCCACAACCACGCCGACGCTGTTCTTTTGAGTATGTTACCTTGTGAACAGGGTGGTCAAGCACTGGCGGACGTGATATTCGGGGACGTGAACCCGTCAGCCCGGTTACCAATTACGTATCCATCCCGTGTCACACAACTCCTGCCGTACTTCCACCGAGTTAACACGCGATGCCAACCGTTCGACGAGTGTCCCGTGCAATGGCATTTTGGTCATGGGCTCAGCTACACGAAATTCGAATATTCGTCGTTACATCTTAACTCTACGCATGTGCACGCTACAACCGGCGCATTGGAGGTATCTGTCACCGTGACGAACCGCGGCAACCGTCCAGGCAAAGAGGTCGTGCTATTGTTTGTATCTCAAAAGTTCCGACGTGCCTCTGTACCCGAAACCAAACTGCTCAAGGCGTTTAAGAAGCTGGACGAGCTCAAGCCGGGTGAAAGCAAGAAGGTTGAGTTCGTGCTCGCGCCCGAACACTGGAGCTATTACAAGCCGTACGTGGTGGGCCGTGGTTTTCAGTGGCAGGCTGAGCCCGGTGAGTTTGTCATCTCTCTACTGCCATCTTCAACGGACAGTTTGACGACGACAACTTCACGCCCACAAGACGAAAGCGGCTATATGCACAGCCAGAATGCAAACCGGGGTGGACCCAGCACAGATCGGCTGGTTGCAGATACGGAGTCTGCCTCAGAACTGAGCGTTTCATTCTTCGTGGAATCTGAGTGATCAGAGGCGTCAAGTGAAGCGAGTTGTTTAAGAGGCAAAATGGTCATGGCTAAATCCCCATGTCACAGCGTAGCTGACGTAACAGTGCATGAAAGTCTGTTCGTGATCTTTGTCTTGATGCATTTTGCTGAATATAGCAATGAGGACTTTGCGAATACGGTGCAAACGCCCCACTTCAAGACGAGCCGTCGTGGCAGCTCTTCCTGTGCCTCACACCTACAAGAGGTTCACCTCGACACTTTGTTGCCATCACAAATATCAACACTGCTGTAGCCTAAAAAGAGGACAACTTCAACTTGCCTAAGCTTAGACAAAAAAAACTTAGGCAATTAAAATGGGACGATGTACATGTACTTGGTAGTCTAACGGTGCATGCGATGGATCGAGCGATAAGAACGGTGCCGGCAATAACCGGATTGAGAACGAGTCCGGCTATTGGATTTCTCCTCCAACAAAACGTTGAAGTCCTCCAAGGTTAGTCCTCATCGGCTACTCGGGCAGAGAAGCTTCCATTTTTTTCCTTAATAATAATAAGTCTCCTGATCCCACAACGTCTTGAGCTCTGTAACTCGCTGGCCATTTCACGTACGAGGCCTTCCGCCCGCACTCTCTGACCCACGAGACACTCGCTATCCAGCCGACTGGAGCTGACAAGGTCGCGTACGACAGCGCGAAACCCAGAAAGAAACGCCAAGCAACGGGCGGGGAAAGGCGGCGCAAGCCCGCTGGAACACACGTAAAGCACTCAACTCCACAGCACCAACGAATAAGCTCTTTAGAGCTTCTGCCGCTGACCCCGCAGTTGTCAATTGACCAAGACCGGAGAAGCGACCCATCCAGCATGGCACAGGAGTTGTCTTCTCTGGTGGCTGATGCTGCAGGTTACACGGAGGCTCAGCTCGTGGTACTGGTGCTGAGCATCGTGGTGGTTGCTGTAGCGTTGTTGTCCTACTTCGTAGTCGCACCTGAGTACGAGAAGCACCTGGACAAGCAGTACGCCGCCATGGTGCATGCATCCTCCGAACGACACCTCCAGAACCAACGCTCGCACGAACTACTGCAGGATCGGATCAATCTGCGCAAGCACAAGTCGCTCGGGGCATGGGACGTTGAATCCGGATCCAGCGACGACGACGGATTCGGCCGGAGTAAGTTGCAGAGACGACACTCGCAACTACGACCGCCACCGACCAGCATCTCATCGTCTCGAGATATGATTATTGCAGCAGCTCAGAATGCCCGTAGGGAACGCAACGCCAGACGACGCAAGAGCGAGAGCGACGCGCTCAAGCAAGCCAATATCCAACGAGCAGCCATGCTGCGACGTCGAGTTGTTCTTCGCAAGCTGGAGGAAGAGATCGCTGGTACCGTTAAGGCCAATGATGAGCAAGCGGTCAGTTCTAACCCGGCTTTAGCTAACATTCGACGGCTTTCAAACAACACGCTGGATCTCAGCAACGGTCGACTCCAGGAGTTGCAGGAGCACCCGGCCGACTGCATCGAAGAGCTAACGGTACTTGCTCGTGCCCAGTCACCGGCTGCATCATCACCCCTTGTGGATAATGTTTCCATGTCCAAGGGCAGTATTGAGACTGTACCGGACCTTCACGAAGTGAAACGAGCGCTGAAAGTCCTGCACGACGTGCTGAGCTTCTACTTGTCGGTGGATCATCGTGACATGACGAAACTCACGGTGTTTTGCAACTCGTTGCTTCAACATGACGGGCTCAATCGACTACGAGCGTTTGAGGCATCGCGAGACCAAGATGTACGAGTGCTGTCCAACTCGATCATCGAGAAGGCTGTGCCTGCCATTTGGCACTAGGCCCGGACACTATGTATGAACCCGGCTCCCAACAATTGTAGAGCTCCAGCAGTGCGTCCCTGAACCAGTAAATAAGTAAATAGCTCCGGCGGAAGCTCACACGCTTAAAACCATGAATAACAACTGTCTCTGTAAGATCAAAAATCCTTCAAGACTCATAATTTGCACCTACTTCTGCTGGAATGACGCTGCAATCTCTTGCAACGAGCTCGAAAGCACCGTCCGGAGTACTAGACGGGAGATAGATCCACCACACAGCAACACACTGCCGATCGTGGACGGCGTGAGCTTGGAGTTCCACAGGATAAGCGTCTTCGGCTGCGACGCAGGTGCCGTAGAGTCAGCCACGAACTGCACCAGCGCCTCGTGGTCGCTCAATAGCAGTGGGCCGCTCTTCTTGATGCTGTAGCTCACAGTAGGGATTCGATCCGAGTTGTCAGGTGGCCCCGCCGATGAGATCTGCTCTTCGACGCCGAGTGAGACAAGTCGGCGATGGCCGACCAGTCCTCGACCTTCGCCAGATTTCAGCGTCGAGCCACGACCGACCCACTCCATGCGCAACCACGCGTCGTAAGCATCATCAACTGATGCATTCACAAGCTGCTTCAGTGCCAGTTCCTGTCCGTCGTTCTCCTCGTACGCCTCGAAGCCGGCAGCATCGATGTACCTTTCCGCCATGAGAAATGAAAGAAGAATGAACAGGATTGGCTTAAAAAGGAAGATGCAATGAGCATGATTAGTCGTTAATGAAAGTTGAAGTTAAGAATTATAGCGAATCATACGATAGGAAAACGTCTACACGTATTTTGACAAATGAGATGAAAGTATCTTTGTAACGACTTCTGACTTGCCATGATTCATGGCCCATGAACAGTGGCGCAAGATAAGCGGATATCTTGTCTAGCACGACATGATTTCATCTCGTTCTACGCAGCAGATGCACGCGCCTGTATATTGTATTGTGTCTGCCAAAACTGACATTATGCAGCTCTATTCTAGATGCCGGTTCGCTTTGGCAGTAGCACTGGCTGCCAACTTGCTCAGTACCCCCTGTAGTGCTGAGCGGAGGATGAACTTGGTAAATCCACCACAGCACAGCAAGTATCCCAGCAACGAAGGCTCCATCTTGAGCGACCAGATTACAAGAGTCGCTGGCGTGCTCTCAGGCGACGCTGCCACGTCAACGAACTGCACAAACGCGAGGTGGTTTTGGATCGGGAAGACTCCGAACTTGTGCATCTTGTAGCAGATTGACGGGATTTTGGATCGGTCTCGGTGGGCTGCAGCGAGACTTGGACGCCCTCCGTCGCTGTCCACAGGCTCGTCAATCGGCAGTCCGGCTGATAGGATTTCCTCTTCCACGCCAAATGCAGGGCTCCGTACATGGCCCACGTAGCCTCGACCGATGCCTTCATGGAGCTCTTGGCTTCCACTCAGCCATACTTCCTCCAGCCACGCGTCGAATACTTCCGAGGGAGAACCGACGATGCACTCAGACACTACCAGCTCCTGGCCCTGGTGACGCTGGTAGTCTGCAAAGGCCTGCGCGTCCGCATAGCGCTCCGGGTCCAATTGACTGGGGCGCATTCTCTCTCAAGACAAACTCTAGAGAAAAACTCATTTCGATATTGACCAATTAAAAATGGCCTTCTAGCTCAATTTCTTAGCCAACTTCCCCAGGAAGGTCTTCAATGCTGTGCGGAATATTAGGCGGACTAGACAGCCGCAATGCAACCAGTTGCACGTGCTGGACATCTCCGTCTTGACCATCCACAGTACGAGCGTTGCCGGCGTCTTGTTCGTCTCGCGTAATTCCATCCCTGGGTCGGATGCGTTGATAAAGTGTACCATCGCTAGGTGGCTTTGTAGGGGGAACGGGCCAGGTTTACGTACTCGGTAGCAGAATGACGGGATCTTGTCTCCTGGAAGACCTGCTGATAGGATTTCCTCCTCCACACCAAGCGGCACCCGACGCACACTTCCAACGTATCCCCGACCAACACCTTGGTGAACTTGGTCTCCGCCAGCCAGCCAGATGTGTCGAATCCACGCATCAAAAACGTCCGAAGGAGTTCCATTGACCAATTTGGACACTTTAAACTCCTTGCCTATGTGGTTCCGGTACATCTCCAACCCCACACTGTCTGCGTAGCGATCACTTGAAAACAACTTGGGCGTGGCCATGCTTTGGAGGAGGGAGTATGATTGTGATTCCTACTGTTTATACTCTGTGCTCTGCATGATCTGATTGCACAACTTGCTCTATTGTTATTAACTTGGTACTTCAAGAACTTTCCGGCTTGGAATGATTGATCATATAATTTACAGCGTCTCCTTGAAAGCATTGCGCTGGCGACTGGCATAGACAATGCCAACTACTGTGATGAAAAGTGTGACAACAGCTACTGCTATGCCAAGCACTACCCAGCTATCAGGTGACATCCCCACGAACTCAACAGCGCCTCCACCATCAACCGATGTATGGGCAGCACCAGCAATTGCACCTGTCGGAATGATGGGAAAAACACTGAGGCCACAATTGATCTTCGAATCCATGGCGAGCCGCATAAAACCTTTCTCTCCCCATGATGCGCCGTACGAGTTCTTAAGGATCCAATAGTCTGTCGTGCCGTCCGAACCATATCCAACGAGCACGATCGCGTGGTTGATGTCACTGCTGGAAGTAAAATCTCCGTCGTTTGGGCATGAATAAATGCCGCTCTTGTACGAGTCAAAAGATCCACCAGAGTTAATAGCAGCCGAAACTGGTTGTTGCTGCAATGCCAGTTTAAGCAGCTCGGTTGGATCACTGCTCACGTCGCACGAAAGCCCCACAACTTGCTCCCAACCAGAAATACTAGCAGCAGCGTTGTCCGTTGACGAGTTAGCACAAGCATTGGCAAGGGTGGCAGCGGATGCTTGAGATGTTTCCTCTTCGTTGTACGGCAAGTCTAGTTCGGCCAACAAGGACCAGTGGAATTGTGCAGCATCGGCGAAAGCAGCATGTGTCATACCTCCGTTGCAGGCGTTGTTCTTCGAGCCCCAAATCATCTTGGTTTGAAGCCAAGAAGCTCCATCCACTCCACCTTCCGCCCAGCAGTACTCAAATGTAGCTGCCATTTCCCTTGAACTGCATTCTAAGAACTGCTGAGGCGACAATGAATGTGGCGTAGTTCCTGTATTAATCACCACCGCGGATTCGATGGCATCTGCCGCTGCAAAAGACCAGCAACTGCCACACTGCTTCTGATTCTTTATGTCGGTACAAATACTCTGGTTGTACACATTGTCAGTCGAGCACCAGTCCAACGACGTGCGATATCCTAGCGTCGAGTTAGCGAGTCTTCTCTGAACTGTGAGTCTGCGTTGCTGTTGGCGTTGTGCTGCTTGGTGTTCCTGTAACACAAAGTCCAAAGACGACAGCGTCCGACTGCCTTCTTGGTATAAATGCCGCGAATTGACGCCCATAGCGTACGGAAAAGCCCAGTCCCGACCTGCCGCTAGCTTGTGCACTTGTTCCAGGTATTCCACGTGATCCTCCATCCTGCGGCGAAACTCACTCGGGCCTGTGTCCATCCTTTCGTCCTGTAGAAACTGCGTCACCATCGCGTCCGAAGGCATGGCGACGCCATCGTGGCCCTCCCACAAGCATCGCGGACCAGTACAGCTTATCAGTGTACCAAAAGTGGAAGGGTCGTATGCCTGTATCATCGGAGAGGCTGTCGCTAACAACACGAGCAGCTTTGTCGATGCCAGCGCCATCGTCCGTCCAAATTGACCCCACAAACAGTTATTACCAGGCGCTTGGGGACTGCCCAGGTGAAGCCGGAAATGACCGCTACGGCAGATGCGAATGTGATGATGGTTGCTGCCTTGCGCCAAATTCGTTCGATTGCAGTACGACCATACAAAGTGCAAGATGTTGTGAGTCAGCCCAACCGACTGTTTCAACTTGACCTTTTGGTGGAGTAATGAATGATATCGGCTGCGTGGTTTGCAGCCAGCACTGCTTTCAATGTGCAAGCTAATAGTGATATCTGCGTATTGTTGGTGTTGGGATGTGGGGCGGAAGTATCCCACGTATGGGACGTAGTTGGCTGTAGACTACGAAGGACAAGGACAATATAGCACTCGTTGACAGCCTGGATTCTCAGCGCGCGAACGCATGAAAAGCGCACGTAAAGTGCCTGGTTATAACGTTGGAATAGGGTGCAAAACTGTTCTGGCTCGCTTCAGTAGTTTTCTACAGTCGAGGCGATATTTAATCACACAATACAGTAAAACCTTTCCTACCTGATATGTCCCGTGGACGAGGTCACTATCAGATATAGCAAGTTCATCAGATTTGGGGGGACCAGTAGCCATTTATCACCATGTCCTACCTCAGCTGGCTCCCCCTCCTTCCCTACGACTCTCACTTTGGCTTTTACCATGCCTCGAAAACAGAAACACGTCGGCAACCTCAATTTTGAGCAAAAGAAAAAAAAATGCTCATGGAAACTGGAAAAACCGACGTTAACGCAGGAGCAGCTTACCCAAAGGGCCCAACGAGTTTGCAATGATCAAGAAGCCTGCACAAGGGGCTATTTCGGCAATACTTGCAAAATGTGAAAATTCACTTTTTGCCGCCAAATACAACTTCCAAACTGCAACCTCTAGACGCAGGAATTATTGCAGCACTGAAGCGGCGGTATCGTCACCGACAACTTCAGCACGCATTGGATCTCGAAGGAGCCGGTAATGACGGCAATATCTATGCAATCGACCAGCTTCTAGCTATGAAATGGGTGAAGTCTTGCTGGAGAAATATCGACGGCGAGCTTGTACTTAATTGTTTCAAGCATACAGGGGTCATACGCGGCCGCTCATCATCCCGCCGTTCCCGTAAGGAAGTTGACAACATCATGGAAGGTGAGTTGCTCGAATGTATGGCACGGCTACGGGTCCGTAACCCAATGGATATTGCAGACTTCGTTTGCAACGCTGCGGAGGAGAACACGGAAATGCAGTCGTTTTCAGCAGCGGAACTCTTGAGCAACACAACTGATATTGCTTTCCTGGAAACTGCTACGGAAAGCATGCCTACTAAAGACGATGATGCCGTAGAAGAAGAGAGCTACGCTATGACTGCAAAACAAGGTGTTGATGCAGTCCGAGGAGTACTTCAAATGTTAACGGACCATCCAGATTTAGAAAAGAAGTTGGAGAGGGGCCTACGACTGCTTCAATCGCGTGCGCGAGAGAATCTCCGGTTAGAAACTGAGGAAGCACTGACTCAGACTTCGATTACGAGCTTTTTTGCTACCACTACACGCTCTTAAGTGGAAAAATCCATACAAATTTAAGATTTTTTTGGGGGAAAAAGCATATCAAGTTACGCGTTTGGGCACTATCAGATTTACCCCATAGTAATTGCTAACTACCAAGTCGGTGGATCGATTCCATATCAGATATACCAGGATATCAGCCTTGACAGGGATCATTTAGGACAGGTTTTACTGTACACTTGACGTCCTAATGCCCATTCTGGGCGTTCATGGCTGCTTGGCCCCCGTACATGGCGGAGTTCTGTTTGCGGATCACCTTGAGCTTCCGCTGTGAAACGCCGATACCAATTGCCGTCGTGACCAGTGTAAATATCGTCGTTGCAGCAGCGACACCAATCCAACCAGTTGGGCTCAGTCCCACGAAGATCTTATCACCGCCGCTATCTACAGCCGTACTGGCCTGGGCACCGGCCTTTGCACCGGTGGGAATAACTGGAAAAACATTCAAGCCGCAGTTGATCTTGGCGTCTGCTACAAGCTTCAAGAAGCCACTGTCACCCCATGAGCTGCCGTACGAGTTCTTGAGGATCCAGTAGTCACCGACCGACGAGTCAGTGCCGTAGCCCACGAGCAGCAAAGCGTGATTCAGATCGTTCTTGGACGCCATGACGCCGTTGTTCGGGCAGTTGTAAAAGCCGCCAGCGTACTCTCCAAAGCCGCCATTGGAAGTGATAGCGACTGCAATGGGCTGCTTCTCCAATGCCGATCGGAGCAGTGTTGTGCAATTCTTGGAAGCAGTACAGTCACCGCCTACGATCTGTTCCCAACCAGTAATACTAGCAGCCGCTTTGTCCGCACTAACAGTACAGGCAGAGGACGAGTTCGTCGACGATGAACTTCCAGAGCTCGAGTCATCGTACGGCATTGTGAGTTCCGTGACAAGTCCCCAGCCATTTTGAGCTGCGTCCATGAAGGCACCGTGGGTCATGCCACCATTACACCCGTTGTTTTGGGACTCCCACTTGATCTCGGACTGCATCCAACTAGCTCCGTCCACGCCAGAGTCCGTCGCCCAGCAGTATTCAAACGTCTGAGTAGTCTGCAACGAGCTGCATGTAAGGAACTGCTGAGGAGACAAGGACACGGCTGCAGTGGCATTTGTTGCGATCACCACGGCAGTCTCGATGGCGTCCGCAGCGACAAAAGACCAGCAACTTCCACAGCTCTTTTGGCTTTTCACAGGAGAGCACACAGTGTGACCCACTGAATTGTTTTTGTCGCACCAGTTCCAGTATTCGGAACTTCCTGAACTCGAGATCGTGGTGCTGTTGGTACTGTTAGCTGTCTGTAGGCGGCGAGTGTGCGCAGAGATGACTTCTTGGTCCACAAACTCGTCAGGTGATGCTTTACGGACAGACGACGAGGTCAAATGGCGCTCGTTCACACCCATGTGATACGAGAATTCGTGTCCAACTTGTCTCGCGTACATGTTCACGTCTGTCATAGCAAAAACCCGTTAGTACACCGTTTCCAAACCAATAAACGCCTTATCGTCCTCACCTTCGATGTACGTCATGTGCTCCTGTAAGTTGCGTCCGTACGCTTCTCTATCGCTGTGGGCGACGTAGTGGCGCTCCAAGAAGAGCTCGCGCAAGGCTCGCGAATCGACGACCTCGCCATTCTCTCCGGCCCATAGGCACGGCGACTTTGCCGATCGAACTGCAGGGCACCCCACAAGAGTGCCCACTGATCTGTCCGTGGTTTGCACAGCGGCAACGCTACCGAGCGCCGCCGAGAGAGCGAGGGCGATGACTCGAATCTGCATGACAACGTGAGCTCGTCTTGGTAAATCGGGTTGTGGGTGTTTCCCAACGCAATTCCGTTCGCTGTTCGTGGACTCGTAAAGGCTGGCCAGGTGGTCGTGAGAAAAGCTTGGCGATGTGTGTTGAAGGGTGGACTGGCATTACCAGTAGGTATCATTAGTCTCAGCAGCAGTGTGAACTGGAGCTTTGCTCTTGGCAAAATTCTGTCAAGACAGTCGTAAAAGCACCGCGCGAGGAGGAAGCAAATACTGGTAAGACTTCATGTACGTGCAGTTGTGTTTTTATTGATAGTCAAAGCAAAACTGAAGAGCTTCACCTTCCATTTGTAGGCGTCAGTTGCATAACGTATGAGGCCGAGTTGTTCTTGCGCAGAACCTTAAGCTTCCGCCGCGAAACGAAAACGCCCACAGCTGTGGTCGCAATTGTGAAGACAGTGGCCGCTGCCGCTACAATGATCCACGCCGTTGGGCTTAAGCCTACAAAGACCTTGTCGCCGCCGCTGTCGATGCTATTCGCCGCCTGTGCGCCGGCCTTCGCTCCAGTGGGAATGACTGGGAACACGTTCAAGCCGCAGTTGACTTTGGAATCCGCTATCAACTTCATGAAGCCTTTGTCGCCCCATGAACTGCCGTACGAGTTCTTGAGGATCCAGTAGTCCCCGACGGACGAATCCGTCCCATATCCCACGAGCAGAATCGCGTGATTCAGATCGTTCTTGGACGACAAAACACCGTTGTTCGGACACGAGTAAAAGCCACCAGCGTACGAACTAAAGCCGCCGTTCGAAGTAATTGCTACTGCAATGGGTTGCCTTTCCAGTGCCGTTCGGAGTAATGTTGTGCAATTGCTGGAAGTGGAGCAGTCCGCGCCTACGACCTGTTCCCAACCAGAAATGCTCGCCGCCGAGTTGTTTGAATTGCTCGAGCACACGGACGAAGTGTTCGACGCCGATGAGCTTCCAGAACTCGAGTCGTCGTATGGCATCGTGAGCTCCGTGACAAGTCCCCAGCCATTCTGAGCTGCGTCTTGGAAAGCTGCGTGTGTCATGCCACCGTTACAACCACTGTTCTGCGACTCCCACTTGATCTCAGACTGCATCCAAGTGGCTCCGTCCACGCCGTTGTCCGAGGCCCAGCAATAATCGAATGTTTTCGTCATCGCCAAGGTGCTACAGGTGAGGAATTGCTGCGGCGACAAGGCTACAGCAGCTGACGCGTTCTCTGCAATGACCACAGCAGTCTCGATGGCGTCTGCAGCAGCGAATGACCAACAGCTTCCACAACTCTTTTGACTTTTGACGGATGAGCACGCACTGTGGCCCAACGAGTTCTCTGCATCGCACCAGTTCCAATATGTTGCACTGCCTGAAGAACTGGAGTTGGTTGCTTCGGTTTCCAGTCGGCGAGCGCGGGTGGAGAGCACCTCCTGATCTACAAACTCCTCTGGCCGAAGCTTTTGGTCCAAAGGTGCAGTCAACTGGCGTTCGTTCACTCCCATGCTGTATGAAAACTCGTGACCGAGTGTATTTGCGTATTTGTTCACCGCTACGACAACATCACAGGTTAGTATCTTGCTCATGGACACATGCCATCAGAGCTTCACTTGACACCTTCAATGTACGTCATGTGTGTCTGCAGATTGCGCCTGTATACTTCCTCGTTGCTCGTGCCAACATTGTTCAGCTGGATAAAAAGTTCACGCATCGTGTGGGAATCAACCACATCCCCACTTTCGCCTGCCCAAAGGCACGCTGATTCCGCCGAAGGACATCTCACGAGTGTGCCTAATGATCGGTCTGTGGTCCTCACAGCGTCAGCGGCGCTCATGACTCCTACGACCGCAGTGAACGCCACCAAAGCTTGCAACATCTCGAATTCCCTGGAGCTGGCAAATATTGATATGAGAAACTTGACCTCCAAGTTTACGACAGAAATTGGGCTGGATATTGAGTCCAACCGTAAACCTATCGGTGGACAGAATTGTACCTACATACGATTCCTACAGTTTTCGGGAGAAGAAGAGCAGGTGGTGTTTGCCGTCTTGATGAGCTGCCTGGTTTACGGAATTTACACTACAGTACGCATCGCTAAACATTGCTGGGCTGTTATTCTTTGACGCAAGTATGACCAGAGCTTAGGCAAGTTATGAGCCTATGGCACTGCAGCAGCCGCCGCTGCTGTCTGCTGAGCGTTTACCGGAGCGCGGTTAGCGTACATGGCCGAGTTCTTCTTCCTGATCGTCTTGAGTCTTCGCTGCGAGATCAGCATGCCGACAGCAGTCATCACAATTGTGAAAATAGTCGTCACCGCCGCAACAACGATCCAAGCTGTGGGGCTCAGGCCCACGAAGAGCTTGTCGCCACCGCTGTCAACACTTGTTTTAGCTGCAACGCCAGCTGAAGCACCTGTAGGGATGACGGGGAAGATGTCCAGGCCACAGTTCACCTTTGAGTCTGCCACCAGCTTCATGAAGCCACTCGCGCCCCACGAGCTACCGTACGAGTTCTTGAGGATCCAGTAGTCGCCCACCGTTGCATCAGTGCCGTAGCCGACGAGCACCAGAGCGTGGTTGACATCGTTCTTCGAAGACAGCACGCCATCGTTCGGGCAACTATAGAACCCGCCGGCGTAGTCGCCGAACGGGTCCTCCGAGTTGATAGCCACAGCAATTGGCTGCTTCTCCAGTGCAGTGCGAAGCAACGTCGTGCAATTGCTCGATGTTGTGCAGTCCGAGCCCACAACCTGCTCCCAACCCGTGATGCTGGCAGCAGTCTCATTGGCACTCACAGTGCACGCTGACGACTCGTTGTTTGAAGTCGTGCTTCCTGATCCGGAGTCATCGTACGGCATCGTGAGCTCCGTCACCAGCCCCCACGAGTTCTGCGCTGCATCAATGAAAGCACCGTGAGTCATACCACCATTACAGCCATCATTCTGCGACTCCCACTTGATCTCCGACTCCATCCACGTTGCACCGGTCACGCCGGTGTCGGAGGCCCAACAATAGTCGAAGGTCTGCGTCGTTTCCAGCGTACTACAACTCAGAAATTGCTGAGGCGAAAGAGACACAGCCGCCGACGCATTCTCGGCGATGACGACCGCTGTCTCGATGGCATCAGCGGCTGCAAAGGCCCAGCAACTGCCGCAGTTCTGCTGACTCTTGACGGACGAGCACACGCTGTAGCCGAACGAGTTGTCCGTGTCGCACCAATTCCAGTACTCGGAGCTGCCGGAGCTCGACACTGTAGTGGCCGTACTACCGCTTGCTTCAGATCTGAGACGACGCGAGCGAGCTGATTTGGCCTCCTGATCCACAAGTTGCTGGGGCGAGAGGCGACGCCTCGTGGACGAAGTCAAGTGGCGCTCATTTACACCCATGTTGTATGAGAACTCGTGGCCCACGCTCTTGGCATACATGTGCACGTCCTCGATGTACGTCATGTGCGTCTGCAGGTTACGCGTGAGGCGCTCACGGTCACTGAAGGACACGAGACTGCGCTGAACGAGCAGATCTCGCAGACTCTTTGAGTCGACGATCTCGCCGTTCTCACCCGCCCAGAGGCATCGGGACTCAGCGGAGCGCACAGCAGGGCAGTTTACGAAGGAACCAAGAGAGAGATCCGTGGTGGAAGCAGAAGCAGCAGCCGCGGAGAGCGCGACGAGGAACGCTGGCACACGCATGATCAGAGCAGGCAGGTGGATAGTTGTGAACTGCTGTCTCTTTGAGTAGTTGGACACTGTAAAAAAAGCACTTTTTAGTGCCTTTGAGAACAGGCAAAAAATATCGATCCTTCTTACAGTACCAAAGATCCAAGTTTCATGCCAACAGCTTGGGTGTGCATTTGCTTGTCGAAAAAGAGTCGCATGATAGCTCTTAAGCAAGTTTATGACTTAGCGCTCTAGTTAACCCTTTCAGTAGCTACTGAGCAAGTCCTGTCCAGGATATCTTACATGTACCACATTAGTGAGTCAACAGGTTGTACTTTACAAAGCTTCCTCGACTCTGGAGAGCCATTTTCTTTGAGAAGTTATGGGCCAGAACTGGTGAGCCTCACAAGGGACGCAATTTGTGTTTTGGCTTCATGACATCGAGAACATATCACCGGCAAATGCCAAATGATGTTGCTAGTTGCACTCCTCGTTATGAAGATGCCGAACCAACAAGTTTGGACCAGCTGCCACAAGCTTTGCCATTTTTTGACAGTCGCGCAAAGGGAATGAATGACACTTCGGTCGGTACTGTACCAGCTCGCTTCGTCGGATCTCCTCTTGGGAGTGCAGTCTCCATGGTGAGCGCCATTGAACAGTCCGTGTCGCCATGTATGCAGTTTATGCAAGGCATGGCAGCCATGGACTTCGTGAATCTCGTATCGCAGCTTGATACAAAGTGCAAATTTCGCAAGCAGATGCGGCAACAGAGCAAAGCCAATTTCGCTGCTGGCCGTTTAAACCGACCCCAACATGCCGTGTTACACGGTGTTGGTGGTTGCCTGCGCAAAGACGGTCAAGAACCAGCAGATCCGGATGTGCCCCTCTTCCCCGGGTTGCTGAGCAGCCGTGACCACCCCCCTTTGACTCAAATTTGAGGTTGACGTCAGTCCATTCTCGGATTCGCAGCCTCCTCCATCGCACAGGACCTTAATAGCATACCTTTGACCGACACTATCCCCCATTATTGAAGACGATGGCAACTCAAGCAGGTGTAAAGGAGGAGGCTCCGCTCCAGGTGAAGACGGTGATCGAGCCGCAGTGGACGCGCTTCCTCGCTGGTGGCGCGGCGTCGGCCACCGCCGAGCTATTGACGCTGCCCATTGACATCACCAAGGTGCGGCTGCAGGCGCAGCGTTCAGGCCCTACAGCGGGTGGCAAGCCTGTGGTACATTACAACGGTATGCTTCATGCCGCGCAGACTATGATCAAGCAGGAAGGGCCCGGCGCTCTCTGGAACGGAGCCACACCCGCTCTGTTGCGTCAAGTGTCGTACACGAGCATCTGCATGGTACTTTATGAACCGTTACGCAACTTCTTTGGGGCGAATGCAGCTCAGGGCGCCAACGGTGAAGTGCCCTTCGTCAACAAGTTTCTGGCTGGAGGTTGCGCTGGGGCCATTGGCATCAGTATTGCTAACCCGTACGTTGACAACTCTCTTGATACTAGTATTGAGTACATTTGGCTAACTAATCTTTATGTTGTTGCTGCAGCGTGGATGTCATCAAGGTGCGAATGCAGGCAGACCGCTCCGGCAAGCTTTACCGTGGTATTGGAGACGCCTTCAGCATGATCTACCAGCGGGAGGGATTCCGCGGGTTTCTGCGTGGTATGCCGCCCAACATTCAGCGCGGCTTCATCGTGAACGCTGCTGAATTGGGCACGTACGACCACAGTAAGGAGCTGTTGATCTCGTCTGGGCTGCTCAAGGAAGGTGTGGTCGCTCATACTGGAGCCAGCTGCGTGGCTGGTTTCGCCGGTGCTGCCGCTTCGAACCCGTACGTACTTTAGTCTTGCTGAATGGCAAAGCTGTTGAGATTGACTAACGTTTGCGATGTAATAACAGGATTGACGTGGTGAAAACGCGCCTCATGAGTCAACCGACCGACGCCAGTGGCAAGGGGCTTCACTACAAGGGCATGATGGATTGCGTGCGGAAAACTTTCCAGGAGGGCGGCGCGAGTGCCTTTTACAAGGGTTTTATCCCTAACTGGATGCGAAAGGCGCCCTGGTGCGTTGTCTTTTTCGTTACTTACGAGAAATATCGCGCTGCGCTGGCGCCTAGCGACGATGAGCTGTAGACTATGTAGATTGTCAGCAAGCGCTGCTGAGTCGAAATACACTACAAGTGACTTCAATGGGAGCACAAGTCGCAATGATCAAAATCTGTTCGTAACATTGTTTACTTGCTTTACTACGCTGCAAATGCTTGCTACAACGACAGCATCATTATGATAAATAAGAATACATTATCCTCTTTAAAGCACACCAGCAGGGCAATGGAGACACACCTAGAAAGCTTCTCCTTCGCTTTCCTTCCCCCCTGCGGCACGCGTTTCCACTGATTATTTTCTTCCTTCATTAGCTGTTTGACGTGTTTAGCACTTGAGCTCCTCGAAGTTGTGCATCTGCATGTACCAGGTGGAGCGTGGCGGAGTAAGGTAGTGCAATGTTGAAGCCCCCTCTGGAATGCTCTCCACCAGCTTTTCGCGCAAGTCAATAAACTCGTCCGTCTGCACAACATCGATCTTCTCGTTGTCTGTGGGGATGGAGATCTTGCCGCTTTTGGGAAGCATAACAATCGGGAGGCGCTCGATCACTCGGTCTTCTGTCGACCATCGATCACGCGAGATCACGTGCACGTTGAGGTTGGAGAAGGATCCATTCATGAACCTGTTCGAGATGGTGCTCTCCACGGAGGGCACGGAGACCTCCTCCTCCTCTTCCTCTTCGGAGCAGTAGTACGCCGGACATGTGCGGCGGCGGCGCGTGTGGTAAGTGTTGGTATTCTTCTCGAAGAGTGAGCGACGAAAGCGGTCGCGCTCCTGTCGTCGGCTCTCAAGCATCTCTTCTCGCGACAAGCGCTGTTGGTTTGAGCTGTCAGTGGTAGGAGCCACTTGTGTACTGTTATTGCTGCCTCCCCCCAAGAAGCTGCCATTGTTGCTGCTGACACTGCCGCGGTTGGTACGGTTGAGAGCCTTCAACAGCTTTTGCAGCGCTACGAATGTCTCGTCCACCTCCTCGTCCTCAGCGGAGAGGCTGGGGTCATCTTCCTCGGACAGACTGCCAGAGTAGGAAGGCATCAGCTTGGAATAGCGGGCGCTCGATCTCTCGACGGCTGCCATCTCTGTATCACTTAAAATATCGGCTGGGTCTCTCACTGAACACGAGACTTCCGGGTCATGTAGCAAACTACGATATGGGCCGGAATGAAGAACACCTGCACTTGTCGCTCTGCGACGGCCTCAGAGATGATGGGACTTCTGCGGAATGGTGGACAGCACGCGGCGAAATCGATTCTGGGACGCAATCGCTGGCGTCTGCGCATCAAAGACACGGTTACATATTGCTTTTCACAGGTTCTAGGCGCTGATAGGACGAAAAGTTCCCTTCCATAATTTCGCAAGCAGTCACGGCTATTTTGGAGCTGGGATTTTGCTGGCAATATGCTTTCGGTGCTGCTTCTTCACTATTCGTGGGTTCGGCATTAATGGCGACGCTAGATGTCTCGCTCGCACGCCAATTGCGCAGCCGACATTAGCAGCACCAACGCAACGCCAGTAGCGTTACGCCACTGATGTGAGAAGAAAGTGAAGGTGATCGGGCGATTGGAGATTAGGGTTGAACGCAATGTGCAGATAAAATTTGAAAGGTTTTAACTGCGTAGGAAGATTTGCTTAAAGCGCCACGTTGGTCTGATCTGCTGTCTGCCAGACTGGCGCCCCAGTTCGGGCAGGCACTTGGTCGTCGGAGCGTTCAGTCACCCTGTTCATTTACGCACAGTGCCACAAGATGATATCCTACCGGTACGTGCACTTTAAAATGGAGCCGCTGGGTTGCAGATCGTTGGGTAACTCAACGGTTCAGAGGATCACCATCAACGGCACGATTGCGCCGCGTTTTCCAAACTTTCGCAATGGTGCGATTTCTCTCACCGCTGTTGTCACAAGGACGGCAAATGCCGATGGCCGAGAATCTACCAGCAAACAATGCAGTGTCCAACACAGCGCAATCTAGCTCGCGACGATGGAACTCTGGTGGTCTTGGATACCGCAAAAACGCATCGGCTTTTCTCTGTTCGACACATCCGAACATCTGCTTCAACTAACAAACCTAACCGTTTTACAGTACAGTGTACTTTGTGTCTCGAACACAAAATAGATCATTGTGTATACCACACAATGCGACTTCAACATGCGTCTCTTGGAAAAATCGCCGAGGGATCGAGTTCACGTGTAGCTCTAGTCCCCGTCTACTGTGGTTCACTACAGACTGCGTCCACCGCTATGGCGGAATTGCTGCTACGCTGGATCAACCATGAGCTCGGGCTGTCGACACACGTGACGAACGTGGAGATGGACTTCGCCAGCGGTTATCTATTGGGTGAAATCTTGCACCGCCTCAACCACCAGCACAACTTCGCCGACTTCATGCGCAACTCCAGCGCCGATGCGAAGATCCTAAATTTCTGTCTGCTGGAGCCAACGCTACGCAATCTCAACGTCAACTTCGACGCTAACGTGGCCGCCGCCATCATGAACGAGAAGAAAAACGCTGCCGCCAATCTTCTGTACCAGATAAAGGTGCGGAGTTTAAAATCTACAAAAGACGACGCACTTCTAACTTTTAAACTGGTGTTGCACTGTTAGATTGCTGCTTCTCGAGTAGGTAGAGCACCTGCCGTTTCGACCAAGTCGCTAGAGCGGACGGGGATCATCCCGTTGCATAACAGACCAGTTAAGCTGGCAAAGCCAGTCTATGATACGGAAAAGCTCCGGTTATTCGAGCACTCTGTTCGGCGGCATGTACGCTCGATTACCTCGCTACAGCAGGAGAAGTGAGTTGTTTGATGTAAAATGAAGCGATGTTTGAGAAGTGTGACGACGTGTTTTGGTTTCCAGAGACCAAATTGTGGATGAAGCCAACAAGAAAGCGGCGCATCGAGAGAAAATGGCAGAACAGAGGGAAATATTGGAGGCGACAAAGGCTGAGAGACTGCATCGCGCTTATATTCATAGCAGCTTTATCAAGGAAGCTCTACAAGAAACAGACTCGCCTGCATGGAGAGTGGCGCTACAGAAAAAAAGTGCTCGTGAACAGCGGAGGGCTGCGTTTCTTCAGCAACTGATGAAGAAACGTGAAGAAACAGAGGTTTGAGATCTACTGGAAGAGTATATTGTCCTATTATGAGTTGTTGACGGAGTGTTGATATCACTACAGGAAAATCTCGCTTTTAGTTTGCGACAAAAAGTGCGAAGTGATCTGGACGACTTTGATGTATGTGCTTTGAATGCTTTTCATTGTGAGTTGACTATTGACGAAATTTTGACAGGCAGAAGGAGGATTAAAGAACTCGCTTACAGGTGGAAAGGTTACTTCACGCAATTCAGCTGGGTACGGCTTACGCTCACTCACGACAGCGCTCAATGAATCTTCAAACAAGAAGAAATATCCAGCTTCGAGCCTGCCAGAATCATCGATGAACGAAACGAATGCATTAGAAATGGAAAACGCATCGAGTGTTATCAATAAGCAACGGAAAGAACGTGAAAAGCGCAAGGAAAACTTGTCGCGTAGGAGGAAACGATTCGTCCAAGAGTGCGTTTACTCTCACACTCGAGTTGGAACTGCTCGTGTAGTCGGTCTCCTGGAGGACGTGGTGCTGCGGGACAC
This sequence comes from Phytophthora capsici, assembly GCA_030324255.1. Classification (NCBI taxonomy): domain Eukaryota; phylum Oomycota; class Peronosporomycetes; order Peronosporales; family Peronosporaceae; genus Phytophthora; species Phytophthora capsici. Next base: position 2,734,233 of record CM059362.1, on the reverse strand, counting down.
GAACGGCGAGAAGGATATACACGGTGAAATGGATCGAATTCTAATCTACAAGGAAGTAGCTCGGGAAAACAGGTCGATGCGAAATCAAGAGTATATGAACCAAAAAGATTTGGACTCTGTAGCGGCGATCGATCGAGATACGGGTTGCTATCACAATTTGCTCCTTCGATTCGAGGATGACAGGGAAATGCAGACGATTCAACAAAAGAATGTCCAGATCTCTGTTGAATCGGCAGACCACTTCCTCTGTGAAGAGATTTCCAGCGCTATCATGCACGAACTGGTGGAGTTTATGCTTTTTGTTGCTGAAAACCGGGAGGAGACATTGCACTCTAGAGACCCCTCTGTCTTTTTGACCGCGGAAACATGGAACGAGTACAAGATTAAGTTTGCGAATGGCTGCAATATTGGGAAAACATCTTCTGTTCCTGCCACAAACATTTTAAATCAAGCTGAATTACTGGATAAGCACGAGTTGGAGATATACTTGTCAAGTTTCCTGCCATTCCACACAGCAAGTGAGCAGCAAACTCCCTTGACAACGATCAACAATGGTTCTCTCTTTATTGGGGCACAAGAAGTCATTAAGGATTGTTTCGTCCTTGGAGAAGCAATTAAGTCGTTGCGGTGGATCACTTACTTGTCAAGTTCTGATACCAATACCACGTTGGAAAAGAATGAACTCCAAGAGACCACAGAACCAAGCGTACCGTTGTCGCCTCAATCTTCGTTGGAATCTCACCAGCATCTCCGAATTCTTGTCTTTGGACCTCCGTTCGCTGGAAAAGAAACCCAAGCGAAGCTTCTAGGCGACACGTATAACTTGTCTGTGCTCTCAGTCCACGACCTGGTCCAAAGTGCGGTTCAAAACGCAAGTGATATCGGCCGCATATTGAACGGTCTTCTGGTCAATGGAAAGGAAATTTCTCCAGAACTGTACAGCCGCCTTGTGATGGAATTTATTGGAGAGATTGAATCACAGACCCTTCCACCAAATACCGATAGTAAAGCTGGCTGGGTGATCTATGATCTTCCTGCAACAAAGCGCCATGACCAGAGCTTAGAGGAATGTCTTACTGGATACATGGACCCGGCCCTTATTCCTTCTCCCTATGATTTTGAATCGGTCATTGCTCCTGGTCAAAGTAAACCGCCATTATCTTCGTCATTCTTCCACGGCAAATCGGGTGTGGATCTCGTCTTTCACATCGACTGCCCTACTAACACGGTGTTAGATCGATGCTTGGGTCAAGTTGAGGATACCACCACAGGAACAAAAAATCACTTGGTCTTTGACCCACCTCAGGACGATTCAATTGTACGGCATCGTTTGCAGCATGTTAGCCCGACAGCGTATGCAAGCGAGTTTTTGTCGCTGCATTGCTTGGCTAATGATGATTTTTCGCGTGATCACAAAGCTTGGCATGCCAAATTCAATACGTTGCACGAGCTATCGAACACGGGCATGACTGTGAGTGAAATTCATGACACAATCGCGAACATTGTAAACAATTTGCTGAATGAGAAAAAAGAGAAAGCGAATACGAAGCAGTTCGAGCTAGAAGCAGGCGAACAAGCGCTCATGGTGAGTGAGGAGGAAAGACAAAGACGTCTGGACGCTTTCGTCTCGGAAATTGACGAGGCTGAGGTGGATGTGGCCAAAACGCAGGCGTTGATGACGGAAGCAGAGGAAACAAAGGCAAAGAAAGAGGAGGTTCTGGAAATTCGGCAAAAGTTGGAAGAGGCTCAACGTCATCTTGATTGCGTCCTGAGTACTGTAAATAATTGGGTAGAAGAAGAGCTGTCCCGACGTCCAGTGCCAAGTAGTAAATACTCTGGCGAGTTAGGGCCAGCAACAGCTCGGGCTCTGACGGCATTGTGGAATGACATGGAAGTGGAGTATATTGCTGCTATGAAGACAAGTTTTGCGTTGCTGCGGGAAGAGCGGCATCGAGTTACAGATCGTGCGCAGATGATGATACGTGAGTTTTGCGAGTTTGTACGGCGTCCTGACCAGAAACAAGAACTTGTCAACGTGTTCCAAAGACAATTCAATGAGGTGATCGATGAGATGCGCTTTAACGATCTCACCAAGGTCGAGCTCCATGCTCGAGCAGATATTCTGCAGGACGAACTGGGATCTCTCATTGAGTTGAAATTTACACAGAACGATGAGGAACTTTGCAGCCTTGTTGGTGATGGATGGACTGAAGATATGTGCCGACGTGTCGCTGCGATTTATCAAATGGCACTTCAAGCAGAATGCGATCGCTTCCGAACGTCTGTCCAAATTCTTGTAGATGGCCACTACGCTGCAAGTAGTGATCGCTCTCAGCTCAACAGTATTGTGGAAATTTGGCACTCTCATCAACCTCGCTTGGAGGTGGCGTGCAGAGTTTATCGCGATTCAACAAGTGAAGTCCCAGTCGAAACGTCATTAGCACCCACTGCAACAGGAAAAGCTGCTCCGAAGGGGAAAGCGAAGGCCCCAGTCGTAGCACCTCCAACTAACACAGCTACAACTAGCGAAGACGCCCTGGCAGAGTCTTTGACATTGACGGAGCTGTTGGCAGAGTATGGGCATGTTCTTCAGCGTTGTAGTTCGTGGATGGAAGCAATTAACTCCATTGCCGACGCACATGAGCAGGCTGAGATGGATGTCTGCAAAGTGAATTTTCTCAATGGGGCCAAGTATGAATATGGTTTAATGGAGCGGCGGGTGCGATTTCTTCAAGAAGCTACCGAGAAAAATTGTGATGAAATCACGCGGTCTATGCGCTCCATCGAGATCACACTACGAGATGTCCTAGAAGAGCGGAAAGACCGAGAACAAGCGGCTGTGGCTGCTGTTGTCGAATACGTTCGTTCCGCCATCGAGACGGAAGTTGCCCTACCGGCCTTCATCGATGTCAGCGTACGTGTTGTCATGTTAGATTGTGTTGGCGGGAGCTAATTGTTTGATGTTTGTAGCCTGAATTCATTGAGAGGTTTCCAACAACAGTGCAGTTGCGTGAAGACACAATAGTCTGCATCGATGGGCGTAGACGCTTGTTGCCTAGAGTTCCGTCTGATGCACCACCAATTGTCGAAGAAACACACGAATTGCTTCTAAATCCTCGTCAACGGAATGATCTTTGGGAGGCCTTGATCTCTCAGACCATCGACAGCTCGGGACTTCTCCCACTCATCACCTTAGTGGAGACGATAACAGCTTTGACATCGCTTCCTGATGCGCTTCCAGAAGTCTGGCGTCGATGCCCCGCACACACCATTGCTGAGGTACGTCAGTAATTGTAACCCACATCAGGAATGGCTCTAATCTGTGGTTGTCTATGATAGATCGCTGCATCTTTCACTGTGAAACAGTCGGCGTTCGTCGACATCGAGGCTCTACTCGTGGCCATGAGCACACGTGAAGACTTGCTCCAACAGTTCCAAGAAGACGAAGCTAGAGAGGAACTCGAACGTCAACAACTTGAACTCGAGAAACAAGAAGAACTCCTTCTACAACAGCAAGAGAATGAAAACAGCGAAGCTTCCCCTGCAGAACTAGCACAGTAATAATCACACAAGCAATAAAGGGTGCACCAGCCGTGTATTCCTCCTTCCACCAACCTCTCCGTGCTTCCTCTCTGTCTATATCGTGTCTGACCTACAGGATAACGGGGTTCGGGCCCACCTCTTCGACGAAGTCATGCTCCTCGCCCATGAAGATCTTCAGCTTCTTGTCCTGCAGTGCGCGCATGCGGTTACGGGGCAGCATACCGTACACAGCCTTGCGCAGCACTTCTTCGGGCTTGCGCTCGAACAGCTCCTTGGCCGTGCGCTGTTTGAGGCCGCCCGGATGGCCTGTGTGCCAGCGATATAACTTATTGTTCCACTTGTTGCCCGTGAGCACAATGTCCTTGGCGTTGATCACCACCACGTAGTCGCCGCAGTCCACATTGGGAGCGTACGTAGGTTTGTGCTTTCCGCGCAGAATGGGTGCCAGCTGAGAAGCCAGACGACCAAGTACCTGGCCCTTGGCATCCACTACGTGCCACGCCACCTTGGAGGCTTGTGCAATCTTGCTCATGATTCCCTAGCGACGAGTTCGACCAACAAACGAGCTTGCTCCTAGCCGTAGAATGCGATTGTCGCCACCCGTCTAAAGCGGTACGAGTACTGGTTGTTACCGGTAAAAAGCAAAAATAAACCGCATTTTTTATTACAAAATTAAAAAGCTTTTATAAAGAAACTTTTTAAGCTAAAAAAAGTTTCAAAGAAAGCTTTTTTATTCTAAATTTTGCAGCAACAACTAAATTTTAAGACCAAGATCAGTCCTACGAAACAGCATCAATCAATTATGGGCCGCTATACGTCGACGCAGACCTTCAGCGACCAGGACGCTCAAGGCGCCGCCGTGGCGTATAATGCAGCGGCAGCAGAGAACTCTACATCTGCTTTACCTGTTAGTGGCGTCAAGGATGACAAACTCCACGTGAACCGCGTGGACAACGTGTCAGGCAGCTCTGCAGGAGCTGGAAGTGGCGACTTCCACACTTATCGCGCCGCCAGAAGACGGTGCGATGGCAATAGTACCTTGTAACTGGGTGGATGTGCATGTTGACTAATTGTTGTAATATTAAACAGAGAGATGGAGCGCGTGGCGGCTATGGAGCAGCGCTACAAGGAGAACAAGGCACAGCGCGAGTTTGAGGACAAGCGCAAACGCAGCGCTGATGAGTTCGACGCGAAGATGCAGAAGCGCGCGGAGAAAAGGCGGCGCCGCAAGGAACGATCCAAAGCCAAGGCTCTGGATGTAGTGCAGGAAGAGGAGAAGAAGGAGGAACCTACAGAAGACAAAAAGGAGCAGGTGCCTGAGACGCCCGGAGGTGTCCCGGAAATCCCCAATGACGGCAGCTTTCTAGAGAAGATGCTAGCATTGCAGAAGCAGCAGGAGAAATGAAAGGTTGGATAGACTTGCATTATGCTGTCGACTGGTGATGCATCTCAACTCTTTGCTATGCATACACAAGCATCAACAGGTACTAGTTGTCGTCTTGGAAGATCAGTGCGACGCCACGTAATACCCACTTCGCACTGCCGCAGTCAGTCGGCAGTGTCGCCAAGAAAATGTACGTGTGGCCACGGAACCGCGTGAGATACACAGGACACTCGTAGGTGTTGGGGTCGTGGCGCAGGTAGCCCACAGAAGACGGTTCCCATGTCGGTAACGTGGTCACGGCCTTGACGTAGATAACAGGCATGTTCCAAAGCAGCTCCTTCGGGTTACTATCGAGCAACGTGCCGCCGCATTCAGTAGGTGGCGTTGCGCCTACTGGATAGCGCTCATTGATCTCGTCCAGCGTGCTCCACCGTGCTCCTTCGAGGATAAGTCCGTGTACAAACACACCATCATCAGGGTAGTACGAGACGGTCGAAGAGTCCTGAATCGTAGTCACATGAGTCTCCACTGTCATCTGGTTGAGCGGCATGAAGCGTTTACGAGATGTTACTTGTAGACATGCCGTCGTGTAGGCCGTCGGATTAAAGAGACCCGGCAGCCAAATAGAGAACGGGGTGACAAAGCAACTCCCGCCGCCTCCTGTCGTGTCTCCAGCCCACATCACAAGCTGTTCATGGCGCTTCACCATGTCCGAAAACCAGCCACTCAACGACTTGGTCGACGGCCAGGCTTTCTTCTCCCACTTGCACTGTGAGAACGGGTTTCGTCCAGGTACTTCGTTCAATGACATGGCTGTGGCCAAGTCTTCCATGGCTTGTGACATATTGAGCTGTCCGTTAAGACCCTTTTTCAAATCACCAAGCGATAGTCGGATCTCCTGCAGTAAAACGTTCATTCGGCTGCATTCCTGCAACGCAACCACCACGAATGGTCCGTGTTCTTCGATCAAGTGCGGCGTTGCAGCCTCCACCACGTCCAACATGTTGAAGAACTCAGGGCAACGCGCTTCCAAGTCGTCAATGGATGCACGTAAAGCTGCCGTTTTGTCTCCACCTCCTCCTTCGTCGCCTCCACCACCCCCAGCACCTCCTCCAATAGTCACGATTGTGTAGCACAACGTCTCGCACGTTGTGGTGAGGTACCCGATTTCAGCATTCGGATGGAGCCCGAAGAGTGGAGGAGCCTCAGGAACCATGTTCTTCTCGATGTAGTTGGCGTAGTCTGCAAACGAGAACTCGTGCGGATTCGGAGACTTGAACCCTGGACCAAGCTCCATTCCACTGAGCAGTCCTGGATCAATAAGAACTGCCAGGTACGTGTTGTTTGTACGCCGATCCCAAGCGTCAGTGATGTGTCCACCGTACATGATTTCGCCAAAAAGATAACGTAGATCATCCCATGGAACAGAAGCGTTGTTGTCCAGATACGAATGCAGAATGTTGGCGCAGATAGTGAGGTCTCCAGTATTGAAACTGTAAGCACGACTCCAACCTTGCTGTCCAAATCTTCGGCGGCCAAGTACAATGGCGTGGAACCAACAGAGAGAGAACAGACAAGCCTTGAATTCTGCTGGCTTCGTGCAAGCCTGTACCTTGTCTTCACCAAAGTTCGCCCACGCACGACGTAGATTTGACTGAATATCCGACGGAGCCTCGTTAGCGACCTTGATACAGCTCTGAAGCAGCGACTCGGGGATGTTTAACATGTCAGGCAATGGGGGTGGTTCAGCTGAGATGAAGCATCGGAACAGATCGTGAGCACCTTCAGTTGCCACCTCTTCAAGTTGGCGCTCTAGTGTTGGCAGCCACGACTGCATTAGGTGTACATTCTGCAAGATGATCCAGCCACCCTCAGTGCTCAATCGTTTCAATGCGTCGCCTGCGTATGCTTCCTGTCCTTGCCCCATAGAAATATTGATGAAATTGTTGTTCTCGAGACTGACCCCATTCGCTTTGCCGAGCGTCTCAACCCATGGCGTGGGGTCTACACCAGGGAACAGCACGAAGAAGATCGGAATGCTTGAGTTCGTTTCTGCGTACGTCGCCTCCATGTTGAACGGAGGCTGAGTCACGTACTCTTCGCCCAATGACTCGAGGATGAACGTACGCAAAGCGTTGGTCACACGATCCGGTCGCATGGCACGCAGTAAGATCAAGCGCTGGAAAGCAGTCAACTTGATAAAATCTCCAGGGATCTTCTGCCTCTCGGCATCTTCAGTAGCAAACCACTTTCTCCACTCGTCCGGATCGTTTTGAATCCCATCTCCCAGTCCTTGGAAGGCCTTTGCGCTCTCCAGTGCCTTCAACTTTGCCCAAATTGCCGCAGGAAGCCACTCCGAAGCCGACCCAGCATTACCAGCGTCTGGATGAGCTTTGCTGATGAGGAAGTACTCGACCTCGGAATCACTAAGCAACCCATCTTTCAGCAAAATCTTAAGACACAACATCGTTGCGACCGTGAGTTTGTTGCGCTCAAAGAGTCCACGACGAACGTAGTTGTAGACGCACGACGTGATACTATCCATCAGCACTTGGCAGCGTTCCTTCATCTCCTCGTCAGTCAAATCCACAACAGCAGGCTCCGCCTCCTCAGCTTCTTCATCGCCACCTTCGCCACTGTCTGCTGCTGCGGGAGCTTCAGCTACAGGCGCAGCTTCACCTTCAACTACAGTCTCAGCTTCATTGGCAACGAGGTTTTTCGCCGGTGGAGCGCGATAGATACCGGACAAAAAGACCTGTTGAAAAGATGCAAGCGAGTAGATGTAGTAGCAATGCACCTTGCTGATGTCGTTCATGAGGAAGAAGAGCAATGAGCCTCGTGCGGCGATACTGCGGTATTTCTCACTCGTGATGTTCACAGACTCCTGGGTCTTCTTCGCAGCCTCCATGTTGTTTTGTGTACGTTGAGCCTTGTGCTTCGTGTCGCTCAGAATCTGAATTAGAGGCTGGTTATTCGTGATATCGTCGTCAGCACTTGCTAGGTAGAACAGAATATCGTCCTCTAGTTTCTTGAGCTCGATCTTGCCGTTGTTTTGCTCCTGAATCAACTTCTCTCGCTTAATGGCAAGATCCTGACGTTCTTTGGACACGACAAGGTTCAGCAACTGATCCTCTAGGCCAAGCATCGTGACTGTAAAGTTCACGATGGTGCATTCTGCCTGGATCTCAGGTGGATAGTGCGGGTTGCCCAGCTTCGTGTGCAGATACAAGTGGAAGTTGTCGTTATAAGGTACTGACGCATCTCCGATCTGGATTTCGTATCGTGCGCCACGTCGAGAAGTTGATCGTTGGATCACAGGAGCCAAGATAGGGTCAATCTTCTCCCCCAGATTCTCGATCAAGAAGGCGCCGTCGGTACCGATCGCAGTCTTGAGACGTTCAATCCACATTTTCTGCCCTACTCGGACGATAATGAGGTTGTTGTGAGCCTCCATTTCTCGAATCCAGGCAATGGCTTGGAGCTGAGGGTCCACAATTAGTGGTCGACGACCCATAGACACTGTAGTAACCACAATAGCGCCATTCTCTGTTGAAACGCGGTCGGATGGGAGCTTTTGGGTGTTCCACTCAGCGATCTGTGCATCATTCGTGAGAATCAGCAATGGGTTGGCTTCTTCAGCCATAGCAATACTCTCTCCATTGGCAGCAGTTCGCAAGTACGGGACCCAGTGCTTGTTGATCAGTTCATCACGGAATGGCTTCGTGAACGGCCCAATGTAAGAGATAAAGGCTGAAGCGAGTAGCACATCGCCCACCAGCAAATCCTTCTCCTTCTGAAGTTGCAACACGTTGATCCCCCATCGAACGTTCTCGCTGGACAAATCGTTCGTCAGAGTGCCTGCAAGCTTCATCTTGCGGTTTCCAGTCTCCACAGCGTTGATGGCGTCTTCCTTCTCCTTCTCTGCTGCTGCAGCTTCGGCCAATAGCTTGTCCAGTTTGGCCTGTAGATCCGCAACAAGTGCCGTGACTTCAGCGAGACGAGCGTTAGCAGACTCTAACTCGAGATTGGCAGCAGCTAAGGCTTGGCGCTTCGGCTCGACAGTGATGACGATGTCGTAGTACATGACGATGTTGATAACCCACGAGCACAAACCCGCAGCGGCCTTATTCTTTGTGAGGATCGTGTCATAGTTAAAGTGCTCCATCTCCAAGAACACGCGCACCTCCTTCCAGTTCATAGGAGGCACCTTACCATCATCCACCACTTGCTTGAAGCCAACCAGATAGTCGATGTACTCGGGGATATTACCAAGAAGCTGCTTCTTCACAGTGTCCCACTTAACATCCTTCACTTTTCCAGTCTTGGTGACCTGGACGTTCGGATGCACTCCTGCTAACAGGACCATCGTTGCTGAGAAGACATCATCTACACCAGCAGGAGGCTTCGACATGGTCTTACACTCACCCAGGTCCTTCTTGTTCAGCGAATCGAGAGCAGCCATAGCTTGCTCGACAGCAGGTTCAGCCTTGGCCAGATCCTCTTGTGTAGACCGCTGCTTCTCGGTGACTTCTGTCTGGATGATCGCACATTTAGCAGCTTCGTCACCTGCCTTCTTACTTTCCGTTTCCACGTTGGCTTTCTCTTTATTCACAGCCTCGGCAATACCAGACGCTACAGCTTTCTTGTCTTCAGCAGCCTCAAGAATGACCTTCAGCTCCACCTCAAGCCGCGACACGGTATCTCCCGTCTCTTTGAGCTTCTGCAAACCTTTCTCCAGTCGATCGATAGCTGCAGCATACTCCTCCACTTTCTTCCGCAGGATTTTCTTGTATAACTGAAGCAATTCCAGATACGACTTAGGCGTTGTGTACACGTGTCGGCGCTCCACTTGGAAGAACCTTTCCGCACAAATATTCACCGACTGGAACGAAAACGGCATGAACTTCTCAATACCAGCACGTGATTCCTCTGATCCAAGCAAATCTCCAATCTCCTTGAGCTTTTCACGGCCGACAGAGAGCAACGCCTCCTTTGGCCACGGCTGGAACCAATCAATAACCGTGCAGTTCACAAGCGCAGGGAATTTCCTCGCCCGGTTACGGAAATCATCTCCAACAGGTGAAAAGCACAGGCACAAGTGCAGACGCTTGCGAATCTCAGCTTGGAAGAACTTGATGACTTCCTTCCGGTCTTTCGTACCGGCTACAGGGGATAGTAAGTTGACGATGTTGTCCATATCTTCCATCGCAAACAGGTCCGGGATCTCACCCGAAGCAAGCAGATCGTTTAAGTAGATGAGGAACTTCTCGTTGGTAATCTGCGAGTCCGTAAGCATGAACACTACTCCTCCATCTTCTTCGTTACGCGACAACATCTCCACCACAGCCATGTGCATCTTGCGTAAGTCTTCTTTAAATTCATTCTCACCGTACTTGGAACTGATTGTAATTTGTCGAACAGTGTAGCCACAAATGTGCGAGGCTAAACGTGCCAATGAACGTTTACCACTGCCTCCCACACCGACGAGCAGCGCATGGCCACTCTCGTTTCTCAAGATCCGAACGATACGCGCCACGTGCTTGACTGCATCGTCGAACAGATCCAACTGCATGGCCGTATTGTTTTCGTTGTTGTTGTACTCTCGCAACTGGACTTGTAGATTCATCTTGAGGTCATCCAAGTTTGTGCCCATGATCTGATCGTACTCGTTGTCTCCGTCTTTCGTAAAGTGGCAGAAGATCAGAGGCCACGAGTTCTCCGCCGCATAGTACCGACTCGTATTACACGATGCGAAAGACTTCTTGACCTGCATTTGTACGAGCTGATTGTACTTTTCGATATCAGCCTTGCACACAAGTCGGTCTCCGTACACACGTTCACTTTCGTGTAACCAAAGCAAAACAAATTTCTCCTGACTGTTGAAGCGGTCTTTCTTGGACGCGATCAGCCCTTGGAACACGTTGGACAAGTGACGGACGTTAAACTCGTAGTGGAAATTAGCCGCCGTTTTCCGGAACGTGCTGACAACACTGGCGTGAAGACTCAGTGCAGCCTTGATCAGCGCATTGGAGAACTGCGAGTTGCTTAATTCATCAGCGAAACTCGACAGGTGTCCACCGAGGAACGTCTCGTAAATTGTGACCAAGCTCGGGGCTTCAGGCATACCCATAGCAAAGGTACAGAAATGACGTTGGAGTCGCGGATCTACCAGAAACGAACCGGCCGTGGGGTTCATACCGGATACTACCTGCGTGTTCAGGATATTCTGAGGCTGAAGTTTCACACGGTCGAACCAGTGTTTGTACTCCATCACCTGTCTTAATAAAGAGATTGCGCTCTGCGTGTTGTACGGATCCACTTCTGGAAGGTTGAGGTCGTCCATAAAGTAGATGAGTTTGGCCTTGCCAGGTGGACCCAGATTGATGCCAGTTTTCCGTTCCAATTGTCCGAACATGGTCTGCTGTAAGATGGCGCTTGTAGTGTAAAAGTTGAAATTAATAGTACAGTAGCGGAAAGCTGCCGTGGCTTCGTCCTTACTGAGCTTTTTCAACATACCCATGATGTTCTGCGTTTTGCCCGTACCTGCAGGCCCACACACCATCACCGGCACATTCTTTGAGATGAGATTCTCGAGCCAGAATGCAATGGAAGCAGTCTCTGTAGTAGGAACAGTGATCTGGTTGATGGGGCTTGGAGACACGTACGTTTCCGTGTAGAAGTACGGACTCTTGGACCAGGAATTGAATTTAGAAGTCTCCGGATCCAGCCAGAAGTCGAACACTGTATTACTAGCAGAAGCCACCAGCTTGACATCCTTCCACTGGTTTTTCCACCAGTTGCTAAACTCTGCCGAGTAATCCGTACCGTCGTCACTCATAGTGAGAATGGATCCAAAGGACCACACACAGCAGAATACAAACGAGTTTTGCATCACAGTGTAATCTTCCAGTACTTGAGGAGTTAATAGGCAATCGATCATGTTCAGCAAATTGGTCACCAGTGTCGTCTCTTCTACAGGAACCACTGGGACAAGCTTCTTGCGGAAAAACCTCAGCGTTGTCTCCACATACTGATCAAAAAGCCCTTGGAATTTGGCACGAGTGTCTGGAGTAAACATCATGTTCCTCAGCCGGTGGTCAACGGGCTGTTGGCAGTGTCGATCCAACCAGCTATCAATCAAGCACCGCCACTGGTAGCCTTCCGACGTTGAAATGTACAGAATACCAGCTCGAGACACTGTAGCTGGCGTAGCGTACACCAGATCTCGGATTTCAAAGATCATTCGCATGTGAACTTTCAGAGGAATCCGTTCGTTCGATGCCAGAGTCAGCATTCGGTTATCGTCCATGACAGAGTTCATAGATTCAATCCAGTTTGCATCGAGATCTCCGTCTAGAATGATCCACTTAGGGTTATTATCTTCGTCTCCATTATCCCGACGTCGGGAACCAAGATCTCGCATAATCCGCGATAGCAAGCCATCCTTCCACTCACGTGTTTTAAGCACAATGTATCCGTATAGCTCGTTCGTACTCACGGACTTGGGGTTCAAGTCCTGCACTTCCATTGGTGTGCCCATGATTTCACGCGCCTTTCTTAATGTCTTCCACGTCTCGGTTTTACCGGAGGCTGGAGGTCCCATGACGAAAACGCAGTGGCGAATTGCCAACAACTCTGATAACTGCACAACTTTCAGCATAAACTCAGGCCGAGGAGTGTTACCGATAGCTTCTGAAGCGCCCTGTACCATGGATTCAAGCTCCATGTCTCGTTTACGAGGAGGGTCGTTGCGTACGTCCACATTGGGACTGTCACGAGGGAACAGATCGCCAAGAAGACCAAAAAAGACCACCATATCTTCCGCTACGATCTTCGGAATGTTAAAATCCCGCAACGCACGCATAAGCAAGTCCGTCTCGGGGATATCCGGCTCGGCACGCTTGAAAGCACCAGCAACACACAGCACACTCTTCACCGCTCGAAGGCCCCAGTCATAGTGCAGTTGTTTAGACAAAAGTTGTCCAAGCAGGGAGTATAACCCATAAAACTTCGAGGCCAAAATCTTAGCCTGTGTGAATCCTTCGGCCATCAGCATATTTTCACAGATCAACACCAAATCAGGCACCATCACAGTCATGGGGCGGAACAGCGCCTTGAGACCTTCAGGCAGCTCGGAGCGGCCTAGATAACCGGGGTTCATCGTGATAAACGCACCAACTGTCGGGTCCAACATCACCTCGTCATTCTCCAGGATAAATCGTTCATCATCGGCTTTGCAAGCGTCACACACGGCTTTAAACTGAACAGAACAAACGGAAAGCACCTCTGGCACCAGTCTGTTGAATTCGTCGAAGCAGCCCCATGAACCGGACGACGCCAGGCCTTTGAAAATGTTGCCAAGACTCTTGAAATCCATCTCGGGGGAACAGTTAAACACGTAACAGACTTTTCCGAGAGCATTCGCCAGATCCTTCGTTGTTTCCGTCTTACCAGTACCAGCAGGGCCGGCAGGAGCGCACCCCATCTGCAAGTTAAGAGCTTGAGTGGCAGTCACGTAAATTCGATCGGTCAATGGGGTAATCACAAGCCGAGGTCCATTGCCGAGATACTCGTAGTCGTACGGAATACCAGCGTCACAGATGAGGATCTGCGCTCTCGCGTTGTTCGCTCCACGAAAGGTGCTGTCTCGTTTCAGGAAGCTGCCAGCAGCAGGAGAGAAGTAGTGTTTAAGCTGGGACTGCCACTGGAAGTGAGTGGCCTCCTCCACACCGGCCCGGATCATGTTGGCCACGATATCTCGACCGTGGGCATCCATAGTAATCAACACCATCACACGCTGTCGTTCTGCGTACGAAATGTTACTTTGTGTAAGTTTGATCAGATCTTCCAGCTGTTTCTCTTGCATTTTGTTGTAGTTCTTCAGGGCATCCTTCTCGCCACCCTGGATAGCACGGAACGCACGTTCCACTTCTTGAACGTAGTGCACTCCAGCCGCAAGCAGGATGATCTGCGCTGCATCCATGGGCTTGTTCGTGTCATCTTTGAAGTTGATCCACTCCACACGAGGCATTTCAGTGTACGCTACCAGTGAACGTTCGATGTGCTTGAACAGCGTCAATCTCATGGCACGCATGATAGTCTCCAGGTAAATCTCAGCCTCTCCTTCCAATATCGGAGGCTCAAAGAAATCTACAACCTCGTGGCCTACACCAGCTACGAAAGACGTAGCGATCTGCCGTTCCCCCGGTCCTCGATCCACCAAAGTGAGAGTTTTGGTAGCCAAATAGATCTTGGAGCAGTGAGGCATAATGCGGTCGGGGTGAGACCCGTTCGATAGGATATCAAGCAAGTCTGCTTCAGACATGAAGTAGAAACGAGGAAATTGGCGACGACGCCCGTCGAGGAACTCCTTCAGGCGGTGCTTGCACAACTCCAGCTTCTCCACAATAACCTCTAGCCGCTTGATGAGTCCAGGCTCGGTACATGCTTCCTGCACGTTAAGGGTTTTCCACGCCGTTTTAAGGATCTGACGGACTTCTCTGTCAATGTCTTCGAAGTCGGACGTTAGCTCCGGCAACTGCTTCTTCACCTCTTCAGACTGAATAAAGAGCGGTTCCAAGTAACTCCACGATCGCTGGATATCGCCCAGCAAAAGCACGACTTCATTGATGGATGAAAGACCGATCTGAAGTTTGGCAACACGTGGCTCGAATTCCGATTGATATGGGGAAGCACTCATACCTTGGACATCAATTTGGTGGGTTTCAAGCAGCTCGAAGTTTTCTTCGGAGACTTTGAGAAGAGGAACAATATCTTCTTCCGCTGCACCAGGGTTGTATGGAGTCATTTCCCAGTTCACTTCTGCCCATAGCGCCTCTAGTTCGATCAGCCGTAGCTCGAGCTCTTGCTCCTTCTCTGCTTCGTAGCAGATTTCATTGATGTCTGAACTGAAGTTGAAGAGGTTCTTGCTCAAAATCAATGACAGCTTTTGGTCTGGGTCTTCGTCTGGTGTAGGGAATTCTCCTGTGTGGGCCATGATACGCTTCCAGTGTCTTGGGCGCATATAGCTGGACGACACGCAGCGAATAAGTGGGTGAGTCTTGTCAAACGCTTGGCACTCCTTCAAAATTGAAGTGTAGGCGTCGCTCCATTGGATTCCTTTGGGGATTTTCTTCAGCTCTTTTAATGCCGACTGCACTTCAATCTGCAGCGCGTTAACGTCCACTTCCTTGAATAAAATGTCTTGGGTGGCTTTAAAAAAAGCTTTTGCACGCTTGATGATTGCCCAAACGGTCTTCATCGCATCAGCATCAGCGCGTATGAGCCCCATCATACGAAGCGACTCATTCATAAGCTGCGGGAACCCGAAAATGGAGCACAGTTTGGTGTTTTCCTCGCATTTCTTCATCTCCATGTTCCAGTCGACGAGATAGCTCTCGATCTTTTCCAGACCCTTGTCAGGCTCCAATTTAGACGACCAGAAGTCCAGTGTCTTGAGCGTTTCCATCTTCTGCGCGATCATCTTTTCGTACGCGATGATCTTCTCCTCCGTCTTCTCACTGAAGATCCGAGTAGGTTCTTGGGTGCGTTTCTCAGTCACTGGGACTTGCTTCTCCACATCGATGAAAAGCTTCTCCATGTTTTCGATTTCCACCAGCTCCTTGTCGACATGGCCACCACTCTGCTTAATGTTGAAGAAAAGTTGTCGTACTTGGTCCAGGATCAAATGATTCGTGCTCTTGTCTGTCTCAAGCTTACGAATAATCTCTTTCATCTTCCGTAAAGTGTCCAGACCGTCGGTGTCGTTGCTGGGAATATCCTTCCTCAAATCCACAAGGATGCGGCGGAATTCTCCGTTGCGCTTGTTCATCGTAGCCATCACACGCCTAATCAGCTCGGGTGAATCGAAGTCCTTCTGTGTAGCAAGGGGCGGTAGACATTTTGTTTTGTTGTCCTCCGAAGGAGGTTGAAATTCTGCAGCGAACGGTGAACCACGAATAGGACCAGCGACACCATTAAAGGTGCCTGTAAAGTCCACCGAGATATCGTACTTCCCTGCTCTGGCTGGCGTAAACGTCACCACGTATGTGCCATCGTTCTTGTCGACGATAGACGTAACCTGCTCTTCTTCTGCCTGGGGGTCGTCGCAGTACTTGAGAGTGATAGTGAACTCATCACCCCCGCAATCCCGAGGATTATCATCTTTGTCCCTCGACTGGATGATAAATGTCGTGGGTAGCTCCGCCAAACAGTTATCGCTGAGGGCAGCAATTAAGCACGGGCCAAATGCCAGTGATTTGGGCGCTGCGGTGACTGAATGGAACCGGAAAGATGTCGCTACGTTGGTGTACATGCCTCCACTTAACGACACTCGAACCTCAGAGGTTAACGCCCCAAATTTCTCAAAGCTGGGAGCTGTAGCCTGGAGAACAGTAGGGCTGAGAACAGCTCCAGTGACATCGACCGAACCTTTCGCTACTGCGAATCGCAGCGTTGCGTTCTGGCCTGTAAAGTTGAAACCAGTGACTTTAACCCTCGCGTTACCTGTGATCGGTCCTTGCTTCGGCTCGATCGATGAAATAGAGTAGGGAGGTCCCACAATCTCGCTCGCATTTAGGACGTGCAAGTCATTATACCATCGATTCGCCCACCCTCCGAAGAAGATCAAGTGGTTGGTATTGCCATCAAACACCATAGCAGTATCAGCTCGTGCCTTGGGGAGTTCGCCTTTTACCGGGGGATTCAGCCACACCATACTACCAGTGTCCAGCACAGTAGCGCTATTCAGATATACCCCCTGAGCTGTTCCAGATTCGGCCAAATCTCCACTGTTACCACCAAATAGGAAAACCTTCCAATGAGGTACAGCTGCCACGCTCACACACGTGTGGTTCCAAATTGGAGAACTCAATGGTGTGCTCAGCAAACTCCAGGTAGCAGTAGGCAAATCAAACACGAAGATGTCCTGAAACTGCTTGAAGCTGTTCCAGCCGCCAATAACCAGCAATTGTTCCTTTACTAAGCACGTTTGGTGTCCCGAACGTGGCTCGGGTTTTTCCCCCTCAGTTTGAATTTCGTGCCACTTAAACGAGTGCAAGTCCAACGCGTGGAGATCATTGAAGTCCGTGCGACCGAACCCATTGCCGCCGTAGCCTCCAAACACGTACATTTTCTCACCGACAAGTGTGGCGCTGTGTGCGCCGCGGCACTGCGGTAGTCCCTCCCAGAAGCCCTGTGCATATTTCTGCTCCCATACCTTTAGCTCGGTATTGAAAAGCCAGAGATCGTTCATCCTCTTTTCGGCCGCAAAGCCTCCGAAGATGATTAGATTCTTTTCAAACAGAATAGCGGAATGCCTCCAGCGTGGCGCTGGCACATCGTCATCACTCTGAGAGCTGATTACCTTGGACCACGTGTATCCTGCCAAGAAATCAACAATATTTGGGTCAAGGAGGAGCACTCTGACAATTGTGAGCTCAGAGAAACAGTACTAGTACCATTCGACACGTCCAACCGGTATAGTTCATTTGTGGGTCCTGGTGGTGATTTGTGATCGCATCCACCGAACATGTAGACAGCAGTCTCTGATTCCGAGCTCTTCAACGTGAAAGAATGTCCCGACCGTTTGACAGGAATCTCACCATTCTGCTTTGGTGCAATCCAAACCAGCTCCGGTTCGCATCCGTACCCGATCGGCTGTTAGAAGTGAACATTGTATCACATTTTCAACAAATTTTTCAGCAACTAGCAAGTATCGACAATATCTGACCCAAAAGACTTACCATGCCAGCTTATGGGATTTGCTTAGATTGGACTTTGCCAGAGAGGAATTACACTCGACGATTTCAGTTTTTAGCTTCTCTTGGCTTGACTTGGCACTGCCACTGTTCGAATTCACCAAGCAAGATAAGGCTGAAGAGCAGCAGAGAAAGAAACACCAGTCAGTCCTTTCAAAAGGCGCGACGGATAGCGCAGATCCAAAATATCGCTGTCCCTTCACCATATCCGTTATTGATAACACAAGCGTCCAGCATAACCCCCCTGTTCGATACACCAGTAGACCATTTTGCTCAAAGCGCATGCTTTTATTTCGTTGCAGAATGCTCTGCAATGCCGCCCTTCGATCTGCATGCTCTAGACGTACTGCAACGGGCACACAAGAAACTCAGCCTGCTCAACGCAAGAGGGGAGGCATCAGCGCCATGGATGCTTGACTTACTCAACACCACGCGAAGTTCACCCGCCTAGTTGTTGAACTTGAAGAAAATAATGTCGCCGTCCTGAACCTCGTACTTCTTGCCCTGCTGTTTGAGCTTGCCAGCCTTCTTGACGGCCTCTTCCGTGCCCACTGTAGCATTATGCCAACAGGTTAATGTTAGCCAGCTTTATCAATCAACAGAACGAGATAGAGATCCATAACTTACGTTCTTTCAGGTCGGCGAACGACTGGACTTCGGCCATGATGAAGCCCTTCTCGAAGTCCGTGTGGATGACACCAGCAGCCTGGGGTGCCAGACGACCCTTACGGATGGTCCAGCCGCGCACTTCGTCCTTACCGGCAGTGAAGAAGTGAATCAGGCCAAGAGCGTGGTAACCCATGCGGAGCACGCGGTTCAAGATCGACTTGTGCGTCGGGTTCTCCTTGAAGTACGTCTCCAGCTGACCAGCAGCCTCAAGGTCGAGCAACTCAAGCTCGAATTCACAACTGAGCGGGATGACGGGCTCGTTACCGCCGCGCTCCTTGATGTACTCAGCAATCTTAGGCAGGTACTTGTTGCCCTTACGCAGGTAGTCGCGCTTGCTCACGTTAATGAGGTACACAACGGGCTTGGCGGTCAGCAGCTGCATGGTGTTGAGAATCTCCACCTCCTGGGCCGTCCAGGTGCCGAAGGACACGTCCTTGCCAGACTCGAGCCACTCCTGGATCTTGCACAGAGCCTCGTACTCAAGCTTCTTCTCCTTGCCACCAACGCCACGCTCGGCAAGCTTCTTGACACCAACCGACTCCTTTTTAACGCGCTCAATATCCTTGAGGCGCAGCTCCTCCTGGATGATCTTCATGTCACGCACAGGGTCCACATTGCCCTCCACGTGGGTCACCTCGGTGGAGTCAAAAGCGCGCACCATGTGGTAGATGGCGTCCACAGCCTGAATGTGCGACAAGAAGGCATTACCCAGACCGGCACCATCAGCAGCGCCACGAACGAGGCCGGCAATGTCCGTGATAGAAATGACGGGGGGCACGACGCTGGCGGGCTGGTACTTGTCCACGAGCCAGTTGAAGCGCTGGTCAGGCAGCGGCACTACGGCATCGTTGGGGTCGATGGTGCAGAAGGGAAAGTTCTCGGCGGGGATGTGCAGCTTCGACAGACAGTTGAAGAAGGTGCTCTTGCCCACGTTGGGCACGCCCACAATTCCGATCTTCACATTGTTACCAGGGCGTCCCAGGTACGTACGCGTGGGCTAAATTATAAGGGTTATATCACAATGACTATTAGAGAGGGATGCTAATGGGTCAGAGTACACGTGACTTCGTACCTCTTCGGTCTTCTTTCCCTTCGGCGGCATGGGGTCGAGTTTCGGTGCTGAGTCTTTTGAGTCAAAAAGCGAATGGCTGGTGCGCTTTGAAATTAACCCAAAGTGTGATTAACCCTTATCGCTGATAAGTAGGAAATATTTAACTCGCAGAGCTTTGCAGTCAAAATAAACCATGAAAAGCTTCATTGGGCGAGTTTAAGCACCGATCTAGTGCATTTACAGAGAGTTTGCCTGCGTGCTACCTCCAGCCTTTACTTGCTGAGCCAACCTGTCTGTTTCTGTGAAGCAAAAGCACGAAGGGCACAGCGTTAGAGCATTGCGAGATAGATCAAAGCACAAATAAAAGACTTACCAGCTTTCTTTCTCGCCGCGGCAACGCCGAGGGCGATGAAGACCACCGCCATGACGGCCAGGAACGCACCAATGCCAGCGAAGATCGCCTGAGGAGCCGAGTCTGAACTACTCAGGGTCGCACAAGAGCTAATATCCTTAACGCTGCAGTCGGTACCTGTGTAGCAAGACAAACAGCTGCACGACTTTGTGCCGTTCGATTCCTTGCACTGGCCATTACCGCCACAGTCGGAAGTGGTTTCGCAAGTGCCGCCACCGCTGGTGACCTCATAGGAGCCGCAAATTTCCTCCTGGGTTGTACCAACAGCCTTGCTCAGTGTCACATCACACGTGTCACCATCATCCGTGCAGACTACGCCTTCGCGGCTGGAACAAGTCCATGAGTCGGAGCTCGAGACCTTTAGGTTGCTCGCTGAGCAGCTGCTCACGATCCACCCGTACTTAGTTGCTTTCGTGTTCGTTGACTGGGTCTTCGTTTCCACCGTAGGCTTCCACGAGCATTTGGTGCTGTCAGTCCATTCAGCATCATCCTTATAGCCAGAGTACTTAGCGAACATGGCCTTCAGGTTGGTGTAATCTGTTGAGGACTTCGAACTGGGTGTCGACAGGAAGTCCGTGCTGCCACCTACACGTTGATACCAAGCATTAGTTCACAAATACTTAAAGTATTATACAATTGAGCAGCAAGATCGACATACCAGTAAACATCGGGAACAGCGAGTCGGTGGCAAGCTTAGCTTCACCGTAGGAGTAAGCCAGACCGCCAGACCACACAGCCGTAAACTTCTCAGTCTTTGAAGGCTCCTGATACATATACGGAACCATTCCCCAATCGCGAGGAGTAGCTGACGACGTCTTACAGCCATACTCGCCGAATGCAACAACAATGGGGATACCTTGTGCCATGTCGATGTAGCGTTGGTATGCCTCTGCGAACGTCGAGTCTGGGCACCAACGGTACTCATTGATCAGGTAGATATCAATACTCTCCGTCATCATGCCGTTGGTCATCTTGTCTCCACACAGCAGTCCTTGGACTTTAATAACGTGGTAGTCGTCGGCGTTGCTGATCTCGTCGTTACTACTATCAGCAGCAGCATAAGCTAGCGGCAAAATTCGGATCTTCTTTCCGTTGACTGTCATCCAGTTCTTCAAGTCGGACACGTAAGCTTTGACACACGAAGCGGCCGTGAGATCCGCCTGCATGATTTCGTTAGCCACAACGACGCCGAGCGTGTTGTCATACTGGGCAAAGTTCTGGATGATTTTCTTGCCGTACTCAAGTAGAAGAGCAGGGTAGCAGGTCTCCGTCTGATCCACAGTCTTGGCACCGCCGCCCGAAGATACTTTTCCAGAGCAGCTTAGTTTCTTGGTGATCGTTGAGTACCGGTACTTGCCGTAGTAAGCGTCGTTATCAGGTGAGGCTGAAACCATGACGTAGACGCCGAGCGCGGCCATATCGGTCATGAATTTCTTGTATGACGACGTAGGATTGATGTTGTACAGACGCAGCGTGTTGTACTTGAGGCCTGCGAGGTTCTCAGCGATAACGGCCTTCGAGTACTTATCATAATATTCGTCGCTAACGGCGTATTCGTAGGTCAACTACAGAGGCAGAAACATATCATATTAGTCCCTCCCGTCAATTTTCGTACCGAACTGTGCTTTGCTGTTAGCTATCAGCTCCTTCCTATCCTTTTCGACCGTTCAAACGCACCCCTTTGATGAAGAAACGCTCGCCCGTAATGGCGTTGTAGAGCTTGTTGCCGCGCACGATGATCACGCCGTCGACGGCCGCGCTTGCTGCCATGTGCTGCAGCAACGCAACGGCCACCAGTGTGACCAGTAGCAGGAAACTTCGTCCGGTCATGGCGTCCGAGGTAAGGAGCGAGTCAGGCAGTCAGTCGCCGCTTTTCAATATGAACGGCCCCTTTCTAACAGCGCGCAAATTTCGAGTAGATTTTCTCCAGCTGGTGCACCCATAATAATATAAAGATGAAAAGTCAAGTTGTCTCGTATCATGTGTCAGAGTTGCTCTATATTCGTATGAAGCACCTGCTATTTACTATTGTCAATTAGAAAATCTAATTACAAAGTCTACCTGTTTTCAAAACATGCGTGCGATATTAAGCAACGTTGATTGGTTGTTAATCAGATGGAGTTATGTGATTGGACCATAAGGATCGAATATGATTTGGTTGATTTTTGCATCTAGCGCCGCTGAGTTATGTATCCATTCGCCACAATGCTAGAAATTCTAGCCTAGAATTTTGAGTGTAGGCGTCCGCTAGCACATCGTTTGGCGCAGAGAAGACGATGCGGAAGTAATTTGCCAAGCCAAAAAGCACTGCGAACACCACATTAAGTTAGACAATTTGGCAGAATTGGGCAACGGACCTGTCCAGGTCTCGTCCTCCAGCAGCTTTTGCGTAAAGTCATAGCCATCCTTGATCTTCGATAGGACGTCAGTGTCGATCTTTATCTGCATGCAACAGAAATCAGCAAGTCATTCAAGTTCTCGATCGTCAGTTTCGGTGTGCTCATCGAGTACATCGCGCCTTGGGGAACCACCACCTCGAGACCAGAAATTTCCGATAGAGTGAACATGGCATTCTTCTCCAAAGTGGCGAAAATACCGGTGCTTGAACTCAATCAACGTCTGCTCTTCGACACTGCCCGGAATCGGTGCCAGTAAATCAGGGATTGCACTCTGGTCGGGTCAGCATAGTCGTCAACGTCACAAGGCATATATACCGTACCTGGCGACTTCGTGAAAGCTTCATTAGGCAGAGCGTACATCTTTGAGGACTTCGTTCACAAACCAGGAAAATCTACGTACCGCAACTACAGGAATCTTGTTGAACTCTGTCAAAGCGAGGATTTCCTCCAGGTGAGGCTGTATGACAACGTTAACTGTGGACTTCATTGAAATACCCCATGACTTACCTTGGAGTACACGCTTCCGCATGGGTTGGATGGATTATTTACCAGAATCGCCTTGGTTTTTTCGTTGGCAAGGAACTGCATGTGTTCCAACTCAGCTTCCCAGTTACACTCGGGCTGTACCAACACGACTGATATCAATGCAATGCATAAGGATACCAACTATACGCAGCAGACACACCATCAGGTTGTAGAACCTGCATTCAAACTCATTCTGTGCACACAAAGTTTGGTAGAACCGGAAACCTGGTTTTATATAGATGTAAAATGTTGTCACCGGGATTCAACAATCCTCGAAGTGCAATGTCAATTGCACCCGAACAGCCACTAGTAATGAGTATATCGTCGGGTGTTAAGGGTGCCTTGCTGCTGCTGTAGCGCTTCGCAACCGCTGCATGAGCTTCCTCGGATCCAGCAGAGTGTATGTAGCGGTTGTGTTTCATCGACCTAAAAGAGTTCCTACCAGCCTTAATATTTCCAACAATAATGTGTAAAGCTCACCGAGTGTTACGAACAACCGCCTCCACTAACACCTCGGGACAATGAAGGTTGCCAAACACCGTGGGGCCACCTATCCAAGTGCCAGAATAAGACGAGTTAAGTCATGCAGCAATCTCACAAGTGCAGGTTTACCAACCTAGAGACAGCGGAATCAAGTCTTGGACGTTTTTTTTCAGGCTTTCTAATGTTGTCCACGATTTTCTGGATCGAGCTGGTACATCGCTTTGACACGTTAGACGGTTGCACATTCCACTGGGACTTAACTTGTTGCTGGATGATGAGTTTGTCGTTCGGGGTCATATTGAAATTGATAATCTTTGAACTTGCCACACGCGTATCCAATTTGACAATGCAGCTCCGTTTCCAAGTTCCTTTATCCAGGAGGGTCATCTCATGCATCAAACGCGGCTCGAGCTGTCCTATCGGCAAAGGTATCGCGCATGACAAGTGTATAACCAATCAGTATCACTCATTGCATGTCGGTGGGCGGGCGGGGTTACACTGTTTATTGATCTGTACGAGAGGGTGATTCCCAACCACAAAATGGGCAGAATACAGGACGAAGGAATTCAAGTTCGCGCTTCGCGACTTGAATCTCCTTTGTCTTCAGTTTGGTCTTCTTCGTCCACTCCAGCACTTGTCCGTACGCTTTCTCCCTTATAAGGCGCTGTTTCTGCCCATGTAGTTGCTCCAGCTCCTTCTTTAACTCTGCTACCTTATCTTCGTTGGCATATTGTGAGTGCAGATCTCCTTGTGCAACACGGAACACACCACGGCAGTCACCACAAATGCCGTACTCATCAACTACACAGTCCTCTTCATGCTCAACATCGAGGGGTTCCAGTTGCTGTTGTACCTGCAAGGCATTTAGCACTACCTCGTGGAAGCTGACGTCTTCTTGTCTGCGGTCATTGTGTTTGAACTTCACTCGCAGCAGTGTGACGACTCTTTGAGCGTAGTCGATGGCGACAACGAGAGACACGGACTTGGATCCACCAACGCTTGTATGGAACAGCCGAGATCCTAGTACAATCTAGCGTGGCGATGTATTACTCAAATGCCCAAGAAGGCCATTAAAGGAATATGCAATCACCTGGAGGCCAGCATCCTCGAGGAGCAACCAAGGCGGGTTACGGGAGCGCCCGCACGTTTTGCACGATGGCGATGGATCTTCAGCTACAAAGTCGTTCTCTACCGAGCAGGTGTGGCATTGCCATACACGTGGGGCTTCGCTGCTATCGAGATTCGCACGCCGGAAGGCACCTGTAAGCGTCGAGTGAAGCATGGCGGAGTAAAGTTCAACTTAGCTCCATTTAGTGTTGTGCACACCAATAAATGCGACATGGTGCGAGCCACTAAAATCTCCGGCAGACACTTGCTGATCTGTTGACGAGTGGCGCAATGAGCGAGGTGGTTGATACCCAGTCTGTTAAGCCGGACGCGTCAGTCTTGCAGCCTCCTACGGATAACCAAGGACACCCTGTGCACGAGTGGATTGATACCCTTCTCCAAGCGGCTGTGATTGCCAAGGACAAGCACAAGAAACCCGTTTCGGGAGAGGTCGACGCGTCTCCTGCAGGTGCAACACCCACTGTGACGGCTGCAGACATGGCCATTACTACTTCTACTAGTGAATCGCTAGAAATGAAAGCAGTAGTTGCAGCTGAAGTAACATTAAGCAAAGGAAATGAGGAGACGGAAGGCAAAAACGACGCAGGATCAGTGGCAGAAGTAGAAGCAAAGGATTCGTCGGAAGCGCCTATTACGGACACTGTAAAGGTTGAAGATGAGATACCTGCTCCGAAGCGATATCGCCGGCGACGCTGTGAAGTGGAAGGATGCACCAAGTTTGCGCGTTTCAACAATTGTTGCTCGGGTCATGGCGGCCGAAGACTCTGCGTTGAGGCAGGCTGCGAGCGCGTAGCACAGTTCGGCCACAAATGTAGTGCGCATGGAGGTGTCAAATTCTGCAGCGTTGAAGGATGCCGTCGTGCCGTGCAGTCTCGTGGTTGTTGCAAGACCCACGGCGGGGGAGTGCGATGTCAGCACCCAGACTGCACGAAAGGTGCCATTTCCAAAGGCCGCTGCCGGTCGCACGGTGGTGGGTCGCGCTGTGCTGAGCAAGACTGCGAGAAGTGGGCCCAACGTCATGGATACTGCGTACGTCACTCAAAGTCTGCTGCTGAAGTTGTAGCAGCACCAAGCCCAGCTCCCATGACTGACGTTACGATTCAAGCATTAGAATGATGCGTCTGCTTAGCACGCACAACAACAACAACAACAGAGAATAGCAAGTAGTGATGAGGAATTGACACAGCATACAAATACAAAACCGGGCAAGCTACAAGTTGCACTGTTGCTGGCCTGTGTACGCCACACCACGAGCTCGTCATCGTCATGCTGGACAACAACGACCCTGTCTACCTTAAGGGCTTCGCGCTCGAGTGCGTGGAGCCCACGCGACTACCAAAGTTCACTCCGAAGTCCATTCATCCACTCTGCAACTCGCCTCGGCACACCGAGGAGGATTTGCCCACTACAGCTAGCCAAGCGCCAAGCGAACCTCCACCCACCGTCTTATCTCCTGGCAGGACGACGCCATGCCTGCGTCTACCTCGCACCCTGAGGAGACGTCGCCTCGTCGCCCGCCCGACCCTGGAGGACGGCTTCCAGCTGCCGACCAGGCTGAGACGATCTCTTCAGATGGCCTGGCCGGTAGGTCGGAGCACCACCCTGAACCACTGGTACAGACCCCCGCTTCAGTGACGTCTCCACCGCAGACGCGGTCGTATGCGACAGCCGTACGAACTGGATCTGGACCCAATGCTGTAGGCGGCATCCCGTCCTTTAACCATACCAGCCGGGCCTGGTCAGCGGACCTGCAAGCCAAATTGGAACAGACGCTGTCTCGGACTTGGCAAGGCCTGGGACCGCTGGAGGACACCGAAGAGATGGCCCGACTGCGCCAGATAGCGCTCGCGACTGCGCCAGTTCACGAGGATGCGAAACTCCGGCGTCGAACTTCGTCAGAGACCGAGGCGTTCATGGCTTACCTTGCAGGGACGCTAGAGCTGCCACACCCGCCGAACTTCCTCAAGTCAACGCTGACAGTTCGCCAACGCGCAGTGATCGAACAGTTTCACGAGACGCACCTAGAAGTCACCCTTACTGCGGCTGTTCCTCCTCAAGTCAGACTTCGGAGATCGATGACCCAGGCCACGCTCTTCAGAGAACTTCATGACGCCAACAAGGATTTTCTTAATGGACATGAACTGGTTTGCTCACTTCAACGGGACGTGAAGCAATTGTATTTCGACGGCAGACACACGCTCTACTTTGTGTTTCAGTCGAGACGTCTGGCCAACCGCTACCAAGAAATTGCGCTGAGGCTGCAGCGAGTGGCAATTGAATTGGAAAACGCGGAACAGCAAGAGGCGGGGATTTTTTTCGCACCACAATTGCGGAGACGCTATTCTCTGAGGATACTTGGGGCGGAGCGGTTGGGCCTGGCGACTGTTGTTGGAGCCTTCTCGCAAATAGCTGGACTACCCGTCCTGGACGTCGAGCGCCCACGTGATGCGTCGGAGGGCACCGGAGCCAGATACTTCACCGTTCGATTCAACCAAGAGGACTGTCCTCCCATGCTGAGGGGAGTCACGAGAGTTAACATCGGTGAGAGCCAGGTCACGCTCCACCATCACCTCCTGCATTACCGGCTCCCCTGTAACCGGTGTTATAGCCCCAAGCACACCACTGGATTCTGCAAACTTAAACCTGAGTCTGTGGCAGGCTCGCGCAATCGGTGTACGCGAAAGCTCATTGGACCCATGGTGAACTTCGATATTGGGCAAGCGGAAACCTACCGTCACTCCGACGAAGAGAGCCTGGATCACTTCTGGAAGCAGATTGAGGAGGAATTCGAGATGCCAGCGGACGGGGACCCAGCAGTGCAATTAACGACATTGGCAACCGTGGCTATGGCGGGCCGGAGAACGGAGACGCGCGAAAAGAAGGACAGTGGTCACCAGCCTGAACCTCAGGGGAAGGGAGTTCGGCAGGATGGAGACTACATCATTGTACGGAATAAGTCGAGGTTACCCCACTCAAGACGCGAGCGGGAGGACCCTACTGTGTGTCAGAAGCCGACGGATGTGGCGGCAGCGAAGGACTCCAGGCCCCATGACCCTGCGCCAGGGCTGAGCGTGGACCTCTCATTGGATGCTGGAAGGGCACCAAGGGAGGCAAAGTCTGCTCCTCCTGCGTTCCATTCGGGTCAGGAAGGGGTCGCGTCCAGCGGGAGGTTCCACGCCCTCATGGACGACGACTCCAACTCGGCCAGCGAATCTGGATCAGACATGGACATCTCCAGTGATGACGGCTCCGTGGCGGACGATGCAGCTTATGCCTACCCTGACGATGGTCCTGCCGGGTCAGGGTCGCTCGACGCAACTGACGTGACCATGGAGAGTGTACGGCAGCCGCAACCAGCTCAACCCTTGCCTTGCGCACCCGGCGAACACCCATCGGCGGTCCTGGGTACATGTACAGAGGCACGGTGCACCGAGTCGGAAAGGCAACTCACGGAGGATAGACCAGAGTCACCGCTTCAGGGTTCTGATGGCCTCACCGGACATCCAACAGACTCGCTCAGGGATGTCGAGATGGCCGAGGAGACAGAAGAGGCAGTCGACACGCCCGTATCTGACTATATCGGGTCGTCGGCGCCCTCGCACACGAATACACCAGGGTCCACGCCTGGCTCAGAATTTCCTTATTCGTTGGCTTCTGCTAGTTCGGACTTGAGATCGGATGAGCTGGCCCAACCCACCAGTGAGGTCACCGAGATGTCCAGTCAAAGCTCTGATCGAGTGGTATATCTACACAAAGTTGGGCCAACAGCCAAACCGGTGCAGGCAGGCTACTGGTTATCCTGGTTTGAGGGCAAGGAAGTCAAGGTTCCTGACAATGGCCAATGTGCGCTCCTAGCGCTATACGCGACGGTGACGAACCATTCAGACCGAGAATTGGTACTCACCGCCGACATCAAGCGAGATGTGGGTCGGCACAAGCGCGCAATCTATGCGCTCCTTGTTTCGAATCTCAGGGCGGACTGCGCACTAGGGGTGGTGGACCCATCCGCGGAAGTAGCGCGCCTGTATCCAGATGCGGAGCTGCCGCAGTCTCAAGCAGTGGCGATGGCATTCCTATGCACCCATATGCTACAGGAACGACAGCGGCCGGTCGATGCCCAAGTCCCGGGCTCATTCTGGGCGAACCCCCAAGTCTTGCGGACCTATGCTCAATACCTCCGCGCGCCCATCGTCGTCATGGATGTAAACGCGGCAGGGGACGCGCACGCCCAGCTTTATACCTATTCCGACGCAGAGGTAAAGTTAGACGGGACCTCAGAGCTGCTCACGCACGAGACCGGGAAGTGTACGGCTCTTACGGATGAGGACACACGCGACTACCTCAACACATGTGGGAGACTACATGTTCTCCCTCTCATACTGATTTTGAAACACCATGAGCGCCACTTTTACGGCGTGCAGCACGGTGAGAGGTTCTTGCGCTGGCAGGCGGAAGGGAACCCGACCTTTGCGAGCGAGATTGCTGGTGGTTATGAGTGGCTACATGAGTGCTTAGTGCGCCCAGCAGGAGTCCAAGTGAAGGAGACCTCCAGGGCGCACGGCTTTGATGTGGACTTCTCCGTGACCTGGAATGGGGCGCGTGTGAACCTGCACACCGACACGGACGAGGTTAATGCCATCCTCCACAAGGCTCTCACAATGCGGCAGAGACTGGATGTGGCGCACTTAAGGATGGGGTGGCCCATCATGGACGCAGACGAACTTGACATTGCCACCATAGAGGAGGTGATGGAGGAAGAGGAAGAGATCATCCTCCAGGAAACCGGGGTCTTCAAGACGACGGCTCTAATTCGGGAAGACTTGATCGCGGTTGGGTCTCCTCCGCGACGGATTCGCCCGCGGATGCGTTGTCGGATCGCTGAAGGGGAGTACACGGAGCTCCTACAGGCAGGCATTGGGGATATCCTACCAGAACACCAGTCGGTGAAGCTGCAACAAGCCCTGACGGCAAACGAGGAGGGGTTCAATGTCTGGTACACAAAGAAGAGGGCCACGCTGAACGAAGTGGAGCGGGCACTGGGGGCGTCCGGGCTATCCGAGCTCGTGACTGCCGAAGACGTAAGCGAGGACACGCTAAGGCACTTGTTCGGGTCCCTTCCCTACCCTGAACTGGCAGCCAAGCACGTACCACTCGCCGCCTTGGTACGGTGGGGGCGACGGGAAGCTTATCAGAGGAGTCGCAGATTGGTATTGGACGCGGCAGAAGCGGTCCTTCTCACACTGGACCAACAAGCATTTTGCAAACGGTGGGTAGGCGAGCTACCCGACACTCCTTCGGAGCACAACATTCGGACGATGGAGGATGCGGCTTGTTGGACTACCCTCCGAGGTTTTAACCCAGCTTATGCTGGGGTTGGACGTCCACCTCGGTGCACCGAGCATGAATGGGCGATTTTACACGTTCTCCCCTATGTGGTGCGTCACTGGAGGGCGACGACGATGGGTAAAACGGGGGTACACGCAGTGCAGTTTTGGTACGAGCGCTACCCTCCGGTCAGTAATCTTTGTCGCGAAGCATGCAATGGGCAATGGGGCTTGGCTGTGGCTCTACCCACAGGACTCACCTGGATGGAACGGACGGATGCGCAATGCTACCCGCCCGCCTCCTCCTACCGAAAATAAAGGCACTCCGTGCCTTTCAAACCCTGCTGGCAGACCCAATAGCAAGCAGGGCCCTTCCTCTCAGCGGAGGGGAAACGGGAGTGGGGAAGCGAACAGGACGAGGGTCAGACGTGGACGGCCTCCTCGGCAACTAAAGCTTGGCGATTTTTTTCCTGTGCTCTCTGAGGTGGAGAGACAGCGGAGCCTCCGCCGAGAATTCCGTAGGGAACGGAAGCAGGAACTTCAACGGACCCGACGCGCAGAACTGATGTCAGAGAGGGCGAGCTCGAAACGGCCTTCAGGGGCCCCTCACCCAATGAGTAAGTCCATCGGCCTCGTCTCCTATAACGTCAACGGCCTGGGGGCTGGAGAGAGAGAGCGAACCGACTGGCTAGCTGCTATGCGTACTATTCGGGACACAGGACGGCAGGATGTTTGCATCCTCCAAGAAACACACATTGGCGAGACGGAGGTGGAGCAGGTCACTCGGCAACACGCGCAAGGTTGGGGATTCCGAAATGGAGCGGGCTGCCCGAAGCTGTCGTTTTGGGCTCCGGCCAAAGAGAGGAAAGGAGGTGTGGCCATCGTCGTGGACCCATACGGGGCTTACAAGTCGGTGACTCCGTTCATGGAACATCTTTGGACCAATCACTTCATGGCTGTTCAAGGCACAATTGGTGATCACCGTGTAATCATTATCAACATCTACGCACCACACAGAACGGCCCCACGCGAATCCTTCTTCCAGCGACTCCAAGATATTGAACTACCCACCGGAGCGCGGGTGGCGGTTGGTGGTGATTTCAACTGTACGTTGGAGCCGGAAACCGACCGCAGCTTTCGGCTCGCGGCTAATACCCACGACTCTCAGGCACTACGAGGCTTGACCGCGGCTTGGGGACTCATAGATCCTATTGCTGAGGCTCGACCATCGGATTGGGACCCACAAGCTCTCCAGAGACACTGGCAGGAGACCCACACTTACCACTACGTGATGGCAGACAGAACGGAGGCTTCGTCGCGTCTGGATCGCTGGTATTGCACCGGTGAACTGTTCCAGTGGGTCGCAGGGTGGTCATTAGCGCATCCAGGAGTGCCTGCAGATCATATTGGGGCGCAGCTCCATTTGGATGTTATGGGTGACCCGATTAGGGTCAAACGCCCTCCTCGCGTCTACCCAGTACCGGGCTACGTTGAGGCCGAAGTCCGGGCACAGACAGACGTGCTATTAGACGGGTATTTGGACCAAATCAACAAATATGGACTTTCAGCCCAAGAACTGGCTCGAAGCTGGGACGACTTAAAGACACAGATAGTCAAGCTCACGCAGGACACCACGCGAGCCAAACGGAGGCAACGGCGACAGACACTGAAGCAGAAACTTCGCAGGTTACGGGCGCAGCTGCGGCGGATAGAGGAAGACGTGGTTGGGGTGCAACCGACAGTTGACTCGATCACAGATGGGATGGCGGTGCTGTCCCTTGAGACTGGCGAGGGATCCACGCCGGCGGCGCGCGTGAGGCGAGCCATATCCCTTTGTATTAGGGCCCAACAGCGTAAACGACAGGCCCGGGTCCTCGAGAACGCCACCTACTGGGAAGGGAAGACGACTAAGGAGTTCTTCAAGAGAATCTCCTGCAAGTTTGGTGATAATACCATCCGGAGGTTACACCCAGCACCAGGTGCGCCACCTAGAGACATCCACGACAAAGCCAGCATGCTGGCGGACGCGTGGACCCCTGTCCTGCAACAGAGTGCCCGTCTTCCCGGCGAACAAGTGACCATTGCTGGTTGGATAGCTACAGTCCCACCCACGCCGGCGATGGAGGACTTAGCCAACCCGATCTTGGCAACAGAAATTGGGGAGGCGATTGCGGCATGCAAGCTGGGCAAGGCGACTGGGCCAGATCTACTCGGCAATGACTGGTACCGGGCTCACGGAGACAAATTGACGCCGATCTTTGAAGTCCTATTCAACGCATGGTATGATCAAGGAGTCTCACCCCGCTCATTTCTGGAGGCTACGATATCGTGTCTCAAAAAGGGAGGGGATCTCAGTGATCCGATGAATTATCGTCCCATTGCGCTCCTAAACTCGGATTATAAGATTTTTTCGAGGACGCTGACCTCGCGAGTCAGGCGAACACTGGCGGACCGGATTCACCCGCATCAAAACGGGTTTGTGCCCGAGCGTACCATACATGAAACGCTGCACTTGTTTGAGGCTGTGCAACGGAGTGCAGACCGAATGGACGGTCAACGAGACGCAGTCGCTCTGCTATTGGACTTTCGCAAAGCCTATGATTCCCTCTCGCGCAGTTTTCTTCTAGCTACACTTCACCGTCATGGATATCCTGGGAAATTTGTTGCTATGGTTGAAGCACTCCATACTGATACAACAGCAAGGTTTATTGCAAATGGGTTCCTTTCTCGACCAGTCGCGGTGACGAGCGGCATACGACAGGGATGCCCTCTGGCGCCTCTGCTCTTCATCTTGGCGCTTGAGCCATTGTACCAGGCCGTAGACAACTGCCCTGACCTCCATGGGGTCCGCGTGTCAGGGGCAGCTGGAGAGATTGAGGTACGGGTGGCAGGGTACGCAGACGACACGGCGGTCTATTTAAGGGATCCTGCCAGCATTCCAACTTTACTGCAATTGGCGAGCTTGTTCGGAGATGCTTCAGGTCTACAATTAAACCAGGCCAAGACCATGGTGGTAGCACTGTCTGCACAGACAAGCGCATTTCAGGTTCCCCTCCCAGAGCCATTACGGTACCTACCGCTGGATAAGCAGGGCCGATACTTGGGCATTTTTGTTGGCAGCAAGTGCGACGTGTCCAGGTCGTGGGAGGAAGCGGAACGGCAACTCACAACGAGACTTCGGCTGGCATGCTGCAAGACCCTGACCGTAGACCAAAGAAGCGCTGTGGCGTCAGCAATCATCATACCTAAGCTCACCTATGTGGGGCAACACGCCTGGCCGTCCAGAGAGACGGTCCGGAGGCTAACTACGATGATACGGCACTTTGTATGGTTCGGCGTTTTCGGTACAGAAGTTCCTACTGGGAGAGCATGGATTGACGCGGACTTGGCGGCCATACCACGGACACAGGGCGGACTCGCGATTCCTGATCTTCGCATCGAACTCATGGCTATGGCTGCAGCGACATTGGTCAAATGGGCAACGTTCGGCAGCCGAGAGGTGCACGTTATTGGAGACGTGCTGTTTCAGAGCCCCGGCAGCGGCGCAACGAAAGCGCCTAAAGTCTTCTTATGCCCTAATGTGGGTGGCGAAGGCAGATCCACTGGGCCTCGCTATGGCAGGACGTTGTGGGAGACTGGGAGGCGAGTCCTCGTCGAGCCCCTACCGCTCGAGTCAACGACAACGCGCGGTCTCAGGGTGAGTGGCTTGTACCAGCTTGCGACCTGCTTCGGCAGGATCCGTTTCGTCTGGGAGGGGCGGCGCTTATGGGTGAATGGGGCGGGTCTTAACGGGGCGTACTACCGTTCCTTTATGGCCGAAGAGCGCAGAACGATGGGGACCTGTTGTTTAGAGTGGCTCCCATACATTCCTCTCGGTGACTTGAGACTGCATAATGGTAAGACGGATAAGCAGATGACTTATGATGAGGTCAGTATGCTCGGGGCCCCGACACGACTTTTACGAGACGTCATGCATTGGGAGGGCGATCCGGGCAGAGGGGTACTCACAGTGACCTTACTGGGGGGCTCCATCCACGCTTCGAGACGAGGACGGCAAGGTGCTGAGCAACTCATGCTGCTACTGATCACCAATTTCCCCAGTATAGTTTTCAGCCGTGGGCGGGGCTGGGATCTCCGATTCGCGGCGACCCCATCAGATCACCCGGTTTCAGCTTACATCCACCCCTCCACAGCGTCGGAGTTAACGGTGGTAGTGGGCTCCACTACATCGGGACCGTATGCAGGGGCGAAATGTCACCGAACTTTGACCCAGGTACTCACACGGGTGCTGCAGCCAGAGGTTCGCGTGAGCTCAGTCCACCCGCACCCGAGCCGGGGACGCCTTGTTAGCCTTTGGACTGGAGTGCAGGTTTGGTCCTTTGCGCGGAAGCATTTCAGAGCGTGGCTGTCGGCAGCACCACGACGCAGAGGATCGGTCAGCCTACTTCGCAGAGCAGCAAAATGGAAGGAGGCTGACGCCAAGGCGGCGGATGGGCTGTCAGCCCTGGAATGGAGACGGATACGGCGTATTGTTGGAATTGGTCCATGGGGAGAACAAATTCTACTCCGGCTTAAACTATACGCCTTCTCGCTGTACGATCCTATCACGGGGCGTTCTGGATGCCCACACTCCACATGTGTCGCCGCGGTGGGAGTAGACCTTTTCCATATGTTCTGGACCTGTCCGGCTGCGGTGCGGCTCCGACATCTACTGACTCACCGGTGGCAAGCGGCGGGGCTGCCAGCGGCTCAGATTAAAGAGGCACTGTTTAGTCTCCGGCTCCCACAGCTGCCGTCGGGTGTCTGGAAAGTGGCCAGCCGGTTGTTCCCCACGCGGAGACCCTCGACCGTGGTGCAGTTGGCACCAGACCTCATAGCGATTGCCGAATGCTACTGGCGCACCGGGGCGGTGCTTTATTTTCATAGTGTGTGGCGTTGGCGGGTTGCACACTTTGATGACCTCAACAACATCTCGTTACAGCACCACAGGGCGGCGTTGGCGATGAGGCTTCGGCTAGGATACCTCAATGTACGACACCACCTCACTCGGGTTGGTAGTGCACAAGCGCAGGAGGAAGCTGCGATGGTCATGGATGAAGTGTTAACCGGAGACTGGGAACCTGAAACCTTCGCTAGAATGGAGGACGGGATCTGTTACCTGCTCTTCTTCGATGGAGGGTCGAGAGGAAACCCCGGGCCAGGTGGCAGTGGTGCAGCGGTCATCAGGTTGGGGGCGCACTGCAGAAGCTACGATATATGCTGGGCTGGTAGCATGGCGTATGGGTCCGCTTCTACGACCAACAATATTGCGGAATATTTAGGTCTTCTTACGGGCTTACGTACGTGTCACCAGAGGAAGTGGAGTCCACTCCATGTGGTAGGAGACAGTCAGCTCATCCTCCGGCAAATGCGTATCCGCACGCCGCCGAAGGCCAAACACTTACAGAGTTACTACTGGCAATGTAGACGTCTGGCAGATTTACTCGAGGTGGCCTCCTGGCACCACCACCTACGCAGCTTCAACAAGATGGCGGACGCTCTGGCCAACAAGGCCATGGACTCGAGACGCAGTGTGCAAAGCACACGGGCAGACTATGTAGGAACACTACTCGATTGGGGCCAGTTACAGGCTCACGCAGAATCCGATGTGGGTCATTGGATCCGACACTTCTCCTATGAGTGTTCCTCGGAACGCGGGGCCTTCACACCGTAAGTGAAGGAGGCGGCCTGGAACCCAGGTTCCTAGAATCTTGGTTTCAGGAACGGATACATGGATAGAGACGTGTATCTATGCGGGTCATAGGATGTCGTTAGGTTTTACTATCTAAATGACAACCATGTCCTAATAAAAAAAAAAAAAAAAAAAAAAAAAAAAAAAGTCCATTCATCTGCTAGAATCCTACGAGTCTCACCGCGATACTGGTACGTGCGGTATAATGTCTTGTATCTCTGTATCTCGTGTTGACGGATAGAAGTGGTGGAAATTGCGTGCAAGGACCACTCGAGTGGCTGCTACTACGGCAATGAGAAGGCCAGGCAGAGCGTAGAGCTGAAATTTGGGGACTTTGTGGACTATTACCGGGCAACGTTCAACAAACAGTCGCATTGGTTGCAGACTGTTGACGACTTGGAGTTCTACTTGGCGCAATGCCCCATTGCAGTGCTCAAGCCTGGTCCCACCTGCACCAAGGCGAGTTTACCCAGGGTTATGGACAATTTTTGCTTGTATGGTGCTCTAGTTCTTAATTTTTCGCTAGGTAGTTTGCTAACGTGTAACTTGTCCCCATGGCAGACCCTCGTGCCTTCGAGATAAGCCTGTGACCCAAGTGAATCTGTGGATGACAGTGCAACCTGGAAGGACGACGCTGCACTACGACGCGTTTCAAAACATTCTCGTAGTTTTGTACGGGCGGAAGACCGTCACGCTCTATCCTCCGTCGGACACGGCAAAGTTGTATCCATTCCCAGTGCACACCAAGTCTGTGAATCATAGCCAAGTCGATATCGTGAAACCCGATCTCGAGAAACACGAGCGATTTCCTGAAGCATCCGCCCGGCGATTCGAAGTCATGGCCGGAGGTACAGTACTTTCCTCTGATCGAAATGCTCATAGCGGTCCTATCACTAACGTGCTGATGATTAGATGCACTTGTAATTCCCGAGGGGTGGTGGCATCAAGTGGATTCGGACGAGTTCACCATTGCCGTCAACTACTGGTGGGACGGCGTGCGAGAACAACTTGTATCTGACCAGCGTATGGTGCCTTACTACGCCCGTGTTATGCTGGAAGAGCTGGTCAAACAGCAATGCGAGGCACGTCTTATAGCTGTACGAGCTTCAAACAGAGTGGGGACCTCCAACAAACTTGATGATGAAAGAAGCGCGGCTGCAGCTATTCTTGAGGCAAGTGACCAAGTTGCTCGTGAACAAGTGATGTTGTCTCTTAAGAACCCTGTCTTCGTGAAGACGCAGCGAGTTCTAGCAACAAATCACGTTGAAGATTGGCGGCAGCTTCTTACAAATGCGAGTGATGACTTGGTGGCGGTCTTGGCCAAATGCTGGGAAGGAGAGGGTCTGGAATCTGACTTCCTTGGAGTGCTATTTGGCGCACTCGGGGATGAGGAAGAGACGATCAAGCAACTACTCATGTCGAAGCAGGCGCAATTCCGCAGGGACTGTGCTGTCGATATGTACCGGTCGTTGTTCAGCTAGCTTCAAGCACGTGGTTCAACATGGAACCGTTTTCCTGGTTGAACTCTATGCGCTCGACCACCGAAAAGCAACTTGTTAAACCGCTGTGATTGGCCGACGGAGACACCGTCACCAGCGGAATAGATAGGCCAATGCGTCTCAACAGCAAGATTAGCAGCGTCTGAACAGCTCGATTGAACGCCATAGCATGAATGCCGTTCTGTGCGAGACGTCTTCTCCTTTTTGCAACATGGAACTCATTTGTCAATTGACCTCATCATCAATCAATCGACATGACCAAGTCCTTCGACGACCCCACTCTCGACGTTCCCATGGTGGACGCCAACCGCCTCGAGAAGCTCCAATGGAATGTGCAGCCGTCCGAGTTCTCCAAGTTGTGCTCTAACCCCATTCGGAAGATCGTGGATAACATCAAGAAGCCTGCTGCATCGACCAAGACGCTGATTCCACTGTCACTAGGTGGGTATGCTGGTCGCTTGAATTCTGCGTCATGTTCACTCACTTTTGAGTGTGTTGCTTGTAGGTGATCCGACGGTGTTTGGCAACTTGCACTGCCCCGACGTGCTGGTGCAAGCGATCGTCCGCAACACTCGGTTCGTTAACTATGGCATTATTTTACTTTTGCATAAATTATCAACTAATTCCTTGCATTTGCTCTACCAGCTCAATGCAACACAATGGCTACATCCATTCAGCTGGCTCTGAGGCAGCTCGTGCAGCAATTGCACAGCATTATGGTAATATGCGAGCCCCACTGACCATGGATGATATTATCATCGCCAGTGGATGCTCGGGTGCCATTGAAATTGCTCTACGAGGCCTGTTGAATCCCGGTGACAACATTCTGCTCCCAAAGCCCGGATTCCCGCTGTACCAAGCACTTTGCGAGGCACAGAAAATTGAGTGCAGATTCTACAATCTCAAGGTGAGACCAGCAAGTCCATTGCTCTTTGTGCCGAGTACCTTTATTGACAAGGTCATTGCATGTAGCCGGAGTGCAACTGGGAAGTCGATCTCGAGCATATGCAATCCTTGGTTGACGATAACACCAAGGCGATACTGGTGAACAACCCTTCGAACCCGTGTGGGAGTGTGTACTCTAAGGTGAGTGAGTGCTATATCCATTGTTAAGTAGATTAGACTGACATACCCTTGTTTCGTGTAGCCTCACTTAGAGAAAATTCTCGCATTGGCAGATTCGAACAAGATCCCTATTATTGCGGTAAGCTCCTAACTTAGCATTATTTGGCTTTCAAGAAGACCTCTAACTTATCATTCGAACTAAAAGGACGAAATCTATGGTGACATGGTGTTCGGGAGTAACGTGTTCTTCCCAATTGCTTCGTTGACGAAGACAGTTCCGGTGGTGGCGGTCGGTGGATTGGCAAAGCAGTTTCTCATCCCTGGTTGGAGAGTAGGCTGGGTTATGGTGCACGACCGGAACGACATTCTGAAAGATGTACGCACCGCCTACTTCAAGCTATCACAGAATATCCTCGGAGCAAACTCACTCGTCCAGGTATAATATCTGCGGTTGGTTCGCAAAGTTAACAATTGAGCTAACGTGTTGATGCTGCTTTTTACCAGAGTGCCATCCCCGATTTGCTGACACCGGTCCCTGGTAGTGCCGAAGAGCAGTCATTGATTGAATTCAAGAAGCGATATTTCGCGACTCTGGAGGATAACGCCAAGTTCACTATCGAAGCTCTGGCGAGGATTCCTGGTTTGGAAGTGGTTGTCCCGCAGGGAGCCATGTACGCGATGGTATGTAGCGGAGATGATCGCATTCTAGTTTCTACAACACCACTTACTCTTGTTATCTCTATGCTTCACAGGTAAAAGTCCAAACCAACGTACTTACCAAGATCAAGGACGACTTCGATCTAACACAGAAGCTGCTAGATGAGGAGTCGGTCTTTGTTTTGCCCGGACAGGTAAGCTCAACCGGGTATTCACACACCCGTCGTCGAACTTTGACTAATCATACGCTGTTGTAGTGTTTCGGAATGACCAACTATTTCCGCATCGTCTTCTCAGCACCGCACGAAGTGCTGGCGGATGCTTACACTCGGCTCGCCAACTTTTGCCAGCGTCACCAATGAATGTGATCAGAATAATTGACGCAACACCATCAATATATTCCTAACAACGCAATTTGTAAAGCTTACATGTACTGTAGTACTTTTAGGAATATAGTTCGGGAAGACAATTCGAAAAACATCTTTCTACCGTACCGATGATATATATGTTTCTCCTTGAGGAAACACTAACAGCCAGACATGTGTGCATGCGAATGCAAAGAGGGGGAACGACTTTAATTTCCTTTAAATACTCGGCAGGAACGGTCGGCGTCTTGTTAGTAAAGCGTATAGAAAGCAGCGTTGTCATCTGGTGGTTTCACGAATTTCTGCTACCGAAGTCGTGAGGAATGCTTTTTCGTATACCATAATGCTGCTGTTAGTGGTTTACATGACTGTGCATCCAAACCAGGACTCGTCTACATCTTTTGCACGAGTACCACCAACGTCATTATCCAAGTGCTTCATGGCCGATGCAATGTTGGTCTCAAAGTAAGGGTGCCAAACGTGGTCGTACAGGAATCGTGCCGTAAATGAAAGGTCATCCTTATACGCTTTAGCAACCTTAGTTCCACCCCACACACGACTCCGCTCCACGATCCATGGCACCATCACGCGTTTTGGTCTGGTACCACGAAAGATCCGCGGCATGACATATTTATGAAAAGCTTTCTCCGAAAACGCAAGCTCAATAGCAGGCTTGAAGGCCTCTTCTTCCAATGCCAGCACGTTGAAGAGCAGATGATTAAGCCGGCGAATATCGTCTTGCAGCATGCCCAGACGGGTTTGCCAAGAATCTGCAGACGCCGCCGCAGAGAACACTAGATCGTCTTCTTGGGCAACAACCACGTCGACCAGCGCGAAAATCGCTTGATACAGCGCAAGGATATCACGCTTTTCCACAAACTTGATTACCACAAGCGGAAGGAGAACCGTAGTCTTTACGTCGTGTTGGTTTCGGACGAATTCAACGAAGTGCAGCTTAAACCATGTGAAAAATTCGCGCACATTCCAATTCATGGGCGACTTCAAGTCACGACTCCGTTCCAAGAACCGATCGATTACAAAAAGAGCATGTCGAACCGGTTCGTGCAATCCCAGCAAAAACTGCGAGTTCCAGCTCATGTCTACCTCGTCGTTGCGGGTTAGTACGTTCGAAAACACCACCCTTTCCCCTTTCCTCATTGGTCCCGATACTGGCGCGTTCTTCACACTGGCAAAATCATCCGACGACAGTTCTCTTCGAAGTGTGTTGGCGTCCATTCTCAACGGTCCCAGACTCAGGATACTTGATGGAGTGACGACAGATGAGTTCTCCTCACTGCTGTGCTCGGAAATGGGCGTCGATAAGTTACTAGCATCTTGTTGCGTCTTGCTCATCAGCACATTCCTGGCAGCAATGGCATTCTGTTGGGACTCGAGTGAGGCCCAGATATTGAAAAAGTCATTGTCGTTTGAACCTTCGTAGCCGCTTTTGTAGTCGATCGTTGTCAGCACATGAGCGACTTGGCTAATGTCCACAAGTTGTCTGGACTTCTTGGCTACGGGTACTTCTTTGGCAGTCTCGGGTGGGGACCAGATATTCGAATAGAAGACGGTCTCGTCGCTCGGGAGACGCCGCGGTTTCTTGACACGTTCGTTCTTGGACACCATTGCCAATCGGCTTTTCACGAGCGGTTTGCGATTTGGGGCAGCAACAGGCTTCATAGCACGGGTGCAAGGAAGCACAGGATCTTCTCGGTGAACACGCTTGAGATGCAGGTGCTCTCTGCCAGGCAAGTCGCTCTGCACTTGAACCGGCATGGTCTCTTCTCTTTCTTCGTATACACCCGCTTTCTCTCCCTTGCTCGTCACTTGATAGAGGGCAGCTCAAATCCACCAGATGCCTTGGGCGATATTTTGCTAGCAATTGAGGGAGGGAGTTCGTCGAATGGCGAGATTCACAGAGAACGTGGCGAGTCTCAGACAGATGGGAACAAACTAGCACAAGCAAGAGAAGCAAAGGCGTATCACAGTGAGAACAATGCGTTGCACACGACGAGGCGCGCCACACTTGTCAAGGAGAAACATGTGCAGCCACCAACCTGTCTCGACAAGCGCAATCTCAGTCGTTACTGCCGGTTTCGCGCTTGATTGAAGAATGACTCGACCAGCCAACTCGCGGCAGAGAGATGAACGCGGCTTGGGGTTACGGAGACTTGCCTCAGCCACAGGAGACTTTCAACCCAGCCACCATCTGGGAGCTTGTAACCATGTCTCGGGTTTCCAGAGAGCGGTCAAGACGCTCACTATCAATACCGAAAAGCCAAAAGAGCACCAATCCCCGACATTTCCAGATCGTATCGCATTGGACAGACCATTACCGACCACAGTGAGGTGAAGCCTTCGATTCGCCTCATGCATCACTCGGTGTCGAAGAGAACCACATAGTGAGGATTCTCCTACCGAATCGAATGGACAGTGGAAAGTTTAAATAAGGGTAAAAGGCCAGCTTCAACCTGACCGAAGCCTCTTTGAGTCAAAGTTTGACGATGGCTGAAGAAGTTTCGGATTTTTTAAATTACCGGTTATTCCCGGTATGTGCAGAGCTAAAATTTAGTCGGACCAAAAGTGAATCAAATATATGTTGCCCACACCAAGATCCATTTTTGTCGGGAAGAGTCGCCCGCTGGCGTTTGGGATGAATGATCTCCGCCCGACAGGCCGAGAAGAGCCCAGAGAGCAACAAGAGATCACAGCGGAAGACCTCGACGTAGGGCCATGGGGCAGCAGCTCTCGCTTCCGTCCGCGGTGACGCAGCCGCCGGGCGAGCGCGCGCAGCTGCGTCCACTACAGGCGCCGTATGTGCCGCTCTGTGACGTCCTCAAAGCTGGTGACGCGAATGTAGATGAGGCAAATGACACAATGGAAAAGATCCTTGAATTCGGTGCTGCCTTGCGCTGCCTTCCTAAAGGTGCAACTGAAACGCTTTATTAGGCTTAAAAGGACAATCGTCTCACTTGTGTGCTGCTTACAGAGAACGAAGTGTCGGGGCGCTTCCAGACGCAAAGCCCAGAACAACAGATGAAGGAACTTATGAGCTCCGTGGACTCGATTGACGCGCTGTTACAGCACATCTCTCAGCTCGCAGGGCTGCCCACACAGGACGGGCTCGACCCTGCACGATCTGACGTCAAACGAGGATGTGGGGAGACGAAGCCTGGCATGTTCGATGCCCGCGTGGCAAGCTACGTGAAAAACTTACAAGCTCTGTACCAGACGACTAAAAAGGAGAAGTACAGACACGAACAGCGACTGATGGCCGCAAGAGCACACGCTATGTCACTGCGCAAAGTGGCGCCCCCGCCGTTACCGCTGCCGACGCAGAACTGCCTGACCATGGGCTGGGACCTGGTGGTCATGCTTCTGAAGGCCACACGCAAAAATAACCCAGAGCAATATGAGCAAGCTCTGCAAGTGGTGAAACACAACCTGAAATCTTTGAAGCCGACTGCCTACTCCGACAGTATGTACCTCGCGCCATCGGCCGCCTCAGCATTTAACCTATTGAGTGAGTGTCTTCGTGAACTGGCTTACCCGGCTTCTGACGGCGCTCCGGAAGACGAAATGCGGATCGGAGCTCTTACAATTGAAACTTTGGCGGAGGTGGGATTGACTCGAGGTTCGCTTGCAACGATGCTCTTTGTTGTGCTGTGGCTGGTGAAACAAACACCTACGAGCGCAGTGAATTTGGAAACGTCAATTACTAAACTCGCTGCACTGAAAGAGCAGCCCATGTACGGGAAGTGCGAGGCTTCAGGAGAACTGTACAGTTGCGGACAGAATTCGTATGGAGAACTTGGAACAGGAGACGATATTGAACGACACCAGCTTACCAGTGTCGCACTTTGCGGGTGGGATGATATTCGCCAAGTAGTGAGCGGTAATGAGACGTTGGCAGTTCTTACGAATGATGGTGCCGTGCTAACATGTGGGCTAAACAAGAGCGGTCAGTGTGGACAGGGGCACTTTGATGAACGAGTGATGATGCTTCGTCCTGTGTACGCTCTTCGCTCTCAGCGAGTGAAGTTTATTGCTGCAAGCAACGGATGCGAGCATATGATCGCATTGACAGACTCTGGGCTCGCATATTCATGGGGCTACAATGACCGAGGACAATTGGGGCATGAAAATCTGACGACCAAGATACATGTTCCGAAGCTCATTGAGTCGCTAAAGGACAAAAAGCTTAGGTATGCATCTGTGAGTTATCATCATAGTGCTGTGATCACGGACGCAGGGGAGCTCTATACATTTGGCATGAACGATTGTGGCCAGCTTGGTCTCGATCATACCCAGCACCAGTCAACGCCTCAACTTGTCAAAAGCCTTGAGGGCACTGAAGTATCCACAGTAGCTTGTGGATTGTACCATACAATCATTTGTACGGCAGCCGGAGAGCTGTACTCATGCGGCAAGAACGACTACGGTCAGTTGGGCTTAACCCACAATCGACAGATCAAAATACCCACCCTGGTCGGTGTTCCAAATGAGATGGTATGCTTTGTAGCATGCGGCTACTACCACTCGATGATAGTTACTACTGGTGGGCGGTCGTTTTCATTTGGTCGTAACGACTACGGGCAACTTGGAATTGGAAGCAAGATTCACCAGAATACGCCGAACGTGGTAGCCTTATCTGCCAACACACGGATGGTGCGGGCAACGTGTGGGTGTTACCACACGGTATTGCTATCCGAACAAGGGCAAGTATTTGTTTTTGGGCGGAACAACAAAGGACAGCTTGGAAATCGAGGTAGCGCTGATGCACTGTTGCCGGTTCCCCTCAAGGTTCGCCCGGAAAAGAATTCTCGTAGATGTGTGGATGTTGCTGCTGGGTTCTACACAACGTCGCTGATTGTGGAGAGAAAACGCGAAAACGATGATGGTGACTTTGTTATGCTGGATCAATCTTGCGTTGTCCCCGTGTGCGGTCGTGTCGACATTGACCGTTCAGGGGAAATTGAGGGCTTGAGTAACTTTGGCTCCATTTCCACGGTTGGCGTTTCACTCTTCCGAGGCAATTGGTTTTACGAGGTTGAGGTCGTTACAAGTGGTTTGATTCAAGTAGGTTGGATAGATGGCTATTTCCAGGGAAGCTCAGACCAGGGTGAAGGAGTTGGCGATCATGCCCATTCATGGTCCTACGACGGTAATCGCCAGCGACGTTGGAACAGTGGATCGTCTTCATACGGAGAGAAATGGAGAGCGGGTGATATCATTGGTTGCTTATTGGACTTAACCACACGAGAGATGACATTTTTCCGCAACGGGGTTAACTTAGGCGTAGCTTACTCAGAATTAAAGTGCTCTGTGGACGATAAGCGATCGGGTATGATGCCTGGAATCAGTCTCGAGCGAGGGGAAATCATTCGAATTAACTTGGGGAATCAGCCGTTTGCTTACCCACCGGCTACTGGACACGACTTTGAAAGTATTTCTCGCGCAGTAACGATGCCTTCTTCTAACGCGGTACTCCAACCACCTGAAGACCAACCGACCGAAGATACTTCGGCCCACCCCCCACCTCTAGAAGGTTCCGCATCAACGATGGTTGGCAATAAACTATTTGTTGTCGGTGGAATAGTTGTTCATGAATCAGCATCACCCCAGTCAGCAGAACCTACGAACGGAGTGTGGATGTATGACACTGATACAAAAAAGTGGGAAAGATGGGCGGATTTCCCTATTGAAATTTGCCAC
This sequence comes from Phytophthora capsici, assembly GCA_030324255.1. Classification (NCBI taxonomy): domain Eukaryota; phylum Oomycota; class Peronosporomycetes; order Peronosporales; family Peronosporaceae; genus Phytophthora; species Phytophthora capsici. The sequence continues at coordinate 2,689,525 of CM059362.1, read as the reverse complement.
CATCAAGTTGTTGCTATAGATGACAATCATATTCTTGTTCTTGGAGGAGAGAAAAATTGTGCGACGTCGCGGCACATGGATCTGTACAAGTGCTCCACTGTTAAAAATGCTGATGGTTCACTCCCGACATGGACATTAATTCAAGCAGCGATCGGTGCAGCGACATCAATGCCCCTTGCACGTGCTTTTCACACAGCTTCAATAATCCGTGTACGTCTCGATACGATTGTATTCATGTACGGCGGGAAGTCCGTTGAGGATGAGGTTCTCGGAGACGCGTGGTATTTGTCCCTCGAAGATTTCGCTTGGTCTCGATTACCAAGTTCAGTATCACTCGACCCAGGCCCACGAATCGGGTGCTCATCTGTTGTTATTGGAGAGTGTGTGTACGTATTTGGCGGACAAGATCGCGAAGATAAATTTCGATCTGATCTTTGGCGATACAACACATTTGACCGGCTGTGGCACTTGTGCCATGACGACAACATTGGCGACTCGCAAAAGATGGTACCAGAACAACGGACGCATTATAGTATGTGCTCAGACCTCGGAAACATTTGGATTTTGGGAGGTATCAACCAAACTAACACCATTTTGAACGATATGTGGTGCTTTTCTGTGGCATCTCAAAAGTGGAGCCACATTGAAGTTAATACGCAAGCTGAAACGGTGGATGGGCTCAGCTCAGCAGCACTATTCGTGCGAATGGGAGCGGTAACTGCATTACCTACCACGTCTGATTTCGAACCAGCTATCCAACAGGCTGGGGACATGTTTCTTTTCGGTGGGCGCATTAGTGTTCAGGGACAAGCAACAAGAAGCAGCAGAGTGCGGAAAATATGTTCCTTGAACGCATCAGGATCATACAATCTTGATATGACTAAAAACCTAGCGACAATTGGAAAGGCAGGGCATGTACTCAGTACCCTTCAAACAAAGTGTGCTTTAACAAGTAGATCAACCCAGCATTGTGCACCGGAGGCCTTCGACTCGGCTGTTTGCTTGCTATCTCATCTGGATCGTTTAGCTGGAAACGATATTCCAGCCGAAGAAGTTGATACCGTTCAGTTGTCTCGATGTTTGTACCGATCCCTCTGTATAGACCCCAAAGAAGCAACGTTTTCGGCATTGTACGCATTACTGGACAACATAACGTCTCGCTTCTTTGCTACGAGTTCGTTAGATGATCAGTCTGACCCTCTACTAGTGACGCACGTACTTTATCCCATGCTTGTGACGATAAGGCTGCTTAAGCTAAATTTCTTCGAGGTACGACTGCTATGGTTTGCATGAGTATCTTGTTTATCTTTACTAACCACTTTCCTCTTCATGTGCTCTGCTGCCTATTAGTTTTCTCGGAGTTGTTTGGATGCATCAGAAATTGATCTTCCAGCAACTGCTACCTTACCTGGAGGGATTCTCTATTCGATTCGTGAATTGCTTTTCACCATTGCGGACTACGTACCACAGCAAGCCATGTCGGGGGAGATACTATGGTTCTATCATGCGGTAAAGCAAGAAACTACATCGGCAATTTACCACGGATTCCCGGTGCTGTTCCCGTCTTTGTTAGACAGATTACAAGTGATGAATCGCCTGATGGTCCACAAGCCTTCTTCTGGGGCCGAGCTCACTCAGGCACAGCAGTCGCTAATTCCGATGCTCGTTCCATGCTTCACATCCGCGAAAATGCTGTTTCAACTGCTCTGTGATCCCAGTATTCTCTTCAAGGTGGATGGCTTAGCGGACAACGCCGTGTCTGAAAGCGTGGTTACATTTATGAATACCCTACTGGATGCGCTTTGGGAACAGACAAAAAGTGCCATAGAGCACTCATCTGGGGATACAGCTAAGCTTGTAAAGAGTTTGGATGCTATTGAGGCAAATGATGAATTTAAATGCCTCAATATCATGTTACGGGCAGCGATATTCTGGTGTTCATGCTCCGTCAGCCAAAGTTGGATGATCATCGAGTCGATTTGTTCGAAATTGGTGACGTTTACCTCAAAATACCTGGATCAAAGCAACACTGGACAGACACACATATTCCCCATTGTCATCCAGCGCAGTTTCTCAGGCAAGCTGCTGCCATTTCTGCTACTGAGTGTGTTTTCGTTACCTTCGGTTCGTGAGGCGCTCCCTGCTTTATTAGATCCATTCTGGCCCCAGTTAGAGTCCTTCTCGGAAAAACTCCATACTGCGCTCGTACTCCTTGAAAAGCAGGATGTACATGCATCACAGCCTTCACTTGATGCACATACCGCTGTAGGGGAAAGCAGTGTAGAAGCCGATTTCGTGGATTCAGCACTCGCATCTGTTTCTAAAGAGCTCTCTACATGCCTTTTGCTGAATACTGGTTCTTCTGTCACGTACGGTCAGATTTTTAAAAGCTTGTGGAACAAGATTAATCAGTCGCAGGGATACACCTACTGGAAAGTTAAAGATTTACCACAAGACGAAGAAATCCGACGAGTGGTAATTCCTTCGGATCTGGTGAAACTTTTTGGAACCAAAACGTTAGCTGTGAAAGTTCAAAAGGGTAATGCTGAGCGACTTCTTGGATATGATCCAAAGAAGATCTCGTTTGTGCCTAGCCGGACGATTCTCTCGCAACACATATACCCTTTAAAGGAGGAACCGCTACCTGTTCTAGGAGGTGTTGAAGCTAGTACAACGCCTCCTCCAGCGTCAAATGGTCAATCACTTGTAAAGGCTCCTGTTCCCGTGATATGGTGCTCTGATACGATTTTCGAAGAAAGTCACGAGTGGATCAAGGACCTACAAAAGATGGTGGCCTGGGTTGGAAGTCACTTTGCCGCCACTTTAATTGTCGGCGGTGAGCTTGGTGGTGGGGCCGTTATCAGTGATCGATGGCTACATTCTCCACTGTTTCGTGGCGGCTTAGATGAAACATGGCCTGATCCTACGTCAACTAAACCTGAAGTTGGTAGAAATGAAACGCTTCTATTACAAGTGATAGAAAACGTCGGTCAAGGAAAAAAACTGCTGGACAAAGTACGCAATGTTCTAGATCCTGGATCGGCTCCAGGAGGTGCAAATCCGCAATTTCGCGTTGCGAGGCTGAAGAGGCAGGACAGTGTGGAGGCAACGTTGGAAAAAAGTGGTGGGATTGAGGCGGTCGATCGTGCTGTTCGAGCTACGTTTGCTGCTCTTTTAAAACACACCAACCTTTCCTACACAACTGAACCTATTTCTAGCGAAGGGGCCTTATCTGAGACGGTGGTTGATGCTTGGAAGGCTGCGCTACAGCTACGTCGATGGTAATGTATATCGTGCATGATTCACTCGGCAAATGTCTGACAGAGGTATCTTGAATTTAGGATTGTGAGAGAACAGCAAAAACTGGCTGCAGCATTCAGGTAAATAACCTAGCTGGCTTTGAGTTTCCTGACATCTGACAAAGCTATATATCCGATAACAGTGAAAAGGGGGCTCCAAATGGATTTTCTCCTGATATGGAGGCAAAGGAGCGACAGCAGGCACTATACAACGCAGTATGCGAGCCCATTATTCGTAGAGCACTTGTACTTCTCCAATTGTCGCCTGCACCCATCCAGTTTGCTCCGTCAGCGGCGTCCCCGATGAAACTTCTTCCTGGTATTTCGATGGCAACATCCTACGGTACGACTTCGCTCTACGGAGTTTGTGTAACTCAAGCTAATTATTTTATCGTTGATGCGAGTATAATAGGTTTTCCGAAGGTTTCTAAGCATGAACCGGCAGAAGCTACAGCACAAGAACCCGAACAAAAACGATTTACCCGTCAGTTGAACAGGATGATGGAAACAAAATCCGTAGAGGTGATGGAAGAAGAAGACGAACAGATACACGCAGACATTTTTTCGTTTATTCAGCTATCAAGCAGCAAGCTGGTGACTACTTCCAGCCGAGAGAGTGAAACAACTCGACACCCTGAAGATCAAATGCGCGATATCTTAGTTTCTCATCAAAAGCGCGCGAAAATGCGGCTAAAAGGGCTTCAGATCTTTGCTCGTCTGCTTCAGTGCACTAAAAACATTCCCAGCTGCCGATTCCACGTTATCCCTATGCTATCTTCAGCTTTCAAGCGTGTTCGTTTGTTGAATGGTCAACAACAAGGTGGCAAACAGTCCGCTGGACAGGCTTCGATCGTTAAAGTACACTATCTCGTTGATTTGGAGTTTGCTGGGTCTCAGCTTTCGGCTGCCATTGGACACGAGTTCTTCCAGTTACTGACAATCCTGCTTGAATCCTCCACGGGTCATCTTCATCAAGTACAAAACCTCATCGAAGTTGGGGCGGGTGCTACCCCAAGCGATACGAAGACATCGTCAGCGTCTATTCAGCTTGCTGTGCAGGACATGCTTCTGGTGTTAGAGACTTGTTGTTTTCCTTACAAGGGGGAGGATTGGGACCACCTCCAACGATCAAATTTGGTACGGTTGCTGACCGACCTGACGAGTTGGAAGGGATGGCAGAGTTTCATTCAGTTCGATTCATCAGACGACTCACAGGCCGATGCGAATAGTGCTGAAAAGTACGCTATACTACCTGCGTCCACGGGATCAAAGTACCCGAACATAATTTGCTCTCGGTATATCACACTTGGTACTGATCTTCGAAAGCTGACGATTGCCCACAAGAGTCTTGGCGGAAGTAGCGACAATGATCGTATATCACAGAGGTGTGGTGGGTTTGCGGTGTTTGATAAACCCTTCTACAGAGGCCGTTGGTATTGGGAGGTGTCTGTCCGTACAATCGGTGATACCCCAGTATTTGTTGGCGTCACTCCTGGCACAGTAGATCTGAATACCTACCTTCCGGGAGATAGCGGTCTCTGTGGAGTATTTTTACACGGTGAACGATGCAATGGGGATATGTTGAGATCAGCGGGGATACGTTGGAAAGGGTCAGATATTCTTGGTGTTTTACTCAATTGTGAAGAGCATCAAGTGGAGTTTTATAACGGCGCAAAAAGATGTCATGTCGCGGCCATTAGTCCTCCTAACAATTTAGGAGGAGGGGGATACTTCCCTTCTATTGGTGTAAAGGATGCTGATGTGCATTGGAATCTAGCAGCTTCCGTTCCGTCGAAATTATGGTGTGCTAGTTCCAATTTCCAATTCCCGAATACGTTCGTTTCTGGAGGACTCGTTGCATCTCCTTATGATGGAGGAACGATCAGCTGGAATGGGAAACTGAAAGGGAGTCACTTACAGCTCCTGTCAAACGGAACAACTGTATCTGCTGGTGATTCCAGCTCATCAGAAGATCAGTTTGAGACTATTGTTTCGAGCCAGGGCTTTGATAATGGGAGTATATTTGTGGAGGTGCGTGTTGTGGCGGCAGGAAATGACGGACGGTCTGCACTTAGCTTTGGTATTGTCGGCAAAGACTATTTGGATCTAGATATGCCACTTCAACAGAAATTGGATATGAAGTGGAAGAGCGTTGAAGAAGTGATAGAAGGGGGTATTGTGGGGGTTTTGGTTGATTTCGAAAAGGCCACGGTAACGTTGTACTCAGATCACTCGGAGCCTGCAATTGCTCAATTCAATCCGGAAACTCTGACAAAGCCTATGTTCCCCGCAGTATCTGCACTCTGCAACGGAACTATCTTTGATGTGAATTTCCATCCACGACCCCGTGCCGATTTATCGTCGCACATTTTCCACCCTGCAACGAAGCTTCAGAACCAGCTCACGGCTACATCAAACGAGTTACAACTGGGCAAAAGCCTTCAACTGCAAGTGCTTTCGTGTGACGGTGGTGAATTTAGCAGTTCTCATGCTGTGTCGAATTGCCTCGTGGACGATACAACTGTGTATAGTTCTACCAAGGGAGCGAATGTCAACTTGGTATTGAAGCATGAGGTGGACACTCCTATGTGCGTAAGTTATATCAATATGCGCGGACCAGGGCCAGGATACTCGAGCCCTCTTCGAGCTGTTGTTGTGTTTGTTACCAGCACACCTCCAGATCTTTCGTTATATCAAAATTTCGACAACATGACTCCAGAAGAATTTGCTGCTTTGCCGTTCCCTCCAAGTAACGGATGCTGCCCTCGAGACGAAAATGTACCTGTTGCATTTTTCGTAATGGATGGGAGCTGTGCCCAGGTTTCCAAACAGCTCGCCTATCCAGTTACTGGTCGATATATTGTGGTGAAAGCAATTTGCTCGTCAGCGGGTACGAATATTGATATCGGATACATCGGATTTTATGGAATCTTCGATCGGGATAATGGACCTGCATACAACGAGGCTGCGTCGGGGTCCTACAGCTGTGAAGAGTGTAAGAGGATGCCGTTATCCGGTGTACATTATGGACAACGCGATGATGACAGTATTAAACTGTGTGCAGCCTGTTACGATGATAACCGAGGTGACTTAGATGCTGCCTATTTCGTCTACACTTCCAGCGCTACTCATGAGGATCAAATCGAGTTGAACACGCTGCTTTGTCCCCCTAGAAGACCGTGGAATGATAAGATACGAGCCTTAGCAGGCGTACTGGACAATAGAAAAGAGTCAAACGTAGCTCGCGATGAACAAGGACAAGCAAGCAGATCCGAAACACTATCGAGTGTGTCTAGTTTCGACGATTGCGAGTTGTTCTCTTGCGGACAAAACAATTACGGTGAACTGTGCTTGGGCCACTGCAACTCGACAAGCAAATTGGAGCATGTGCCGTTCTTTTCAGCAAAAGGTATCCGTGATATTGCTGGTGGAAATGAGGTTCTTTCGGTAGTGATGAAAGATGGCGCTGTATTTACGTGCGGTCTCAACAAGAGTGGCCAATGTGGCAATGGCACGTTTGAAGAGAGGGTAATTATCGCCACTCCTGTTCGTGCACTCAGTGGAATCCCCATTAATATGGTTGCTGCGGCCAATGGATGTGAGCATATGTTAGCTGTTGCATCTGACGGGGCTGTGTACTCCTGGGGCTATAACGATCGAGGCCAGCTTGGTCTTGGATCTACGATTTCGAAGAGTCATACCCCTCGAATGATTGATAGTTTGCGGGAAAAGTACCATATTACGACAGCAGCAGTAAGTTATCATCACAGTGCGGTGATATCCAGTAATGGCGAGTTGCTCATGTTTGGTATGAATGATTGTGGCCAATTGGGCCTTGACCACACGCAACATCAGCACACGCCGCAATTGGTTGACGCTTTATCGAGCCAAGTTGTCACTAAAGTAGCATGTGGATTGTACCATACTGTCGCAGTTACCAGTGGAGGAGAGGTGTACGCGTTTGGAAAAAATGACTACGGACAGCTGGGACTTGGCCATGCACGCAACATGAAAGTGCCAGCTCTGGCAAAGACCGCACTAGGAGAGACCGACGAAAAGATCGTGGCTGTTAGTTGTGGCTATTACCACACAGTAACAATCAGTGAGAAGGGAAAACTCATCACATGGGGACGCAATGACTACGGACAGCTTGGAATTGGAAGTAAAGAGCATAAGAACAGTGCCCAGTACGTCCCATTGCCATTATCATCCAAAATCAAGACAGCATCGTGTGGATGTTATCACACACTTATCCTGATGTCAAATGGGCGGGTGATGGTTTTTGGGCGTAACAACAAGGGTCAACTTGGGGCTGGGTCGAGGACGCTTCCTTCTGCGGACCTACCGTTGCCAATCCCTTCTAACTCGCTAGCAAATGATGAGGTTGTTCGTGTAGCGGCGGGATTCTACAGCTCGTATATTCTCATCGGCCGCTCAGGCGATGGCCGTGATCTTGACAGCGCTTCCGATGATGCCAGCCAAGCAAAAGACCTTCCAGAAAATAGTTGCCTTGCTAACTCTGACGCCCTGTTTGAGTCGTTGATGAAGGAGATTGACTCCAAGTATATTGGGGAGACACCGGTGGTTAAGCGTTTGCCACTCCAGATCAAACGTGGCTACCCACAACGCAAATTACCATTAGTGAAGCTTCATGCGGCCGGGTGGGCAATGGTTCGTGCTCTGATGTATCAATCTCTCCAAGATGCCAATGACAGCAGAAATCGCTCAGCATCGGCACGTGTGAATCCAGTGCTGGCCACATTTATCAGCTTTTTGTTGGACAACTTGAAATTGTTACAAGATGCTTCTGCAACTGGCAAGAACAAGATGACCGCGGAAACTTCTCACGAGCTGGTAGCGAACGCGTCATTGAAGCGCGTTTGCGTTAGCCTGCTGGAATATTTTGGTTCAAAGTTCGCAGTACCCTCTCCGGTATCTGGGGCAGCCGAGTCAAATTCCCTTTATGGCCACTACTATCGGAATCAGATATTAAGTGTTCTCCTTTCGTGTGGGTCAGCGAACACTAATGTTGGCGCTATCATTGCTACGAACGCAGTGGTAACTGCTCACATTATCACGGGGATGAACTCATCCGACTTAGCATCAGCAACGGTTTGCATACGCCTTGCCATGTTGGTCTTCCCGGAGCATTCAGTGTCTGCACTCAACAAAATCTACCGGTCTCAACAATCTGCTCCTGCTCTCTCAGGAGACATAGTCAGCATGCTGATGGCATTGGTTGGGCTTCCACTTCTTTTGCGTCCTCGCTTGTGCTCCCATGAGTTAGGTTTGGAGTGTTCATGCACTGCATTGTGTAAGTCCTCTCGCTGTCTAAAAGGGGTGGTTGTGGCCAACAATTCCGGGGTTGCACAGGTTCAAAAAGATTTGATCGAGAAGGCACACGTTGCAGATGCCAAGTCAGCTGAGGTTGTGGCTTTGCTGCGCTATCTAACACTTTATCCTACGTGGAAAGTAGCAGTTAACGCCGCTCTCACCCGAGGGTTTGCCAAGTCAGGTCAAGTGGGTCAGCTACTGGATACGATTTGTGCTTACTACACTAGTGTCCAAGAGGCCGGATGTATGGTACTGCACACAGATGTGCTGGGCGAGCTTAGAAAAGATGCCGTCACCAGTTCACTAAGGAAACCGGAAGCAGCAACTTCCTCCCCTGAGACAGACGAACCAAGTAGCAATGCCGATGGCAATACCCAGACCGACGATTTGGAAACTACCCGCGACAAACAGTCATTAATGATGTGGCAAAGGGCTAAAGACGCTCTGGATTCATTAGCAACGATTGCAGCGGCTGTAAGTATTGTCGGTGGGAATGTAGTAGGCTTCAGAGAAGGTGGGTACGTGGCTATTGAAGGTGAAGGGTCCAACAGGTTTGGCGTTCTCTCAGGAGTTTCTCGCGATCCACGCATGGCTGACTTATTGGCTCAAGTAGTGATGGAGACAAAATCGGATGGGCCCATTTCGTCATTTGTTGAAGCTGGTCCACGGGCCCAATCGTTCGCACTCTCCAAGCTCCACGTTATCGAGCGCATCCCAGCACTTGTGGACATGTTTGATGATGTGGAAAATATCATATCAACACTAGCATCGTTGATTTCTGTGGACTCTTTACTCGATGACGAGAGCACAATGCACTGTGACCTAGAACTCCCCCAAAACAACTCCGTCCAGGAGATTTTGCGAAATCGGTTGAAGATGTTCAAGCAACAGATACGCTGGAGGTCCTCCAAAGCGTTATCATCTCTACTCAAACAGACCCCAACTATAAGTCTGTCGCTCTTACACGCCGAATCTCAACTGGTATCGAGTCTGGCGACAATGTTGATGTCCGAGAATTCCTTGTCGTGGGCGACTAAGTCTGATGGATGTAGCCTTGAGGCTGCCAATTCGCTGCAAAAGCGATGGATTTGTGTGAAACAGCGCCAAATGTTCTTGGACACAGAGGAAGTGGTCGACTCAGCACTAGATCATTACGAAATTTGCATGCGGAATGAGGTTGTTAAAAAATTGGGAAGCGAAAATGCGTTGAGTTGGGGAATGGATGCCATTCAATCTCCACGTCGAAAGGTTAATCACCCGTCATTAGGTTCCTCTGGGTTTGGTCGTGGGGAAGGCCAACACCGGTCGAGTGATGGAGATCTGCCGTTTGGTGCTTGGGGGGTGTTACTGCCTCTTCCTCCATTGAACGAGAGTGAGCATGGCCAGGCTGGAGCATCAAGCCAGGCAGCAATCGACTATGCCCCCTTCCCGCTCACAGCTCCTATTATTCGTGTTGGTCGCGCCGCAGATGCATGCGATCTGATCGTTAACGATCGAAGTGTCAGTGGTCGTCATTTCCATTTGCGTCGGTTGCGACGTGAAACGGAAGGGGCTGAAGAGCAGTACGAGCTTCAAGACTTCAGCAAGAATGGTACAATCGTTAATGGTGTGAGGATCCATGGCTCTAGTACACGAGTCACTACCGGATCTCGGATCTCCCTCATCTTGTCCCGAGGTGGTCTGGTGACGTACGAATTCCAAGTTCGAACATCTAGTGGAGGGCGAAGTGCGCCACCCCCGATTGTCACGACGCCGCAGAACTCAGGAGACCTGAATATCTTAATCCCTGGTCAAGAGTACCAGCAGCCGCTAATTGGAACTCCTAATATCATCCCCAGAAGTCCTGCAGAGCTTCAGAATCGCGGGGCACGAGGAATAGCAACCCCAGCAGAAGTAAGCCGCCAGACTGTAACGCAAGGATTGCGTGTGATTACCTCGGTGGCAGAAAGTGACGTTCCCCGAGCTTTATTATCGCCAAACCCCGCTGTCGATTCCCCTCGAGCTGGTGGGTATAATTCACCCCGGTCGTCGGTTCTTCAAGCTCCAGGGACTCCTGCAGCCGCACCTCCCACTCCAAGTATGTTTTCTACGATGATACCAACAGCCATTCTGTCTCCTGCCTCCTACCAGCAACGAGAGAGCTGTGGACCGAACGAACCTACAGGGATCACGTCGCCTCGCCAGGAAAGTGGAGTCGGGTCAATGCTTCGTATCGCTCTTGGTCGAGATAGCGTGAATCGTGATTTCTCTTTACAACGATCAAGTATCCCCAGTCAACTCTCGAAAACGCGCGTTCTACGCTCCGGTGGCGAAACTGGATTGGGCGCACGATCGGTACGTAAATCACTGGAATAGTTTGTGTGCTGGTGATATAACAACATTTTGGATGGTTTTTGATGTTCGTTTGATTCAGAGTGCTCAGGAGATGCAAGTACTAAGCTTACGTCTGCTTGCTCGAGTTCAGGAAGCAAACCTGGTTGTGAGTACGACAGAATGTGAGGAAGCCCTCCAAATGGCAGCTGGAAATCTGGATGAGGCCTTTATGGCGCTTCAACGTCGTCACGAGTTGGTGTTGGTACGTGCTTACTCATTTTCTTATACCCGATTCGTACTAAGGTAGCACCTTTTGTATTTTTCAGAACAATTATCCGTCAAATGTGCGTCACCTAGCGATGGTCCTGGGCAAACCTGAGGGAGTTTGTGCTGAAGTCCTGCGACAGACAGATAACAACTTAGGAAATGCGCTGCGGCTGCTTCTATCAGACGCTGGAGTTGAGCCTGTATTATCACCCAGACACCGCCAATCACGAGACGAGCCCTACATATTGGGATTAAATGGACAAACTAGTGAACCCTTGGTCAACTTTCAAGATATCGGGGACGAGAACCCAAGCTACGCATTGACAGAGTCCAGCGCGCTGTGTCCTCCTTTGCCACAGAGACTTGCATCCCGAGGGAATGGCAGTCCGGTGAAGACGAAGAAAATGGAGCGCTCAAGCAACGTGAGCCTGGATCCAAAGTCCGATCTGACGCTGTGGAGCGAATGCAACAGTAGTTTCGACGATGGGATCCGTCAACTGAATTCCTTTGAGGTTGACCTGGAAGAGGAAGTACTATGCCAGCGCCTCGCCGCTGTTCATGCTCGAAAGATTCTTCTCCACATTGTGAGACTGGTGGATAACGCGTCGCAAAATGAGGAAACGCCACTCAACGAGCTAGCGAATCCCCTGATTCTTCGGCCGTTGATATCTTTACTGAACACGCCTGGACCAGCCACCACAAGATTGTCCAGTCAGCAAGACTATCAATTGCAGCAGCAACCGAAGGCACAAAAGTCTGGGAAGATCCAGCAGATCCTCTCTCGTAGGACTCGTGAGGTGATGACGAATTCTCCAACGCAGACACTGGCAGAAAATTTAAGTTCGGCCCAAAACCTGTTATCTCTCCAGCAATCAATTGACGAGGTGATCGAACAGCCCTCGCAGTTGGGCTGGGCTGGTATAACGCGACTAATCGAGTCACTTGTTGAAAGTGATGAAAACAGAGGTGCCACCGCTGGAGAAGACGTCAATACACCGGATCAACCAAACATACTGGAGAACGTGACTTTCGAGACAATTCTGCATATTATTTCAAGAACTCACTCTGCTCCTACCGCGACTACGAGCTGGGAGAGTTCACCACCTCGTACACGAAAAGCAGATGGACGATACCCGAAAGGACCAATGCAACTTTCTTCCGGTCTGGAAGTTGTTGTGGTTAACACATACGAGCGCTTGTGGAGTATTCCTCCTCCCGATCCTCTACTCAAACACCGTCACAAATGGCGGAAGAGGTTTTCTAGCCCGTCGATCAATGATACCAGCATGAAATCGGCAGCAGATTACGCCGTGACTATTTGGCGCCCAGTGGTGCCACCAGCTCTCGAAGCAGCCACACCTGGTAGTAAATGGTTCTTCCTTGGGGACGTTGTCAAGTGTGGTAACGGTGCTCCAGATGCACCAATAATTCTAGTCAACGACAGCAATAACCGAGGGTGCTTAGTACCTCCAGTGAGCTTTGAGCGTGTGGATATTACTGGGAAAGGATTGCCCAGAAACTCTGAAAGCGATCCTGATTTCCAGCGAAAACAACTTCGTTCGATCTGGTGGCCAGTAGCTCCGTCTGGATATGTGGCGCTAGGATGCGTAGCTGGAAGTAAGGAAGACCCCTTCGAACCTCCTGATGTTTCTAGTACACGTTGCGTACGTGAGGATCTGGTGAAGCGTGTAGAGACATTCAATTGTGTGTGGCGTGCCGCTTCCCCTGCATCTACTGGAGGTGGAGGTGTGGAACTCCCCACCACTGTCGAAATCGAGAACGAAGCTCAAGACGATGAGGCAATTGGAGAGAATGACCAGGCCTTACCGTCTCGTAATGCAAAGAATCAGTCGAGTGACTCGTCGAGGATTCAGCTGCTGCTCCCTGTGGCCGACGATGTCGTTGTCCAGACGTCTCTTTGGGCTGTGGATTCGGACTTTAACAATGGTCTACTTCTACCTGTGGTCACGTTGAACGATACGAGTGCTAGTGAGCCTAGCACTGCGTTTGCTCTTGATCTCTCAGACGAAGACACCGTACTTTGTGCACCGATTACTGTGGACAACGTACTTGGTTTCCTCGAAGTTCTACTTCAATACCAAGGACTGGTGTCTAGCAAAGAGCATGAAAAACCAATTGCTGTGGTTCAATTGAGGCCTGAGCTTCCTGCTTCTTTATTTGCACTGGTGCAACAAGTTCTGCGAGAGAACCAGCCGTCAAGCGGGCGACACGCAGTAGCTCTCCTACGAGTTCTTATTACGGTTGTTCAGCGCGGTGCTCACTGGTACGACAAGCAGTCGCTCATCTACTGCCGTTCCAAGATTATGGCGCTTAGCCAAGACCAAGACGGTGGATTTACGCTTCACGCGTTGTTACAGGCTTTTGTGGAGTTGATGTTGGCCGTCGAGGATCAACAACGCCATCAACGAGTGCAAGAGCTAGCAGCCTGTTTAGAACGCGACGGTAGCAGCACACTGAGCCTACCGTATCGCTTCCACTTTTCCAAGCAGCCTCTTGTGGAGATGCTGGTGAGTCACTCGTCCAAGATGGCGGTCACTCGGCATTTATCCGGAGAAGAACGCAAGTTCTTGCTGGACTATCGGGCTGAAGATGGCAGCAACTCTGCTTCACGAAACGCCATGGCAGCTGAGGGGCTTGGCGTACCACCTGGGGAGGTATATTCTTGCCGCTTTGAACACACACCAGCCCTCGTGATGACAATGCGAGACGAGGTGAAGGCTGAAATTGTGTATTTCGAGGTTACTGTAGTCGAGTGGAGTGCTGGCAGCAACATGGGAGGGTCACTTGCACTTGGGTTTTCTCCGCCATCATTCCCGCTGGAAGAAGTGTTAGTCGGTGGCAGCGCAGACAGCTCTCGGTCTTACTCGTTTACACCAGCAAATGGCCAAGTGTTATGTGCGGGTGACACTGCTGTAGATCGGTGGCGATGGACCGAGCCTACCGGTGCAGTGAGTGTTGGTGATGTCTTTGGTTGTGGATTACGTCTCGACACACAAGAGATTTTCTTCACCAAGAATGGGCAGCTTTTAGGCACTGCCTTCTCGAGTATTTCGCGTCCCCACCAGCTTCACCCGACCATATCTTTCAACACAGATTGCAAACTTCTTGCGAATCTGGGGGTTACAGCGACAACGTATGTCAAGAGTGTCAACTTCAGTTTCCGGTTCCATTCGCTCGATTGTGACAACCTAATGAGTGCTTTCGAGTGGTTCGAGCCGTTAAGTCAAGTTTACGGCGTGATGAAGGCGCTAATGGACCCGGCAAGGACAGAAGAACTGAGCAGTACTGACGAGTCAAGCGAAGAATCAAGTGATACTGCGGTTGTGGCTCAGCTGCCGGACGAATTCATGCTTTCTGCTGATAACTTCCTGTCGGATATTTCGGAGGATGTGTGTATCCGCGTGGAAACTGCACATCCGTATGACCTAGAACTTCAAGAGTCACTCGTGAGTATCCCGCTAGCGACAAGTATTCGGGTGCGTCTGGCTCCTCAAAGTGAGACAGCTAGTTCTCACTGTCTCCAGATCCTTCAAGGCGGTGGTGCAAGCAGTGAAGCTGGAGCTGATAGTGCGACCACTGGAGGAAGCGAAGCTGAGATTCGAGCATTTACTGGCGCCTGTGGTGGCCAAGAGGTCACTATTGATGGGGATAGCTTTGTGTGGCGATTCCCAGTCCAATCGAACTTCCAATGTCGGGTGGATCGTGTTCGAAAAGGTCCGTATCTGAAACTTGAAGCTCGAGATACTCGGCTTTCACTTGTACGGGATAAGGGCTGGCAAACAGCTATCGGAGTGGCCCGTTTCGATGGAGGAGTGCACATTTGGGAGGTGCGAATCACTTTTGTGACTGCAAGTTCCAATATCTTTTTGGGTATCGGTCGCAGAGATGTTAGATTGGACTCGTACTTAGGCAAGGACAACCGTGGCTGGGGCTGGATCGGTAACCGGGCACTGTGGCATAATGGCAGCAAACAACGCGGTACTTATGGCGACAAGTTCAAGACTGGAGATGTTGTTCGCCTGACGCTTGACCTACGTCGCGGAACATTGAGCTATGCTCTCAATGGGAAGGATCTCGGTGTTGCATTTGGTCCTGGTGGCACGGGTCCCAAGCTCGAAGGAACGTTTTACCCTGCTTTTGCGTTATATAACCAGCGCGACTCGATTGACCTCATTGGAGGTCACCGGGTCGAAGATGGAGGACTAGAACCGGGACTACCTCGAACTGGAAGTGGACTGGCAAGTGGAGAGGATTCGTACTACAGCGAAGAAGAAGAAGAAGATCTCGGGGGGTTCGTAGGTGGAGAGGAAGGCGCAGGTGATGACTCGATCCCGAACTTTCGGATGGAACTGGGTATCGCTCTCAGTCAAATGGGATTCCCGATGGACTGGTGCATTTACGCTCTCCGTCATTGCGATGATGACGCAGAGCAAGCTGCAGACTTCGTTCTCGCTAATATGCACGCGATGGAGTCGCTTGTGCGTGAAGAAACAGAGGCGATGGCTCGTCGAGCTCGACACCGTCAGCTCCTGCATGAACAAGCCTTATCTCTATCTGAAAGCGTGGAAGGTGAAGGGGTAGATACAGCCATACCACCTCCACCGCCTATTGAGTCATTAGGCACTGAAATTGATGCAGAGGATGCTGTTCGATCAGCAGAAGAAGTGGCAACAACTGATGTATTGACGTCTCCACCATTGCAACATTCATCCGGGGACACCAAATGGGGTGTAGCGTTCACAGCCGTCCCGGAATTCTCTGTAACTGGACGTCGACTACTAGCGACCAAATATGGTCCCAAGCTGCGTCGTTTACACGCGTCTCAACAGAGATTTACCCCAGCACGTGATCGAGCTCTCGTCCAGCTCGTAAACGAGATATGTGAGTCCCGGGCAGAGGCATTACTGACTTGTGACCCTCTACGTATGACCCCAGAGGAATTTGTACCGACAGCAGAACAGATACACGCCTTCCCAGTACTACGAGGCCTACCGTTGGAAGCTCTACAGCGACGCTTCTTGGTGCTACGCAACTTTAACTGCCGACTACAGACATCGCTGGCCTTTATCGACTTCTCAGCTGCCGACGAACGTTCTCTTCTCGCACGGGGGGCTCGTGCTCTTCGTGGTGTGGTCTTCCAACATGTGAAACTTGCGTGGTGGCTCGGAGTCCTGAAAGAGCAACAGGCCCCAGCAGCAGCTCGGCCAGAAATTGAGGTCGATCGCCATCGTGCTCACGACGCACTGGAGCTTTCCGAACGGGGAGATCCACTGGCGATCCAAGCTGGTGAGCGTGACAGTGTATTCGCGCAGACTTTCGAGCAGTTACATGGGCTTCAACCAGCACTATTAAGAGGAGCTGATCGAGCATTTAAATGCCAGTTCGTGGGCGAGTTTGGTGACGACTTCGGCGGGTTGTACCGTGAGTGCTTAGCTGAATTAAGCTGCGAACTACAGACGTTCACGCCTCTGGTTCCTATCTTGCGACCATGCCCTAACGCTCTCATGAGTACGGGGGAAAACCGAGAGCTTTTTGTGCCAAACTCCCACCTACGCTCAAACCCTAGACGTGTGCAGATGGCCGAGTTCCTCGGCAAGCTCGCAGGCATCGCTGTTCGGACTAAAACGCCACTGGACTTAAATCTCCCGCCGGTTATCTGGAAGTTGCTAGTAGGGCAGCAAGTGACGCGACAGGATATCGAAGCTATTCATCAAGGCTGTTTCCAGGTGGTGGACACAATTGCTAACTTGGATGCTCACGGCATTACGGAGGCAATGTTCGACGAGATCGTGGATGCAAGCTTCACTGTGCTCTCCAGTACCCGAGAAACGGTCGAGTTGGTTCCCGATGGACGGCATTTGCACGTAACTTGGGAAGATAGAGCTGAATACGCATCCGCTGTAGAGACGTATCGCTTGACAGAGTTCGCGCCCGTGTGTGGTGATATTTCTCGAGGTCTGGCGACTATATTACCTGCTCCTACACTTGGCCTATTCTCGTGGCATGAATTACGGACACTGGTGTGTGGCAAGCCCACGGTAGATATCTCTCTCCTACGGCGACGTACGATATATGGAGACGGTTGCCAGGCTTCAGACCCTCATGTTGCCTACTTCTGGGACGTCCTATCCGAATTCACCGACGAGCAGAAGTCGTCATTCCTACGATTCGTTTGGTAAGATCGTTGGAGACGTTATGAGGCTTCGAATGTGTTTCTAATGATTTGTTTTACAGGGGACGATCACGTTTACCTACTCATGCTGCAGACTTCACGCAAGATTTTAAGATCTCAGGATTGCCTAAAGCTGCGGGGCGTGCTGATATGTATCTGCCTATCGCTCATACCTGTACGTTTAAGTTGTTCCACTCGCGTTTTCTACCAAACTGACACTTGTGTTTTAGGCTTCTTTTCTATCGACCTACCAGCCTACTCCAGCAGAGAAGTCATGCACGACAAGCTCGTGTATGCGATCACGCATTGCCAATCCATCGACGCAGACAACACCACTGTGGCGCAAAGAGCAGGCCAAGGAATCAACTGGACAAACACTGCCGCTACGGCTACAGCCACTGCGGCTGCTGCTGTCTCGAGTGTCATTGCTGGTATGGCCACTGTTGCTGGGGAGTAAGCCGTTTGAAGCTGCATTTACATATTCTACATATTCAATACATGCTCAACGATCCATTACATTCACACAGGCGTTTTTACCCGTTTATCGGCTTCTTCTGGTGTTGTTTGGTGCGAGTGATCCGCAATGGAACTGCTCGCTGGAATGCTCGTCCCCAATCTCCATGGTTAGCCACCTCATTAAGGACAATGATGACAGAATCTACGTTCATCACATGAGTTCTCACTCGTGTTCCCGACTTTTCAAAGTATTCTTGAAGCGGTAGTCGAGCTGTGCGAATGCCTCGTGAAGCTGCCTTCGTCTGCGTTTCACCCTAGTACAAGAGAGTGTTATCATCACAATTTGCTTTCTATAACCATTTGAAACCAACCTTTCGAACAGAGCGATCCACGATACCACCAACGACATATACACAGGTTGGATCAAGTTGCTCCAGCACATTCTCCGAGTCTGGTGTAAGGTACACGAGCTCATTGGCCTCGTAAATCTGCTCCAACGCATCCTCATGTCTTCCAATCTGCCCAAAACGAAAAAAAGTATCAGTACAAAATCCATTCAAAGCAATCAAACATGCACTTACTTTCCAGCTAGGTACCCCATGTTGAGTACTCATAGCTGCAAGTTCTTGCGTGCACGATACGAGGCGTAACGATACTAATCTATCTAGTGGGCAGGTTTTCAAATACCCGTAGACACACCCAAGCTGCTTGAAAATGCTATGACGCTCCTAACAGCACGAAACATGTACATGAGATTAACATAATTGCATTCAATCTGCACAGGGAATGACATACTCGGGTCGTTTGTTGAGCTGCAAAGGCTAGATCCACCACCACCCGAACGCCCGTTCTTTTAGCCTCCTCCAGCTTTTGCTACACAAGAAATAACCATCAACTCAACAATCTCATACATCCAGTACAGCTGAAAACTCACGTATTGTTCCACTCGTTGCATCCTGATACGTTCTCGTTTCTCGTTCTTCTGCTCTTCGGTCATTTCGGCCTGTTGCGTTTTCAGTGCCAGACTTCGTTCCTGCTTCTTGATCCTTAGACGTTCGTCCTTGCGGTTGCGGCGCTTCAACCGCTCCATTTCGCGGCGAAGTTGCTTATTACGTTTCTCGCGCGTATTAAGCCAACGCAGACCATAATGATACCCGCTAAGTCCTAATGCACAAGTCGCTACCAGCACGATCGTCCATGCTCTCATTTTAGCCATTTGCGTATCAATTCAAGAATCTGATTGGCTGAGTGGCTCCTATAAAATGATATTATTGGTTGAAAATCTGCTGGTCCTGACGCAACGATTTCTAAAGACACAAGTTCATTTCAACGATGGGGTCCAAGAAGCGTCGTCGTTCCGAGAGCTTCCAGGCTGAACAGACTGGCGATGATGACGCTCGTAAGCGTCTTGCAGCCTTCCATGAACGAATGTTTGATCTGCCGCAGGAAAAAGCAGCTGAAGTAGCTTCAGAGATGCCGCGAGTGGTGTTTAAGTCCAAGCACAAGAAGCGCAAACATAGATCCGGCGATGTAGACGACGACGAGCCTATGCCGGTGATCAAGTTCAACAAGACAAAGGTCAAGAAGGAGAAGAAGAAGAAGAAGAAGATATCTGCTGCACCTGTGAAACTTGTTGCTACTGTAAAGGTGGCTGGTCAGGCGGTGAAGGTTCCGGGGAAGCAACTTGAAATCAAGAATAAACCGAAGAAGGTGAAGGTGGTGAAGAAAATTGAAGTGAAGATCGAGAAGAAGAAGGATAAGAAGATGAATCAGGCTCCACAATGGCATTCTATGACGAAAGAGGACGAAGCAAGTGACGATGTGGATCTATTGGAACAGGCCCTCGGGAGTATGAAGGAGATAGCGGCGAAGCAAACTGTCCAACCGCTGCACAAGAAGCCTATCAAGGCAGTGGCTGTGAAGAAGGAGGAGAAGATGGAACAAATGAAAGAATCTGCTGAGGAGAAGAAGCATAATGCGGTCGAGATCAATGATGGTGGCACCGTTCAACACTTGTCTAAGAATCAGCAGAAGAAAAAGAAGAAAAAGATGAAAGCATTAAAAGAGCAGGAGAAGAATAGTGGCAAGAATGCGCATGAGAATACGAAGGTTAATCCCTGTGAAGACAAGATTGAAAAGGTGGACGTAAGTGGGACGACGATTGGAGGCAAGTTACCAGCGAAGCAGACTGGAAATCACGCTGGACCTGCACCATCGCCCAAATCACCAAGCTCGCGTAAAAAGCGGAAAAAATCTCCCAAGGTAAAATCTGTGCCAGCACAGCCCAGGCAAGGGAAACCGCTGGTTGTATCTGACGAGCCAGATGATGAAGTTACGACATCAGCTAAGGCTGCCATATCTGTCGCGCCTAAGACAGTGAAAGGCACGCCCGTAAATAAGACTAAAACGTCTACGAAGGCTACAGTGCTACCTGAAAAGGTATCAAAAGAGGAGAAGACCACAAAGCTCTTGACTCCGATTGCAGCTTCGTTGGCCAAGGATGCGAAGAAGAAGAACGACATGTTTCTGTCAGTCTCAGAAACTTCACTGAAGCCTGAAGTATCGACAGACTTGCACGAAGTAATGGTTGCTTCGAAACGAGCTAAACGGGCAACGTCTCCCGCAGTTATCCAAGCTCCCGATTCGTCTTCGGCGTCAGAAAGCGATGATGACGGTGGATTTGATTTCGGCTTCGGTGGTGGCGATGACTCGTCACTATTCTCTCGTCTCATTGATTCTGCAGCTCGGGAGCGATGGGAACTTATTGAAGTGGGCCGTCTCGTTCGATTATTTTCTGCCGAGTGGAATTTCAAGGAAAACAAAACCGCGCAGTTTCTGGAGGATACCTGCCCAGAACTAGTTAGTGTTGACTTCTTGGAGGGATTGGGTGTGAACTTGTCCGCGAAGCAGCTTATTCGCGTATTCGAGGCTGGTTCAGGCAACTCGGAGGTGCTGGTGAACAAAATGGCATCCGCTGTTGAAAATGGACACTTAAGTGTTCATGACGCGGATTTCGTCTCAGCCTTGGAACGGCGTGTAGCGCTGATGGAATCGAACGGTGAGGTGATGCAGTTCTTACACCCTCTGTTGGAAAGCTTGTCAACTGTGAGAGATGTCGGTTGCCTGCTGAAGAAGCTATGCGAGCACTGGCAGCTCGAGCGCAAACTATCTCTGGTACAGCAAGTGCTCCTTTCGAATGTGTTTGACGATCTGGACGGTAACCAAGATGAGATTCTTGAGGACTTGCCTGATCTAACTGGACGTTTAGATTTCCCGAGCCGTCTTGACCAAGAAGATGTTGACGAGAACGGAAATCTAAAGGGTTTCCTGGTAAACGACGACAGTGAATATAGTGGAGAGGAGGGCTCTGAAGAAGATGACGAGGATGAGATAGATAGCGAGGCCGACGAGAACCCATACGAAGGCGAGTCTGATTCGGATGAAGAGGTTGAGATCACTGGCCGTTCTCAAGGCCGTAACCAGTTTATTGAAGACGAAGTCGAAGTAGGTGAGGAAGACGAAGAAGAAGAGGAGGAGCAGCCACACAGCGACGCTGAATCCTCGTCTTCAGACAGTGATTGAGGCTCCAAATTGTCGGGCGTATTGAATTTTGAATTCAAGCTTGGGTCCAGTCACATGTTCTTAATGGGTATTTTGAAACGCAGGTCCGTGGGCTTTGCATGTCTACGCCTATGACGAAAACAAGGCATTCATGACAGCGAGAATGGCAAACACCAAGGCAACCCACACGTAGGGAGCCATACCACTTCCCTCGTTGCTACTCTTGGAAGCCTTTTTCTTCGAGTGAGCGATAGCGGCTAGGACGAGTTCACACGCATGTTAGAAATCGCAGACAAAATTAAACAAGCAAGTGGTTTGTTAGCGTACCAGCCCGAGCTGCAGCTGAGTTGTCTTGGTACGTGTCGTCATCCTCACCCTTCCCGCGACGACCTCCTTTCTTCGACGACTTGACCGGTTGCTCCTCTACCGGTTCCTCCGCATCGATATCCTGCTCAAAGGTCTGCTGAGCTGTCAAACCATTGTTACTCACTTCGGTTATCAAGTCTGGGAAAGCAGTCGTCAGTATTTCCGCAGCTGCAGTGGGCCAATTCGCCGTTGGATCACAGTGCATCGCTTCCGAGTGCAACGGGGTGTTCCCATGACTGTTCTTCAGAGGTTTTGCACCCTACAAGCGTCAACATTAATCATTTAGAACATCTTCCAACACCAGTAACAGCTCACGACGAACCTTAGAGATCAAATAGCTGATAAGCTCAAGTTGATCGTCGCCGTTCTTGATACACGCCCAGTGTCTACAGAAACCACCATGAATTTAGTACGGACTGTGCAACATAAACAAAAACTCTCAAGACATACAGAGGAGTGTTGCCCTTGGAATCTACCGCGTTGACGTTGGCTCGGCCCGTCTCGACTAGTAACTGCGCAATCTCAATGTTTCCCTTGCCAACTGCGACATGGAGCGCCGTCATCTTCTTGTTGTCGACAGCGTCCACCTTGGCTTTGGCTCTCAGAAGCAGCTTCAGCGATTCCACCTCCTCATACTCTGCAGCTAGATGCAGCACCGTCTGGCCCGTCGAATCCTGCACACTCAAGTCGGGCTTGCCCTTAAGCAGTGCCTGGAAGATCTCTTCAAAGCTTGGAGGTTGCTGTGCCAGTGCGAGCATAAGCGGCGTGAAGCGGTGCTTCTTCTCCTGCAAGTTGAGCATCGCTCCATTGGACACGAGGTGTTGGACGATCTCCAGCTGGTCTTCGGCTACTGCGATATGCAGCACTAAAGACAGCAGTAGGTTAATTTACTGGACGAATCGTATCTTGAACATGGGACTGCCGTACCAGACTCGCCCTTCTTGTTCTGATAGGCCCAATCGCTGCGTAACTCGATCACCTTCTCGAGGTTACCATTGCCTGTGATGCAGTAGACTTGTTAAGGACAATGCATACGGAATGGAGGCATTGGGGATGTATACCGGCAGCACGGAGTAGCTGCGCCATATCGAAGGAGCAAAATTCTATTGTGAATATATGAGGGGTTTAGTCCTGGAAAATTGTGATTTAGTCCTTCTAGTAATTATACACTTCTCTAAGAAAGTACTTTTTACGGACAAAAAACACAAAAGAATCTGACGGAAACTTGAAAATGTAAGTTTTGCATTACTGGTGAAATTGACGACAGTGGAACTCCTGTTGAAAGGACTTTCACTTGCGCTCTGTATGGGAACTGAGTTATTAGAGCTGGGCGCCTTGACAAATAGTTTGTGGCATTCGCCATTTTGAAATGTTAATTTTGTTTTTAAAATATATCTGGACAAAATTTACAATAGCTGTCGTTAAATTGTCCGTTAAAACCTCGACGAACCTCCCAGACTTTATTACCACAACCGTGAGTGTTACGCGCTGTGCGACTACGGGAGAGAGTGCTGCAGGTTGTGCTATAACGTGTCCAGATAAAATTTGGGCATGCTTTTAATATGGAGAAACCGATTTTTGGGCACCGCAGAAAGGACGGTGTGCCAGAGCTGTGCAAATGTGCGAGAGAAAGGGGCTATTTTCTGCCAATCGGCGCTTATTGTTTAAGCTGACCTTGCCAGTCCCTAACTTTAAATTTGGACGGCATTGCCATGCACTGGCTGTACAGCCTGAAACGTACATATATTCAAAAAGTTACATCGATCGATGCTGCAGCCGACTCAAGAACTGTAAAGTACAACTTATACACGTCGACCTCCGTGTCCGTTAGTTCCTCCTGCGTGTCGATATCCATAGCCATTAGTTCTTGTTGTCGTAGTCGTAGACGGCGCACTAGTCCTCGCACGTAAAAACGGGCAGGAGAAAACGTTATAAACACATAAAGAAATCTGACCAGCACAACAATGCCGGGAGGATGTGAACACAAAAAGACAGAAACAGCACCGACATTTCGTCCCTTTTAATTGCACAGCGCTTGCCACGTCGACGCTAGGACAGTACCTGAAGTATAGCTATGTAAAGTAACATACTTAAAAGTAACGATAATCAAAAAAGCTTTTTTTTGAAAATTCAAATCTGCTTTTGAGACCGTTAGGCATTTCATTCGCGGATCGCCACCACAGCCCAGCCGTGCAGTGCTCGTCCGTGGTCTCGAAGTCGCAGTCTGCCGATGGTGGGCCTTAGCGCCTCTCAGCTCCCCCCGGAGACGCTTCGACCAGGAGATATACTAGAGTATTATGCGCAGGGGTTTGTCTGTGGCGATCGCCGCGGCCTTCGAGTTGGCGTTGTCCTGAAGATCTCGGGCGAGCTTGATAACCCGTTTCCAGTATCGCTGGATACCGAAGAGCCACTTCCGCGGACAAATATGTTGCGCCGTCGATTTGACGTGGCTGGCACCGCGTTGCTCCTGGACAGCGTTCGTTGGCGCAAGCTGCGGTCCTTTCGACTAGTTCCGGGGGTGTATAAGGCGCCAACGCGGGCCACACGCCTTTGCGACGCCCTCAAGGCGCATCTGAACGAGGCATTTGCCTCAATAGGAGCTGGGTTGCCTTCCGAGAGCGCTGAAACAACATCACGACCCACAAACCGATTCGTACGTGACCCACCGCGCGATATCCCAGCGCCGCGCCACTCAAGGCCGTCCCGAACGCCCATTTTAGGGGCAGAGCCATCTCCGTGCAGCTCAGAGACTACAGAAGCGTTGGCTGCAAACATTCTACCCGAGGGTTTCAGGGAAACCACGCTTCAGACGCCGGTAGACGCGATCGTGCGACTTGCGGGAGATGACACCGACCAAGTAGATGACACCGACCAGGATGTGGACGAAGATGGTAAGGAGGGCGGAAAGTCTACTGAAACCAACATTGCAGTACACCACGAGCCGGAGGTGTCGGATACCGACGTGCTGGCCGCAGGCGACTTCATGGAAACCGTTCCCACCCGGTGGGAACAACAGAAGCGCCGTCACCAGAGGAAGCAAAAGGCCGGGCAGTGGAGCGAAGGTCGATCCAGGAAACGCCGCCATCTCAAGCTGTGTGGCGTCACCCGAAGCGGAATGCGACTATATAACGCGCATACCACGAAAGCCAAGTCGGCAAAAGCTATTCTACGCATCCGAGGGTTTCGTATGCGATTACGAGAGCTGCGCTTACGTCGACCTACGTATGTAGAGCCGTCTACAACAGGGTGCTTACCGCCAAAGGAGGTTCCGTGGCCCAGCGACGTCCTGAAAACCAACGAGTGTTTAAACACAGAGGGCGTGGAGTGCGCTGACGTCGGCGATTTTGGGCGCTGCTCATGCGCTGGCGACTGTTACCTGGATACGTGTGCAAACGCCAATGGTGCTCTCTACTGTACTCCAGCGTCGTGCAACGTGTCTGGCAACTGTAGCAACGCACCGAGGAATCTGGACACGTTGAAGCTCTACGACACGGGACGCGTCGGTCTTGGTGTCTATACAACAACCGACCTGAGCGTCGGCGACGTAATCGGGGAGTACACGGGGGTGTTGAACGCGTTCGACCCGATCGACGTCGGTGTTCCGGGCCAAAGAATGAGGAACAACACGGGGTACACGTTGTTGCTCAACACAAAGTCCAGGAGAAAGAAGTACGTGTACATAAAGGCGCTTAAGTGCGGCTTTACGATGCGTTTCATTAGCCACAGCTGCACTCCCAACGCTGCGTTCGTGGAGGCGCACCACAGATCCAACGTCAAAGTGCTCGTTCGCATGGTCGAGAATGTGCACGCTGGTGCGCAGATAACGGTGGACTACGGTAAGCAGACGTGGTTTCGGTGTGCGTGCGAGCAGTGCTGGACGCGCGAAGACGACAGCGAGGGCAAAAGCAGTTGTCCTGGTTAAATTTGGGAGAAAGCCTCAAGTAGGTAGTGTTCTAAGTCGATAGCTAACCAATGTCAATGATACCTGTTGAAATTGCATATCTACACTTCTGAACGAGAAAAACTCAACCTGCGAATTGAACACTAGAGAGAAACCTGAGCATATTTATTGATGTGTAAAAACATGAGTGTACATGTACTCCGATACTACATCCTATACGACTCGATAGAAGGAGAGTCTTCAGATTTCCTCGCGTACAAGTGACGCAGAGGCACTGTATCAGGTTGTACATCTAGCTTCTCCTACGTAAATCGCAAAAACTGAACTTGTGAATTGAATCTAAAGAAACCCTCACGTAGATAGTGGAGCTGTGTAGTTATAGAGATGAAAACGGTAGTTCAATCGACGCTAACCCCAAAGACGTTTGTGTAGATGCCTAGAAAGTCAACGCTGGTCCTACAGACGCAGGTCTTCCACCTGAGTTGTCACCGCCCCGCTTCCGCTTGTTGCGGTTGACGAGAACGTTCCTGCCGCGGCTGTCGACGTACTCTGTAGTTCGTAAAGCAAATAGCACATGTACACACACTCCAAAGGCGAAACAGTATCCACATGGACACCAACGATGGGTAACATCGACTGGCCACCCTCCCCATGGCTGCCCCTGCACTTCCAAACGTGCATAATTTGCGCCCATTTGGGCAGAGACAGCTATTCCTTCCTCGTTCCGCTTGTGGGGAGAGACTTGCACACGCTGTGCCATACTCGACACCACGTGAACGATGTTCGTGCACCCCGCATACGCAGGCGGCGCCACACCTCCGTTCCAAAAGCCGATAAGTGACTGCTTCGTCATTTCGCACACCCTCCGCATGAGGGTTGGCTGCACAGAAATGTCGAAATTGAAGCTTCTGGTCGCCACGGAGACGTCGTGGCAACAGGCAGCAAGTTCGCGCAATAGACTACCCATCTTGAGTCTCCTTCTGAGTGTGTAGTCGCGCTTTAACCTCGCATTAAACGTTTCTACAGGGTTGTTGGTGGAAGCAAAACCCGGCGGTGTAAAGTACCGTTGCCACTTCCAGAATCTTCCGTACAGCCATTGGTCGGTCATGTATTGCGCGAAACCCACCAAGTACGGATTCGTTTTCCATTACGACAAAATTTGATCCCGAAGTCGCAAAAATTCGATTTCGCTGCGTACGAAATGAAGATCGTACACATCTTGAAGTACACTAGACGATAGAAGCGAGGAAAATCCCTTAAGCATCCTCTGTATGTTCTTAACGACGTGGAAGTAACACATCAGGAAGTGAAAGTCAGGTGTATGCCCGAACACCGAATTGAGAGCGTTATACTGCGCCTGGTCTGCGTCGGCCATCGTGTACCGAACGACCAAATCCTTGCCCGTAATGTAGTAGAACAGTCTTCGTAAGGAGAGCAGCACTGCTTCAAAAATTGGCTGCGTTTCTTGAGAAACAATGTACAGCGCCACGAGATGAAATACCCTAGCGCGATCAGAAATCCCTACAACCACCACTGGTTATCCACGAAAATTCATCTTGTACGTGGCGTCCACGTGCAAGATGAAGTTGTCGGGTGGCAGCAGCATCTGATTCATTAATCCTTTTGTGCTCAGCCCAATAACGAACGGCCGTTGGTCCGAACCGTTTCCCACCACCGATTTGCCCCTATCGTCCACTTCCAGCTAAAGGCGAACGGCTGATCCTTCGACTCAGCTCCGGTAAAGTTCCTCGCGTGTATCCACTGCTCGATTTCATCGACTCTGTCGTGGTTTTCAAGGTATGTGCGGGAATAATGGTTGACAAAGTTCTGGACGACGCTTAAGTTTGGCAAATCCTCAAGCGGCGTTGTGAACTTACGTGCCATAGCATGTCGGATCCGCAGGGGGCGAAGATGGTGCTCCGCCATCTCTCTGCAGAAGGTCTTCTGCGACGCACTCAGTTTCTTCTTCTTGGGTGAGGCTGCGGCGGACGTGTGGTCACCGTAGTCGTAGATGGATACTCGACGGGTTGTTAGACACGTGAGAAGCTTCCCACGCCACACGCAGGCAGCGTCCTGACCCTCATTGCATGCACTCAAGCTGCATACAAGCAGCCTGTACCGCATCCGGTGCGGCTCGGACGTGAGGCACATGGTACACGCCATCGTGTTACTCTTGGCTACGTCGTAGGACTTAAATGCTACCAGTACGAGGTCTGCGTCGGCTTCGTCGGCCGCAATGGCCCTCTCCTGCCACGGAATCCGCTTCGGCATTGCGAATGGCAGACGATCGCCATGCGGTGGCCCACACACCACACAGATTCAAAACAAAATAAGACCAAAATTGATAATGGACTATTTTAGATTGGTGACTGGAGCTTATACTGATTTCTTATTGGCTAGAATCTGTGTAACAGGGTTACACGTACAAGTGGTTACACCACTTGTAACTCTAACAGTTGCGCTAACTGTTAGAGGTTGGAAACGGACCTCAGGCCTTGGTGTGTGGAGCACACCAATGGATACATGGGCGGGCCATATCATTGGATGGCTCGCGTGCATTTACGCATGTTATTGGTAGAAAGTGACGTATTTCTACCAATCAGTGCTCTTAGGATAAATCAGAATTCTGTCAACCACACATTGACAGAACCTTTAGAAACAGATAGCAATCAGATTTAGGAGGTCCATAATTGGCTTGTGCCAAATTCAATACCGTATTCCACAAGTTCTCTGCAACCGCGTAAAAAGTTCTCTTCAAGTATAACTAAAATTGGTAAAAAGCCGTAAAAAGCGTAAACATGGTGGCAGAAATTAGTGGTCCCCGCTCGCGATTGTCACTCTCAGTTTCAGAACCAAAATGCGTGCTGTACCGCACACCAATGCAAAAAAGCTGGAGGCTATCGAGCGCGCGAAAACGGAGGGCGTGTCAAAGGGTCTAGCGAAGGAGTATCACGTCAATCGTGTAACTCTCTATCGGTGGGTAAAGAGTGAAAGTGCTATTCGGGCTGCCCCAACGGCAAAAACATTCGCGAAGGACACCAAACGTGGCCCCCCGGTCAAATACAAAGAGATGGAAAAACGGTGAGTTGTTTGATTATTAAAGAATTCTCATGATACAAATGTACTAACTACTGTAAAAATGTTAGGCTCTACGAGTGGGTCAAAGTGATGCGACGAAACAAGTCAAAATGTACGTTTAATTGCACGGTGCAATTTGCACCAGTGCTGATCAAATTATTTACTAACTGGTAAAAGGTGTCACAACGGAGTGTCTGATGATAATGGCAGGTAGATACGAGCCGGAGTTTCTAAGAGGCCGAACTACAGCAGCAGCAGTCGAATACATACGACGTTTTCGTCGTCGGCACAAATTATCTATTAGGCGCATCACTCACCGTGGAACCAAGCAGCGTTTCGACCTAGAGGTAATAAAAAAAAAACTTTAAAAACAATATTTGTTTAGTGCTAAATTATGTTGTCAAGGTTGTTGCAGCATCATTTGGGCACACGATGCGTTATGCTTTTGAGCATCAAAGCGCAGTTTCGTATATACTTGGGGAGAGTAAATACAGCCAGGTCTACAATATGGATCAAACATCTATTTACATGTTCTGCATTGACCCTCCTCCAAGTGCTGAAAACAATGAGTCTAAAGAAGTTGAAGAAGAATAATTTTTTGTAAATAATTTTTTGTAAATAAATGTTACTTTTGGTCATTGAAATGTTTTATAAAATCTGTTTTGATAGGATGGAAGTTCGTCATTAGAGGGTGTGTCACTTTAAGGATTTCTGTCGTGGATGTACATTTTACGGGCGGTTGCATCAAATCCGTGGTTGCAGAGAACTTGTGGAATACGGTAACAGTTCTCATTTTACGGTATTTGCAGTATAAATATTGTTATATTTGATTTAATTATATTTACGGACGTAAGTATAATTAAATTAAGTCTAATTAATTGCACGCTTCCTCATACACGTAAGCGCACGTGTACGCCACCTAATAGGTCTTAGTAGACCCATTACAATCTGTCCTATTTTTTTTAACTGCGTGTACAGGCAAAGACAAGCCAGTTTTTCAAAGACAGCACAACGTTTTGTGCTGCTACCGTAACGCATTGTGCTGCCCAACATTTGATGTGCTGCAGCAGACTTATGGTGCCCAGCCGTACTGTATTGTGAAAGTGACGCGTTCTCAACGGGCAGCGTCAAGCCTAATGGCAAACTTCTGCATCAACAGGAAGGTTTCGCTGCATTGTTCATCGTCGAAGACGAATTCAACCATTTCTGATGACGATGACACGTTACCGGGGAGGAGTTCTCCTTGTGCATGTTGTTGGAGGCGCCGCATATGCCGAGTGAAAATATTGCGGAGACAGGCTTCCATGCGCCGAAGAAATCCAGAGTCGGAGAGTAACCCGAGGATGCAAACGGCGTCTACCGGGGGCCCCCGGGGGGTATCTGTTGAATTGAACTCTGTAGAGTAGCTCTCAATACAGTATATTTAACTTTACTCTTAACTACCTATTCTCTAGACTTGTGCTCAGTCTGAGGCAGAAGAAGAAGTGAGCTCGTCCTCGGACTTCGTCCTCGGGCGGCATCTCTCCCTTCTGCCCTCAAATCCTCATCGCACTCTTGTTTGGTTGGCAGACAGTCTCTGTCTGCCGGTGCACTGTATCCCAGTGCTCTTAGGATTTTTTACTCTAGTACTTACTATTACAATAATAAATGTAAGTCTTTATTTGTGCTGTCACATCAATCTGTTCACTGAACAGATTGATGTGTTCAGCATCCTGCCCTCAGGTCGACAGCTCGCCCCCTTCGGGTAAGAGCCGTGCTGTCCAACACTCCCACTAAGTACTAGGGGTAAGTTCTAGATCCATAACTCCTAGCTTATGCCTTAGCTTTAGGAATTGTTTGGTTGGCAATGCCTTTGTCAAAATATCGGCAGCCATTTCTGTTGCAGCACAATAGGTAATCTTGAGACGACCATCCTCTACTAGATCTCTCGTAAATAGATACCGTATTTCGATATGCTTGTTTGCTTTGTGGTTCCCTGGGTTTCTGACGATACTTATGGCAGCATTGCTGTCGCACCACACGTGCACCGGAACCTTTTGTGGAAACCCCATTTCTCCTAGAAGATGCCATAGCCACTCGCTCTCCTTGGCACCTTCGCTTCGTGCGATGAGTTCTGCCTCAGCAGTAGAGAGAGAAACTCTACCTTGTTTGCTACTACACCACGACACGCTGGTTCCAGCCATTTTAATCACATAGCCAGTAACTGATTTGCGTTCTTTTGGTTGACAGGCGAAGCTCGCGTCTGTGTACACTTCGTAAAGTCACGTCGCTTTCTTTTCCATCAAGCAGTAGACCGTACGTCGACGTCCCTTTCAAGTATTTGAGGACTCGCCTAGCCGCTTCCCAGTGCGTGCGGTTGTAGCACGATAGGAACTTGCTTAGTTCTCTCACCGCGTTGGCAATGTCAGGCCGTGTTCCACGAACCAGATATTGGAGTGATCCAACTATGCCTCTGTAGTCAAAAGGCTGCGCTGCTATTTGCTCAGCGCTCATTTTCGTCTCAGCTTCTAGCGTCAACCCCGACACTTGTGGGGTTAATACTGGTGTGCTGTTCACCATGTTGTACTTCGCTATCAGTTCAGCGATGTACTTGCGTTGTGAGATCATCATCACTCGCTGCTTTCTGTTGCGACGCACTTCCATCTTTAGGATGTAGTGGATGTCTCCCAGATCTTTCATTTTGAACCGTTTTGACAGTTCGGCTTTAAGTCGGTTAATGAGCTCCATGTCACGAGACATAATTGTGAGGTCATCTACATATACCACGACAATAAGCCAGTCATCTCCCACTTTTTGCACGTAGATACAAAACTCTTTGTGGCATCGAGCAAAACCCATCGATGTCAAGAAGGTATGAAGAACTCTATACCAGATCCGAGGGGCCTGCTTCAACCCATATATGCTCTTAAGAAGTTCACAGACCAGATGCTCTTGGCCTTGCTTCGCAAACCCTTGAGGTTGTCTCATGTAGATTTTCTGTTCCCCCTCCATGGTACCGTTTAAGAACGCAGTATGGACATCCATTTGATGGATATGGCAGTCCAGTATCGTTCCAATGGCTAACACCAAGCGAAGGGACTCAAACCGTGCTACCGGTGCATATACTTCGTCACAGTCAACTCCAAATTCTTGGTAGTTACCTTGCGCAACGAGGCGTGCTTTAAACCTCTCAACTGTACCGTCTGAGTTATATTTCACTACTAGCACCCAATGGCATGGTAGAGCCTTTCGGCCAGGTGGTAGCGTTACCAATCGCCAGGTTCCATTCTCAATAAGAGAGTCGTACTCTAACTCTAGGGCCTGTTTCCACTGCTCCTTATGAGGTCCACGCAGAGCTTCTCTGATAGTTCGTGGTACGGAGACTTTGTCGTTGAGTATATCTTCCGTGTTAGCTTTGTCCAGGATTGCCTGGAAGCACTGATAGTCCTGATACCGTTTCGGTCGTTTGGACTCTCGACGGGGTCGCTCTACGGGCTTCGGTGCTTCCAGTAGCCCTGCGCTCCGTTTTGTTTTGGGCGCTCCCACTGCTCCAGTAGGATCCATTGGAGGCACAGTAGGTGCAACTCCCACTGCTTCAGCAGTCTCCTGCTCAGATGCAGTCTGCTGATCTCCCACTGAGACGACGGCTGAACAAGATCGCTAGAACGGCAATGAATCAAGAGATCTTCGTACACAGACCGCAAGTCAATCTACAACAAAGTCCAGACGACGCAGAATTGCAAAGGGACAATCTGCTCTACTTGGTTCGGTTGGGCCCTTTAGCGCGGCAACTCCCCTCCGGCGATAGCGCGTTAACCGATGATGGTAATTTTTTCCCACTATAAAGAAGATGGTCCGAGAGAGGAGAATTGATGCGAGCGTCTACCAAGGCTGGTATGCTGCAAAGTATGGATTCACTACTGTGACTGTGAGGCGTCGATTCTCTAACTTGCTCTCACATCTACGAGGAAAGCGTTTCCCTATCTGGGGATACTGTTGGACAGCACGGCTCTTACCCGAAGGCGGCGAGCTGTCGACCTGAGGGCAGGATGCTGAACACATCAATCTGTTCAGTGAACAGATTGATGTGACAGCACAAATAAAGACTTACATTTATTATTGTAATAGTAAGTACTAGAGTAAAAAATCCTAAGAGCACTGGGATACAGTGCACCGGCAGACAGAGACTGTCTGCCAACCAAACAAGAGTGCGATGAGGATTTGAGGGCAGAAGGGAGAGATGCCGCCCGAGGACGAAGTCCGAGGACGAGCTCACTTCTTCTTCTGCCTCAGACTGAGCACAAGTCTAGAGAATAGGTAGTTAAGAGTAAAGTTAAATAAACTGTATTGAGAGCTACTCTACAGAGTTCAATTCAACATTTCAAGTAGAATGAGCAAGCCCACTGAGTCCAACATGAGCAGGTTGCAGTTCCAAGGGAACAAGGCGCATTTTGCTGGCTGGAAGGACAAGTTTGTGGATCATCTGGCTGCCAAGAGCGACGACATCGCGATTTTTGAGCTCCAGCATAATCGTGAGAAGCCTCTCACGCGTTACGAGGATTTGCTCAAATCCCAGCCGACGATCCCGCCTCTGGAAGGAGAGCAGACACCGGAACGTGTGAAGGCTCACGAGCTACAAGAAGCGCTGGTTAGGGAACAGAAATCCTACATCAAGGATCTTCTGAACCAGACGCTGCCAAGAAACTTTGCTGACGAACGACTCATGAGTGGGCCGGTCCATGTCATCTGGAGGGCTGTTGAGAAACGCTACGGTCTCAACACTGCGTCCGGCGTCGTAGAGCTGGTGCAGAATTTCGAGAGAGTGGCCAACTCGGACTTCAGGAACATTTCGCACCTGTTCCAGCAACTTAAGGTTGCTCGTGAGCAAGCGAACAGGAACAGCATCGAAGCTCTAGGTGGGAAGATCATATCGTCCCATCTCATGCTCGTTAAAGTCCTGGCAATCCTGCCTGGCCACCTGTGGGGCTCAGGGATCGAGTTCCAGCCTGGAGACTTTACTGTCGAAAAGGTTGAGCATAAACTCGTTGCCATCTTTGGCAACAAGAGCAAGGCGCAAATCATGGCGCTGGGCAAGGGTGTCGCGGTGAACCATGTGCAAGCCGGGGCAGCGAAACCCAAGCCAAGTGCACTGGGCAAGCGAAAAGGCGCGCCCATTAACGATGTGCACTACAATGTGGGGGATAAATCGTGTCACTACTGTGCTGGGGAATTCAACGACATGAACGACGTCGGTCCCCATCTTATTGCCGCCTGCCCCAAGATGAAGTACGACTTGAGCCTGGGTGTTAAGCGCAGGAACATCTGGAGCCGCGGCAAGCGCGTTGGCACTTGCTGGTCAAAGCCACAAGAGAAAGGCAAGTCGGCTGCCAAGACCAAGAAACCGCTTCGCAAGCAGATCCCGGTAGAAGACTGTCTACCGAAACCGGTGAATGCGTGCGAGACGGCGCAGCCAGGCGCTCCGGTGAGTCCACCGCCAGTCAGCCCACCAACCACCATGACGCCCGGCTACGAAGATTTGCACGGCACCGAGCCAATGGACACCGACGAGTCCATGTCGTCGTTCGAAGTGCCTGTCAATGCTGGAGACGTCACTGGAGATGGGGCGATTACCGACATGGCGGCAGGTGTCAACAAGATGGCATGGAGCAAGCGGTAAGATCTATGTATCCCTTTCTGCTTGACAGTGAAACACTTCTGATCACTGACTGTTGGGTGCTTGATTCAGGATGCGGTTTCGGTTTAACCAGCGAAGCATCCCGGTTTGTGGAGATGAGACCCGACAACGGCTACATGTTTACATTTGCAGAAGGGTCTAAACATACAAATACACACATTGGCACTGTGAAACTTTATTTGCATGGTCCGGGAGGTATCCGACCGTTTCTGTTTACGAACATTGCACTAGTACCGCATGCTAAGTCGAATATACTTAGCGCATACTGGCTACAAAAGGGAGGATATCAGATTATAGGGTCAGCCCATGGCGACTTTAAATTTGTCCTATATATAAGAACCAATTGGTTTTTGTGGCCAAGGCAATTAACGGAGCGTATTATATACAATCTAAAACAGTAAAAGACCGGCAAGCGTACTGCCACGCTGTAAAAACACAGCCATGTAAGCCACTGGCACTGCCAGGAGTAGGAAAAGTAGAGGCTGCCCTAAAGGAATGGCATGTAAAGTTGGGACACCTGAACAAAGAGCAGGTGATCGCAATGTTGACCAAACCAGTGGTGGCCGGTATGCCTACACTCAAGGCATCTGATCTCAGGCAAGTGCCATTCTTCTGCGCAACATGCGCGGAGATGAAGAAGAGACGGATGTCGTATCGCAATACAAAGGGCTCAAGAGATACAAAGCCGATCAGCACGATACACATGGACACAAATGGTCCGATGAAGACAATGGGAGTCTTCGGAACCATAGGCACTATCAGGTACTTCTTGAGCATCATTGACGACAACACGTCATGGCGCTGGACATACGTTCTACGGAACAAGAAAGAAGTGTTCGAGAAGGTCCGAGAGCTCCTACTGCAACTTGAGCGTGATGGAAAGTTCACAATCAGAAGAATTCGCTCCGATGGTGGGACAGAGTTCGTGAATTCAGCGTTCAAAGAATTCTGCAAGGAAAAGGGCATTGTCTTTCAGACATCAAAAGCATACAGCCCAGAAGAAAACGGAGCGGCTGAGCGGGATCATCAAAGCAAACTCGACAAGGTTCGCTGCGCGCTCAAAGATGCCGAGATGGAACATAGATGGTGGCCAGAGGCCCTGATCTACATGACCTATGTTCAGAATCGTACCCCAATGAGCCGGTTGGGCGGAAAGACGCCATATGAAATGGTGCACGGAGAGTCACCCAACATTAGTGGCTTACCTGTGTGGGGTAGTATCTGCTTTGCACACATACCGGCTGTACTTCGCAAAGACAAGAAACTGTCTGCTAGAGCTTCAAAGTGCCGGTTCTTAGGTGTCTCAGAAGAAGCCAAGGGCTACCGACTATGGGATGTCTATAACAACAAACACATTGTCGCTCGAGATGTGCTGTTTGACACAACCAGTGTAGCAAACATTATCAATCGGGCCTTTGACCAGTCCAACCCTCTCGCAGCGGATTTCTCATGAAGAAATTCGCATTCCCTTGAACTGCTTCGAAGGGGAACATCCTCTGGATTTCTGCGATGTCCGCATCGCGTTGTTGCTGTTGTTGTCGGTAGTCCATGGTGTGTTGGAGAATGAGCGCAAGGACCACCACCACCAGGACTTAGCTTGGTGTAGGGTGGCACCTGCTTCTCACTTCACTTGGATATGGCTGCTCATCACTTGGATATGGCTGCTCACTTCACTTGGTAGTAGCTCACTGGATTCCTTTGACACTGCAAGCAGGCATTCCGATTATACAATTGCAATCATATTGAAGGTTCATGACGAAATAAGCTATTGCTAACTTAGGAAATAAATAATTGGCATCAACAGTAGTGTATTGGAAAATTAACTACTTAGATGTGCAGCACTGCACTTTACTTTGCGTTCACGATAGCTGCTACAGTGTTTGCATCCCTGAAGCGCCGATTCATCTTCAGGAACAACACCGTTTCAAGGTGAATAGGCAGCATACGCTGGCGATGGTGAGAAAGCGTATGTTTCGCCACACTAAAAAGACGCTCCACGGTATTTGACGTCGGCGGGATGAAGCGCACACCGTCAAATACCTTCTCTGCGCAGCGCTGCTTCTTCCTGGCCGCCAAGACTGTGTCGGCAAAGCCCTGTCGGCGTCCGTGCGCGGTGTCCGGTGTCGTAATAGCTGGTACCGTCTCAAATGGCTGCAACATCTGCTCCTGGTCGTTCGTCAGCTCGTCCACGGCGCCCGACAGGGCTAAAATGCACGCCCGCTCGAAGTCCACGTCCTTGACAATATTTGCGTCGGCTGCAAGATATTTTTCCACAACGGAATGCTTCTCGATGAGCGCATCAAAAATATCGCGCACATCGAGAAGCGTTAGGTTGTCGTCTTGAAGCTTCATAGTGGCCGACTGGAAGTCACCAAGCTCGCTCAACAAGGCTTTCAGTCGGTTTTCG
Organism: Phytophthora capsici; assembly: GCA_030324255.1. Classification (NCBI taxonomy): domain Eukaryota; phylum Oomycota; class Peronosporomycetes; order Peronosporales; family Peronosporaceae; genus Phytophthora; species Phytophthora capsici. The sequence goes on along the minus strand of CM059362.1, from coordinate 2,652,676 downwards.
TGGCGACGCGACGGCATCAACTCCGTAATCTCATCGTCATCCTCGTCCAGAAGAGGACGTAGCTTGAAATATCGCTCAAGCATCTTATACGTGGAGCTCCACCGTGTTGTTTGGCGAAGTTTCCTAAGAAAAAAATAAAAAACACTTTTTTAGAAAAAAGTCAAAACCGCCAAAAACCGGTAGGTACTAAAAGTACCGCAACATTACCGTAGCTTTGCCGCCTTGTTGAGTCCGCGTAGCTTTCGCATAAGTTGCTGAATTTGATCCAGTTGGTGCTCGTACTCAGCAAGAAACAATTTGACCGCCAAGTTCAAGCGATGGCTTGCACAGCCAATAAACGGGACGTTCAGCAGGTCAGCCAATCTGGTGTTGACAGAACAGTTGTCTCCAACGAGATAAGCGATGCTCCTAATGTCTCGCTTGTAAAATGGGAGGACACTCTCTAAGAAAGAGACGTGGCTGTCCGCCGTATGATCGGCGGTAGTGTCGTCGACAATAGGGGCCATCGCCAGAAGGGCTTTTTCTGCTCGGCCATCGTGCTCAAATACCGCGAATACCGCGACAAAATTTTCCGACGTAAACGTGCAGCCGTCGATGATAATGCCAAACTTGGTGGGGAGCACCTCGCTTAGCGTAGCCTCGACATTCTTCGTCACTAAGTCCGCGTACTTAAGAAGGGTCTCGACACACATTGGCTTCATCACCGTGTACTTTGTGACGGTGTCATTCTCACAGAAACCGAACGGAAGATTGCACTCGATAATCATGACGAGCCAGCTGTAGACCGTCTGGCTCTTCTGGTCGATGAAGGTGACAAGGGTGCCCGAGTTGAAGCCGCTTAACTGTATCGTCGTCAGGTAATCGGGGTGGCGCTTCAGCACGTGGTTAAACAGGTTTGAGTACCCTGTTTGGGGTCCTGCTTGCGAGTGGTACCGCATTGGCACCGATAATACTCCGTCGGCTCATCTTGAGCGTCTAGTAGAGCAGTAAAAAAGTAGCTGCAGACTTGCTTGGTCGTGAAGGTGTTGGAGAGAGCCATGGTAAGATCAAATATGATAGACGAGCGCCTCAGTCTCGCGTTTTGAGCGACCGTCGCTGACAGCCATTCGATTCTGCCTGGTGACCGAGCTCCGTAATTACGCAAAAAAAAAGCAGAAAAAAACTAGATTTTACGAAAATAAAGTACTTCGTTGTAAATACAAAATAACTAATTGAAAAAGGCGGCTGTTGGAGGCCAGGATTATAATAGTGGAAACGCACATGATTTCTGCCAGGATTAATCCTGTATGTCAAATCGCATTTTAAGTGAGTAGCCATATGGGGAAGATTCGAGAAGATTCGTCGAGGACGCGAAAGATTTGAGAAGATTCGTCGAGGACGCGGAAAGATACGTAACGTGCGGCTATCAACCTTGCAGGATTAATCCTGCTGATGGCCATGATTTAGTCCTGCATAGAACTATTGTTGGTAAATATTGGTACCATTATCCAGGATTATACTTGGTTCGTTCCATGTTACAAATCCTGGATGAAAGACTTAACACGAATCTTAATGCAAAGCTACATGTATTAATGCAAGAACGTAAAGCTACCATAAGACACTCACTTGTCAGCAACTTGGGTTGGGGCCACATCTTCCTCATCCACTTCATTGCCCGGGGTCCCTGGCACTGGAGCCTTTTCCTCTGTCAAAGCAGCCTCCGCCGGAAGTAGACGACCTGTGAGTAGGTAGCATAAGAGCTCGAACCGGCGCCTTGGAAGCGAAGCGTCACTCATATCTTGAGGGGGCACGCAGTTTATCTGGCGGATAAACATCCAGCAAACGAAAACACCGCAGCTAAAGCCGTCGAACTGGATGGGGTTGTTCATCGGGATGACGTCGAACTGATTCAGACCTGCAATCTTCAAACTTACGGCGACTTCCTTTGCAGCGTTCATATACGGCGCTTGATTAAGCGGATCGTAGTAGAACAGCCTCTTCGCAGCTACTTTAACCACAACACAACACCAATGCATGTTTCCAAAGTTCAATGGAACAAGCACCGTCTCCACGCCGTCTTCTTCAGCTTGTTTCAGGACACAATCGCGGACATTATCAGCCAAAGCAGTCTTCTCTGCATTGCGTGTTCGTGCCGATTTTGCTACAGCGGATTGACAACCGGCGAACCGACACGCTGGGAAATCTTGGCAGAGACGCAGACATAGAGCTCGAATGGAGGCATCCGAGAGCCATGACGGAGGAGTAATGCGATAGAGCATGCCATACTGAAACTCCGCGTCACCTGGGAGCCCTTGGATCTGCTCGTAGGGGTACGTGTTCTTCACCTTTTCTGCAATCTCCTTAGCTAATGCGTGATGTTCTGCAGGTAGGGCTGGGATTCCAACCTCCGCCAGCCATTTGTATGTATCCAGTCCCAAATCAATGGCGTCCTTGAGATTCCGAACGCGCTTGAAGGTCTCAATCTGCTGTCTTGAGAATTGACCCACATCCTTAACGAGGACTGTTTCGATAGTTTGGGGGGTTGTGTTATCTCCAGCGCTTTGAGACTGACTTGATTGCGATTCATCTACAGCAATTGCAGTTCCCTTTGTGTTCGACAACGGGAGAACCTTAACACATGCGTCAAGAAGCTTGGACGGAAGCAGATAGAACGGATCCTGGACGAGTACAGGATTTTTAGCAACCTTCAACTTTGGCTTCTTGTTGTCCGCCTCGCCGTGTCTGACGATCACCCCAGACAAGCGCCTCTGCGCTTCCGAGAGCCCTGGTTTATCTCGAGCCAAAACCTCCAGTAAGTCCATCAAAGTCTCAGCCCCAGCGAGTTTGCGTCCGGATTCTGCTGCTTCAAACCACTGACGTCCTTCTTTCTCCCCAGCTACGATGTTCTTCTTCATTTTCCGCGGAGCACCAACCTTCTTTGCCTTGGGATTCAAACGGATGGTCACTGGTGAAGCTCCCGGCTGGTCTTCATTATCGCTCGAACAGATGTCGATTTCTCGCCTTGCTGCGTCTTCGAGCTCATCTTGGTCGCACACGCTTTTGGCATCTGTTGCCGTACTTTTACCGACAAGAACCTCTTCCATCTTGCGCTGGCGAACGTTCCTCCACTGAGTCAACACAAACTTCAGCATCTCTTCAAACTCATCTTCATCTTGGATATCCGCCATTTCACTTGCTATAAGATGAGTCGCACGCACAGCTTCGCGGTACCGCTCAGACTGCGTTCTCATCTTCTTCCGAGTTGATCCTGGGCCTGTAGAAGAGAACTTCTCGTACGCAAACTGCCTGACTTGCTTCAAGGGGCGGTTTGGAGTCGTCCATCTAATAAATCATGCACATGACCAGGATTAAAATCATGGACATATACAGGATTATAATCCTAGAAGTATACAGGATTCAAATCCTGGATAATCCTGGACACTTACCGTTCGTCGATTGAACCCCAAGGAATTAGCGGCCCCGTAACACCAACGTGCTTGCGGTATGCAATGGTATGTCTACAGGGTAGGCGCATCGATAGAGAAAACTCGCAATCGCAAACCCAATCTGAGATTCGCAAACGATGCTCCGAAAACTTTCCACTCACGAAAATATCACCGTCAACTTCAGAATCCTCAGAGTACTTGTACGTGTCACACTTCGACATCGCCGTCGAATACTGCTGCTCGATCTGTTGCGCCACGTAGTGTGTCGTAAAGCGAAGCACATTCGTCATCTCCTCGTCATAATTACTGTTAACAAAGCGCCCAATGCGAGACAAACGGTACTCGTATTCATTATGCATCCTGCGGTCATAGCCACAATAGCCTTAATGCACATAGCCATGCTCATAGAGCCGTCCACAGAATCCTTTAACTTCCCAAAAAAGCTCTCCAAACGGTTGTTAGTGTGATTCTTGAAGTGGGGGAGCTTGGATCGTAAGTAGGACACCCAACGTTCTTGAGATGTATCCCAATTCTTTAGGAAGTATTCATAAAATCCCTCCATCCCCACGCGATTGCAAATACCATGCAGAGCATCCTTCGCATCGTTGTACTCGTCTTCCGAATGCGCGTAAACCATCTTGTGAATTGCAGCGTCGATATGCGAAGAGTCTTCGGAGGAGATCTTCCCGAACTCCGGCTTTGCGCGCTTTTCCTTCAAGTATTTAATCACGTGAAAGTGGCAGATAATCACGCGAGCGTCATGGAAATGCTCTTCAAGAACGCGGATCTCGTTGAGATCCTTGTCGACCACGATAACTCGGAGGTTTTCGATGCGAGTGGGGTGAGAACGCTTAAAGTGAGCGATTTCTCTCTCCATGTGCCAGTCACCATTTGCTTCAATTAGTGACTGCTGCACCACAGCCCCCTCTCCAAACTCATTCATCCCCATGAAGGTCAGCAGTTGATAATTGTACCTACAAACAGAATCATGGAAAAATCATGTTAACGTCCCGGATTAATCCTGTACAATTAAAATCGAGCTACCTGTTCGTGTAACAGGGTTACACGTACAAGTGGTTACACCACTTGTAACTCTAACAGTTGCGCTAACTGTTAGAGGTTGGAAACGGACCTCAGGCCTTGGTGTGTGGAGCACACCAATGGATACATGGGCGGGCCATATCATTGGATGGCTCGCGTGCATTTACGCATGTTATTGGTAGAAAGCGAAGCATTTCTACCAATCAGTGCTCTTAGAAGAAATCAGAATTCTGTCAACCACACATTGACAGAACCTTTAGAAACAGATAGCAATCAGATTTAGGAGGTCCATAATTGGCTTGTGCCAACTTCAATAACAGTTCTCATTTTACGGTATTTGCAGTATAAATATTGTTATATTTGATTTAATTATATTTACGGACGTAAGTATAATTAAATTAAGTCTAATTAATTGCACGCTTCCTCATACACGTAAGCGCACGTGTACGCCACCTAATAGGTCTTAGTAGACCCATTACACCTGGTAGCACTTTGTAGTCCGTCCCACGACCGACTGCTGTTCGTTCGTATGGAGTCATACGAACGCGGGGTAGAGAACTCCCCCATGGATGAGGGGTCCACGGGGACCCCACACCAGTCCGTGACGCGCACGGACTGCCCCCACCTCTCGGATCCAGAGTGGGAGGCGCTCCAACGACTCTCGCGAGTCATTGGAGAGGCAGCGGTAGCGGCGATGCTTCGCACGCTATCGCCGACAGAGCAACACGGTGTTGCTCTGGGGTACATTGTTAAGGAGCAACGAGATGTTGCTGCCTCGGTGGCTTCCCCGAAGCCACGCGTGGAGTCGTTGAAACTCCACGTGAGTACCTATGCGGGGAAGGAGGACGAGACCCTCCTTCGTTGGCTTGTCGAACTCGACACAGCCGTTGCGGCTCGACGTATTGTCGACCCGATGTCGAAGGTCGCGTTCGCCATGTCATGCTTGGGCGGACGCGCGAGGAGTTGGGCCTATGGGCGCCGACTCTCGGATCCTACGTGCTTCAGCACGTATGAAGGTTTTAAGGAGGAGCTCAAGCTCGCGTTTGAGCCCCCGAAGAACGAGTTCAGATCGAGGGCGGAGTTCCTCGATCTGCAGCAGGGCAAGGATGACGTGCATTCCTATGCCCAGCGTGCTCGATACTTGGTATCGAACATAGTGGCCAACCCGGTCGACGAGGCGACCAAGGTCGTCACGTTCATGAAGGGACTGAGAGAGACGGTCCCGTCAAGACATACCTCTTTCGAGAGTATCCGAATACTCTCGAGGAAGCCATAAGCCTTGCGATGCAAGAGGAGTTTAGCCGGCGTCAGGCTAAATTCCATGCGAACGCGCCGAAGCCGGCGCGTCCTGTACCGAAGGCGGGAGGTCCGGAGCCGATGGACCTCTCGAGTGCTACGACTGCTGGTCAACAGCAGCGTAAGGGGTAGTAACATCGGTCACTTTGCACGCGAATGCACAGCGAGTGTGCATCCGGGCGGGCGTTCAAAAAACGCCAAGGACCAGTAGGCGCGGGGCGTCCTACTGGTGATGCAGTCTCGCGTGTCGAACTTGGACACGCGACGATGAGGACTGCTGCCCCCAGCGAGAAGGTTTCTCGCTGCAAGTTGCAAGATGACAAGCCAAACCTTGTCATCCTGAATGTTATGTCGAAGAGAGTTAACTCTCTTCGTGCCCTGGTGGACTCGGGCGCGTCGAACAACTTTGTTCGACAGGGAAGTCTTCGAAGTATGGACTTCGAAGAGGCCGACACGCCTCGCGGCGTGTTGGAGGTGCGGTTGGCAACAGGTGCCACCGTGAGGACCGAGAAGCGCGTGGTCCGTGTGCGCTTCTCGTACAAACGAAGGAAGTTTGTGGAAGATCTTATCGTCTTGGATCTAGACGATAAGTTCGACTTGGTGTTAGGCATGCCGTGGCTTGCACGGCATGACCCGGTGATCAACTGGGAGAAGCGTACGGTCGTACGCTTCAATAGTATGAGCGCGACAGAGAGCGATGGCCCTGTCAGTGCTACGCATGCATCGGCCGATGCATGTGACTCCCCGGTTGAGGCAGCAGCGCCCGCCGCTGCCTCCGATCGCCGCCGGCGACGCTCGACGACTCAGATAGTCGTTGAGAGAAAGTGTGTGTCGGCTCAGATATCTGAGTCTGAGTCTGAGCCGAAGGGTCGCCTCAGAAATCAGGTGAATGTGAATCACCTGAGTGATGGTAACGTACCGGTATTACCGGTATTACCGGTAGCCTTGGAGGTACTTCAAGCCCCCAAGGGTCGCGTCGACGATTGCGCGTCAGCCTTGATGGCTGACGAAGCCAATAGAATTCCGGTTCGAGGAACCGACGGACAGACGTCAGCTGCGATGGCTGACGTGACAGACGCGCGGCTAGTTCAAGGAACTAGCGATCGTACATCGGCTCCGGGAGCCGATGATACAAACAAAGGCCCGCTAGCACACAAGGCTAGCGAAGACACGTCGACTGCGATAGTCGACGATGTGGAGGCTCCATCAGCTCGCGGAGTTGATGGAGGCGTGGCAGCAGGAGCTGACCACGCGGCAGGAGGTGCTGGCGGTTGCAAACGTCCAGCACCCGAACAACCTGCGAGCTCACGTGCAGGAGGACTGCACGCGATGAGCGGCACTCAAGCGGTGCTTGATAGTGCGAGTCAGGAAGCGAGTCCGCTGACTATTGCGAAGACGATCCGTCCAAGGCAGAGCCCCTTGGACGCGGAGCACCTGAAGCGCGGCTTCAGGGAAGACTTTCGCGGCGCAAGCCATTGAAGCTGCGCGAGTCTCAGCCGGAGACTGAGACTGGTGTTTCTGCGCGGCAGACACCGAGTGTCGAGACGCTGAACGTCTTGACACGTACTGGTACTGGATTGCAGTACCAGAGGATGCGGTTGGAGAATCCGCCGACGAGTGCGTCGGCGTTGACCGCGCTTCCAGTCATGAACTGGAATGGCTTCGCGCGAGAGTTGTTCGATGGACGCATCGAACAAATTTGCATCCTCTCAGAGGTTGAGAGGGTGGAGGGCGAGGCCGAGGAGCTTAAGCAGCTCGTCGTCGATGGGATCACTGAGGGCGATGACACCCTCAGTGCGAAGACTAAGAAGCAGCGCTTCGAGGAGCAGAGTTGGGACTCGTTGAAGTCGAGTCCCTACTATGAGGTGCTGCGGGAGTACAAGGATGTACTCCCGGACGAGATTCCTTCGGAGCTTCCGAAGGACAAGGGCGTACAGCACGAGATTGATCTCGTGCCGGGCACGAAATATTGCGTTACACGGCAGTGGCCACTGCCGCGTGAACAAGTTCAAGCGATCGACGACTTCTTCGAGAGTCGTCGTCTTGCAGGTCAAGTGCGGGAATCAAAGTCCCCGCACAGTGCCCCAACGTTCTGTGTCAAGAAGGCACAGGGCGGCTGGCGCATCGTTCATGCGTACAACAAGTTGAACGATGCGACGATACCGGCGCAGACGCCGATACCGCGAAAAGATGTTATCATCGATTCGATGGCCTTGAGCACTATCTTCAGTGCTCTAGATCTGCGTGATGGATTCTATCAAATCCTCATGCGTGAGAGGGACATCCCTCTCACAGCGGTAAGCACTCCCAGTGGTATGCTGTGGGAGTGGCTCGTCATGCCGCAGGGACTTAAGAATGCCCCTGCGACGTTCAATAGATGTGTGACTCATCTATTGCGCTCGGTGCGCGACTTCGCACCGAGTTATTTCGACGACGTGTTCGTCCACAGCCGGGCTGTGAACGGGAAGACGGACATTGAGATGCACAAGGTGCATCTCCGGAAGCTGCTAGAGCTTATGAGGAAGCATAAGCTCTATGCGAACCTGAAGAAGTGTATCTTCGGGGCGAACGAGATACCCGTGCTGGGGTGTCTCGTCGGGAAGGACGGCGTGCGCCCTGACCCAGAGAAGGTCAGAGTGATCAATGAATGGCCCACGCCATCCAATGTGAAGGAACTGAGGCAGTTCCTTGGGCTTGCCACGTACTTGTGCAAGTACGTGGAGAACTACGCGGGCAAGATTCGCCCGCTGTCACAGCTTCTTAAGAAGGAAGCTGAGTGGATTTGGACGACCGAATGCCAGGGGGCGTTCGATGCAGTCAAGCAGGGCTTGACTGAGGCTCCGATCTTGGCCGTCGCCGACCAAGATCGTCCATTCCACGTAGTGTGTGATGCATCCGATTTCGCGATCGGATGTGCATTGATGCAACACGATCACGAGGGCCGTGATCGTGTGGTCTACTACCAGTCGCGTCAGCTGAAGCCAGCTGAGCGCAACTACCCTGTGCATGACAAGGAGCTCCTTGCCATGAAGTATGCACTCGCAAAGTTCCGAGTGTATCTACTTGGGAGTAGACCGTTCGTGGTCTACACCGACCACGCATCACTGCGTACGGCGATTAAGTCGCCGCACATCTCGCAACGTATGGCGAGATGGTTGTCCTTCTTCGCGGAGTACAACTTCCGGGTGGAGTACAAACCCGGAAGACTCAACGTAGTGGCCGACGCGTTATCGCGTCGACCTGATTATGCGGAGACGGTCGACGTCAACAGTGTTGGCGTCGTGAGGACAAGTGTGCCGTCGTCAACGTTGATTGACGACGTGAAGGACGCGTATGCAAGGGATGCAGACGCGAAGGAGCTGCTGGAGTTCCTCGCAGCACCTTCCGACGAGGCACGTCGGAAGCTAACTCCTCACCTTCGAGCTCGTGTACACCGCTATCGTGTACACGAAGGGCTACTGCTATACAGTGCAGTAGACGACAATGCGGATCGCATTGTCGTTCCGAATGATCATGATCTGCGGCTGCGGATCATGTTCGAGTACCACGATGCCCCTACGGCAGGGCATCCGGGTCGTGAGAAGACATACACTCTTCTCACGCGTGACTTCTACTGGCACCACCAGTATAAGTGGGTACGCAAGTACGTTCGTGCTTGCGAGGTTTGCCAGCGCGTGAAGCCTGCGCCGTTTACGCAGGCTCCTCTTCAATCACTTCCGACTCCGTCGGAGTGTTGGCAGTCCATGTCCATGGACTTTGTCTTCGGTCTTCCGCCCGACAACAAGCGGAGGACAGGCATCGTTGTCTTTGTGGACCGATTCAGCAAGATGGTCCATCTTGCTGCCGTCCCGGCTACTGTTACAGCCGCGCAGACTGCGCGACTGTTTGTTGACATGGTGTTCAAACACCATGGCATGCCGCTCGACATTGTGTCGGACCGTGATCCACGCTTCACAGCGCGGTTCTGGCAAGAAGTGTTTACACTTCTTGGTTCACAGTTATCAATGTCGACTGCGGATCATCCGCAGACGGACGGCCAGACTGAACGCGTCAACCGAGTACTGGTTGACGCGCTGAAGAGCTACGCACACTCGTTCCCGCATTGGAGCGAGTGTTTACCGATGGCAGAGTTTGCCATCAACAACTCGGTGCATGCCTCGACAGGGCATACACCGTTCTACGTGAATGCCATGCGGCATCCACGTTTGCCGAGCATGCTCGGCGGGGTAGCTTCCTCCTTAAGTGGGGAGGATCTACGGTTGCGTCTGAACAACCGCAGAGGACAGCTGATGACGTACTATCAGCTGCGGTGACGCGAGCTGCGTCTCGTTCGAGCAGGAACGAGCGCGAGATGTCTGTGCCGGGCACAGACATAGAGGACGATAGCGAGCAGGCAGGGCCTGCTGCGGATGAAGGCGACGAGCTGAAAGGGTTCAGCTCGAATGCGCTAGACTTTGTCCAGCGAAGACAAGCCGTAATACGGTTTGTGCAAGATGCTATCGCAGCTTCTGTCGATCGACAGAAGCTGAACGCAGACAATGTTGGTAGGGGCAACATTAATGAATTCAAAAAGGGTTCATTGGTTTTGTTAGCTACTCAAAACCTGCCTAAACATGCAGTGTCTGATTTTGGAGCAAGTAAGCTTGCTCCAAGGTTCATCGGGCCGTTCAAAGTACTTGAACGGCACGGCAACGCGTACCGGCTGGACATACCGTCCAGCATGATACTCCATCCGACGTTCTACGTCGGGCGGTTGAAGCCGTACGTGCAGCACGAGTCATCTACGGGTGATGACTCGCCTGAGAGGCCTGGAAGGCCTTCTCGAGATCGCTCACGCGAGCGACCAGAGCGTTCAATCTCGTCCCGAGACCGGACGAGATGTTCGAAGCAGTCTGCGCAGCCTGCGCAGCATCAGCACGGAGGACTCGAACCTCCTGCTTCAGAGCAGCCATCTCGGCGCTCTGAGACTGCTCGAGCGCCGCAACACGATCGTGCAGGGCACGATCGCCATGGTCATAGCGTTGACCATACGGAGGGAGTGTTTCCGCCCCTCCGCCGCCGTTGCGAGACGCGACTGGGTCGATCCGCTGGATAGTTGAGCGGATCGTGGCTCATAAGAGAACGAACTCTCAAGAGGTTCGTTTTCGTATTCGTTGGAGAGGATTTCCTCCCCATCGAGACCCATCGAGCCACGGAACGTCCTGGTGGAGGACGTTCCGGAAATGGTGAGGGCGTACGAAGCCCACCATAACCTGCAGGCCTAAGGCTTGCACGAGGAGTGCTGCGGTCACCCACAGCACTCGGAGCTTCACGTGACTCGAGACGAGCACGGAGCTCCTTGATGTGATCGGGTACACGGGTCGTCGTGTACCCCAGTAGATCACGTTCGGAGATGCGTGTTGCCAGAGGTGCGCAACACGGACAAGGTGTGCCGAAGGGAACGGCACACAGGATCCCCGCTTCCATGCTTGCTTCATGGAGGCGTTCACACTTACCGCGCACGGTGTAAGTGTAGTAGCGATCGCGAGCATGCTTCACACGCTCGCGATAGGCTTTCGGGTCTTTGTTGAAGTTTTCAACAAAGGCGTTCCACGACTGACAGAGTGCCTGCCACTCTGGCACTTTGCTCTTGCGCGAAGTCTTCTTCGCGCTGAAGTATCGGAGCTCATGGAAGAGCCCGATGTAGTAGTCGCGTCTTTGAGTCGGGGACTCAAAGACAATGCCAACAGCGACTTCGTCGTCTTTGATACTGTTGTCGTGGTACAACAGTATCGGGTTCGGTGGTGAGCTAGCACCGAACCGATCATGGATCTCTGCCTCAGTAGGCATCCATGCAGCGCGCACTGGCGGTGGATCAGTGCGCGGAGAGATGAGCGCCCTCGACATGGGGGACGCTAAGTCATCATTGCGCGGACGCTTCGAGCTGGAAGCGTCCGAGGCCTCTTCGCGGGGGCGTCGAGACCCCTTCGGTGGGTCGAGCGTGTCTTCGAACGAAGACACGTGGGCGGGAGCCTCTTCATGAAGCTCCCCATCTTCAGAATCCTCGTAGTCGAGAGGATACTCGTCGGAGTCGGCAGCGAAGTCGGACTTCTTCGCTGCATGCTTCTCCTTGAGGAGAGCATGGTACTCGGAGACAGAGAGTTTACTCTCTGTCGAACGACTGGAAGCAGCAGTGCTAGTGGGCACTGCCGCTGTTGTGCTTGCTGCAGAGGCAGCAGGCGAGGCTTGCGCGTCCGCGGCTGCGGACGTGGACTTGAGCGTTGGCGAGTTCATTCGGAAATGAATTCGTGTGTTCTTCCTCGAACTTGACGGCCTTGTCAAGTTATGTCGGTTAACGTATCCGGATGGGTACGTTAAGTCTTAAGGGGGGGATGGTGTAACAGGGTTACACGTACAAGTGGTTACACCACTTGTAACTCTAACAGTTGCGCTAACTGTTAGAGGTTGGAAACGGACCTCAGGCCTTGGTGTGTGGAGCACACCAATGGATACATGGGCGGGCCATATCATTGGATGGCTCGCGTGCATTTACGCATGTTATTGGTAGAAAGCGAAGCATTTCTACCAATCAGTGCTCTTAGAAGAAATCAGAATTCTGTCAACCACACATTGACAGAACCTTTAGAAACAGATAGCAATCAGATTTAGGAGGTCCATAATTGGCTTGTGCCAACTTCAATAACAGTTCTCATTTTACGGTATTTGCATTATAAATATTGTTATATTTGATTTAATTATATTTACGGACGTAAGTATAATTAAATTAAGTCTAATTAATTGCACGCTTCCTCATACACGTAAGCGCACGTGTACGCCACCTAATAGGTCTTAGTAGACCCATTACAGTTCGTCTTGTGGCTGCAGTCAACCAAAAGTACCTCGCTAAACCTTCCATAAATGCGACGCATATGAGCTGTAGCTAGGGAAATCACGCCACTTTCACCAGCTTCAGTCTCAGCTATCGTAGAGACGTTCTCGGGGTCTGCAGCAGCGAACGCAGCAATTTCTCGCGCGGTACCCTCGTTATCGTCCACGTTACTGGTAGCGGACGCGTGATTCCTCACCAGGTTATCCACATCCACTTGAATAACATTCTGGTCGTGCTCCAGAAGGTAATCGTAAATGCGGGAGCGCTTGGCGCCAACCGCTAACATCCCATCGACACGGGCGGTCACAACTGGGTCCGTGAGGCCACGAGACGTAGGGTATGTAGCAAATGCCGCTGTTGAAACTGGATGGTTGTGCGTGAAACAGCCATTTTTCACCATCAGCTCACCCTTCGCCAAATTCCACTGGATGACAAAGCGAAAGGGGCAGTCAGTCAACCGGATGTGCTGGCGAGGCCGACTTCCCTCGCTACGTGACTTGCGCTTCTTCCATCCGTGCGTACAGATGTACGTCCGCTGGTATGGATCCATAGCCTCAGGAACCAGCTGAGAAGAATCCCCCCCCTTCTTGGTCTTGAGCAACCGTCTGTTTCTTTCTGCGCGTGACATGGTCTCCTTTACAGGGAGGACCTGCATGGTTCTCTTGCAGTATAGAGCGAAGTATGCTTGCCACGCGTCCCAATCGGAATGCCACGTTGACGGCGCATCCACAGTCACAGAAACTTCGCCATCGTCACTTGCATCGTCATTTTCTGCCGAATCTGCGTCGTGCTCCACATCCATGTCCCCGCCATCATTCTCCACGTCCTCGCCATCATTCTCCACATCCACATCATCGCCGTCATTTTCCACATACAAATCGTCATCACCTTCCACGCCACTTCCAGCTCCAGATTCTTCACGCCCCTGTCCATCTGCCTCTTGCTCAGCGCTTGGTGGCTCCGTGTCATCGGCTCGCGTGACGTCTGACAGGCCAGGGCCTCTGCGACGGCGGGGAGAACTGTTCCGAGTGCGCATGTTTCCTGCTTCGTCCTCGACTTCTCAGCTACGGCGATAAAAACCAAAATGAAAGAGGATTTCGTAATTTATCTTCGATCGGAAATAGCATAGATGATCGGAAATAGTAGAGAAGGTAAGGAAATTTATCTTACAATCCTGGAATGAACCAGGACTGAGATCATGTACGTTTCCACTATTATAATCCTGGCCTCCAACGGTTCCCATTGAAAAAAGTCATCAAATTTGTAAAAATCAATAATTAAGTGTAAACTATTGTATTGAAGCAACAATACAATGATTATTTCGGAATGCCTGACTGCAAGCGGTGCCTAAACCGGCTGATTGGCGTAGCGCCCTCGGGCTCCGCTGACATCTGCCTGGAGAGCTTACGTTACGAAGTGCAGCGCTTGCTCTCTCCGGTGGAGACCCCACCAAGTCGGGCTAGCCTTGGCTTTCATGGCGCTCGTAGTGTCAATATTTTTGGTGTAAGCAATATTTGTAAGCAAAACGTAAAACGTAACGGTCCGCGACGGCTGCTGCAGATAAATTAGACGTGTATGGGATCCGACTAAAGCTGGAATTTCTGCTCCGAGTCCTTATAGGCCGCTGCTTGGTCTTCTGTTGTCCAAAGCACTGAAGCCGGGAAAGAAGCTGCGACCGTGGAGGAGTTGGACGGCGTGAGGTGGGGAGAGGGGAACTTGGGAGGGGTTGTCGCCGTGTGCACGGGCGTGGACGAATCTCCTGCTGCCGGGATATGGACCACTGGGGCCAGCACATGGGCGCTACTGGAGCTGGTTGTCTTCTGTGGCTCAATGTCGAGTTTCATGTTGGACACGGCTGACGCCATGCGTACGTCGCGCTCCACTTCGTGGAACATGTCTTCGGTGCTGGACAAAATTTGCAGCAGCGCTGGATAGCTCGAGAAAGTCGACAAGTTGACTTTGCGGCGCATGTACTTGGACCGCGTGTTGTATCCCGTCATTTTGTCGTGTTTCTTCAAAATCTGGTTTCAACCATGAAAGAAAGTTTAGCCGCTAGGTCAACAGTAAAGTCTTGATCACATTTCATGCCAACCTTGGAAAACCCCTGATAGTTCATGACGGCGAAGTTCTCTAGACGGATGCACTCACGGTAGAAGTGCACAAATGCGAACATCAGTCGCTGCGCTTCGGACGCCTCAATCTTCTCTCGTTTCTGCAGCCATGTACACGTAACAGTTAAACTGATTGCCAATGTAGCAAACGGCAAACGAGGAAGGCAAACCTTGAGATTCTTGAGAACGGAGCGCAACTGGTGATAACGGAAGGAACAGCGCTTCTCTTCGGCTACATAGAAGAGAGAGATTTTCTTGAGCTCAGCCTGCAGGTCTCGGAAGAAGGCCACCTCGAGTTGAGACTCAGCTGTTGTAGAGAAATACGCTGCATGATAAGCGGGGGCACCACTACAAAGATGGCATAGCAAATACTTCTATCACGTACATATATCGCGCTGGTTGGCAGCGTGGTGTGCCGCGCGAGTCACAGCCTTAATCCGTTTCTTGAGTATTTTGTAGTTAAGCCAGAAGGGTGCCCATTCCGGGTTGCTCTGCAGGATCTCCTGCAGCAAGCCTTTGCCGAATTTCATAACAAGCTATCGAGCGGAATGCCCTGGAGCGCAGCGAATGGGAAGTGATGAGCGCTGGGCAGAGTGCCGGGTAAGATTCTGGATGGCTCGAGGCTAATGTCTACCTCTAGGAGGTGTCAACACAATCTTCCGTCTTCAATGTGCCCATTTCTCGGAGATTCAAAAGCTAGACTCGCGAATGAATATTACAAATGTTGTAAGTACAAAACCTGATGCGCTTTGTATTTTATGACAGAACAAGAGGCTAGCATCATATTTTGCTTCTATGGGAACTCTTGATAATTTAGACAATGATCTCTCTTTTTGGAAATTTGCGAGGTTTGGTGTGTGTAAAAACAAATGGTAAAGAAAAGGCAGCGAGATTCGGAGATTCTAGCAAAGCGAAAGCAATAGTAAATCCAAGTGTCAACTGCACAACCAAAATTGCAAACCGAGATTCAGAAAGAAGTTGCCCATCGGTCGTCATCACCACGCGAAGCGGGGTATCGTTCGATTGCTAGCCACCAGCGAAAATACAGCTTGCCAGTGTGTTTGGCGTTTACACGTACATGTACACTGTACTCTAAAGCTCGAAGTCCGTCCGCTGTAGCACCTAAATACTATTCTGAACTTAGCGTTCGTGTCGAGCAGGTGTTTGCACAGTACATCTCGAGAATAATACACAGTTATTCGTGGTGTTATTATCGTGGTGTAAACACCACCAAGACACGCTTTGCTGGGCCTTTCCAGTATGTATAAGCGTCGTTTACGAGTGTTGGGGAGCTTAGAAATGAATTTGAGTAGATTCCGACCTTTGAATCTGAGCGAGAGTTTCATTGAAACTTATCTTGAAAGGTATGTAGCCATTGACTTCATCTAGGAGTGTTGCTCGAGGCCTGCACTGGAAGTTCCACTGATCTACTCATGTACTTCGAAGTACCAATGTTGTATAAACAAAGATCGCACAAGAAGAAATTTAGTATAAAGAAGAGAAACATAAGAACTCGATAACGAGTTGACTACATGTAAGTTGTCAGATCTGCTAAAGTGGGATAATACTATTTTCCAGAGAAAATATAAATGAGACCGGCCCAAACAAAATGAGTCTTAACTCTTAAGTACGAAAATTGAACTATTGGCACCATGATGTTCTACAATGTTTCAGCTTTATTTTAAGCCCTCCCATAGCTCTTTTGGGCCACTAGAAGCCCCAATATGTTGTCTTTCAGAAAATCAACTCTGTATATAGACAAAAAAGTACTTTTTTATATTGAACATGTCCGGATTGCTCTTGGTGTATAGATTCCGAATATGCCTTTACAATAGTCAAATTCATAGGGTAACATTCTGTAAATCGCAATAACAGGTAATTTACTAGCCTAAAATTACAGTCGTAATCACGGATTAGCGTTCAAATCCTTCTTTTTATTTAATTCAACTCATTTTTATGTACGTTTTATTTTTATTGCTGTACTTTACATGTAGAAAAACAGTTTATCATTCCTGTTCAGTCTTGGTTCGTCGTGTACGCTTCTTGGCACGAATTGTTTGGATTTCCTGCTCACTAGGAACTAAGTATAGGGGGTCATCACAATATTGAGGCGGAACATATTGCAGAATCTTGTTGTGCAGGTCCACAACTTTTTCCTTATTGACTACGGGAGGGGTGGCTGTCTGGATTGAAGTCCAAAATTCAGCTATGTCACCAGCGCTTAATACCTCATCCGTTTTTCGCCGTAAAAGATCAACAACGACCGGGGCACTAGATTGTCGCTTTTGACATCGAACTTTGCCAGGTTCACTAGAGTCCATAGTAAAAATTTGGTAAGATTGAATCCCTTTCAAATCTTTGTAGAGGTTTTGTAGCGGAAATTTGAAATCTCGAAAAACATTTTCCTCGTTTTCCAACAAAACGCACGTATTAGATGTTGCAGACCCCTCAATAGTGTCTTTAACCATATCCAAATTCCACATATCTCGTTTGGCATAGTATCGCTTTATATTCGCGAACCCGCGATCGCAATTATTTTTTGTATGGCCCTTGATTAAAAAATTGAAGCTGATAGACTTGACAGCCTTACTGTGAGTCAAGAAAAGTAAATACTTCACCATAAAATTGTTTTTATTTTGTCCACCGCAATTGTCAGCATAAAGACTCCAAGATTTGTCGCCAATACAATTTCCGTAAATGTTTTGGGATCGAGCAAACCAATCCAGCATTGAGATAACTTCGTTGCTTCCTTTTCCGGCCTTGCGCTCAGAGTACACGTAATTCCATTGCTTATTATCAGGCTGATTATGAATTCCAAATACTGAAATGTTGAGAAGACTAAGAAAATACCACATCGATGGCGTCTGAGCGCTGTGAGGCATTGCGATATTTTGTGAAAAGTCAATTGTCGTCACAACATGAGTGGAAGACGCCGTATTTCCATCCCTTGTATACTTATGTCTCATACTTCTTGCGTCTTGAACGTGTTGTGCTAACGGCTCCGTCTCGTCAATGGTTGGGTTCGTACCCATGTTATTCCGATAAAGTACACAATCATCACACACATTGTCACGAGGTGACCGAATTTTAATTGTAGGACAATCTTCATTAAGTACCCGGCAAAATGTTGTGAGTGATGGTTGTTTTACTTTCGTTTGCTGAGTATTCACTGTCGAAGTGTATATCTGCCAAATTTGTTTCCACGTTAAATGTGACGGTAGCAACAAGAAATTTTGTTTAGTGTACTGCAATTTAATCTGCCCGTTCACGGTTGACTGATGGCGAAAGCGAATTGGTACTGTTTCTCCAATTTCATTGGCATATCCACGAAACCAACTTGCGATATCATCACGGTTAATAAATTGGGCGAAATTATTCCCGTTATGTTTGTGATCAGGTACATTGAATTTATTACTTGAGATTATTCCACGATATCTGAGGAAAACAATTAAATTAGTGACTTTACCAGTTGCAGAAAGGTTTTGTTCACTTACTTGGTAAGGGTGTTATTGCTAACCCCGAATGCAGCTTGAAATGCCTTTTTGCACACTCGACCCACCATAGGAACAATGTAATCGTATCTCTCGCGCTCTTTTGACACCTTTTGAAGTTGATAAGAAGAACTTATTCCCAAGGAAGTCATCAAACACACTCGCTGATTCTCTTTGCTCATTCCTATGTAGCCGTACAGGAACGCAGTTGAAGCTTCTACGTTTCGGCCGAGGCAAAGGGCTGAACAGCATGCTGCTGCTAGTATTCGCTTTGTTCTCTCTGTTACCAAAGGCTCTGGGTTGGGTGTCTCGCCGTCGCTGCTGCTGTCTTGGGCAGACGCCGTATCCCAGACGCTGGCGTCACTAGCATCACTGGCAGTACTGCTTGCGGGTACGTCGCGTTCCGGGGCCGTATTGGTGTTGCTTGGAGCGGTTGAAGACATTGCCTGTGCTTGTCGATATAGTCGTATTTCCAAACTGAAATTAGTGCGTGCAGCCTAAGTTTTACATACGATTGGCTACAAACCTTTGAAACGGTCTCCTGGAAAATCGTCTGATTTGGGGACGATATTTGCACTGACTCTTTAAGGCAATTATCGCAGCTGTAATAAATTTAGCTAAGACTCGTTTTGTTTGGGGCGGTCTCAAATAGGCCGTGCGTCCTCGAGTCTTAGAGCTTCTGCATCTCTTTCACTTAGCGAAAGAGCCGCGTGTTATCTCGTAGAACCGATGGGTAGCATCTTTTCACGCGGACCGGTGACGGTGTCACCACTAACACACCACTTCCAGTCGACAACACAAGCTGGTACTCTCGTTTACGTGGCTTTATCCAAGAAGAAACATCGCGTGAACCCGATCACAGATTCCAGACGACTAGATAACTCGATTTTCTTTGGTTTAAAGGTTCCGTTCGAAGACATTGAGATCGAGAGCCAAATTGGTACTGGAACCTTCGGAGTAGTCTACAAGGCATTTTTCAAGGGAAAGCACATTGCGCTCAAGCGGCTGCTTGCTCAACGATACTCGGCGAAGACTGTCCAAGATTTTAAAAATGAGCTGTCTATTCTCTCCATCTTGCAGCATCCTAATATCGTTATGTTCCTTGGTGCCGTACTCGAACCACCAACTCTATGTCTCTTAACCGAACTATGCGCGGGGTCATTAGCAGACCTTTTGCAACTCGCACGCAGTCAACAATTGAATATTACATGGGGGCTTACTCTTGAGATTGCCCTGGACTGCGCCAAAGCCTGTGCCTACCTCCACGCATTGACCCCAGCTGTGCTCCACCGCGATATCAAGGTAAAACTCACTGAAGCTATGTATGAAACGATGTTTTTACAGTTGATACGCTTTTCCGCAGGGAGAAAATTTATTGATCACTGAAGACTTTCGTTGTAAACTCAGCGATTTCGGGCTGTCACGCAGCCTCGACAAGAATGCCAACGCGCAGACGATGTGTGGTACACCACGATGGTTAGCACCAGAAGTTTTCCGAGGTGAAGATTATTCGGAGAAAATTGACGTGTACTCTTACGGCATTGTACTTTGGTATGCAAATTATTCCCTAATTTCTGACGATTACCTTGTTCTAACTGATAACTGCGTGCAGGGAGCTCTTTTGCTTCAAAAAGCCTTATCTCGATAAAGATGCCATCAACCTGGCGTATCTTGTTGCGCATGAGGATCTTCGCCCAGAGCTATTACCGCACATTCCCGAAATTCTGCACAGAACCATGAAGGCGTGCTGGGACCCTGAACCCACGCAGCGACCGTCCTTCAGCACAGTCATTTTCCTCATTGAAGAAGCAAAGAATGTCGTGCCGTTAGGCTTGGCCATTGATCTTTCGAAAAGTTTCTCGGAGGCGACAGCAGTGCATCGCAATATTTCATCGAGACCGAAGACACCGTCGGCCAAGAAGAACTACGGACTTACTTCGGGCATGATTTAGTGCACGAAGAAAATGTTGTAATTTGTTCAGTGCATTAATCAAGTGGGATTATTTGCAACTCAATATTGATTTTGATCTCAAGTTGAAGTGGCTTCACATCTTCTCATCCGGAATCACTCCTTGCTTTTTCTTCAGCTGTGTTTGATTTAAGCGTAGGTGACGTTAGTGTGTCCGTTTCAAAGGAACGATGCACTTTGGTAGAGCAACTCTATTTTATTGCTGTTGGGACGAGAACTATGCGATCAAACACGCTAAAGGAAGCCAAGGTGTTACATCCCTACTTCCCGTAGAGGAAGCCTATAGACTCGCAAGACGTCATATTCAGAATACCCACGATCGCTCAAGGCTCACCTGAATCTCTAGTCCCTGGTATCTGGGTCCCCAAGTATTCGTCTTAAATGAGTGGTGGGTCAGCAAATGCGTGCACTCAAAGAGCGTCGGATGGAGATGTTGCGGTTGGAATCAACATAACAACGGACGGGACCTGTGCCGGTGGTGGCGTTGGTTGCATCGACAAGATTTGTCGCTACTGCAGAACCAAAAGCACGCCCCAATCTGCCCATTTAAATTCGTGTCCTGAAACCACGACGACGAAGGTCTGCACAACAACAGTATCTGCAGGTGACGCGGCGGTGGGTATCAACATCGTCACAGACGCATCCTGCGCTCAAGGGGGTTTGGGGTGCATTGACAGCATTTGCCGGTTTTGCCGAAAGACCACCACTGCTCAGTCGTCCAATTTCTTGGACTGCGCCTCAATTAGCAGTTCTGCTTCAAGTACGCTCGCCCCCACATCAGCCCCGACGTCTGCTCCGACCTCTGCCCCGACGTCTGCTCCGACCTCTGCCCCGACGTCTGCCCCGACGCCTTCACCGACGACTCCACCGACGACTTCACCAACACCTTCACCCACGACTTCCTCGAACTCCGCCTACGCGATCCCTTTGGAATGTTACAGGACAGTGTCTGGTGGAGACAAAGGTGTTGGTCTGGATATGGTTTCCGATCTCCGATGCGGAGACGGGGGTGTCGGTTGTGTGGACAGCATCTGTCGTTTTTGCAAACGGTTTGATACGGCGCAGTCGAGCGGATACCTGAGCTGTTCCGACATTCCTTCGTCGGACAACGGTGCAGACATTACCTTCAAGGCGATCATCACCGATGATACGGTGGTACAGGAGCCAACGTCAGATAATGTGATAGTTCCGCTCCGTGAGTCGGATGCGTTTACAAGCGTGGGGACGGATGGAATCTGTGCGGACGTGTCACTAGCTGATGGCCAAGCGGCCGGAGGGATTGGCGTGGTTCTGGATACAGTTAACTGCCCTGAAGGCACTGCTTCAGGCTGTGTTGGAAATGAAGGTTGCCGGTACTGCATGCGCTTTCCAGCAAACACATCTGAATTTCTGGAATACTGCGCCGTAATTAACAGCTCCAGTGTGGCGTACCCTCTATCGGGGATTTCTACGCCAACCACTATTGTCTTAGCTGATGCGGGCAGTATGAGTACCGTCTCGGCTGAGGCAGATACTGCCATTTCGACTGAAGCAAGTGCGACCTACTCGAAATCGACAATCTTTGGCGAAAGTGGACCCACCTTGTGGATTGCTGTTGGAGCAGCGGCTTTTGCTGTAGTTGCTGTTGTGGGCTTTGCCGCACTCGGTTTAAAAAGAACGGTTGGAAGCCTCAAGCGCAGAAATGCACGTTCATCGGAAAAGGAAAAGGTCACCCCTGACACCGAAAACCGCCCCAGTGTCCTGACCACATCGAATATTGGAGAACCTGGCATTGTTAGCGATGTGTAAGGAGCAGCGGAACCAACGTGGTGGTAGTCAAGCTCATGTTCGATCACAGACCGAGGCAAATGACACTTCGAAGTATTACGTGTAGCAGCCTGAACTTGTTCCTCATAACACAATTCCATATCAAATTCATTTACAAGTAGTAGCAGTGAATTCTGACGATGTACACCTTTTGCACGGCCCGAACAAGTGAAGAACACAACGAGAAATGCTTTCAATTCGTGGTGCATTCAATTATAAAATATCATAACGACAACTTATTGTCCTTCTTGCCTGCAGCGTTGACACCAGCTAGGCCTATCATTCCATCTTGCCACCACCAAGAAGTCCCACCGCTCAACACTCCAACTGCTCGGATCGCTCAGTCAGCTCGTCCTTGGCATACCAGGATGCGTTTTACAGCGATGGGACTTTAGCTTCAGATGCTCGAGCCAAGCTGCACGATGCGCGGGTAACACGGCAGAGTGAGGAAGTCCACCATGTCGTCGCCCGTCAGCACCTTGCCCATGATCTCGCCACCAAGTGTCCATTTGTTGCCCGGAGCGGCGTTCAGAGACCGCTTGTTAACGCACTCCTTCAGAATATCCAGCACCAGCGGCTTCGTCACGGTCTTGCCCTCCACGGTCTTACAGCTGTGGCGGATCCACTGCCAAACCTGCGCACGCGAGATCTCGGCCGTAGCAGCGTCCTCCATCTTGTTGTGGAGCGGGATGCAGCCGCTGCCGCGCAGCCACGCCTCCGTGTACACGAGCGACACATCGATGTTCTCCACCAGACCGTTGTATGTGATCGCACCCGTCGGGGGCTCGATGAGCTGAGCAGCAGTGATGTCCTTGCCAGCCTCGGGGATGTACGAGATCTGGTTCGGGCCCGACATCTTGCTGAACGCGTCCAAGGCGATCTTCACGAGGCCCGGGTGCGCCACCCACGTGCCGTCGTGACCCGCAGCCACCTCGCGGGACTTGTCCTCCGTTACAGCAGCCATGAACTTGTTGTTAAGCTCCGGGTCGTTCTTCACAGGGATCTGAGCCGCCATACCGCCCATGGCGTGCGCACCACGACGGTGGCACGTGCGCACCAGCAGCTTCACGTACGCAGCCATGAAAGGCGTAGTCATGCCAACCGACGAGCGGTCTGGCACCACGAACTTGGGGTGGTTGCGGAACTTCTTAATGTACGAGAAGATGTAGTCCCAGCGGCCGCAGTTGAGACCCGACGAGTGATTGCGCAGCTCATACAGGATCTCATCCATCTGGAAGACGGCCACGATGGTTTCCACCAGCACGGTGGCACGAATCGAGCCCTGGGGGATGTTCAGGTAGCCCTGAGCGGCAACGAACACGTCGTTCCACAGCTTGGCCTCCAAGTGGTGCTCGAGCTTGGGTAGGTAGTAGTACGGACCGGAGCCGCGGGCCAGCAGTTCGTGCGCGTTGTGGAAGAAGTAGAGACCAAAGTCGAAGAGCGAGCCAGACATGATTTGGTTGTTCACGAGCACGTGTGCCTCGTCGAGGTGCCAGCCTCGCGGACGCACCAACAACGTAGCCACCGTATCGTTGAGTGTGTACTTCTTACCCGTCTGCGGGTGCGTGTACGAGATGGTCTTACGCGCGGCGTCGATGAGGTTGACCTGGCCGTCCACCTGGTTGAACCACGTGGGGGCTGTCGAGTCTTCGAAGTCAGCCATGTAGCACTTGGAGCCCGAGTTGAGCGCGTTAATAACCATCTTGCGGTCCACCGGGCCCGTGATCTCGACGCGGCGGTCGGCCAGGTCGGCAGGGATGGGCGCCACCTTCCAGTCGCCCTCGCGGATGTAGGCGGTCTCGGGTAGGAAATCCGGGAGAACACCAGCGTCCAACTCCTTCTGGCGTTGCACACGCGCGGCCAGTAGCGCCTGACGGCGTGGCTCGAACTGTTCATGTAGGAAGGCGAGGAAACGCAGCGCGTCGGGCGTCAAGACACGGCGGAAGGCGTCCGAAACGTGGCCCAGCACGCGGACGTTGGCGGCGTTGACGTTAAGCTCTGACATGGCGGTTTCAGTTGATGTGGCAGGGACTTCTTGCTGTGTTTTGTGACAGTCTTGCACGCTCGGAGGCAAATTGCGGAATGATTTTGGTCTTTTGCGATCCTGAGGGGCTATTGCACCTCGAACCCGACGTGACCCGTACGCAATGTGGCTTCAACATCGAGTTTCGTCGCAATTTTAGCCAATAAGCGAAGATGCTTGATCGACGTCGCCAGCGTCACGGTCTCCTGTACAAGGGGGCATACAAAAACCAAATCAAAAGACGAAAGACCATCACTCTGTTATTGCGTTTAACTTCCACCGTGTTGACAATGCCTTGCGAGCCACGGCGATACATGTACCGCAGCACATGCTGAAGTTCCTGTGCAGGTGATCGGAGTGATTGGACGTGCACTTTCTCTTCGCCAAGCGATGCATGGGAAAACAGTGTTTTCGAAACACCCGTGTGGTGAGGAAGATGCTATGAAGTCGAACCGGAATGACGATGGGGCTTGAGTGTTGCAATGGTATTTGTATCCCTAAACTGGCGCCTGCTTTGCCCACCCAATCGAACGGCTATTGAGTGAATTGGAGTCTTCAGATGCCATAGGAGATCATGAGATAGCCTATTCTCTAAAGATCTCGCTTCAGTCTGCCAGGCGCGACCAGCTCATAAGAATAAAGCCGAATCGGAAATGGAGTACCAAGGTTGTCTACTTATTAATAGCTGAAGCTAACGATGTCCTAGCTCTATGATCTTGCCGCTGTCGTTAATCCATCTGCCCTGCTCGATGTAGAGCTACTCCTAACCATTACACTTGTACGGGCACGAGCTCCGAAGCTCATTCATTCACAAGGCGACATCGGCATCCTAATCAAAGACGCCCTCGGGAAGTACCTGATACGCAACAGTGTCAGGGATAAGTGCAGTTCCGGTGCGAAGAGTTCGGCACGGAAAACCTGGCATACAATTTGTAGCACTGTTAAACGATTCACACACTCTGCCCGCCGTGCGCTTAGCAAAATAGTAGGGATGCCAGGACCGCTTGTATTCCGGTTCGGCCATGTTTAATTTCACAGCATCTTCCTCACCACACGGGTGTTTCGAAAACACTGTTTTCCCATGCATCGCTTGGCGAAGAGAAAGTGCACGTCCAATCACTCCGATCACCTGCACAGGAACTTCAGCATGTGCTGCGGTACATGTATCGCCGTGGCTCGCAAGGCATTGTCAACACGGTGGAAGTTAAACGCAATAACAGAGTGATGGTCTTTCGTCTTTTGATTTGGTTTTTGTATGCCCCCTTGTACAGGAGACCGTGACGCTGGCGACGTCGATCAAGCATCTTCGCTTATTGGCTAAAATTGCGACGAAACTCGATGTTGAAGCCACATTGCGTACGGGTCACGTCGGGTTCGAGGTGCAATAGCCCCTCAGGATCGCAAAAGACCAAAATCATTCCGCAATTTGCCTCCGAGCGTGCAAGACTGTCACAAAACGCAGCAAGAAGCCCCTGCCACATTAACTGAAACCGCCATGTCAGAGCTTAACGTCAACGCCGCCAACGTCCGCGTGCTGGGACACGTTTCGGACGCCTTCCGCCGTGTCTTGACGCCCGACGCGCTGCGTTTCCTCGCCTTCCTACATGAACAGTTCGAGCCACGCCGTCAGGCGCTACTGGCCGCGCGTGTGCAACGCCAGAAGGAGTTGGACGCTGGTGTTCTCCCGGATTTCCTACCCGAGACCGCCTACATCCGCGAGGGCGACTGGAAGGTGGCGCCCATCCCTGCCGACCTGGCCGACCGCCGCGTCGAGATCACGGGCCCGGTGGACCGCAAGATGGTTATTAACGCGCTCAACTCGGGCTCCAAGTGCTACATGGCTGACTTCGAAGACTCGACAGCCCCCACGTGGTTCAACCAGGTGGACGGCCAGGTCAACCTCATCGACGCCGCGCGTAAGACCATCTCGTACACGCACCCGCAGACGGGTAAGAAGTACACACTCAACGATACGGTGGCTACGTTGTTGGTGCGTCCGCGAGGCTGGCACCTCGACGAGGCACACGTGCTCGTGAACAACCAAATCATGTCTGGCTCGCTCTTCGACTTTGGTCTCTACTTCTTCCACAACGCGCACGAACTGCTGGCCCGCGGCTCCGGTCCGTACTACTACCTACCCAAGCTCGAGCACCACTTGGAGGCCAAGCTGTGGAACGACGTGTTCGTTGCCGCTCAGGGCTACCTGAACATCCCCCAGGGCTCGATTCGTGCCACCGTGCTGGTGGAAACCATCGTGGCCGTCTTCCAGATGGATGAGATCCTGTATGAGCTGCGCAATCACTCGTCGGGTCTCAACTGCGGCCGCTGGGACTACATCTTCTCGTACATTAAGAAGTTCCGCAACCACCCCAAGTTCGTGGTGCCAGACCGCTCGTCGGTTGGCATGACTACGCCTTTCATGGCTGCGTACGTGAAGCTGCTGGTGCGCACGTGCCACCGTCGTGGTGCGCACGCCATGGGCGGTATGGCGGCTCAGATCCCTGTGAAGAACGACCCGGAGCTTAACAACAAGTTCATGGCTGCTGTAACGGAGGACAAGTCCCGCGAGGTGGCTGCGGGTCACGACGGCACGTGGGTGGCGCACCCGGGCCTCGTGAAGATCGCCTTGGACGCGTTCAGCAAGATGTCGGGCCCGAACCAGATCTCGTACATCCCCGAGGCTGGCAAGGACATCACTGCTGCTCAGCTCATCGAGCCCCCGACGGGTGCGATCACATACAACGGTCTGGTGGAGAACATCGATGTGTCGCTCGTGTACACGGAGGCGTGGCTGCGCGGCAGCGGCTGCATCCCGCTCCACAACAAGATGGAGGACGCTGCTACGGCCGAGATCTCGCGTGCGCAGGTTTGGCAGTGGATCCGCCACAGCTGTAAGACCGTGGAGGGCAAGACCGTGACGAAGCCGCTGGTGCTGGATATTCTGAAGGAGTGCGTTAACAAGCGGTCTCTGAACGCCGCTCCGGGCAACAAATGGACACTTGGTGGCGAGATCATGGGCAAGGTGCTGACGGGCGACGACATGGTGGACTTCCTCACTCTGCCGTGTTACCCGCGCATCGTGCAGCTTGGCTCGAGCATCTGAAGCTAAAGTCCCATCGCTGTAAAACGCATCCTGGTATGCCAAGGACGAGCTGACTGAGCGATCCGAGCAGTTGGAGTGTTGAGCGGTGGGACTTCTTGGTGGTGGCAAGATGGAATGATAGGCCTAGCTGGTGTCAACTCTAGGCAAGAAGGACAATAAGTTGTCGTTATGATATTTTATAATTGAATCATTCAATTTGAAGTGCACCACGAAGTGAAAACATTTCTCGTTGTGTTCTCCACTTGTACAAATCTACTGGTGCATTGCCTCTTCGTCGTTTTGGTCTAAGTGTGTGGCGCCTACTTCGCCATTTTCACTAACTTCGTGAAGGGTCTCAAGGAGCATCCAATTCTTGAACAGCAAGTCGATATCTTGCAACTCGTCCACATTGTTCATCGGGTTTCCACAGCGCAAATTGTTCACTTTCTGCCCAAGGCGATACCCACTTAACTCTGCCGGCCAGTCCGGGTCGTCGCTGGGAACTACGAAACGCTGGGGTACGTGCCGATCGCCATACAACTCGTGATATTTCTGCAGCGCAGGAAGGAAATAGCGATTCCAACGACCTTCTTGAACACTCCAGTTGAAGCCCAGCTCGTTCAGATCCTCAAGTTGATACTGTGGCAGGTTATCTTTGCGACGACGAAGCTCACTTGTCCAGTAGCCCAACTTGTACCCCCACGTCGAGCATGGCCACATAACATCTCCAACAGGTACCGTAAACGACACCGGCACGAAGAGATCCCCGTGGATTGAGTTGTATGTCCGCATCGCTGGTACAGATACCTCTTCCCACAGGAACCGCTTCCAATCTACAACGTCTGGCAGCCCAAGCTCCTGCAGTTTTTCTCGAATTTCGTCCAAACTTCGTTTTCTTCCGGGTTTCTTGGCCATTGCGGAAGCCTTCAGAAATCGCGAGATGGTTGTACCTAGCTTCATCCCCTGCAGCTCGTTGGGCCATTGCTCACCCTCTGAACTCTGGCTGCTTGGGATGATGAAGCGCAACGGAACGGCAAAATGGCCGCGGAGGCGCTGGAAAGTCTGCAACGCAGGCACCAGCAATTCGAACTGACGCTGTTGATGCGCTGAGGAGCGCGTGCTCTGGCGTCGGAGCTGTGTGTGGACGCTTTCCAGCCAGGAGCGACGACTTGTCAAAGGCATGGTTGAGTCCTGAAATGAAAAGCAATTCTAACATCTAGTATACTGATCTTCTTTGATTGCACCATTCCGATGGTGCTTCACAATGTGAAGTTTTATGTCAATGAAATGGGAGAAATTAATGCGTACCTAAAATCGTCCTATTCCTAATAAATTGGCCTAAATATATTGTGTACTTTACACACGTTTAGGTCAGTGTTAGACCTTTGATATTAGGACTGGCCTAATTACAAAACAGTTTTCTTAACCAAATTGCAGAAAACGGGCAGTCAACACCTAATCGCCAAAAGTCGACTGCCGAAGGCAGGCGAGACCAAGCGCAGCGCGTAGCGCTGCAAGACTAGGGTCAAAGCCCCCGGACCAACGAGAACGAGTTAGCATCGACGTGCGAAGCGAAGCCTTCGCGCGGTGTGCTAAGTAAGTGACATTAGCCCCTCAAATCAGGGGTTGGCAGGTTTAGGGCTCGGGTGTAAGTTGCTGTTGAGTTGCTAATAAGTTGCTTTGGTGACTTCTTACGGTGCTGGTGCTTAGGTCATTAGGCCACTTGTCCGCGTCTTTACACACTGTTTTAGGCTAAGTTTTTGGAATCCATCATTAGGCCACATCGTTAGGAATAGGACGATTTTAGGTACGCATTAAACAAATTCAATGAAATTTATCCACTGCCAAGTGAAGAATTTTAGCCATAACTGTACGTAGGTGCTGTAGTATAATACGAGGCAGTGGTACATTATCTGGAGAGACTTCTGCTGCTGGCACGAAGAGCGTTGCTTGAAGCGTACCGAGCTTGATCGGCTTCCTGGCGAGCACGCTCGAATTCTTCCTGTTGTAGTCGACGAGCCTGCATTTCCGCCATGCGAAGCTGCTCACGATCTTCAGCCAGAACAAGTTCTCGCACAGTGTAGTCATCAATGCGGCCAACCTTCTCAATGGGGACGCGGTGCTTAAGCTTGGGCAGCAACCACAACAGCACGTTTGGATCGCTGTAAGACTCGTAGAGACGTGGGTCGGACACCGCCTTCACGTTTGAGTACGGGTCGAGCATGAAGATAAGGCTGGGATCCATCCCCACTTCTTCATACGCGACAATGTCGGTGGGGCGATTTCCAAATCCTGCAACAAATACCGGGTGCTCAATAATGCGACCAGCATGGATAAGCGTCAGCTGCAACTCGTTCAGGACTTGAATCTTGAAAAGGTGCGGTGTCTTGTTCACGACTTCAGTAAACAGCGCACCCGTAAGGCCAGTTGAATTCGTGATGAGGACTCCTGGCGGAAGTGAAATCGATTGCTGCTTTGCATTCTCCAAGTGTGTTCGTGAAGCGGAAGCCCAGTCAAGTGGGCGAGCTGTAAGATACACGATCCGCATGCCCAGTTCGTGCAGCTTGGTGAAGAAGTCGCAGGCCCCGGCATGTAGAAAGTCGTACTGCCCTAGACGCAACGTGCGGATGTGGCCCTCTACGTCACTGATGGTAAGTGTGCCGTCCAAATCGACCACAACTACCGATTCATTCGGCCCCCATAGATGCAGCTTTGCATCCACATACCGGACTGTATTCGTGTACTTTTGGTAGTGTTCAAAACGCACGTGGTTCGGATGTTCGTCCGACAGATCAGCGAAGCACAAGTCTCCTGGAGGAATCATAACACCGCTCGTGATGAAAGTGCAGCGACCGCGTTCCTGCAGCTCCATTTTGGTCGGCATCTCTTTGCCGTTCACCAAGATTCTCACCATGTCGCCTACGCCTGTTGCATAGCTTGAGCGGAAGCGTGACCATGAGAACGATACATGCCACGACGTCGTAAGATACTTTCCCTCCGTGTTCTTCACCGCCACAATATCCAGTGCATTGCCTGCCATCTTATACGATGGAGGTGATCCTTGTTGTTCTTCCGTTTGGGCCACTTGCAACGCGTTACTATTGGCACGCGGCAGCTCTCCTCGGAACGACCCGTCGGCACTCATCGTTCCCGTGGCAGTGCTGCTACTACTGTCACTGTGCTTCAGGCCTCTCGATGATGGAAAGAGTTCCGACTCGTCTTCTAGTGGCTTTACTTCCCCTTGTTTGTCCGCCGACGTCAACGCTGGGAAAAGATCGTAATTGGCAGGGGACACTGGACCTGGAGGCTGCACAGGCACCTCACCTGCACCTCCTTCTTCCACTGGTGCAGTGCTGGCCATGGGCGCAGCCTCCTTCGTTACTACAGTGGCCACAGGGATACTGGGGCCTACGCCGAAGAGATCGTAGCTCTCATGGTCGTCCAGGGCGCTCGTTGACAAAGACTTGACCGGCGCGGGGGGAGGCGGAGGCTCAGACGGCCCCCCAAAAAGACTCATGGCTTCAAAGTCGTCGATGTCACCGGTAGAAGAAGCTTTTACAGGTGCAGGCATTGCCGTAGACTTAGAAGAGTCATCACCATGTGAGTCCATCGCGCCCAGAGTGTGAGGCAGGGGGCTGTACTGCTAGCTAAAATGCGACGGCGTAATAAACCCTCGAAGCAGAATGCTCGATGCCAGTGGATACAACATAAGTAGCCAAATGGAGAAAACTGAACCTCTAAATTCGTATAAATATCGATATCTCCAGTGGATACAACATAAGTAGCCAAATGGAGAAAACGGGACATACTGATTCAGAAGTATTACATGTCTGATGCGACTACATATACCGTTTCTTGACGGTTAAACCGGTAAGTTGAAGACACCAAAAAGCAAAAATAGTTTCCTCACTCGCGGCAATGGACGCGCTATTAGATCGCTTATGGGAGCTCGCAAACGAGGACGATGATCCACACAGCGTACGTCGCAACGAGAGAGTAGCGGAGGCGCGGGCTCTGTGGAGAGCGCTGGAGGTTTTGTTAGCCTCGTTAGGGCCCGAAGAATTAATTGTTGGAGACGGAACTTTCACTAAGACGTTAGCGTGCATTCGATCCGTTCTGAGTGATTTAAGCTATTGGGTGGATGTAGTACCGCTCCCTTCCGACGAAAGATTCACGACGGTCTTTGCGTGCGTCAATCTAGTGCTGCTTAAGATTGCGAACCGAGGCGAACGCGAGCGTGAAGCGCTGGTTCGCGATGGCGTTGCAGATTTAATTGTCCGTTGTAGCGAATCGGATGAGCCAGCTTCACGTTTGTCAGTGTTCGGGGCGGCTACATCGTTGCAGACGTTGGAGTTATTGGCAATGGACAGCAAAAACCGCCCAAGCTTGCAGATCTCGCACGTTATTCGAGCTTGCATTGCGCTGATGAACACGCACGAAAATGTTCTTCAAGTACAGGTTCGAGGATGTCAATTGCTGCGTCAGATGGCGTTTGAGGAAGACGGTAAAGTTCGTATAAGGAGGGAGGGCGGTTTACAGGCGATCTCAGGAGCTCTGTTACGCTTTGATGTGGAGGCTGAGTTTGTGGTCACGGCGTTAGATCTACTCTTCTTTCTTTGTGTTGAGCCAGACTGCCGTGAAGATTCAGTTGGTGTCTCACTCCGTGGTGCAAATGCCACGGTTTTCCACGAAGTTGTACGAGCTGCCCTTGGTGCGATGCGTGCACTACCGACAGTTGATCTCGTACAAGCCAAAGCCATTGCTGTCCTTAACAGGTAAAACGCTATATCTTTTCGTTCTTCTTTTCTATCTTATAATGTCTACGTCTGTATGAACAGTATTGCTATGTATTCAGCAGTAAAGAAATCATTGTGCTCCCTGAATATTTGGAACATCGCTGATAATGGGCTATCCACGAATGAGGCAGCAAATGGCTTTGTAAAACTACTAGGTACACTGCTTCGCGACCCCGCCACGTGGGAATCGCTGCAGCAAATGATCGCCAAGAACTCGCCTTCATCTGATCATAAAGTAACAAAAGCTCGGTACGCAACACTGTCTGACTTTCATTTATTGGTAGGAAACTGACACCAAGTTCTAGGTTAACAGTTTTAAAGGGACAGGTGGAGGTGCTACAGTATTGCCAAGCTGCAAGCAAGGAAAGCAGCGCACATGTGACTTTTGTCCTAAGCAGGTTACAGACTTTACTGGATGAACCAGCCAGTGAACTTTTAGGAAACTCGTTTAGCCTGCAAAAGGATCCAGATCGATTAACACCAACGGACCACTACGATGGTTATGGTCAATTCCAGCATATAAACACACGCCCAACAGCGTCTGCGAAGTCAACGGCACATTCGGATGAGGGCAGTGATAACGAACTTCCAGTAGATCCAGTACGGAGCTTAGATTACAGGAGCGATCAACTTGGTGACGATGCAATCGAGTTACTTGCAGATGATGCCACTGGATACTTTAGGAAATTCCTTCAGCAATCACAGAGCAGCAGCCCGATCACCGTTTTCAGTTCACTTAGCTCTCCTACAAGCACAGCGAGTGCACTTGATCATAGTCATGCCGATGCCTTGTGTAAAAAGCCTAACGATGCCAATATTTGCGAGAAAGTCCGTTCACAAGACAAGTGGAATCCAGATCCTGCTACGAAAAAACCTAATAAAGGTGCAGAAGAACGGCAGGCTCTGCGTGAAGCTAACAAGCGTGAAGAACAAGATAATCGTCGTCCAAGCGCCTCGGATACGGAAGCTGAAGACTGGCAAGCTCTGTACGAAGCGAGCCAACGTGACCTACAGCAAGTTCAGCTTTCCTTCCGCGAGTTGAATGATCGGTTTCGTATAGTTCTTCGTCGTTCAAAGGAGCAAACCAAGTTGCTATCTCTTCAAAGCTCACGAGTTACGAACCATGGAAAAGAGCATCAACAAATACTTCGGCGTATGCGGCATCTTGAGGCTTCTCTAGAAGAAGCAGATCGTCGGTGCCAAGTGGAACAAGCACTTCGGTCAGCAGAAGCTATGCAGTGTGAACAACTTTCGTTGGCTTTGAATGATTCCGTTCAAGAGGCAAAGTCTCTTGCAGCTCAGCATTCAAGTACGGCTCGCGAATTACAGCAAAGGGAATATATGCGAACTGAGTACATGGCACGCACTCGAGAGAGTAAACAAGACAAGCAACGCGTGGAAGTTGAACGGGACAACGCGCTTATACAAGTCCACATTCTTGAGCTGGAAAAAGTAAGCATTTTTTGGTTCGTACAAATATTCACTATTCGCTAACAGTGATCCTACATACAGGCTGAACTTCTGCAACAACTTGCAACATGTCGACGAGAAGGACATGAGTGCCTCTTGATGAGAGAAGAAGATATGGATGCCCGACGCCCTGGAGTGTTTAGTGAGTTGGCCAAGATAGCAGGCAGTAAACAGACCCAAGCCCCTCGAAAGATATTGCGCCGAAACTCTCTTCCTACCGATACGCTTGCTTCCGATTTGACTGAGACAATCAGCTCAGATTCATCAACTAGTCGACCTGTCAGTGTTTTCCCCATAAACACTGGAATCGACGGGGACTTCAATGATAACCCGAATTCTATCGATACTTCAGAGATACAAAGCAGTTTAGTATCGGTGTTCGAGTTGCTGGATACTTCCATCGAAGAATCAAGAGAGGGTGTCCATGTATCTACCGTTCGTCGATTCTTCATTGAGAGCGGATTGGTCCAAGCTCCAAATGTGCTTCCTGCTGATGTTGATGTCATTTTGGCTGGTGTTTTGGCTCAAGCCCAAGCGAATCGGAAGAACTCAATCATTCGGAAAGATTTCAATGGCGCGCTACAACGGCCAGGGACTCCACCTACCGGGTGGGCAAAGACAAAAAGAAACTCTTCGCCTTCAAAATCGACGAGCATGGGCACTGATGTTAAACGTTTCCGATTCTTCAGCCAAGATTCCTTCAATGAAGCTGTGACACTGGTTGGTATACGCAAATTTCCACGCTCTGATCTCCTTCGTGTACTGCAAACCGTTGTAGCGCTGTATCTTCGACCTTATATGCGTCAACGGCAAACTCCCTTGATACACCCAGCTATTCATCGAAGCAGATCATCGTCGACGTGTTCATTGTCTCCAAGGTCCAGTACCAGCGCTGGATCGCCATCTCAAGTCTGTGCCCGAGCTATGAAAAGCATTTTGAATGGTCTAGCACTTCACTTAGGCCCCGGTAATGAGAATTCGACCTCGAGAGATACGAACGAAGCGAGAGTTCACTGTCACTTGTACCCACCATCATCCAACCGATCCCACAAAAGAGAAGAAGTGGTATTCTCAATGCTGGAAATGAACGGAGTTTTAAGTCGAGAGCAACGCCCACTCGGAACGATTTGCGAATTTTACAGTGCACAACATTTCCCCAACGCTAGTGCAGCAACCGCAATTTCCATTGCGAAGACAGAGCTTTTCGGATTGAGCTTTGAGTTGTTGCTCAGCTTTGCAATCGATTTTGAGTTGATCCCATCCTTTATGGACCGCGTGAGCTTAAAACACTTGCACACGGAGGTTGCTGCACTGCTCAAGGCTTACTTCGCGCTACACGACAAGGACCCACCTACAGGTGCTGATGCTGAGACGTTGAAGAAAGTTGCGTTCGGTATGGTTCTAGCTCGCCTTGCATTGGAACTTTTTAGTATGAAGCCCGGATATGAAACACCGGAGCGACAGATTACAGGACTACTTCAGTGGCTCGACAACTCGCTCGGTCGCGAAAAGATCATGCGCAAAGCTGGCATTCCACTTGTCATTCGCTTTAGTAGACAACTCTATGCTGCCAAGACAAATAATTGATATTCATGAATAACTATCCTACCCAATCTGGATCTCGAGGCTTGATCCACTTAATATGAGCTGATCAAGTGGCAATGGACTGATCACACGAATGTTGTGATGCTCAAGATCGTTTGGAGCACGTAGGAGGGGGCACAGAAACTCATTTGACCCGCATTGACTGGTTTCGCTTTCAGCCATATTCTCCGAAGAGGTAGAGACGGAATCGTTGGCCACTCCTGCAATACAGGAGCTCGTAATCTGTAAATGTACTGGAACACCCTCCGGAATAATTGAATTACGGCGGAAAAGACCCTTGGGATCAAGAATTTGGAGTTGCAAATGCCCCATGGCTCGGGATCCACTAAAGTAAATGATGCCATCTTTGGCTGGTAATTGCAGCTGTGGCAAATCCTCCCATATTGAGACCACCTTCAGACAATCAGAAGAACATAAAGCGTTTCCTGTGCGCTTTCGGAGGAAATTCTGATGCACTGCTTCAAACACACACTTCAACACAACAAAATGCAAATTTAAGACTATCGTGTGTAGATGAAGATGACGAACCATGTACGCACCTCAATATTCAAAAACTTGTCCAGTTGGAGCCTGTACGGTTCATCTTCGAGTTCTGTCCAGGACGCAAAAGTGTTAAGTCGATCTAGAAGAATAGATTGGAACGTTTCCAGACTAATCCCTCCCGTAGACTTGCCACACTGTTCTGGAAGTTGCAGAAGTTT
Organism: Phytophthora capsici; assembly: GCA_030324255.1. Lineage (NCBI taxonomy): Eukaryota > Oomycota > Peronosporomycetes > Peronosporales > Peronosporaceae > Phytophthora > Phytophthora capsici. The sequence continues at coordinate 2,616,992 of CM059362.1, read as the reverse complement.
GATCCAACGTTTAGGAGTACAATTCCCTCGTAACTCGATGGATAGTTGCCAGCAAGCCGAGTCTAGCGGTACACAGCGATTGCTCACCTGTACAGAAGAAAGTAAGTTAAATTAGCTTCGAAGTGACCTTGGAGGGTTATTTTTCAGCAACTCACCAATTCAAGTTGCTCAATATCCCGCAAAACCGCAGCTCGAATCTCTTCAAGCATTTTCCGTTCTCGGTTCACAAGAGCTGCAAGAGGCTTACAATAGTCAAAATCACTACTCGGCGTTGGTAAAACAATCCCGTCCAAGTTCTCCCTGAACTCTGCCAGATGCTCCAGCATTGATAACACTTCCATGTTTGAAGAGAACCGAGAAGACAGATATTGAGCTGGAATATGACATCCTCGATGCACAGCCAGCACAGCCAGTTGATTTGCGAGGTTGTTTTGGCGAGCCTTGCGGATATTCTGCGAATCCCATTGCACTGCTCCCTCGGTTTGTAACGTTTGTCCTGCCAAAACCTCTGTCCTAATTGGAGGGCCGCACGATTCACTTGTCCAGAAATTTGGAATAGCGTTAATTATTGACCCCCACGGAATAGTTGCCAGCTTTTCGATCGAAAAAACAGCTTCTGGGAGGGCCATCTGGGCTGCAGTCGCAGTTGAATGGGGCTCTACACCATCATCCCCGGTCGGCCACGCACTTAGAACGAGGTTCAAGTAAGACTCAAGAAGCAATTGGTCCTGAGGTCTTAACCTTGGCACGTAAACACACGAAATAATGCCACGTAAAGTCATTTCTGTCCATACCCCCACTAGGCCTGGAACCTCAGTAGATTTTTCCAGCCGTAACGTCGCCAAAGAGCGAATTACAGCGCATAACTCGGCGTCTCCAAATTCCCCTTCCGATTTCCACCCACCAAACGAAAAATGGTCTCGAGAGGAAATTAGGGCATGGAAAACACCAAGCTGCTTCAAACACTTTTCCTGGCTCCCACTCAATACAGCGTTGGGTTGAGTTGTAGTCGTTGCAAATATCAATTCCTCGACCTCACGCTTCAGAATAGCAAACGTGTGATGTAAACTTCGCTTCAGTGAGAAATACCCACCGGCCCATTTCCGATGAATTGTAAATTTGCTCATCCGTAGCGAGTCAAAATCAACTTGGTGCATGACTTGGGAATTTGAATCGATATGAGTTATCGATATCCATAAACGGAAGTCGGAATGAGTGCGACCATCCTCTAGACTTTCATAAATACGACTCAGCAGCACGAATCGCTCCTGGGACGTTTGGAGATTTGGCAGTACTACCCAACGCCCCTTTTCCATAGCTTGTAACAGTAGAATTTTGAAATCGCCTTCCTCAGCTAACAGTAATTGGACTGTATCTGAAGTGTCCATGGTTGCTCCTGCACGACGTGCTACGTTGGTGACAGCATCCATGAAATCGATAGTAGGCGGGCAAAACACAACCAAAGGGGTTGTTGAACTGGAGAATAATTGCCACATGTAGAATAAATCACGGTGTCTATCAGGCTTTTGGGCCATCGCAGTATGAGCTAGCGTTGCAACAACAGTGGGGAGTGTAGGTGTGTTGGATTCCGCCACTAATACGTTGGAATGTGGGAGGGCAGGAACAGTGTGAATCCGCTGTAACTCTTGTCCTGCAAAGATTTCGATCTCACTCATCAATCGGTGCGGATAAATCGCAGAGACGATGCACATTCGAGTGAATGCATCCAATGGACCTGGCACCTCCCAATCCGCTGAGCTGTGTGTTCCTAGATTAAGGAGGTCCTTCCAAACCGTTTTCCCGTCTTCCAAACTCTCCATCCTTGATATAAACTGCCGCAAATTCTCAGACGTCTCAGCCAGATAGCAGATAGCCGACCAATCCGTAGATTTCATACCCTTGGATCTCAGTGCTAATAAACTCTTTAACGTGGGTTTACACACATCATAGTCACTTCGGACCGTCTTGCAGCTAATAAGTGCAACTAGACGCCCGAGCATCTCAATATCACTCACTTGACGACTGTCCACCTCTCCAGGTTTCACCAGTGCTTCCTCTTCTTTCATACGCCGCTGCCAAATATTCAATGCTAGTAAGAAGCGAAAGAGTAGGCGATCTTCGTCACGAAGATTCATCTCCACGCTCTGCTGGAGATAATTTGTAAAGCAAGCCATTACCACCTCGAGATTTCCATCAGCTTTGCTGCATGTTTCACCAGCGCGAGCTAACAAACGCCAGACCCGAGAGAGCGGAAACGTTTTCTCTGCAAAAGTGTCAGTGATGCTAAGGACAACGTTGAATTCTCGCCATGCCCACACAGCATCCAGGCATCTTTTAGCAACAGCAGTATAACTGACCAGGCTGCTCCAATGGGAATGAACTTTATCTTTCGCTTCTGCTTTTGTACTTTCAAGAGTCTGCGCCGCACTCCGATTCGCGACAATTCGAAGAGCTTTGGAATTGTCTGCATACACGTTCTCGGCCTTTTCCGTGCTAAAGAAATCAAGGAGTTCTTCTTCGAGCCCCAAAGTCTGTTCGTCACATATAATCATCTCGTTCTCCAGTGTGCGGATTTCAGTCAGCTCACGAAGCCGCCCTTGGGCCTCTAAAAGCCTTTTCAGCGCTTGCTGTTCGACAAAAGGTGCTGTCATTTCGAACTGAATCACTGTCAACTGGCTCAAATACTCCGACAGCCATTCTGGAAGAACATCAGAGTCTGTGTAGGTAAAGAAAACCCTGCACGCGTCGCTGTAAAACTCGAGAGTAGACTGTTCTACTGTGGTTTCTTCAGCGGGAAGGCACCAGCACCGGTAGCCGTCACTTGTACGATTACGGTCGAGGTTTACTGCATCGAATAATGATCGTCGCTTCGAGCTAACAAATGAATGCAGACTCTCCAAGCGTTCTTTGCATATATCCGTCAGTATCAACGGCGTCTCCAGTTTGATACTCGTCTCCACCGCTCTCCAAACCTCACTACTAGTTGACGTATAGCTAGCAGATACGACAGCAAGTTTCTGGGAGATCAGGTGTGACTTCAACCAATCTGTAGCGACTCCATAAGGGTCGATGAGTAGGGGTGGACAGAAGCAGTTTAGTGCAATCACGGCGTTCTCCAGCGCGCTTTCATCATTAGCCGGTAGCCCCGTAGCTTTCATCCTGCTAATATCCACCTCTTGAACTAGAAAAACGTCGTGCATATATCGCCGTGAAGGCGACGAGCTCACTCCAACCGTTTCTATCCATTGCTGGAACAAACGTAGACGTAATGGTCGAGTCAAGCACGAAGCGTACACTATTGTAGCTGTGGCAAGTAGCAAATCTCCTTTCCAATGAGTTGCGAACTCTGTATAGAAATCCAATTTACGTTGCCATTTCTCGCGCGTAGAAGATAATACTTTCCACGCGGCGCTCGTCAGATGCAGCAGTGAGGTCGTGTCTTGTAGTCGTTCATCCGCCCGTTGTCTCTCCATTTCCGACACATCGTGTAGTTCGTAGGTCTGTCTGGAGGACGCGTTTTGGTCGTAGATATCTATTTTGCTTTTGACTACTTGGGCTTCCGCAAGTTTGAGCTGCTCTTGTTCTCGATGGAGTTGATCATACTTGGGTCCAGCTAGAATGAAATCCCGGGCAAAGGTGATACATTTGATCACCCACTCACTCAAAACACCCGCGATCTCATGTACAGACGCGAATAAATCCTTATCAAAATCCGGCGATCTGCATATCGGAAGCAAAGTGCTAACCATCTTTTCAGTTGCGTTCTTAGGCACGTCAAAGGCTATCAATTTCTCCCAAAATTCAGCAGTTTCTATCTGCAGCGCAACGTTTTTCCAATAATTCATGATAATTTCGTCAGGGTCCATTTCATCACGTCCTTCTACGGGTTCTATCCCAAAAATTACACCAAGACACTCGGACAGTTGTAAAATAGACGATGGGATGCGTTCCAGCGATGTGAACTCGCGAATGTGCTCACGGAGGCGCCATCGAGCCTCATTTCCCTCGTTAATGTCCGTCACACGGTCGAAATATTCCTCATGTGTAGTCTTCGCCTCCAAATTCTCTTCGTATCTCTGTTCTTCATCAATCTTAGTATCATCTGCGACTTCCCCGTGATCATCCACACCCTCGCAGTCGAATGATTCGTAGTATGGTTGCAGGATCCCTTTCATCTCGTCAAACTCACGCCGTGAATCGCTGATTAAGTCTTGATATTCTTCCGTAACAGCAGCAAGTCTTTCCCGTTGGTTGGTAACCAAAGTAGTAGCTAACTCCAGTCCTCGAGTCAACTTGTCTGCTGTCATTTTTACCCTCTCTACGTTGCCAGACATCCTCCGCCTGAGCTCAGTCTTGTACTGAACTTCTGGCAGCAGCAACTCCGCTTGGCTCTGCTCCATTTCGAGGATCTTTGCTGTTTCGTCAATAAATCCCAATCCTATCTCGTAACGAGCGATGTTGGATGAAATTGAACGTTCAAGCCGGTCAAAGTGAGAAGCAAACAAAGCCACGTGCTCAACGAGCATTGCTGGGTCCACACTCATAAATTGAGGCACAATTGCGCCATTTTCCTGACCAGATCTTGAAAACCGACAAAATGTATTGTACACGTGGACAGCAGCTTCCGAGAACTGAGAGAATTCCTGTTTGTCCAGAGTTAAAGAGGACTGAGCCAGACACTTTTGCGCCATTGTGAGCATCGAATTCTCCGGCATCGCACCAGCATAGTTAACAGTGCAGAATTTTAAAATGTTAGGAAATCGCCATAAAATCGGCGCCCAGACCACATTATCCAATTCATCCACAGGACTCGACAAAGGCGAAAATATCAATACAATCTGGATATTCTGCCGCACGAGCTGAAAGAAATGATCAATGGTCGAATTCTTCGAGCGAAGCACAACCGGCTTTCGAATACTTGTCGATACGGTTTCTGACGAGAGAGGAATTTGTTCTTGTCTTTCTCGGATAATGGAAAGGATTTCTTCGTCTAGATCATCGTACGTGACCACTTCAGGGAGGTTGTTAAACCCACCCAGAAACTGGTCCAGAATGCGATAAATAAATGAATCTGGGTCCAAATAGCAGTCTTTCACGATGAAAACCACGGAGGAATCACGGGTACGAACGCTTTTTAACAGAGCAGCTCGAAATGCCGAGCACCACTTGCTGTTGTGATGGGCCTCCTCGGATACAGTACCTGAAATACGGTAAACGGACGGTGTTTTCTTGCATATAAAGCACGCTAACCGCGTGATAGTAACCAGTTTCTTCCCTCTTGCGCCAAGAAATAGTACCGCTCTGTTATTCATTCGTAGCAGTCGGGCCGCCCGCAAAATGAGTTTGATAACGTGCGAGCACAGAACAATCTCAACGTTCTCTCCATTATTCGTTCCGGTATGAAACATCGCCCTCATATTTCTTTCAACCACAGCCTCAACTTTGGCCATTTCGCTTATCTCAACGTACCCGTTGCGATAAGACCCAACGTTCTCGCCCATAAACGAAAAGTGTAACTCGTTTGCCAGCCAGTTTTGAGCGCTTTTCGGGTTTTGTGCCACATTCTTTTGTAGTTGCGCTGGGAAAAAAACCTCGTCTGCAACCCCAAAGCTCGACAATGCGATCTCAAGAACGCGGTGGGAAAACGTGTCGGCTTCTTTGACATCCACGATCATATCACCAAATAATCGCACGATCTCATGGCACCACAACCGAACTAGAGATGGTTTTTCCGACTGAGTCCAGGTTGGGCGGATCTCGCAGCAAATAGATTCCACAAGCTGGAAAAGCTGAACTGAACGTAAGTCATAGTGGAGCTTAATCGGCTTGAACGTTGCATCTTTCGTAAACTCCTTGCAAAGCCGGAATACTTTCAAGCTCGCCTTGATTAGCGTAGATTGAAGCTGTCCGGCCTCTTTTAACAGCGCTGCTGCAGCTGCAGTGACAGATGAAGATGTTGCGGACCTTTGCTCACTGGTTGCTGAGGCTGCAGCTGGAAAACTTTCACAAATGCTAATGAGGTCTGAATCTGAAAACGGCTGGAGAGGAACGGGAACACAGCGTCGCACAAAGCGTTCGAGATGGTAGTTTCGTGCTTGGTTTAGCTCAGTCTTCGGTACTGGCGTTTGCAGTGTTCCAAACGGAAGGACATTTGGGCATGGCGTCAATACATTCGTCGATGGGTCCACGACCGTCCGCTGTTCAGCGAGCATTCGTAGGAATTCCGTAGCAGAATTCATTTTCCTGTTACAATCAAAGCAGTGAACATCGTCCACAAACACGTACACAGTGTGTCGTCCACCGGGTAAAGCAGGATGAGAATCATCTGTACGTCTGGAGGATTCCTGGCGTCTACTCCGAATGTGCTGAAGGATAGTCTCGAAATGAAACAGAACGTCACTAGCATTAGTATAGTACCCAGCGTAAATCTTCTTTGCTCCCGTGGGATCTTCACTGCTTGGAGTCTCCACTTGTGTTTGGGCATCAGCTTCTTCTGGTTGGGACGAATCAGTCGATAAAGGGGTCACTGCTGGCATACGTGACAACGTTTCACTCAGCATGAGCCACAAAGAACTACAGCGAGTTTTACCACAGTCTTTAGGACCACATAGTATTGTAGGGTAGTTCGCGAGTAAGAGCTGCCCAGACAAGATAATTGCAGCTGACGTTGTTGGAGTGGGGACGATAATGGAAGAAACACTCAATCCAGAGGCATTTGAGGCTGCCAAACTACCAGAACCCGAAAACTTCTGCGTCCATCGGGTGTAGTATTCGGTCCAGGGCAACCATTTGGATCCAAAGTCCACAGAAAAGCCGAAATCATAAATTGTTTGCTTGCCTAATGTCGATCCAGCATGTTTGTCATTGTTGGAATCAACTAACGTCCCAGCAGGGAAAAATAATGTCACTAAACGCTTCAACGTTGACTGTTCGCTGTTGGGTCCTCGAAGGATCAAATCGTACAGGAACAAGTGAAACTTCTGTCGTTCAAGAGGAATGGAGGTGTTTCCTATTCCCCAAACTAGAGCTTGTAAGAAGACGCAGTGGACAGCCGTTCTGCGCTGTTTCTCACTCGTCAGCGAACAAAATTTCCCCCATGAGTGTTTTAACACACTGTAAAACAAAGCAAACATCCACCCCATCCGTTCCACATCCTGCCTCCCGCCCCACCAGCTTTGGAAGTTAGTTGTCACGAATTCCACACTCGCGGGGACAGTTTCCGCCACAAGTGTATCCAGTACTAAGAAAATGCTATCTGCATATCCTTCAAACTCAGCCCTTCGCTGATTTTTCCAGATGAAATACACATTTTCCCAGTTCGCACCATTTTGATCGCCGTTTACGTGAACTGCGCCAACTCGACTAACAAATGTAGGCGAAGCGTTCGCAAGTGTCGTAGTCTCCACGATAACGCGCACGAATGTTGGGATAGCAAAAAACTTTCCCGATGATAACTGCAATCCTTTTTTGTGCCCAGGAATCTCATCCTGAAGGTCTTCTACCGTATAGAGAATCTGCTCACTCCAAGAAGCGTCCAGATCGCCATCGAAGACAATCCATGTATTTGTTCCCTTGTCCACCTTATGAATTGTTTTCGCTTCTTTTAAAAGTTTAGCGAAAACACTTTGAGACTGCCGATCAGAATTTAAGTCGATTAATTGACCACAACGAAGCGCTCTAGGACAGATAAAAACACAGCGTGTAGGGACTGCGAGTGCCGTATCGCTATCCATAGCTCCACTTTCCATTTTTCGAGGGACACTGCTTTTCTTCCGGCTAATATCCGTAAGAGCTTGAGAAAGACAAGTGCACAGCCTGGACTTTCCTGCTTGAACCTCCCCTGAAACAACTACCGCACGAGAATGCCTCATCGTCTGAAGCAGTTGAACAACCTTTAAGCTAAACTCCACTTCAAAAAGCTTCCACAAAGTCTCACTGTTGCGAACGTAACTTTCCACTTCATCTTCAAGCGTTTGTCGTGGCACAACACTCAATCCAGAAGTCGACCGCATAGAATTCCCACAGGTCGCTCTAAGGAGATCCCTATCCAGTGCATGAGCATTAAAGTCTCGTATGATAGCGTCAACCAAGTGGAGATTAGCCGGCGGCACCAGTGACGCGAGACGTTCTCGAAGCGATAGACACACATTTCGGTACTCCATTTCCTCTTCCTGGCGTTGTACAAGTGCTTCCGAAGTCGCGTCCACGGGAGGAGTAGAGACGTCCTCCGTTTCGTCTACGTCTGGGGTTATGAGAATACTCTTCCTGGTGCGTCGTCGGTGATCCTTCTCTAGGTTGTTGAGCTCGATTGCTCGCCTAATAATTGCTTTTACTTGGCGCAGGTCTCCTTTTCCAGGTCCGAGAACTTTTGCACCATCAGCCGGTTGCAATAGTTGGAATCCTCGTTGAAAAGCAGCCAGTGTCACAGCAACGAGCTTCGCTAATTCAGCAGCGTGAACAAATCTGCCACACTGGAGTTCGAACTCCGCTATTTTCTCAATATCTGGGCATTGAACGGCGATCGGCCGAAAGAAGTAGCTCGTGTTTTGCAGACACGAGGCATCAGTAAGGACCGGAACAGGTCCAATAGTTCGTGTCAGCAAGAACAGAGCTCCCTTTCGCAGACGAATCTTGTCTCCAACAAGAACACACTGTGCGTGTCTAGCCGCGAGGCTAGTCATGACTTGAGAACACAGCAGCACTAGCAGTGATATCTTTGTTGCATCCAGCAGCTGCAAGTTATCCACGCACAACCAGGCCCCAGAGGCAGCGGTGGCCTTGATAAAGCTAACCAGATCATCAAAACAAAGCTTTGTGCTGCCACACTGGAACGTTACGTACAACCGGCCACACAACCGAGCGAGTTGGTAGCAGATCGTCGACTTCCCTGTTCCAGCTTCTCCTTGTAAGCAAGCTCCTTTTGCCATTGTGCTTGCTGCTTGCGCGATAGCGTGGAAACACCGTAACGTTAGAGGAGTTACCAGTATACCGGGAGTGCCGTTCCCCAGGTATTCAAGTCCATAAAGCAGATATGACGAGGTCAACATCGTGACGTTCAAGACGCTGTCGATGAAGTAAAACCGCGGCTGGGCGATCCAGGTCAAGTACGGCGACGAGGTGGAAATTTCCGCAAGAACTCGGCTACTGATGTCTCGAAGCTGCGTTAATAACAGTATCACGTTCCCTAGCGTGGCTTTCACATGTGGGTAGGCTGCCACTCGAATCTCCTTCCTGACAGCGTCCAAGTTTTCAGAGAGATTACTCGTGATCTCCGTCCAGGCTTTCCGCTGGTTTTCATTTTGATACGCTTGCTCTGACTCCAGAGTCCAGGAGATTTGAATCGCAGCAAGAAGGGATTGCTCAGGCCAGATCAAGCACCACTTCCGGAATTCCTTACGGGGCAAATCACTGCAAGCAGCTCGAATTGAAGCGTGAAGGATCGTTGCCATGGAGGTCTCGACTTTTGCCAACCACACCGGCATTGGCGTATCCGTTGTGACGATCGGGGATCCGAGTGGGAACGGTTCGCCAGCAGAACTCAGCAATGCTGTGATCTCATGCGAAGAATTAGTTTGAGCGCTGTTGATGCCTGGAAAGCAGCGAGAAAGAGCTTTCCACAGCGTCGAATCACCTGGGAAATTGGCCAAGGCTAACGCAGTAACAAGCTCGGAGTCCGAGAGGAAATAAAAGCGAGTAAAACTTGATCGCTTGGCGTCAAACCCCACCCGAACACCAGCTCGCACAGTCTCCAGTAGCTCTCGGCACTGATTTAAATCTGCGTTCAGTGATGCAGTAGGAGAAACCAATGCTTCAGTGCTGCTACCCGATGGAAAATACGCCTTGCAAGCAGGTCGACGTAAGATTGTAGCATGAGTAGACCGGTAGAGCTGTGCTGCATGGGCAAAGAGCTTAGACTCAGTCGACTCGGTCTCAACGATTCCCGCTGCAAAAAGCGGAGTGAGTTTCCGCCACTGTTGTTCAATAAGCACCAACATTTCGACCACTTGTCCTGTCTCCGAGGCGAACGCCTGCCACAATGCCATGTCCTCAAGGAATGGACCTGCATGCACCATACATGATAACGTTTGAAGCCTTAAAAGATGGTCCTCCTTGAGAGAAATAATATGTTCAGCACACGTTTTGTCCAGTACGACACCCCACACATCCGAGCCCACGTCATCCATAGCCATGAACGGAGCTAGGACAGCTCCAGACGTGAACGGGTGCTTCGAAGGCACGAGTTGGAAGCTGGTTGCGTCCCATTCATCTTTCATTTCGTCCAGTGCACGCTCAATTTGTTGTTCTTGTGTCGCGTTACTACTGATGTCGACGATATTGCTGATCAGTTCGAAAACTCCGTTCTCCAGTAATTTCAACAGCGTCACCACCTCGTCCGAGCAGAAGTCGAGTCCGATCAGAGCTGAAACTGCCTTCATGTGCCTCTCCTTCATCGCAGGGTTCTGAATCGCTACGATCAGCCGGACATTCTCTCGGAAGTCAGTCATTTGTTTCCGAACTGTCTCCGCTGTGATTGCAGCTGCGGCGGAGTTCAGAAGCAGAACGCTAGCTACATTGGCAACCACTGAAAGCATCTGCTGAAGCGTCTGCAGTCCTTCTTTACCTGGTAACTCGAAGATATTCCCTCGCAACCAGCGAGAGTTCATCTCCCGAAACTCTCTCACGGTCTTCCACAGTTGCTCGTACGGGGCCATTTCCTCGGCGATATCGTCCAGTTTACTAAAGTCAGTGGCCTTCCACATCAGCTTTTCCTCTTCCTTGATAATGGTCCCCATGGCCTGGCGAAAGATAAAGAGATTGTCTTGCATTTTGGCCAGTTGGACAACGTATGTGGCAGCATGTCGGAGGTCTCCTTTCTTGGCAAACCCGCGCACTTCTCCTTCAAATTCGTCGATTTCTGCCTGGAATCGGGACCTTTTAGCTACAAACATGGCCTCTATACGAGTCCGTTCATTCACAAGGAGAGCCTCGGCTTCCTTCAGCAACTGTGCAATGTGGCTTCTCCACTTGACAGTCTTTGCAGTCGACGATAAGAGATCGGTCGAGAGGCGAAAGGCAGCTAGCGAAGGTCCGTTTCCATTTTCGCTTTTCCCTGTTTCCAATAAATCAACCGAGATGTGGCCAACGTGTATATTTTCCCGCTCAAATAGCAAGAACCGAAGCCGCTGCTTGATGACGCTGGCCTTATCCTGAAGTTCTTGCAGCTTTTCCGCCTTAAGATATTGGACAAATGCCTCAGCATCCACCAATTCGTACAAATCCAGCGGTTTCTTGGCCAATCGAGCTGCAATTTCCTTGTACTGCTGCCGTAATTCAGCATTCATCCGTCCCGTTCGCTGCTCAAAAGCTTGGAGCAGTCGGATAGTCCATTGGCCGAGTTCCGTGTGCAATTTCGAGTTCACATCCCGACAATCTACCGAGAAAAGGCCTAAATGCTGCGAATGTTGGTTGTCGATGGCAAGTTGCATGGCTGTTGCCTGCACCCTCTCCATTTCAGCGCGATAACTTTCAAGTTCTCCGTTTTCCTCCAGATGGAAGCAGTCCACAGAGTTCACGTACCGATGTGTCAAGGCGAAAACGTCATAATCTCTCTGTAACTTGCGAAGATGCGCGAGGTTTCGCTCGATAATGGCTCGGATCCGGATTGTAGCAACCACAACATCATCTTCTTGTGCCGCTACGTTCCACAGAAAAGGTGAACAAGTTGTAGGCAAGAAAATCGGCTCGTCAAACTGCGTCTCGATTCGTCCAAGATTGTAGAAGAGCTTGGGGATGTTGTGAAGGACATTCAGCAGGCGACTGGGAATGTCAACCAAAGGGTCTCGGAACTGGATTTGACCGTCGTGCAAAACCAGAGTTGTTAGCAAGCCCGAATACTTGGGTCGCTCTTGGACTTGCAATTGGGAACTGCTCTCTTGATTGTCATCGTTAAAGTCTCCGAACAGTTCGAAGAAGTTCACGTACGTTTCGATAGACTTGAGGATCAGCGAACGTATCTGGAACGACATGACTGCTGCTACCGTGTCAAAAAGGTGGCGCAACCGAAAGCTAACAGCGGCTTCCGATGTGTGAATGGAGAAAGTTTCAGCTCGGATCACGCTCTCGAACATCATCCTGACCTTGTGGTACCAGTTTTCCATCATGAAAGTCCTCATTTTGGCTGAAAATGCCAACTGAGCACGCTCAAAAGCGATGATATCCATTGGTTCAATAGCTTCACTGAGATTCTGGGTACTGGGGATGTCCACAAGAGAGACCGACAAGAGTAAATCGTGCCACATGTAGCGAAGAGCACGAACCTGCGGGTTCGATAGAACGAGAAGCGACGCTAGCTTCGACTGAACACGTTTGCGCCGCTCTGTCTTACTCTCAGAGCAAGAAACACCAGGCTTTTGAGGTATCTTCGCATACTTCGGTTGTGTCAGTCCGCCCCAGGGTTTCGAAACTAAAGCTTTAAAGTCTGCGATACAACCATTCGGCCCGTCACTACTGCCCCACTTCCATTTGGTCGGCAGAAGAGCATGTACGGGGATTCCGAAAGGAATTCCAAGCCGCTCGCGAGTTACAGCGCGCATGAGCAGATAGTTTAGGATCGCTTTCTTGGCACTGGCGTAGTAATTGTCCACGAATTCCTGGTGTGCCACCTCCATCACTTTCTCGATATGAACAGTCGAGGGGCCCGCGATGTATTTCACTGCAGCTGCCACTACTCTCGTCTCCAGGTCAATCGACAAAGGAGCCAAACAACGTCGATCGATCAGCTTGTCATCAGATAAATACTCAAAGTACCGCTGTTCTGACGTCGACTCATGAGCTCCACCATTCCTTTGCCGTATCGTTTTAGCAGTGGCAGGCTTATCAACAAACACCAAACCTCTTGCAGCCTTTTCAGCCATCAAATATGCCGCCGTCTCAGTGAAATTAGACCCGATGCGGTTCGAAGGGACTAGACTGGACACATTCAGGTCAGGTTCGACGCACAGGGTGCGACTGAGGGGATCAAATAGCTCCGGAATGGGGTTTGTATCCTTCATAGACAAACTGCCCTCATTCGCTGGGTCGTCTTCGACGACTGGGGTTGAAGGCGCATTAAGGCGGCTCGCACGAGGACTTGCTGTTCGATGGTATCGCTTCTGTAATTGCGTCGATCGGGGGGATGGTCTGGCGTCCGAACCGATCGGCATGTATGAAGAGGCTGGGGGTCGAGGGCCAAACGAGAAGTCGGGTACATCTTTCGATCGATCGAGCACGGGGTTTAACTGGATGGATGAAGCAAATGTCGAACCCGACAGAAAAGATAATCTACGCACGGCGCTAGTTAGAAATGTAGCACAAATCCAGGTTGTAGATTCAACTTACTTGGCTTTCGGCGCATTGATTTTTTGAAGAGCAGCTTGTGTACGTAGATTTCGCTTGACAATGCTCTCTCCTGTTCTCACTTCATACTCGAATCGCGGTGTTAGGCGCTAAAACAAAAAAAATGTTAGTAAAAATTGCGAATAAAAAGCTCGTCGCGATAAGATACCGAGTCGCGTGGAAGAAGATAGCGCTGGATAACTCGATCAACACACACAATCACCCCGGCACCAATATTCAACTCTATCTGAGGATAACAATTGGCTGCTTGTCAGTGAAAGCGCAACAATATGACCTGAACACGCCCAACTTACTCTGCCACCTTGACCCATTGCACTCCCCAGTTTGTGAATCACCACGTTAAGCAGCTCGTGTGCCCTCGTTGAGTCAACCGAATGTCCGCAACAGGAAGCCATTTCCACGAAACTAAACGCAAAAATCTCGCCAAGCCCGACGATGCTAGCAGCTCTATTACGACCAGCAGCTGACGACTCGGAACTTGTCATGGATGACGGTAGTGTTGCAACAAGTGCAGGGTCAGCTATGTCAGAGTCGACTTGGATGTAATATTTCGTAAGAAACTTCTTCTCGGGCTCTACACCATGAAGAATTGTTGTAAGTGCTTGAAAATGCATGCTCAAGTGGAGAAACATCTTACCAAAAAGAATAATACGGATACCCAGGGGCTGCACTCGCACGTAAAATGTCCCGAAACCAGGAATCGACGCAGGAACTTCCATTGCCAACTACAGAGAAAACGTTGTGAACAACCGTCAACGTTTAATAATTTGGGCAAACCCACCTGCGTCTTGACCCAGTCGCACAAGAACTTCCACACTAGCCAGCACTCGTTAGTAGTAATGGGAACCGCCATCATCAGTGACTGAGGAGTCATCAGTTGCCGGAGGATTGAGCTCGCATCTCGGGGTTTCACCAGGGGGAGGGAAATAAGTGGAGCTCCAGTACTTCCCGGTCGCACGTATCCGCGTGGAGACAGTGTCTCGAATATTGCCGACTCACGCACAATGTCTTCACTCATGGCATCTACCAACACAAAAAGAACACAAGGAGGTCAATAGGAAGCGATCGAGTGGGGTGACCGACTGTTCAGGGTGTATTTGGCGGAGAGGCAGGTATCTTTGTCTGTCGTTACATAAGGTATCCTTCGGTCTGCGCGAGTGCATGGGCTGAGCGCTTGGCATCATTGAACAAGTCGTTCGTTTCCTCAATGTCGTCCACCGCCACCTCGGAGCGGCCTTGAGTCTCGGCGAGGATCCGGGACGGAGTCAGCAGCTGAACACTGTATCGTAACGAAGTCTGAGAGCCAATTTCGCCCAGCCGCACGGTAGCATCATCCACGAGCTTGATCCCTTCAGCCTCGGCGCGGATCTTAATGATCTGCACCATTTCTTCCACGGAGTACGGCATCGTGCGAATGATAAGCATACGGTCCAGCAGATCGAGCGGTACACCGTGAGGGGCCGAAACGTCAGTACCACGGATCTGGCACACACCTCGGTTAGTAGCAAAGACCACAATCGGAGCCAGTGTTGACTCCAGTGCACGGTTGAGGTATGTGAAGCACTCAATGTCCAGCATGTGAACCTGTTAGCACAAGATGAAAAGGTTATTAGCATTTCAATCAGCAGCAGCAAATGTCCAGAGTGCTCACCTCATCCACAAAAAGCACACCAGGCACTAATTCAGCCACACCCTGATCAATGTATCGGTTGACGACTTTGTTGATCTCGGTGCGGAGCTTCTCTGTAATCTCCGTCTTCTTGGGCTTCATCATCTGTCCCATCATGGACATAATGTCTTGTCCGCCTTGCGGTCGAGCGTTGGCAATGTCCAGATCATGCAACGTCACATCCTGAATAAGCTCTTTCTTCTTGTGCACGTCGCCCTTGGGAATAGGGACGTACTCTTCAGCCTCAAGATCGTACTCCGTTGCGTAAGCATCCGAGCGCCCAACGCGCTTGACGCTGCCATTGTTGGCCTCAATGTAGATGACGTCACCCACCGACACTTTCTCCTTCTGCAGGGCTTCGTAGATACTGGGGTCAAGTCTCAACTGCTTGGATCCTTTGGTGGTTTTCAGACCCACAATAACATGGGAGATCGTCTTGCCGTATCCTCCAAGAGGATTCTCTGTCTCCTCAGGCGTCATTTCTGTCACTTCTCCTTCATAAACCTCCTTGCTCTCCTTAATTCTCAGTCCAATGGCCCGACGGAAGTTTTCCATCAGAATTTCAGTCTTTTTAACCTCAGAAGAGTACACTTCCGACCCAACCATAGGGCAGAACGGCACTTTAGGCCCTAGCTCTTGCGAAATACCCAGTGCAAGAGCGGTTTTGCCAGTTCCGGGGGCTCCAGCCAACAGCAACGCGCGGCCGGCCATCTTCTTGGACTTGATAAGCTCCACCACGAGTCCAGCGGCTTCACGCGCCTTCTCCTGGCCTACAAGGCCCGAGCCAATGGGCAACGCTGTACCGTCCGCCTCCAGACCTAAGCCTTTAACGTGCGTGTGTACCGCAATGCGCTGCGCCTTGGCAGTAGACTGCACTTCCTCGATCTTCATGCTGCAATATTCACTTAATGTTTTTTCGATCTAATGGTCGCGATCCAATTTCGCTGGAAAGTATACAAAGATGTAAACTTAGTGAAAATGTATTTATACTCCTTAATTACACTCCTTCAATTAAGTACTCAATTCTTTAACCCACCATTTAACCACCATATTCATAAAGATGATCCGTCCATTGTTTGGTGGTGCGTTGAGTTGCGAGATCCCCGAGGGCTTCGCGGACGTGAGCTCCTTCCGACAGGTACCCGACAACCAAGAAGTGTTCGCTAATGCAGAGACAGACCAGTGCGTAATTGTGGAGCTGCTACAGTACGAAGAGAGCGTGTTGGACAGCGGAAGTGCTCGCTACTTCTTCAATGAGATCGCGCAGTCCAACGGCTGTGGCCCCGACGAGGTGACAGTGCTGCTAGAGCAGAAGGCAGACGAAAGACACGCGCCTGCAATCGTTGACGCTCCGCACTCTACGCAACTGATTGTGGGGGATCAACGCGTGGCCAAGTTCAAAGAGGGCGACCACGCGAAGAACGTGGTGCGCGTTTACCTGGGCAACATCCGATTGCCCGGTGTGACGACAGACGTGGTGTTGTCGGTGTCTGCGCCCATGCGCATCAACCCGGCTAGCAGTAGCCACGGTGCTTTCCAGTTTGAAGACAACTCGGAGGTGGCCGCCTCCATATTTACGCATGCGGTGCAGTCGTTCTCCGTCCTGGATTGGTCGTTGTTTCAGTAATTGGAACGGAGCAAGAGAGATAGCTTAGTAACGCTGACTGAGTGGTGGAGATGATGATGAAAGAGATCACTTGGCAGCGATGGCATGATAAACACTTTCTTTTACGAATTGGTTTACAGCTTGCTTTTGGTGAGGAAACAAACAACACAATCGAATCATTTTTCAATTCCCAGCTCCAAGACGAAATGTTGGATTGGTCAAACTCCTGCATTCTTCCTACGAATCTAAGCAAACGCGTACGGAATGGCAAAGTCCAGGTTTGCTTTGAAGTTGGCATCAATGAATGGCACAGTGGCGTCTCCATTGCCCTTGAAATTAGTGTTATTCAGCGCCGTCCGTGCTGCTTCGGTGAGCTGGTCCCACATAATGAGGTTTTGGAACTCGCCACGTTTTGAAGTCCAGTCCAAGTCGGGATAGTCGTATTTGATTTTCGGACTTGCACCGTCAAACTTATCCCAGTTGAACTTGTTGTATCTCAAATATCCCCCGTCGACCTGTGCCGAAACGCCTAGGACTCTGGGGACTGCAAGAGAGGGGTTGTCGATCCAGACCACAATGTTTTTCCAGTCGTGGATCAAGCTGGACGGGAAATACCAAGCGTACATGATGGCCCACACATCTTTATACCATGTCGAGCGCACGTAAACTTGTGAACCAATTCCACGTCCACTGCAATCCGGGTCACGGGTAGTCGTAATTCCAGCAGTGATTTCTCCGGCAGCATTCACGGCGGCATACGGGTGGCATCCTTTCGAAATGTGCAGTTGCGGTTTGAGTCTGACAGCAGCTTTTTGCGAAATTGTCGTGGGCTCTAACTGCGGAAATGGTTCGACCTTGTCAAAAGGGAGGGCTCCTTCGGGAACGTCAATGTAGAAGCCGTTCTGCAGACCTTGGACCATGACTAGATTTGCGAGGACCGCAAGCAAGCGGGCTGCCATCGTGAAAGCTGCGAAGAGATCTTGAGTAGGGAAATTGGAAAGTGGCCGGCAGATTTCTGTTACCCTGCCATTTTATTGCCGTCTTACTGTACCTTGAGAGCAATCTTCGATGGTGGGAGTGTGGCAAGACATCAATGATAGCGTGCGTACATGTAGCATTGATTACTCTTACGAAGTATAACCAAAGAAATCGATCCTGAATTTGATAACGCTGTTTGTCAGTGGCATCGTCACTGGTGTGATACATGTACTACTACTAATATTGAAAGAGTTCACTTGGCAGCGATGGTGCTGCATTCTTTTGTCATTATAAACACTTACTTCACTTGGCTTTGACGAACTGGTTTACGGCTTCACAGGTCCCTTGTCGCACCCATTGCCGCCTGCAATGACAAGACACGATGTGCTCTCGAAGATACTCAAAAGACTTGTAGAAGTTGTCCACAGAAGAGCGAACAACAAATACGTGACCGTGACGACGCCCATGAAGTAGCTGGATCCGCCTAATTGCTTCATGGCTCGTGTTTGCTCCTTCTGTCGGGGCAGCATCGCCAAGAACGCGAGCGAGCATAGGTTTGCTGTCCACATGATGAGTACTGTCATGGTCATGTCGGTTCTCACGGAGTTGGTGTCATTTTGGATCCGCTCGTTGGTTAAGTTGAACAAACTGTCCACGTTACGGGTGATAGCGGTGGCGAACGGGATGGCGAGGTTGTAAACTGTTGTGAGTAGGCCGTACATGGCGCCTTCATGGCCTTCGGTGGCAAGTTCCACAATGATAAAGGAACTCACGATAAAGATCACACCAAGCGGAATTTGCTCTAAAATGGGGATACCGAGCCAGAAGTACGGCGAGCGGACGATGTTCCAGATCGTCATGAGCTTCACAAAAGCATCCAGTGTCACGTAGCAGACCATCGTGAGTGCTGCCGTTCTGCGCCAATCCCAACCACGCCCGTAGTTACCAGCGAAATAAATGGATGTCGCGTACATAGCAGTCGACAAGAGTCCGCCAACCTTCTCCTGAATGGGCGAGACGCCCACCCAGTTCCTCATGATGGGATTCTTGGACAAATACGTGAATGAAGCGAAGATGCCCGAGAAGAACTGGTAAGCGATGTACTGATACACGGCACGCGTCTTGATAACGTCCCAGAGTGTGTGCATATAGTGGTTGAAGTTCATAGCGAAAGCATTCTTCTCTTCATGAAGGAAGAACCACGTGACTGGCACGATCGGAGCGAGCACAATTGTCACGATCAACATGAGCATTGGGAAGGACAGGGAGAAGTTGAAATCCCCGCCGTATTCCTCTCCGTTGAAGCAAAATCCCAACAGGATATAAGCTAGCATGTTGAACACTGTACGCGTTGTATAGATCACTGTCTGAGTGTTGCCTCGCACCTCGTACGGCTCCCGTTGCGCCAGCTCCACCACGATTCCATCAGCACACACGTCCGACAGCAAATATCCAAAGGCGCATCCCATCATCGGGATAATGTACAGACTTCCGTCGTTGGCCGCACCGTAGTTGATCGTCGCGATGATTTCGGGCGTGTAGTCTTCAGGCTTTACGTCTCGATACTCTGGATTCGTGAAGTACGGCTTGCCTTCAGGAGTGAATGAAAGTATCAAAAGCATGATCAGCGCGAAAATCCAACCACCAAGGATGTACGGTCGACGACGGTAACCCCAGATCGGGAAGCAGTCGGACAAAATGCCGTAGAAAACTTTGAAACTCCACGGCATCTGCACGAGCACGAACGCTGTGGTGGTCTGGGATCCGGGCAAGTTGAGATAATTCTGCAGGAAAGGGTAGATGACGTTGGGAAGCACGCCGTCAATGAATCCGACGCCTGCGTATTGCGCCACAAGTCCAAAGTACTTTCGCGAGAAAAGCTTTGGCATACTACCGCTCCGAAGTGCACCACCTTCGACGTAGTCGTCGTATACGTAGCGCATCTTTTGGTCCTCGAACACCATGGGGAACGGAGATTCATCCTGCGGCGAGTCCGTAACCATCCACGAGCAAGAGTCCTCGCTGTACAACTCGATAGGTGCCTGCTGTGAAGTTAACGTGTCTGTCCGACCTGCTTTCATCGCGGTAACCTGTCAGTCCCTAGAATCTGGCACCACCGCCCTCGCCGCTATTAGTCGCGCTGACAGCGTAAATTGACTAATGCTGCGGCACCGCGTGCACCAAAATCGGTGGGGGCACCTGCCTGTACATGTATGTAGCTTCGCTATCCAACAAACTTGGATAGCCTACCATTTTAGCAAAAACATTCCAAGACGACCAACCAACACGCACAGCCTAAGCTAAGCATACGGCAGCTGCATGGCTGCCTTTTGCCCTGAAGGTGATGAAAAGCGGGGCGAGCTCGATGTCTGCGGCACTTTTCGTCCTTCTTTGGAGGTGCACGCTGTTGAACGAAAGCGACTTCAAATCAAGGTGGAAGTCTCGACACTGACGACGCTGCCATCTGCCAAAGCGGACTTCCTCTCTCGTAACCTCGCGTTGTCGAGAGTCCCGGCATGGGTGAGGACGTTGAGGACCACGGTCTCTCTGGTTGTATACAGCGCTGCAGGCCTTTCAAATCGTGAGTGTTTCCCAACGGCACCAATCGCTCAAGCAATGGCGCCCTGGCGTTCATGTGGCCATTGTCAAGTCGACCGAGCCGGTTCGCGTCGTCCGATGCCGGTTCTGTTTGCGGTCATCTTGGCCAGTAGACTTTGCCATGTCTCTGTTGGTTTTGCAGTTCATACTGTAAGTTAGGATAGAACGCTCTACGGTAGAGTGTAGTTAGAGTGCTGGCTGAAGACACAACCGCATGAACTGTACCATGGTATCGGATAAACTTGCAGAGCTACTGTTCAAACAGTGGAAACACTTACTGTTCGTCTGCACGACACTGCGGTAAAACAAAAGTTGCATCATGCACCGCAAGCTCACTGCAACGTGGGAATACCGGCCAAATAATACACGACCGAAAAGTCTGAAGTACAATACCTTTGAGGTCGGAAAGGTTAGACTTAAGCTGAAGTTGAGTTGAGCTGCGTCCTTGGTCATTATTCTTCACCAAGAGGTTGCACTTCCTGACTCATGAAGATCCAGAAAATGTTTAGCAGAGACCTTATGGTCGATCACGGTCATCCTCTACCAGCCGAAGCTGCTCTCTTCAGTTCTCAGGAACCGACGCAGTTGATGTATCCTCCAACTGGTTCACACACGTGTTGCTTTGCAGTGCACTGTACGTGTAGGTGACGGAGAAATTTGTCTAATTTTCAGAGTGAGTCGACTGACAATAGCAGCCCATGCCGAAATACCATGTGCATTCCGTCTCCGAGGACTCGTCCTCGCCCCTTAGGCTCTTCTTTCACTACAAACGGTCGGTTGTGTCGCCTACCGAAGTGCTGCATTTCTTGCGTGAGTTTGGCGCCCGCTGTTTTGTCCTCTGTTCAGATGATGGCAAACAATATGGATGTTAGTATGGGAGGGAGACCCACTAGCTCTGCAAATCTGACGGCACTGTCGTCCGGCCTTTGCATTCCAGCATGGAAGTCGGCGCCGTCCTCTTTTCAGTGTGATCTACTGACAAAGCGGAGCCCTTGAAGGTGCAGTTTCCGATTCGCGTGCCCCAGCGCATGAGCCACACTACGTTAACGGAGACCGACTTCGAAATGCCTCTACCGGACGAAAAGGTGGAGCTTTACAACCCCGACAGCGCTGCAATGTTAAGTGAGTCACGGTGCAGCATGTCACCGCTTGACCCGCCAGCGCACGACTATGACAAGCTCCGTTACGTGTACGACGACTATATCGAAGGAGGTGCTCTCCGAAGCGGAGGAGCTCCGAACCTCTTCTCTCGCCAATACATTGGACTCGTGGCACAGTACGCCGCCGTCGGCTTTATCGATGGCGTGCTGCCCAACGTTATTTACCCGTTTCTACAGAACTACCTCAACATTCCAGGCTCGCAAACGACGACAGCCACCGTCATGGTACAGCTTCCGTGGAGTTTCAAGGTTTTCTACGGCATTGTCTCGGACTGTTTCCCGCTTTGGGGATATCGTCGTCGTCCGTACATGGTCATAGGCTGGATCGTAACTCTAGCCATGCTGCTGGAAATGGGTCTGACACCTGAAGGTCGGCCGTACTTCACAGATCCTTCTTACCGTGAAGTCAAGCCCGAGGAATACACGCCAGAAATCGTTGCCACCATTAACTACGGTGCGGCCAACCAGGGTGCCTTGTACATCATTCCGATGATGGGATGTGTCTTTGGTTATCTGATGTCCGACGTCTGCGCTGATGGTATCGTCGTTGAGCTGGCTCAGCGAGAGCCGCTCGAAATTCGTGGACGGACCCAGACAGTGATCTATACCACCCGGTATTTGTTCAACATCCTCGCTCTAATTCTTGTTGCTTTCTGCTTCAACGGTGACGAGTATGGAGGAGACTTCGACTTCTCGCTGTCTTTCCCGATTCTCATGCTCATCGTGGCAGTCGCTCTCATCCCGATGGTCCCGATTACCTGGATGTTCATCTATGAGGAGCGACGTCCCGAGTACCACAAGAACTTCAAGCACTACATGTGCGAGCTTTGGGATATCGTGCAGACGCGCGCTGTGTACCAGTACATCGCGTACCAGACCATCTCGGGCATTTTTGCCATGTTCACGTGGGTATCCGCCATGCCTATTCAGACGAACTGGGTGAATGTGTCACCTCTCGCCGAGAAAATCGCCGGCTTCTTCACTACTGGTGCCTTTGCCATGTCAGTCTGGTTCGCTGGTAATTACGGCCGTGACTGGGACTGGCGACGCACAACAGTGGTGACTATGGTCTGGAACTTGGCACTCGACGCGACAGTCAAATTGTTGACGATCTGGGATGTCACTCGTTCGCCTTGGTTCTGGCTCGGAATCCCTGTTCTGCAGCAAGTTCCTCAGGGAATCATCTACATCGTGGGCTCTTTCATTATCGTAGAGCTGTCTTCTGAAGGCCACGAAGGAGCCATGTACGGTCTACTCACGACGGTCTACAACCTCTGCACTCCGTTCTCCGCTGCCATCACCCGTAACGTTGATAGCATGTGGGACTTGTCGACAGAACGGATCCAGAATGACAGCCACGGAGTAAGACAAGACGTGACGTACACGGTCCTGATCATGTACGCAGTCAACTTGTTCTCGTTGGTGTTCCTTGTCATGCTTCCTCGTCAAAAGGAGCAGACACAGGTGATGAAGCGTCTAGGCGGCTCGAGCTACGTGATGGGTGTCATTACTGTGATCTACCTCGTGTTCGCCCTCGTGTGGTCGGTCATGACCAACATCATGAGCATCTACGACTCCACGGCTTGTCTGGTCATTGCTGGTGGCGAAGGTTGCTAGTTCTACTTGCATTACTTGTGAAGCTAAAAACTATCTAACGTGAGCTGAGTATTAAATGAAACTTTCCTTGATTGGCAATCCGTTGTTCATGACGCACTGAGCGCGAGTACGTAGTTTACCAATGGCATCGAGACGATCTATGTGTGATCTCGT
Source organism: Phytophthora capsici (assembly GCA_030324255.1). Lineage (NCBI taxonomy): Eukaryota > Oomycota > Peronosporomycetes > Peronosporales > Peronosporaceae > Phytophthora > Phytophthora capsici. The sequence continues at coordinate 2,593,816 of CM059362.1, read as the reverse complement.
TGTGTAATTCTACAGTACAATGCGATGAAGTCACAGCGGCCTGTTTGAGGCCGGTGATTAACCATCATAAGCTATCTGAACACTGGCCGCAACGACATCAACTTCAATTAATGTAAGTACTTACTAGATGCTATCTAGCTCACACTGCTGCTAACGTAAGATGCAGCAGCTTTGAAATGGGTGACTGACTCCTCAGATCACATGTGAGGTGGGGTCAGTAGGCGCACACATGACGCTGCCATTGACAGCGCATTAGATGAAGAGCCGACGCAGTGGGTTTCCATTCTGGAGATTCGGTGGGAGATTGTTCGGTCGCGCTTGGTGCACTCTTGAGTCAGTGAGGTGATACGTCACGGCGAGGTATTGCTCAACATTGTTCACCACCGGAATCGCTGTCTGCGCGGCATTCTGCAAGAATGTATCATTTTGTAGGTTGCCAAGCGTCATCCCAATAGCGAGGAACTGTTCCAGGTTATTTGGTGCCAGCATCACATGGCCATAGCGAGCCCCTGCCTTTGATTGGAGTCTGTAGATGATATCGTCTATCAATGAGCTGGCCGTGATACGGCCTGGTCGCGTTCGCAACCATGGTGGTGCTTCAGCTGTAGGCAAGTTGTTCGCCGCAGCCACGAACGCGTTCACGTTGTCCTCTTGCCAGTCGAACAGGAAAGCCGGATCGTCGTCATCGATCTGGATCGACGACAAGTATTCCTCAAGCTACCAAAACGCAATCAGTGTCCCGTACCCGGGAATACCAGTGGTGAACCAGAGGAGTCGGTGTGTGTACCATGCCCCTAGGCCTTACAATGTGTCGCGTCGACTCTCGGAGTGTTTCGACAACTCACTGGCCTAAGTATGTGTCAACCGTCTACTAGAGTGAACTACCCTGTAGGGGTTCCAACGTTAAGGTCTTAACCTCACGTCAACTGATTCTAACCTCAGCGTTGACGTTGACGTTGAAGACAGTCTGAGGTTGACTAAACATCTTTGTGCACTCTTCCTGTCCTATAATAAGTGATCATTTTAATAGTAACTACAAGTTCGCTCAAACAGCCCCTCTTAATTTGGGAAGGCGACATTTTTCATTTTGCTCATACTGAAACTTAACCACAATGGCGGAAGATCCCGGCCAACCGGCCCAGCCTTCAGCGTACGGGTTTAGAACGCCTCAGCGCCCTACAACTCAAATGTACGAACAGCCACCAAGACGCGGTCCGCAAACAGAATCGCGCACGAACGTCTCATCTTTCAGCCAAGTATCATCCAGGATGTCAACGGCGCAGTTGTCACCTTCCACACCCCAATTATTTTCGTCGACAGACCGCTGGCGGGTTCAACGGCTAGGTGTGGCATCACGAGATCGTTCGTCAGCGACAAGGCAGGCACCAGTTGGTCGAGGACGACCTGACATCCCTGGATCCCAAGTTCGACGTGTTCATGCGGAGACTCCTCTTCAAACGATGGAACGACCTGCTGTACTCTACAAGATGAAACGCCAACGCTTTAAGGCCCGGTGGACTTTTATTCGTCTTGTTCCGAAGTCACAGTTCGAGGGCATGCCGAAAAAGAAGCTTACATCTAAAGAAGCCGCGTTTGCTTATTGCAAAAACTGCAAAGCTCGAGTAAATTACAGTCATGGCTCCACAAATGCGGTTAAGGCGCATATGGAAAAATTCCACATGGACCATCTGGTCAAGGCGAAGGAAGACGCTGCCCGAGAATCTGCAGCGAAACGAAGGCTGGAAAATGCTTACTCAGATGCACCTGGCACGAAACGGCGAACGCTAGTCCCGGTCACCAAAGAAGAGCAAGCCAAAGTGAACAAATTACTTGCTAGTTGGATTGCCCAGAGTTTGAGACCTCTGACTATCGTGAAAGATCCTGGGCTGATCAAATTTTTTGAATATGTTACTCAAGACCTGGGTGGAGTGAGTGCAGCTTTGCCTGGATCGACTCAGCTCCGAGCGGACATCGGCATTCTAGCCTCTGAGCTACGAGCTACGTTAAAAAGTCTCATCCATTCTCACTGCCTATATTTCTGTGTGACCACGGATGTGTGGACAAGTCGAAGGGCGCAGAGTTTCATGGCGTTGACGATTCATTACTTGGAGGAAGACTTTACGGTATCCAGTTGGACTCTTGAAGTTGAGCCATTTCCTGGGCGACACACCGGAGTCGCAATTGCTAAAGGACTCGAGAAAATAATGGCTCGATGGGAGCTCCGACCTGAAAATTGCGTCATGCTTGTTCGAGATGGAGCTGCTAATGCTGTGTGTGCTAGTGAAATTCTCGACATGCGAAGCATGTCGTGCATTGCGCATTCATTGCACTTGGTAGTTGGAGGCGCTCTTCTTAAACAAAAGAAGAAAGCTGGGGCTGATATTTCTACACCACAAGCTCAAAATTCCACCGCCGATCTCGATCCTGGGTTTGCTTCCCTACCCGATGCTTCAGTGGCCAGAGTTGCAACCGCTTAAGGTATATCTGAAGAAAATGGGCCAGCAGACACCGAAGCACCTGAGTGGCTTCAAGATGAGGCCCTACAAGAGGTCGACACGTTTCTTTCACAAGCACTTCCGACTGACTCCAATACCGCTATGTCCGCCCTTATCGAAGTTCGTAAAACCGTACAGCGTTTCCGCGACGTCGCTGTGTACTTCCACAAGTCATCGAAAGGAACTCATCGGCTTGATGAAATCCAGAAAAAACGATTGAAACAGAAGCCACTTCAAGTGATCACCGACTGTCCAACCAGGTGGAACTCATGTCGCGATATGTTGACACGAATGATTGAGCTGGAGCCTGCTTTGGACCACTTCTTCAGTCGATTGCTCAACGACGAAGGCAAGAAAGAGTTTCCGGATCTCAGTCCTGAGAAGAGGCCAAAACCCTCTGAGTGGTTCACGGCGAAGTGTTTACTTGTACTGCTGAATCCGATTGCAGCCGTCACCACAATACTGGAGGGGGAAAACTATCCGACACTAGCACTGACGTTTCCGATGCTGAGACGTATTAAGGCAAAGCTAAGCAGGCCTGGAATCTTCGATGACGCCGCTGCGTTAATCGGCGAACAAGAGTATCGTGACCGTGTGGTAGAGCACATGCTCAAGGTTCGCGCTGCGATTCTCCAACTTTTTATAGCGAGATTTTCCGCCTTGGACACGGATCTCCTGTGGATAACATACTTGGACCCAAGGTTTCACAAAATGAAGTTTCTTCAATCTTCTGAAGTGCGCTTGGCAAAACGATGCCTGATTGATGCTGCGGTTACTGTCGCGGAAAACCAAGCTGAACAACAGTCAACCAGTTCATCCGGCGGTCCTAGTGTTGCCCCACTTCGATCACCAAGTGATAACACAGCTGATGTATGGGATGATGTCCTCGGTGACGACGACTGTTGCGATGTCGACGACGTCCACGATGCGTCTTCAGGCTTCCAACTGACTCGAACACGGTGTAAGGCAGAGTTTGAGCAATATCTCGAAGACGCGAAGTCGGTGGAAAGAAAACAGAATCCGCTGAAGTGGTGGTCTGTTAATCACCGAAAGTATCCAACCCTGAGCCCTCTCGCACGGAAGTGGCTTGGGTGCGTTGCAACCTCCGTTCCGTCAGAGCGAGCATTCTCGACCGCAGGCAATACGGTGACTACTAAGCGCAGCCAACTTGATCCAAGTCTTGTGCGCGATCTCGTTTTCATCGCAGAAAACCAATAAGGTACTGCACGCAAATGTCCATTGAATTCATAACTTGCACATGTACTCCAGTCAATTGGTAAGCGCTTCGAACAAATGATCAAACTGAGCTCTCTATGTGTTTGTTGTTGCCATTGTCCATAGTTTCTTTCTTAATTAATGATCGACGTCACTTCCAGATACAATGTTTTTACCGGCCAGTTAAGGAAAGTGCGGGGGGGGGGCAGTGGATGGCCGTATCGCGTACACCGATGTACAAAAAGCGAGGTTCGTACGTTGACACCTTCCTGTAGAGCGGAGTTTCATCCGTAAGCAAGCCTTCACTACTAAAAGCTGCGAAGGATTGGGTTTAGTGTACCAATTAGCAGTATCATTTCCCAGTTCGAGCAGAACGAAACCCATTTCCAGTAGATATCACTTGTATAATCCAAGAATTCAGCTAACGTAAAGTGCTTCGCTCGTAAGCTGCGTCACTATGCTGACCTCATCCGAGGGTTAACAGTAGGAGGTAGAAACACCAAGCGGATAATTGAATTGATAATTGTCCATATCTCCACTCCATAAAGAATAGTGACGTGCAAAGCTGTCTTTCTCAGGGTATCCAGGCTGACCATTCACGAAACCACCGGAAGAAATTCATAGTGAGACCGCTCTTGAAGTATAAATCCAAATCCATCCCATTCGTATCGTGTGAGGCCAGAGTCTACATCGTCTTCAATAAATATACATCGGGCGGGTGGTCTTCATTTCCACAAGTTGGTTTACGCACTCGACACGGTGCTCAATTCAAAGTCGATCTACGGGTAGACACAGCGCTGGAGTCTCGCCGGAGCGCATAAGCACTTGCATGGCGTCGACGTCGTCATCGAGAGCAGCACAGAAAAAACAGCACCGTAAAGTTACATCTTTTTCTCCTGTAGAGCTTGAGGAAACTTAGCCTTGCAGTCCACTGCTGAGTAGTAAAATAGATGCTTCGCCATCAGTTTGTCAACGCGATCCTGGCCGTACGGATAAAGCGAACTTCATGCTTAACAAGCGTCTACAGCATCTCAACTGGCCCGTGGCCTGCTGTCCCATGCCACACTATCACGACAAATTGTCCAATGGCAATGCCCGCACGTGCTTGTCAGCTCGGGTACGTAGCAAAGTTCACCACTTGTATATATTCGCCAGTTTACTCGCGTAGTATGGCAGTCCACCAACACTCGTGCCACACACAGAGCTAACCAGGCATAGGTCAGTAGTTCACGCGAACCTCAAGTCACTTGTGCTGGCCAGGCAAGCTTCAAACAGGCGTACGTACAACGTAGATTCAGGTCGTCCGCGTCTTGCCTCCCATTTTACGTGTTTGTGGACCACATGTGTGGTTGTGAGGTTAATAATCGTTGATTGCTAACCTCAACCTATAATTAACCTCAAACTTGAATTTGAGGTTAAGTACTAACGTTGGGATCCCTACTACCCTGTCTACCTCACCCCAGAGGTCCACTTAGGTCCTCCCGCGAGTGGCGTACCAGGATGGAAGTCACTCCAAGAGCTCTCGCCAAGTGAGTTGGCGAGGTGTCATCCCTACAAGTGTGTTAAGGAGCTGTGTGAGCTCCTCGTGAAACTAGTCAGTCGTACATTTACCTGCTAAGAAACAAACAACAAGAGAAACAAACTTTTACATTTTAGTTGATACTAAGTCTACCGAACGCTCCCAGCCTGGACCTCTACTCATATAACAGCCCGCAAGTACTCGATCCTTAACGGGTGTGCGACAACTGGTGGAGAAGCAGGGTACTTGACCGCTGGAGAAGGGTCCCCTTTGTGAGCGCCGCGGAAGGCTACAGTCAACGAAGGTATCAACTGGAGAAGAAGACCGGACATTTGTGAAAGTGCGCGCCGAACACTGCTAGAACGACAGTTTCGACTAGGGAGGTGTCGGGCAACTACACTAAAGAGAGAACTTACTACAGTACCTGTGAACGCGAGAGTCACTGCACTGCTAGAACGACAGGATTCGACTAGGGAGGTGTCAAGCGACTACATACGGAAACGGAACCGGTGATATCGAGTGAACTGGAGTGTTCTGGAGCGAACACTTAGAACCCTTTGAGAGGGGAGAGTACTTCTGTCATACCAACAACTTGTAAGCTGGGTGACTGAGTGGATCGTCTGGGCGGGAGTGTATCACGTACCCCTACTCAAGACTGAAGAAGAGAGTGAGAGAGAAGAAGAAAGAGAACCTGAGATCGAGATGTCTACCTTTGGACCTGGAAACCACAGTGATGATAATGGTAGTACTACCTCGAGTGAAGCGAGACAACCAGCTACTTCCTGGTTTGGAGCTAGTGGCCCTCCAGCTACTAGTCACCCCAGTCGACCTAGCCTGACTACCCCCGGGGGGCTTAGTTCAGTACAGTCGATTGTGCGGAGGGCGGCTCAAGGAGCTACTCCTCAAGTGCCTATCCTGGAAGCGGCTGCGGAGTCGTCTCCTCCCCTGAGACCGAGACTAGTCCGTAGTCTGTCGGAACCTCGGAAGGGTGAGTCGAGACCTGACACTGGGAGCCCATTGCTTCCGGCTGGACTAACCTCACAGCACACTCTACCTAGTCGAGGGATCGCGGCGACCCCTCACCCGACTATTGGAGCAGTCACTCCTGGAGTGACTACCTCGGGACTGCTACCACCTACTTCTGCGCAACCTCCGACAAGCTACTTGCCTACGTCTGCTCAAGCCGGTTTTGAGTTCACTCAAGTGAATGTCCCTACTGTACCTAAGCCTTGGTCTGTTGCACCACCTACTCCGTCAGTGACTCAGCAGATGCTGCAGTCCGGTGCTGTTCCTACTAGTGTCGCGGGAGCTACGAAGTACTACTTGTACCCGCCTCAGTTGATGGCCCAACCCGGATACGGTCAGGGAGCTCAACAACCACTAGTGACTCCGATGACTAATGTGCCTCAGTCGACTCGGTCGGCTATCCCGAGTTACCAGAACGTCACTCTAGGAGCTACTCCTAATGTCCCTGGGACGGGGACGAGTAACCCATTCGTGCAACCAGTGGGGTGGTCTACTGCTGCTGGGTTCACTTATGGTCAACCTGCAACTGCTCCCTACACTACGGTACAACCACAAGTTACTCATGCTCCAGTGTCAGCAGTGACTTCTGTTCTGTCAAGTGCTACTCCGATGGCTCCAGTGAGCGCTACTACTTCGGTGCCTACGACTACTAGCTACCCACGAGCGACTCCTGGTCAACAAGTGTACTGGACTCAACAGTCTACTCTTCAGAGTCAACCGTCTACTCTTCAGAGTCAACCGTCGAGTCTACCTACTGCCCCTGTGACTAGTGCGTACACTCAAGTGCCGAGCGGCCAGATGCTAGTGCCAGCCACGAGTCACTCCGCTGGACAAGCTACTCCTGGATACTACTCGACTGTCGGACAAGTGAACCGTACACCTACTTTGGGTATGCCGTCGAACATCAAGAATGCGATCCGGATGATTCAACCGTTCTACTCGGAGAACTCGTCGGTGGACAAGGCGAGGACGTTTTGGAGTGCTTTCGAGAGAGCTACTGAGGGTCTCGATGACAGTATCCGGTTGAGTGCCTTTAGGGAGTGTCTTAAGGGAAAGACTGGTGAGGAGTGGTGGACTTACTCCCAGATCAACGATTTCGCGACTCTGAAGACTCGCTTTCACAACCAGTTCATCTGTCAGACTCCTCTGCAGATGATCGAGCGACTCAAGACGGCTAAACGCTCGCGCGGAATGTCCGCCGAGGTGTGGGCTGACCTGATCTCGAGTTTGTGTGATGAGGCTCAGTACTTTGATCCTGAGATGAGGTACCAGTACTTCTTGTCTGGACTACGCAACAGGAAGTGGCGGAACATACTCGACACTTCACTGGTGAACTCTATCCCTGAAGCAGTGACAGTGCTACTCTACAAGAATCAACATCTACCTGTGGAAGACAACGAGGACTTCGCTGACGAGCGAACCAAGAAGGCTCCCGAAGATGACATGATGAAGCAGATGCTCTCGATGATGCAGCAGACTCAGAACCTACTTGTACAGCAGCAAGCCCAGTCGGCTGCAGCTACTGCGGCTGGAGTGTACGCTGTTCAGCAGCAAGCTGCTGCTCCGCCACCAGCGACTCCGACTAGAGGTATTCGGCAGGGTCCGGACATGTACACTCAAGATGGACATAATATGTATATTATAGTGTGTGGTCGTTGTCACATGCTGGGGTGCAACCGCTTGAACTGTCGAAGGAACCAGATGACTTGCACTAACTGTCAAGCAGTGGGTCATATTAGCCCTGAGTGTGAGCAACCTCAGATGTACCAGCGTCAGCAACCGAACAGTCAACCTCCACCGCAGAACACTAACTCGCGTTCGAACGGTCAGTATTACCGTGGACAGAGGTCTTGCTTCCTGTGTGGAGGAAGTGACCACGTTGTGGCTAACTGCCCGTCGAGAGAGGTGTTGAGCCAGTTAGTCAAGAAGGCTAACCAGGGGTCGTCTGGGGGTCAGACGTCGAACAGGAACTGAAGAGGGCTGGAGGAAGGGAAGGAGAAGGTCGCACCTTCCTCCTGCCAGCGAAGCGACTTGGAGAGAGCTACTACTCGAGAGTCTACTACTAGTGGTAGACGCTCAGGAGTGACTCCTCCGGTGATGAGTGAGTGTACTGTGACCAAGAGTGAAACGAAGGAAAATGGAGTGAAATTGACGAGAAACAAGAAAACTAAGCGAGCGAGAAAAGAGAAGAGAACAAGTACGGCGGCGTACGTTGGAGATTTGTTGAAGGACCCTTACTGCGCGGAGCGTGAGGAAGAAGAGCGTGTGAAGTCCAGCCCGGCGAAAAACTGGACCGCTCCTAGACAGAAGAGTGAAAAGATCTACCTTGGATGGGGAACTACTACTACCGGTGTGGGTGGAGAGAGCGACTCTGGGGCAAGCTACCCCAGGAAAACTACTCCTCCTGTCGACTTAGGAGTGACTGGTGCCCGACCCAAGAGTGACTGTGAAACTGGAAGTGTCTTCGATAACTGCGATTTTGACCCTCGTGTGGATACGAGCGGAGATGTGAATACTGAGAATACTGTGAAACAACCTGATGTGAATAGTGTATCGACTACTCTCGCGGTGAGAGTTGGTGAGTCGAACACCCCTGATATTGAAGAAGAAGTACTGTGTGAAACTACTAGTGTGACGTCTACCACTGACAGATTCGGTGGGGGTGAGGCGAGCACTACCGAGGTCACTCCCGAAGTGACTCCCTGTGACCCAACAGAAAAACTAGATGACGAAGTAGCTGTGTCGACTGCCCCCGGTCTGCATATTTTTGGCGAGTCGAACACTACTTTAGACACCCAAGAGGTGAACCTGGACAAGCGTAATAATACTGAACTGAGCGAAGCTGTGAGTGCGTCGTCTACCATCGGCCTTTATGATGGGGGTGAGGCGAGCGCCACCGAGGGTGAACCAGGAGTGTCTAGCGAATATGCTAGAGTGTTTTCTGCGGAAGAACTGGATGAGTTAACCAAGGGCGGTGACTTGGGTGTACTGTGTGAAGATGAGGAATACGACAAAGAGATCGAGGAGCGACTCTTTCCTCTGGATGAATTGGAACTTAAGAAGAGGGTTGAAATTAACGCGACGCAATCGAAGAAGATGTCCACGGCGGAACTGAGCTCCGTTTTGGGAATATCGGAGGAAGTATTAGGGCGGACGCGAGAGTCATCTCCTGGAGTGCTCTCGACGCCCGAGTACTGGGTGAGCTGGTACAGGAAGACACTGGCAGCTACTGAAGCAGCCAAACGGGCAAACCGCGACTTCAGTGACTTGAAGAAGTCGACGGTGAGTGACTACGAGAAGGTCACGGAGAAAGAAGCTGACTCGGACGAGAGAGATGTAGGAGGTGGGGCGAGTGAGGTTACTCACCCACCAGACCTACCTGAGAAGGAAAACAGTGAACTAGAAGAAGGTAACCCCAGTGGGTTTGAAGAGCTCTCGAGGAGTGACTCCGAGGAGAGTCTGGAGTGTGACAGCGACTCCGACGAACGGGATGTCGGAGGTGGAACTTACTTGTCTGAAGAAATGGAAGAGAGTGGAGTGTTTGAGGATACACTCCCGGAATTGAGTGAAGAAGAGCTAGTGGTCGCGAATGTGGCAGTGAACTTAGAGGACTGTACTGAGAGCACAGTCGGTGCAGTGAGTCGATCGGCTCGGCGGAGTCGACACCTGGATCCGAAGTGGCGAGCACTAGTGCAGCGGACAGTATACTACCTGGTGAAGGAAGAAGAGAGGCCGAACCCAGTGTGCGCTAACTGCGGGACTCCACTCCTAGTAGACCTACTACTACCTGAGGTGGATTTCGAAGGATTCGACCCGGAAGAGAGAGCTTTAGCCAAGATCGCCCCCTACTACAAGAACATGACTAATACCGAGATGAAGCGAATACTGGAGGTGGTCTTGAAGAAGTACTCGAGTGAAGGTCCTCTGATACGAGCAAAATTGAAGGAACGAGAGGAGCGATGTGAGGCCTGCGTGGCGGCCGCTCTTCCAGAAAGGAAAGTCAGGAAGCAGAAGCAAGTGCGCTTTGACTGTACTTCACTGTCCAGTAAAGTGGCTGAGGAGTTGGGGTCGCAGTGTACTCGCAACAACTCCGACAGTGTGTACGAGTACGCGTACGTGGTGAGTGACTCCGCGCGGAGCGAGTCACCGGTGGTGACTAATAACCGGACTCGACGGTCTGGTCTAGTGGAAGTGGACAACCCCGAAGTGGACTGTGTGGAGGAAGTAGTCCCCGGTGGGAAAAGAATTATCGGCTCCGTGGGTGGAGTTGAAGCTGTGTCCGCTGGTTTCGTGGACTGTGTCCCTGTGGACATACTCATTGACTCTGGAGCTGTAGTTAGTCTAATCGACCGCAAGGTGCTACGGCGGATTGGTAGGTCGAGTGACTCCTTGCGTCCCTATGGCGGAAACTTGAACGGAGTGTCCGGACACCCTCTCCAGATTAGAGGCATAGCGGACTTGCCACTCCGACTAGGTTCGGTAGAGATGACTAGACCGTTCGTAGTAGTTGACCAGATGCATGTGGACGTGATACTTGGGACTGACTCGCTTAGACAGTTCCGGGCAGTGGTGGATCTGGACTCCAACTCGGTGACTTTGAAGGATACGGGTGAAGTGTTCTCTCTGGGCAACCCTCGAGTGGAGGAAGTGTACTCGGCAAGGACAAGTTCGACCGTCAGGATTGGTCCCGGAGGTCAAGCACTTGTAGTCTCCGAAGTACGCGGTCTAGCTCGAGATGGTGATGCGGTGCTGGTCGAAGGCGTCCCTGGACTGGACAGTACAGTCCGAGTGGCCCGTACACTCTGCACTGTCAACCAAGGGAAGCTACTTGTCGAGGTGTGCAATGCGTCTACTGAGGAGTTGATCATCAAGCGAGGTACTCTGGTCGCTGCTGCTACTGTGATACCGGAGTCGGCTTTCGAGCTAAGTAAGTCGACAGTACAGTCTACTCCCTCTGGTGAGACTGAACCAGTCGACTCTGACTGGGTGCACTCAGTGGTGAGTACTGCTAGTGGCACTGACAAGTCACTCCTCCACTCTATGCCTACTCTCGAGAAGGAACTTGCTGCTGAGTTTACGGTCGAGTTCCCGGATTCGAAGTTGAGTGTCGAGCAGAAGGAGTTATTCAGACAGACACTTGAGTCGTTTAAGGACATGTTTGTGGAGTCGTCTATGAAGCCTGGGAGGACACACCTACTCGAGTTCGAAATCGATACTGGTGACCACCCGCCTATCAAACAGCGACCCTACCGAGTGTCCAAGGCCGAAGGTGATGTGATGGAAGCTGAAGTGCAGCAGTACTTAGACTTGGGGTTAATCCAACCATCGAGTAGCCCCTGGGCTAGCCCAGTGCTGATGATCAGGAAGCCTGACGGTGGAATCAGGTTCTGCATCGACTACCGTAGACTGAACGCAGTGACTGTGAAGGACTGTTACCCGATGCCCCTCATAGATGATATCTTGGATGTACTGGGAAACGCTAAGTTGTTCTCCACTATGGATATCGCCTCAGGTTACTGGAACGTGCCCATGGCGAAGGGTAGTGTGGGGAAGACTGCTTTCACTTGCAAGTACGGTCTGTTTGAGTGGCTGGTTATGCCGTTTGGACTGTGCAATGCAGTGCCTGCATTTGAGCGACTCATGGAAGGAGTGTTAGTTGACTTGAAGTGGCGGACCTGCTTGGTCTACCTAGATGACTGTGTAGTGTTCAGTGAGGACTTTCCGACTCACTTGGTGAGACTTCGTCAGGTGTTGGATCGCTTCAGAACGGCTGGATTCAAACTCAAGATGAAGAAGTGCAAGTGGGGTCGAGACCAAGTGGCCTTCCTAGGACACATAGTCACACCCTCCGGTATACTTCCCAATCCTGAGAAGGTGAAGGCGGTGATGAATGTCGAGCGACCTAGTGACCTCCGAGGTGTTCGAGCCTTTTTGGGGTTGACTAGCTACTTCCGGAGATACATACCTGGTTATGCTGCTATCTCGGCTCCCATCGAGAAGTTGAAAGCTAAGGGTGTACCGTTCACTTGGAGCGCTGACTGTGAGTCTGCTTTCAGACAGTTGAAAAGGAAGTTGGTGGAGCCCCCTATTTTGGTCTACCCTGACTTTAATAAGGGGTTCAAGTTGTACGTCGACTCCTCGAAGCTAGCCGTTGGAGCCTGCTTGATGCAAGAAGTAGACGGTCGGGATCGAGCTGTTGCCTATGCCAGTAAGCTACTTGTCGGATCGGAGAAAAACTGGATCAATAAGCAAGACGGCACTTCGGAGATTGAGTGCTGGGGTATCGTATGGGCGACTCGAAAATTCAGGTGCTACTTGGATCGATGCGAGTTCGACCTCTACACCGACCACAAGGCTCTACTGTGGGTCTTCAGTGACTCTAACCGTACCAACAACGCTAAGTTAGCTAGGTGGGCTATGGAGCTGTCCCAGCTCCGGTTCAAGGTGTTCCACCGACCTGGTACCTCTATGGGCCATGTCGACGGTCTTTCAAGGTTACACTCAGTGACAGTGAGTGCCGTCACTATGGCGGATCTACTCAACGAAGCAAATGAGGAGGTAGAAACTCTAGTCCCGGTCGGGGAGACGACTGGTGAGGCTACTACTACTCCTGGTAGTGACAACCCAGTTCAGGTTGGGGAGCGACCCCCTGGTGATCAAGTCCAGGTCGGGGAGCGACTCCCTGAAGAGGCGCCAGCTACTACTTCTCGCGGAGGAGTGACTCCTCCTGAACAGCTACTAGTGTCACCCATCGATGTGTTTGGACTGGATCAAGCGCGCTTTAAGGAAGAACAGAAGCGGACCCCCTGGATACTTGCTATGATTGCCTTCTTGGAGAGTGGTGCCCTAGCACTAGACGCTCAACTGCGAGCGAAGGTGTTGTCCTTGGCTCCACACTACACTGTGAAGAACGGGATACTGATGCGTCGAGTCCACTTGAAAGCTCGAGCTGGTCCCGCTCGTTCACTGGAAGTGCCAGTTATACCTATCACCTACGTGGCTACGGTACTACACCACTGTCACGCTGATGTGTTTGCGGCTCATGTGGGTGTCACTAAGACGCTAGACAAGGTGCGCAAGCACGCCTACTGGCATGGTTGGAAGAAGGACGTTGCTGAGTATGTCCGGGAGTGTACTGTGTGCGGAAGTGGCAAGGGCTACCGTCCGTGGAGGAATGGACTGATGCAGAAGATGCCTATACAGGAACTCACTGGACCGTTCTGTGATATCGCAATCTCCGGTTTTCAAGCGAAGAGCTGCTGTCTCTCCACGATGTGTGTGTGTATGGATATACTGGGGGCTGAGACGCGGTTGCGTGCGTATGGCATGTACCGGTCCTGTGGAGTAATATGTTGGTTTGTGGATTCATCCTTCGCCTGTTTGTAAAGGGGCCCAACGGGTTGGAAGTGCTACCCAGGACTGTGCACAAGTCTGGGCAGACTAGCACTCAGTCCAACCACCGGACTTTCCCCGACGACGAGTGCCTAAGTTCTGGCGGAAAGTCTCTCAGGTTGAATGTATCCCTGAGAGACCTCGTCCCGTTACACCCATGAGCGACGATTGACGGTTCAAGGATCCCAACCAAGACCCACAAGACCCAAGAGGCCCGAAGTGCCCAAGTGTCCCGTGCTGTACGTCGCCTACCCAAGACACCCCTGAGGACTATGTGTGTATTGAGCAGTGAAGCTCTACACCCTTGGAATCATCGTCTCAAGTCTGAGGATCAAGCTTCTGAGTCTGAGAACCAGAAGTCTAAGAACTGCCACTCTGAAGACCAATGCCAGAGTGATGACCGACAAAGATCCCAGACCTCTCACACGATGATTACCCCAAGTCCCAAGCATCCCTAATAAGCCCAAGGATGTTCCAGTTGACGCTCAAGACTTCATGTGTATCGAGCAGAGCTCTACACCCCTGGGAATTAAGCTACATGTCTGAAGATCAAGCCTCCAAGTCTGAGAAGCATGATGATCACCGCTCTGAAGATGAATGCCAGAGCCAGAAGATCGCATACCAGACATGTACCCAGTGAAGTCGATGCCTCACCATACTGAGTCCAAGTCAAGCCGGAGAATCCAGCCTGCCATCAAGTGACACGCAACCTGAAGGCTACATAATGATGCCTCATCGTGCTCACTCATCAAGATCTGCCGCACTGACTCCAATACTGAGACCAAGTGAAGATTCCCTGAAACATAGTGAAACCAAGATGACCTGAGATATGAAGACTGACTGCAATGTACCCAGAAAGAAGACCAAGAAGAAGATCGAAGTATGTGCATGAAGAAGATATGACAGAAGACGAATGTTAAATAGAGTTCAATTTGCCTCGTGAAGCACAAGCTACCGAGTTCCATCTGCTGTGTATACAGCCGTAACAAGGTTTGGTGTTACGTGATCTCTCGCCTTCTTCCAACCCCTTTAGGCGGAGATCAGCGTAACGTAGAGACCTGAAGTGACCCGCCTATTCCATTTCCTAGTTGGGTCGTTTGTCTTGTCTCTAACGGTAGCCCATTTCATATTGCTCGTTTGGACAGGTTCTGGGAGCTAGACAGTCGCTCTCAGGACGCTTGATTGACTGTTATATATAACCGATTGTATTGGTTTATTTCCCTCTATATATTAGAGGGTGGTGCGCGAAAGGAACGGGTTTTCAGACAGACCAGGGGTCTGAAACACATACCCAGTTGACCTGGAAGTACTAGCCCACCGTCCAAGGGCCAGGAAAGAATAAGTGACGGTTGTGTATATTGTATATTTGTATTGAACTCTGTTAATTGTTGGTTATCTTCTAAGTCTAAGCCTCCAGGTGCTGAATTTGCGATATTCAAGTACCTGGTTATTGGACTTCTTCATTGTTTTCTTTGACTACACACTCTGAGGATCACTTGTGATTCTCAGGGCTTCCGACTCCAGAAGGACCCCGCTAAGGCTTCGAACGTCTTCGCCGCTGGCCTCGCACGGAGCTCCACCATCTTCACCCCACAACACTTGACCCGGGAGGTGTCATATTCCTCAGACAACGAACCAACGAGGATACACAAGGTATCACACGCCACAACCGGCGACTACTGAGAACCCTCAGTACTGTCGCCCGTTGGTTCACTGTACGCCCCCCCCTGCACCGCGGTAAAAGTTTCACCGACTTCGCGACAGTTCTCTCTACTGGTAGTGGACGCTGTTGGTCCACTAGTGACTACACCCCGAGGTAACAAGTTCATCTTGGTGTTCGCCGACTACTTCACCCGGTGGGTGGAAGCGTTCGCTGTCAAGCGTCTAGACTCAGTGACTTTTGTGGAAGTGATGGTGGACGAGGTGATCTCTCGCCATGGAGTGCCTGAGAAGCTACTCAGTGACCAAGGGTCAAACTTCATCTCGGAGTTGGCTCGATCACCTTATGAGACACTCGGTATTAAGAAGCTGTTTGGGGCAGCCTACCACCCACAGACCCAAGGACTGGTCGAACGGTTTAACGGTACACTGTTGGGTATGCTGCGCATGTATGTGAGTGAGTCGCAGGACGACTGGGACTTGTATCTCCCGAGAGTACTGTTCGCCTACCGTACTTCCTACCACGAAGCACTAGGCGACTCACCCTTCTTTAGTCTGTATGGCCGGGACCCTGTGTTACCTCTAGACTTGGCATTTCTGAACACCACTGCTCAGTGGAAGAGCAATGAGGTAGCTGCTTACAGGCGTAGACTCTACTTGTCTCTAAGAGACACTCGCCGCTTGGTCGAGAGGCAGCTACTCAAGGCGCAAGGTCGTCATGAGCAGCGACTCCAAGGGCAGGTTGCGAAGAAGTTCTCTGAAGGTGACGCTGTCTGGGTGTATCAGTACTTCCGTGCTCGTCGAGGAGAGAAGACCTCGAAGAAGTTGGCATTTGCTTGGCATGGGCCTTACCGAGCGGTCGGTACGGTTGGCGAGAACGCCTACCGAGTGGCTATACCTACTCATCCTAACCGAGTGGTCACTATCAACGTGAACCGACTGAAACCTTTCTTGGGTCGATGGAGTCGACCCTTCCCCACCGAAATTCCTGAGGGTGTTGAGTCTACTCCTGGTGAGGATGACGATGGACCCCTGGTCGAGGAGGACTTGCCTTCCACTAGCTATGTGGAGCGGCTAGTTATTGGATCTGAAGAAACTGCTTTTTCAGGTGTGAGCTTACCTGTTGTGGATATACTTGCGAGACGAAAGAAGGCTGGTGAGCTGCAGTATCTGGTGCTACTGGCCACCTATGAGACGAGTTGGTTGCCTGCGTCTTCACTGAAACCCGATTTTGACGTGCTGATTACTGCTTTCGAGAATGCTCGTCGTAAGGAGCAGGGGCTCCCGGAGTTACGACGAAGTGCTCGTCTGGCTGATGCTAACGCTACGGTCGACGAGGACGAACTACTTTTCTAAACCGATATTGCGGGATGTGTTTTGAGAGGAGCGACTCTCCTAACTCGAAGCCCCGTGGAGTGAGTGTTCGGTGGAACACTCTTTTACTTTTGACTACATTTTTGGAGTGAGTGTTCGGGTAGAACACTCTTTTACATTTTTACATTTTGGCGAGTCGGACTAGTGAGTCCGACGAGTGCTCCGGGGAGCACTCCTTTTACATTTTTCCTGAACTACTGTGAACAGCTTGGTGACTGTTCCTACATATTACTGTGACTAGCGACTGTGTGGTGACTACTTACTACTTGGGAAATTGCGGCTACTTTCAAGATGGACTGTGCTGATTTTGAACTTTTGGTGTCTGGTAACTACTTTTGACTCTGCGATATCGTGATTTGGGACCACTTGTGCCTGCGTACAAGTGACTATACCTGCGACCACTCTATTGAAAACAACTACTCCTTATTGAGAGCTACTGTGAACCGTACGCGCTACTGTGAATGACTTGGTGAATTTCGAGAACGACTTTGACGCTAAAATGCTGGTGTGGACTGAAGACTAAAGCTGATATGGAATTATGAAGTTAGCTATCCTGTGGGTAGACTGAACTGCCTACTCTGAAAGCCCTGGGATGCACCTACTACTTACTCTTAAGCTGCGAACTTTGGGGCGGGTGCTTTCGTCTCGATCACTTCAACCTCGTCTTCATCGCTGCTATCCGGTTCGAAGCTGTCGGAGTCTCTTTCGTCGATGGGCTTCTCCAAGGGTGCGGCTTGCAGAGCAGTGAAAGTACCGTCTCGATGCTTGATCGGCGAGTATCCCGGAAGACTTTCTTCGTCGAGTCGAAGTGGCGGGATCTTGGGCAGGTCGTACTCGTCCTTGTCCTTCTTCACCTGCAACTGGTACTCCACTTGAGTGATCCAGCGGTTGTTAACTAGTCTGGCCCACACTCCTTCGGTGAGGTCACCGACCCACCACTCTGCCCCCGGTTCGTCCTTCGACTGCACGTCCCGACGGACTAGAGCGGGTGCTTCGTCCGAGAGTCGACAGTCAACCTTCTGGTCTGGATCCAAAGCGTTCGTAGTTACCAGTAACTCGGTGATCGAGGTGAAGCCTCCTTGATCCAAGTGGAGCGGCTTGAGCGCACCCTTCACGCGAGCCTTGTACGCTTCGAAATCCTGAGTAAACAGACTGGAGAGATTCTGAATCGTTGGTCCGTCGTACAGTTTGGCGTCTGGTGCGTTCTTACTTGGTTGACCGCCCATCCACATGAGTAGACGGTCGGGTTCCGACCCTTCGTAGATCTTCAAAAATCCATAGTAGCCCCAGTGTTCGATACACTGGCTGATGAACTTGAGGCGAGCGGTGCGGGCCAGAGCAGTCTGTCGACGACGCTGACTCCGAGCGAAGCTACCCCTGTAGGGCATGTTCAACTGCCACTCAAAGAAGCGAACCCGGTTGGCCATCCAGAACCTCCAATGTGCCACATGGAGTGACTCGTTCTCAACGGGATCGTACCAGACCTTCGACCCCTCCCACGGATAAGCGAGTGCTTGACAAGTCTTGCCCATGTTGTAGGCCCGACGATAAATGCCCTCGACACCCTGAAGGAGAGTAGGTGGGGTGCTGTCGGTCATAACGTGTGGACAGTAGTCGGTCTCGGGCGTCGGAGTTGGTGTTGGCTTGGGAATCTTGGGCTTCGACTCATCGTCCGACTTGGAGGCTTGCTTGCGCTTGCCGAGTGCCGACGGAGGAGTAACTGGTTTGGCACCCTTGAGCGACGACTTGCCTTTGCCAAGAGCCAACAGAGCCTCGGTGGCGGCTTCTTTCATCGGCGACTTCTTCTTCTTGCTCTTCGAAGGCTTCGTCGGCGATGGGATCTTGGCGGACGGAGTTCCTTTGCCGAAAATTACTGGTGCCGAGTTCACGTTGACGTCGGGAAGATTCTGCGTATTCGAAAACCGGTTGTGCACGTAGGCGTTCGGCGCCTCGCGTTGACGTGAGGGCTTTGGTAGCAACATGTCTGGGTCCGTGAAGGCCATCTCTTTGTCTTCCGTGCTGGCATCGTCTAAGAGAGCCTCGGCCAATTGGTCCAGTACGAACAGGCCTGACGAACTCTGGTTGACGGATAGTCTTTCGCGCATTTCGGTCCAGAATTCCCGCTGCGCGTCCTTCCGTATGCGCACCTCGGCTGACGAAGTTACCCCTGGGACGATGAGAGCCGCGATTTGCTTCACGAGCTCCGCATCCTTGCTGGGAGCTGACGATGGGGAAGGGGGAGATGATGCCGGAGCCTTGGTGGACTTGCTGGCGCCCATGACGAGAAGATAGTGTAGGAAGAGAAGGTGGAGACTGTCGAGAAGCTTGCTGTTGGCGCTTTGGAGAAGATTGAGGAATGAGCTATCTGCAGAGACGACCGCTCGAGCGACGTCGTCCCAAAGTCCCTGTCCCGAGTGACTATCTACCTGTGAGGCTTCGGAGCCATTCGTACCTTGGGACGAGACGATTGAATCTCCCAATAAACCCCTGGTGAATTCTGTGATTGACGAGAAGTGGCCTTGGGACGAGTACTTTGACGTGGAGACTATCCATCATTCTTTTCGGCGCCTCGCGTTGACGTGAGGGCTTTGGTAGCAACATGACTGGGTCCGTGAAGGCCATCTCTTTGTCTTCCGTGCTGGCATCGTCTAAGAGAGCCTCGGCCAATTGGTCCAGTACGAACAGGCCTGACGAACTCTGGTTGACGGATAGTCTTTCGCGCATTTCGGTCCAGAATTCCCGCTGCGCGTCCTTCCGTATGCGCACCTCGGCTGACGAAGTTACCCCTGGGACGATGAGAGCCGCGATTTGCTTCACGAGCTCCGCATCCTTGCTGGGAGCTGACGATGGGGAAGGGGGAGATGATGCCGGAGCCTTGGTGGACTTGCTGGCGCCCATGACGAGAAGATAGTGTAGGAAGAGAAGGTGGAGACTGTCGAGAAGCTTGCTGTTGGCGCTTTGGAGAAGATTGAGGAATGAGCTGTCTGCAGAGATGACCGCTCGAGCGACGTCGTCCCAAAGTCCCTGTCCCGAGTGACTATCTACCTGTGAGGCTTCGGAGCCATTCGTACCTTGGGACGAGACGATTGAATCTCCCAATAAACCCCTGGTGAATTCTGTGATTGACGAGAAGTGGCCTTGGGACGAGTACTTTGACGTGGAGACTATCCATCATTCTTAAACCAAGTGTGAATTCTTTCTACCGTTTGTTTGGAAATTCTGCCGTGGCGAACTCTACTGGAGTAGAAGTCTATCTTTCGGTACGACTCGGAGTGGTGCCGCGTGGCAAGTGTCCACTTTCGTTTCCGACAGCTTTCGCTCAAGCTACTACTATTGCTGAGTGAGTGTCCACCCAACTACCGACTACCCTGCTTCTTGCCGACGTGAGTCTACCTTGCCATCTACCTACCGTCGACGCTATACTCTGCTTACTCCTACTCCCCATGACCG
Source organism: Phytophthora capsici (assembly GCA_030324255.1). Lineage (NCBI taxonomy): Eukaryota > Oomycota > Peronosporomycetes > Peronosporales > Peronosporaceae > Phytophthora > Phytophthora capsici. The sequence continues at coordinate 2,573,686 of CM059362.1, read as the reverse complement.
ACCTGCTCACTGTTGTTTGGACTGAGTACCTCCGTTGGGAGTTACTCCCCGCCTACCTAGTGACTGTCGTGCTGTGGGTACTCACTTCCTCTGTCCGTGGAGTGGCTTGGTCTCTGGTGACTCAAGTGTGGTTAGTTGTGTCCCTGAATTCGACTATGAGCGTCAACTTCGTGACCCGCTACCAAGAAGTGCTTCGTGATCCCGAGCTCGGACAACTGAGTGGTACTGCGTACGCTTTCGCGCTGTGGAACGCGTTCTTTGCGGTACCAGTGCAAGTATTGGAAGAAGGAGAGACTGAGTACGGACAGTATGGTCTGATGCTGAGGAGTTGGTGGACTGCTCTACTGGTTACCTTCGGTGAATACCTACCCGACCTAAGTGTACGGTCTGGTTACTCCTACTTGGCCTACACTCGTGCTACTTGGGAAGCGTGGGCTACTGTTTGGCAACGACTGGTCGCTGTAGTCAAAGGAGTGTGCTGGTTTGTGCTACTCATACTGTCACTGGTGATTCACGTGCCCATGACACTGTTCGTTCTACTGGAGTTCGTGACTTTTGGAACTACTGGACTGGGAGTGGTACTACTACTGCTGAATTTGGTGAACTTACTGCTTGAGTGGACTAGTTGGTTGACTACCGGTACTGGAGTGATCGTAGTGGTCGGTGTGGTTACCCATGGGTGGCGTTTTGGAAGTGGCAGTGGTCACTTGGAGCGAGCTGCTCCCCGCGTTGTGGTGAAGAAGGCCCTGAAGTCTGTGCGTCGAGAAGTGAATCGTTGCAATCGCAGAGAGGCTGCGTGTCTAGCTAGTCTACAAGGACCGGAGAGTGCACCTGAAGGCACTGGTCCCCACCGAGAGACTACCCCTCTAAGGCGGAGTAGTCGCATCCGAGCGCGACGACTTACTCCTGAGTTGAACCTCGCCCAAGTACCGAGAGTTACTCCTGACCGAGTGACTGCTACTCGATCCTCAGGACCTACTCTTAGATCGACGGCGGCTGTTCAGCGCATGAGTGATCGTCCCTGCTCTCACGAAATTGACATTGAAAACATTATCCTCAACGAAGAGGAACTGCGCGTGGTGAAGCGCCTGCGTGACATGGAACACGACCGAGTTGACCGAGGACGGTCAACGTTAGGTCGGGGAGTTTGTCCCGTACCCGGGAATACCAGTGGTGAACCAGAGGAGTCGGTTGTGTACCATGCCCCTAGGCCTTACAATGTGTCGCGTCGACTCTCGGAGTGTTTCGACAACTCACTGGCCTAAGTATGTGTCAACCGTCTACTAGAGTGAACTACCCTGTCTACCTCACCCCAGAGGTCCACTTAGGTCCTCCCGCGAGTGGCGTACCAGGATGGAAGTCACTCCAAGAGCTCTCGCCAAGTGAGTTGGCGAGGTGTCATCCCTACAAGTGTGTTAAGGAGCTGTGTGAGCTCCTCGTGAAACTAGTCAGTCGTACATTTACCTGCTAAGAAACAAACAACAAGAGAAACAAACTTTTACATTTTAGTTGATACTAAGTCTACCGAACGCTCCCAGCCTGGACCTCTACTCATATAACAGCCCGCAAGTACTCGATCCTTAACGGGTGTGCGACATCAGCATCAAGATCGTGAGCCTGATACCGCAGGCACAACAACATACAATATACATCACTCACCAATGGGATTGCCGCGCGGAAGGAAAAGACGTCGTACAGCCTCTCGTCGAATACGTCAACCGACGGTGGCACGCGCGACGGCGGATCGGACTAAATTCGCTTGGCCTTTTGTTAGCCGCTGGCGATGTGCGCTGAGCGATTTGGTCCGCCCATAGTTCCTCTTTGTTGTCACTTTCTCAGATTGAAGTGAAAGGATCATTCCCCAAAATCTGTCAGACATTGTACCCACCTGATTGGTACACGTCGGACATTCTGTCCGACATTTTCTGAAAAAGCGATTTTCTTTTTCCTATTTAAATGTGTGGCTCACAACCCAAAGTGCGATTCTCCCCTCAAACGTCGGACAAGTGTACAACTAGAATGGAGGTCTATGATTGGGACAGGCTACGGAGCGAAGTCCGTGAAATCCGCGAAAATACTGTGAATTCACGCTCATGAGCTACATACCTGAACTCCTACAGTCGATTCATTGCGTGGGCTACACTCAATAAGCAGTCCTACGATCGAGTCGAAGACTACACAGAACAGCCGCTTCGCACTCGTGTGAAGCAGAAGATCGCCCAAGATCGCAGTACACCACCGCTTAACTTCGATAAACTCCACGCACAAGATTTTGTCACTTGGCAGATGACTTTAAAACACAGAGATGGCAGCCCTCTCAGCTACTCAGCACTCAATACTCATAGGGCAGCATTGTTCAATCTCTACCGCGATTTCGGATTTACAATGGCTAAAACCCTGGAGTCAGAGCTGCAAAGACTCAAAAACAAGCTAGCTAAAGACGTGGGGAACGGAATTGGTGCGATGCTACATCAAAGAATCTGCTTCTGCACTGTCAAAGTATCGAAGGTGCCATTAATGTGTACGCACTGTCAAAGTATCGAAGATGCCATTAATGTGTACCTGGCATGCGTAGATAGTGTTGCTGTTGAGTCCACAACCGGGCAATCCCGTATAAGGCGTCGAGGGCAGCTCAGCTGGTCTACCATTGGGAAACTCCTTCGACAAGCGAAGAAAAGGCGTAGCGAGACGTAGTGATGTTAGCAAAGATTGTCCCTACAATTTGCATAAACTATGATATATCATACAGAATCCAGTAGTCCGACGAATGTCCGACGAATTCCGTCTAAGAATCATTCTCACGTGATGTGTACCACATACGGTATTTATATCGTACCAATGCGCGCATAATTAAACCCCCGTTGAATCGGATCAGGTTCAAGTAGAATTTGCACTAACAATGCTCTTTGATTATAACTAAAAATGCTCTTCGATTATAATAATGTATATCCTGTAAGTATAAATAAACGGTTTTCGTTGTGACTCATCCAGGTCTAGGGTTCATTCAAGCAACACTCACAACAGATTGTACTGTAGAAATTAATAATTTGTTGTCGGGCTCATTCAAGCATGCGATAAAAGCAACTGTGCGGAAACCGCCCTGAAATCTTGTCGATAATTCCTTTCCCTGTGAATCGGATATTTCTGACTCCCTCTACACCACAGCTCACATTCCAGAAGTGTTCCATTCCTGACTGCTGTTATTCGCATTCCGAGCGTGGGAATCGAAGGTGTATTAGAAATCTTCCGGGGTCAGACACCTCGGGACCAAAGTCCAAACAAGGCCCTGTGACCGCACCTGTATCGGCGACACTTGCCAACTTACTCCAATCTGAGGCTACTCTGTAAGACATCAGCGCAAGTGTATCATTCCGCATTGGAATGGTCCGTCAGACCGGGTTGGCATACGACCAGTACCCCCGAACTTACTAAGTGCTGAAAAAGGATCTGCTATCGTTACGCATCGACTCGTCACTGAATACTACCGAGTGTATACTCGCAAATATTTCGGTATTAGAGAAGATACCTGCATTTCACTCAAGTGCCTTCGCACTCGTCCCCAAGAAGGACGTTCCGAATTCGGACGATGGACGCATCATCCATGACTTATCAGCTCCATCGGGAGCTTCAATTAACGATGCAACCAATACCAATTGAACGCCGGACGCACGGTGGGATCCGTACTCATGCATCGCGAAAAAGAGTTCTACAATTGCGCCGCCAATACCCTGACCCTACCATCTACGCTCTCGGGGCAGACATTGCTGAAGCATTCCTGCATGTGCCCGTACATTCTCGTATTTGGGGGTTCAGTTCCTCGATCGCGCACGGGAATCTTTTCAGGAACCGCCGTGTTTGGTTGGACTGCGTCACCAGGCTACTTTGCAGTATTCGGTAAAGCCTTCTGACACTACCAACGCACAGGGTCATCATACGTTCTAGGATCCTCGGAACCATTCTGGATCTATCAATGGGTAGATGACATTGTCATCATTGAAACCGATATAGGGGGTAGGCTTCTTCAAGCCGAGCGTCGCCTGAGAGATGTAGTCAAACTCGTGTTCGGCTCTGGCGGATGGCACGAAGGGAAGTTTACAACATGGACGTCGCATATACATGCCTTAGGTATAGATTGGGACATAGCCGACCTTACCGTATCCATTCCGCAGAGGAAAATCGACAAAGTCCAACGAGTTGTCGCGGAGACACTCGAGAGGAGGTTAATCACACGAGCGCACCTGAATAGCCTATGGGTGTACTTCTTCGCGCGGCGCATTCATTTCAATCGCAAAACCATTTATGCAACGTCTAATAGGAATACAATGTAACACCGAGCGGATAAAGAGCCCAGGCACCCCAATGACCAACGCGTTACGGCTCGACCTGGAATTGTGGAAAACTCTCGTGCTCCAGAACGAATCCGCAGGAGCCCCGTATGACTATGTTCAATCCCGAAATACCGGAAAGTGACGGCTTGGTGCTCGTGCACCATACTTCCGGCCTCACCGTTCATGGACTGACGCCACGACGGCCGATGCGAGCTACTCTTCCTCAGATAAAAGTAAACGACCGTCACAGAGACGATACTCAAAGCGGTGATGTCTTTGGTGCCAGTAAACACTGGCAAACCATCATCACTTCACATCTGATTGCACGCACAAACAACGTGGGAGGCCAGGCTTCTAAAATCCATGTAGAGTTCGGCCCTGATGGGCAACAACACCTCAGAACATTGGCATTAGCACAAGCCAACAGGCGACTCAGGTCAACGGTGACGAAAGTCTTGGGGAGGATCGGCGAGACATGCTCGTGTGGCGTACACGAACCTACTCACTCATAAATGCATGCGTGCTTACAGACAGAATCGAACGGATCGCTGCCACAACAGAAAACCTCAAGCGGACAAGCATCAACACCTAAACTCTACAAACCTACTCCAAGAAGTTCCAGCACTGGGTCCAATTCTTTCAAGATTTCGGTTTTCCCATTTGGATCGACGAACTCATGTAAGAGAGCCAGGCACGGATTGTCGGTCTCTTTGCAGGACTATTGTCAATTCCGTTCAAATTTGCCGCAGGTGTGCGTGTTCGGGAAAGGTGGCAATCGGGCGACAAGGCAACAAGAAGCTATGATTGGTCCAAAATCTGAATACAACGCTGATTATTGGTCTAAATATATCCAATAAGGCGCTGGCTGCATGTTGAAGTGCTGGTAATGCGCGAACAACCATGGAGGAAGCTGCTACACGGCAGCACACCCACGCCAACACTGTGTACCATTGCCGCTATGCTTACTACAAGCTTGATTATTCCAAAAAAACATCTTGCGTACATCTTCAACAAGTCGGAGCGCACAATCCGAAACTGGATTAAGGTGTACGAAACTACGGGGGTATTTCAGCGAGTGAATACAGCCACCAGGAGACAATACACACAACAGCAGCGTCAATGGTTGTTTAATTACTACCAGGAGCATCCTCTTGCGTATCTCGACGAAGTCCAAGATGCTTTCAAAAGGGCTCATTCTGTTGACATCTCAAAAACGTCAGTCTGGAGAATACTACACGCGTATGGCCTCACCTGGAAGGTGTTGGAGCGACGCGCGATGTACATCAAGGAACGTGACGTGTTTCGCTTCGTGGAGGAACTAAGTTACGTAGACTGGAGCCACCAAAACAATGTTTTCCTGGACGAGGTCAGCTTCGATAACAGAGGCATGATACGCAAGCGAGGTTACGCTATTCGTGGGGAGAAGGTTGCTATTCGGGGTGACTTTGAGCGAAAGTCACGGGTTTCAATCCTGGCGTTTATTGGCGTTAATGGGGTTCTTGACTACTTTAGCACAGAGAGCACATTTGACCGAGTGGAGTTCACAAAATGCTGTCAAGATTTCGTACATTGCTATAGTGGACCGGTTCGTCAATATCCTGGTCGAAATTCAGTCTGGATCGTGGATGGCGCTACTATTCACAGGCATCCAGAGGTAGTCCACTACCTTCGCAGTGTTGGTGTTGTGTCCATTTTCCTTCCGGCTTTTCGCCCTTTTTTCAACCCGATAGGGTTCTGTTTGGTTACGTTAAGCGCTCATTCCAGCGACACTACCTCGAATCTAGTGGGCGTGATCTTATGCTTTTTGTTGTCCAGACATTTCGCCGGTTCCGACGATACAATCTCAGCAAGGTATTTCAGCACTGTGGATGGAATATTCAATGTTACTTTGATCCTGTTGGGCCTCTTTCGATTGAAAAGCGGACGCAACCAGAACTCAACCCAATGACGGCCAGAGATGATGAATTGGATTTTACTACGCTAGACGAGGAATCGTAAACTTTAACAAAGTACGATACGTTTTAGCTCTCACACTTGCGAGATAATAGAAAACTTGCTTGAGTATAGTGGTTCTTACTCGGCGTGCTCTGTGTCTCAATCAGAGGCATCGGGTCGATGATCGTGCTTGGATACGGAGGCACGAGATCGCGAATAATGCTTCAATGATAGCTAAACGTGCTATTAATCGCTGTTCTTGATCGTCAACGTAACGTACAGCGGGTTTAAGGTAGCGGCGGAGCTGCTGACAGTCACCAATAGAGGCTCTCTCACAGTCCAGCGCCACACTGGAAGATTGAGCTACACCATTTAAGTGCTTTTCAAGGCGTGACTCCGCTGGACCGAGAAGGTTTGTTGTATAGCTTGGCGGTGGGTTGGCAATACTAGCATTCCAAGTTGAGCGATTAAGTTTTCGTGTCACGTGATTCGCCCACATACGCCAGACAACCGACGATGCCTGAAAAGTTTTACCCACTTCTGTCGGAGCGCCTCAACTACTTCTCGAAGGGAACTTTCTGCTGTTGCACCTGCACGATCCGTCTCCTCTGGTAGGACGCACGCCTTCATAAATTCATCTCGGTCTTTAGCAGTTGCAATGACCATACCGTACTCGTAGACCATGAGGGTCACAGTAGTTCCTTTGTTTGCAACGATTGGTTCCATGCTTGTACTGACTTTGTAGAGTCGACAATGCGTTTTTTTACTTTGAACTGCTGCAACTTTGCCCACTCCAAGAATTGAGGGTCCTCCACGCTCCAAATACCATCGGTCTTGACGGCTTGCTTCTTTATGTTAGGAGAAAACTTCTCCCAAACAGCCTCCATAATGCTGTCAAAAGAACGTCCAGTAAACACTTCATCACGTTGTACCTCGCCGGACGTATCCCGCTGGTTAATTGATATCTTTATAATGGGCCGAAGAAGTAGTTGGAAAAGATCACCAGGAGCTCCATTAGCCGCTTCATAAACTGATACAGTTTCTCCTGCTTCCATGGGTCAGACTGCAGCCGCAGCATCGCGTTCAGGAGCGGATAGAGTCGCACTGGCTTCAACATGACCGACAGAATCTCAGGAGCAGGAAGTGTCGCGCAAGAACCAGTAGAAGCTGTATAAGTGCGCTCTGACGTCGATGCATTCTCCAACGTTCCACGAGAAGCAGCAGCGACAAACTCGGAGGGAGGCACACCGGTCCTGAACTCAGCAGGAGCGAGTGTTGAGGCAGGTAGAGTAGTCTGGGTGCCCGTTCGACGCGCTGGAGGGCGCCCTTCTTCGCTTGGTGAGCGATCCAGATGAGAGAGAGAGGCTCCGTCTCGTGGTGAGTGGCTGGCCACAACGTACGGCGATATGCGTGCATGGCCACGCCGGAGTGGGGAACGTAGTGGTGCCGACGCCATGCTTCAGTGCGGGTCTTCGTCAAAGAGAGAGTGAGAGTGATTGGTGGTGCAACCAAAGGTTTATTCTGTAATCCAGGTTTACACGATTTGTGGGGCGTGTGGCTGGGGGGTGTCTCTCACACGCGCGCGGAAATTTCGAATAGAACGCACAATATGCGCCCTCGAAGGGCATAACCAACTTAAACGAGGGAACGAGTCTCAAACCTTCGACAGCAATATGGCAGCGGTCGCTGTCGCCCATAAGAGTGTTCATAATGCGCGACTCAATGATAAGAACCCGGAATTTGAGCTTATTGACCAGGGTTATAAGAGAACCAACAGCCATGTCGACCGTAGACAGCCCATCAGCACACCCATGTTGCGCGAGATGTACAAGTCACTGCAACGGAAACGAACGGCGGAATCGCATACTACCTAGACCTACTATTGGGATCGATGGTGTTGGTTTTCTTCTTCCGAGACCGCAGCTCTTAATCGTGTGGACCTGTTGCCAAGGACCCCTCAACCGGAGGAACGGCGCATTGTATAAATGCAGCAAACGTCATTCTCAGGAAACGCAGCGGAGACATCATCGAACCAGGGTCCGATAATGCTGAATCCGTGGAGATTCTGTTCAGATCTCGTATAGGCGGTCAGGCGCGCCAAGGAAACAGAATCCGACATTACAGATCAGGCAAAGCCTTATATTCAGAAGGTTTTTCAGAAAATAAAATTAACCAATGACTGATCGTTAACTCTGACAACCCCATTCAGTTCTGATCTCCAGAAGTTAGGCACACATCCCAGCATTTTCAAACCGCTTTTAGCACCATGCCAAGAATCTCAAACCGTGAACGGCTTCGTCGAGAAATTACCACCAGCTTAGCACTCTCAGAGCCGCCGTTGATCAAGCTCGGTGCGTCGGCACGTACTCGCCTACAAGAAGCCAGTGATTACGACGACGAAACCGACATGTTACTGGAGCTACCCTACGTAGTAGAGGTGTCTCGCTACACCATTCCTAGGAACCGTCGTGGCCTTCGACCATCACAAGTGTCTACGACTTGCCATCGGACAAGTTCCTGTCAAATTTTTGAGTATCAAGGCCTGTATTCTTTGCTATCATAGCCTGCAACAGGCGAATTCTGTTTTCGAAAGTCATGTCCGCAAAAAAGCGCTCGCAGAGGTTCATTTGTTGGTCGCAATTAAGTATTTTGGATGCTATGTAAATGGTGCCTCTGGGGACAGCCTAGATGCGGAACTGGATAAAGTCACACAGTAAATGTCGGTAAGAAAAAAAATTCCTGACGGATAAAATCCCGACAAATCAGTCAGCATCAAAAGTAGAAAAACACCCCCTCCCCCCCTTTCACCCCTCCCAACTCATTCTGGGCCTTTCATGTCAGAATCTGCTAAAACTCCTGCACGACGGAAAGCACCAGTATGGCGAGCGTCGCGTCGGCCTCTGAGCCCGATATTGAGCCCACAGAAGTAAAGTCGCCTGAACTTCACGTCCCCACATCTGCCGCCGCTGTCGCCCGCGCCCCACGTATGGATGAGGAGACGTTCGGGAGTTGGGGTGCGTTTTTCGAGTATTTAGACGCATATCAGCACAAACCCACCAGATATTCAAGAAGGGGACCTCTACAAGCGCCACGGCGAGGAACGCGGATCTCCGAGACCGTGGTAAGGACACCCCGCAGACCATTGTACGAGACGCTTTCGACAAGTACTATTGAATGTTGGTGTGCACGCATAGTTGGTCAAGGCCCAGCCGTTCGAAGGGCAAGAGGCATAATTACTTCGTGAAGTCTACCGGATGTCAAGCGCAGATGACTGTCGTCGTAATGTGGAATGCTACTCAGGGTTTCCACGTGAAGGTTACGCACCAGGCGACATCGCACAACCACTCACTAAGCTCAGGATCTTATGGAAATCACCCCTCAAATCGACGCGTTGCAGACGAAGACGTGATTGACTTCGTGGATGAGCTTCAAGCTGCTGGGGCGAAGAAAAAGCTGATTCTGCAGTATCTGAGGAAGCAAACTGGTACGCTACATGATTGTATCTATGTTAGTATGCTTGTTTTGGTTCTAATGCCTCGTTATTAGGAAAGCACGTTACCCTGCGTGATGTGCACAATCTTGTGGCGAAGCTGAAAGAGGCGCGGCGTGGAGCTACAACCGTCGAGGCAAGACTGGAGTCTGGTTTGCGCGATTTCTGCCCTCGAAAGGGTAATACGGCGACCATATACGTGGATGACGAGAAGCTAGCACAGACGATCACTTTTCAGACCCACCAGATGCGAAGATTCTTTGAGGCGTTCCCAGAGGTGTTGATGGTGGACGCCACTCACAACACCAACGATGCTCGATACAAGCTCTTCAGTTTCATGATTCACGATGTATTCGGCCATGTAAGAACTCTTTTGGTGGTAGTGGCTGTTGTGTGACTCTAATTGTACCTCGGTGTTGGTTTGTGTGACTCTACTGTGCCCGTGTGTCCCATTACATTTGTGTGCCTCTATGTGACTTTAATGTGATTGTGTGCCATCGCTACAATTGTGTACTTCTTTGTGATTGATTGTGTACAGGGGCAATACGTGCAGTATGCACTCATGGAGAACGAAAGTGCTGATTGTTTGGGGGATGCAGTAAAATCGTTCAAATCATTTAACTCAACCTGGGACCAAGTTCGAGTGATTATCGTGGCCAAAGACTTTGGAGAGATTGCGCTTCTGCAAGAGGCTTTTCCAGCAGCAAGAATTCTGCTCTGTGTCTTTCATGTGGTGAAGTATCTTCGGGGAGAAATGGCAAAGAGGGAGTATAATATCGAAGATCGGGATAAGGTTGAGGGCGCCGTGCATATGATGGTGAACGCCAAGACGGAGCTTGAGTATGAAACGAATCGTAGATATCTGTACTACGTGGCTGACGGAAAGCAAATTACACTCGACGAAGATATTCCAGAGGGCTCAACACACCCATTTCTGAAGTACTTCCACGAGAACTGGCACAATTGCAGACACATGTGGAGTGGATTTGGTCGTGTAGACGTCCCTCATTTGGGAAACACGACAAACAACAGGTACTGAGGCGTTTTTGTTCTGTCTCAAGTTCTAATTGCTAAATGTTGATTTGTATAACGACTTAGGTTGGAGGCGGCATGGGGTCACTTGAAGGACGTGCTGAAGTCTACGGTGGCGCTCGATGAGTGCATTGATACTCTGCAGTTCTTGCAGTCTATTGCGGAGATGGAGTATGCGAAGAAAATGACAGACGTTGGACACATGCGTTACGCTGGAGCTGATGCTGAGTTGACGAAGCTATCAAAACAGGTTAGTCAGCACGCCTATGAACTGGTGGAAAAGCAGTATCGCATTGCTAATGATCGCAAGACAACGTATACAACGCGCGAACTACAACCTCACATGATCGAGATGGTGTCAGCTGTTGACACGAGTCGAAAGTACCATCTTGATACTAGGGTGCGTGAATTGGTTTGTCCATAACGGCTGAATGGGATTAATACTTATTGAATGATTACTCTGACTTGACAGACGTATCACTGTTCGTGTATTTTCATGAGGACAGAGCTGCTTCCCTGTCGTCATGCTATATACTGGCGTTTACTTCGTGGAAAATGCCCCATTCCAGTCAAGCACATCCACCCTCGTTGGAGTCTGTCATCCCCGCTGAACATTCCCGTTGAAGAAGATGAGGACGCAGAAGACGGAGAAGCAACGTGTGGATCATTTCGGGTGCTAGATTCCGCTTTGACAGCGGTACGCCACAAAGTGCTCAACGGGACTAACAAGTTCCGAACATCACACGCTGTAGCGACACGAATTGCAGATATCATGAGCCGAAATGGAACTCCCGTGTTTATCCAGATGCTGGAAAGCCTTAAGCGCTTTGAGTCCATTGCAACGGATGGAGTGGTACCTTTCGTTTCTGTATGGCAAGAGCAGCTCTCTCAACTCGATCCTCTTTCGCAGATTTCTGAGATACGTGATGGTGGAGCAGCAAATTTCGATGACACCAGTGAGGCTCCAACTGCAATCTCCGACGCCACTACCTACGATAGCGAGGATGAGAAACAGCGTGAGGACGACCTTGAAGAACCTAACGATGCTTTGGATCGCGGTAGCCCTACGGTGGCACAATCACCAAGTCACCCACGTGATGTGTCACCTTGTTCAAGTCACACGGGTCACACGATAGAGGTGACGCATAGCAACAGTCACTCTGGAGGCGCGAGTCACTCGGACGAAGTGACGAGTGATGTGCAAGGTCTCCCCGCTCAATCTGAGATGCGGGACGAACGGAGTATTGCGCGGCTATCACGTTCGAGCCATGGCGAGACAAAACAAGTAGCACCTCCAGCAAAGAGAGCGCTTTCAGATGGCGGACAACCCTGTTCCAGTTCAAGTGAGGAGTGCTCATTCTTCGTCTCGAAAAGCACCAAAACCCGCGGCCGACCCAAGATACGAAGAACCAGAAACAACAAGTGAAGAAGCAACGAATGGTGAACTCTCTGAAGGAAGCCAAACAGCTCGTGCAAGGGACGTTGACGCCGGTTATCACGCTAAGCAATGTGGCCAGAGTGTTGAAGTCGACATACAGTTACGAATCCGCATACGAGTTCCTCTCTAAAATATCGGTAAAGACGATGGGCCCCAGAAAAAAAGTGATAGCGAAGATGGTAGCCCCCAGTGAAGCCCTGAGCAGCGTCAACTTCGTGTTCACCGAGCAATCCACGCATAAATGCAGAAAACGTTTGGAAACGTATACGGTACGGATGACCCTGAAACGCAGGAGGAGATCATCAGCGGCTCCGATCCATTCCAAGAGCACAACAAGCACGTGTTGTTGCCAATTCATATCAACAGAAACCACTGGTGCGGTGCAGCCTTTTTGACTTCAAGTCCACACCAAACCGGATCACAGTATTTGACCCCCAACAGAAGGCAAAGCAACTTGAAACGTGTGAAGACATTGTCAAGAAAATCTTTCCAGAGATAGTAGCCAAAAATGGATTGGAAACGAGAAGTGCGGCTGAAGCAGGCAGATGGACACAGTTGCGGACCTCTTGTTCTCCTGTTTTTTGAGAGTATTGTGCGTGACGTCGTACTGCCGAAGTCGCCGTCGAAGGCACTCCTTCGGTACTACAGGATGAGATATCTACTGAAGTCACTGCATGTTTAGGAGAGACGTTAGTACACTGCAAAAGTTGCGTAATTCATTCAGTTCATGCATCAACCGGGTATCTTTACGGGTACATGAAGCTATACATCAGGGCCTCCGTTGATTTCCTTACTTCCACATCGGACTCACGGACTCACTTGCGAAAAATTGCTAAGTCATGTGCACAATCCGGCAACACGCAGTCTTCATGGTATTCCTACGACATTCGCACGACAGTTGACGATTGCGCAACCACTCAACAATGTCTACAAACGATGAAATTTTGGAAATATATTCGGTATTTTATTCTCTTTGTGTGGCTTTGTGGCTTGTCGTAGGTACACAACCCAATATGGTGACATTTCTACGCACTTAAGTACGTAGTCACATAATCATTGTGCGACTCTAACATCGATCTTTTTTTAATTCCAGGCGGGACCATTTACAGTTTTATTGATCGGGTTGTGGGTGCATTAGTGGCGTTAAAGTCAAAATCTATTATTTGGCCTGGACAAGAAGAACGTCGTGAAGTATCTTCTAGAGTATTTGGCGTCTCAAAGTTTCCTAGTTGCGTCGGAATTATTGATGGTACCCGTTTGCCAAAAGCAGCAAAACCACATATTTGTGGGGAGGACGATTTCTCTCGGGAGTCAACGTACGCCATAAATGCACTAATTATTTGCGATGACAACGCAAAAATTAGATACATGTTAGCTGGGTGACCGGGGTCTGCCCACGACAACCGCGTGTGGAAAACCTAAAAGATTTTTCTCAAGGGGGACAGGTATTTTCGGTCCCAGGAGTATTTGCTTGGCGATTCAGCTTTTCAACCGGTGTCTGTTATGCTGCCAGCGTATAAAGTGACCCGTGGTTTAGCTGTTGAAGCTCGAAAAGAGTATTTTAATAAGGCACTGGCGCGAATTCGTATTCGCAGTGAACAATGCATCGGAATTTTAGAGGGCCACTTCCAGTGGTTAAAATTTATCCCGTGTGAATTAGAAAAAGAAGAAGATATCACAAGAGTGTTGCACTGGATAGAATCATGTGTTGTACTGCATAATTTGTGTATTTGCGACCCCATTCCTCGATACTGGATCGAAAATGAGAAGGGAACAGATGAAGAGCCTGAACTTAGCGAAGGTCATGATCGAAGAGATGAACTCTGCAGTTTTCTCTTGGAAATTTAAATAAAAATAAGTAGAGATTATAAAGAAAAAAACGATATTATTCTTAAAGGAAAAAAGAAAGAAAATCTACGACTGATTATTTACACCATTTCAGGTTCGTTCTCCCCACCGCAGGAGTTCGATACAACCACGTTAAAGCCAACTTGCACATAGTACCGGGCAAATCTCAGTTCGAAACACCCAATGCCTGAGTTCAATACACACAGGTGTCTCTTTTATTTTTTTGCCATGCACCGGGAAAGCACCAACTTTTGACATTTCGAGAGCATTCGAGAATTCGAGACCATTCGAGTCAAAGGCATCTCGCTTCGCCTCGCGCCCACTTTCGTTTTGGCAGAATGGGTAACCCCCTCCCTGAAGACGTTTGTGCACGTGTCCTCGAGGCAGGTAAGGATGGTGAGAACTACCAGCTCACAACAGCGTTGTGGTGGAGACTGCGCGGGCTTGGGTGCGACGGGCAAGACGCTTAAATGACTTCGCGGCTCCTGCAGACAAACGAGGCGGCGCGCACAGCCGAAAGCTTCACGATGAGCATCTCGACTTCTTAGAAGACAGACTGTCCGAAAAACTGTTATTTGACGCTGGAGCAGATGACGGAGATGCTGCTTGACCACTTTGATGTGAATGTTGCCGCCGAGACAGTGCGCGCTAACTTGGACGCTCTTTGCTTCACGGTGAAAAAGGGTTACCGGGGCAACAATTACCGCAACACTGTCGAGAACAAGGCGAAACGGCAAGAATTTGCTATGAAGCTGCTGCAATATGTACAAAAATATTGTACTTGGACGAAACCAACTTCAATCTGTGGGTTCCCGCTCCAATGGATGGAGTGTCCAAGGTACGCATGCTGTGGACGTGAACACGACCAGCAAAGGCAGCAATATCCACGTGATTGCGTGCATTTCGCGCGATGGAGTCGAGTATCATGTTGGGCGGTTTGGTTCGTTCAATTGGGAGACTGCGAACGGTTTTATCCGTAGTATGTTGCGTTCTCTAGCTGCTCGTGGACCAGTCAATAACATTGTCGTTGTCTTAGACAACGCGCCATGCCACAATCGAGCCGAGGATGAGTTTGCTGAAGTCGAATGCCTACGCCTGCGGCCGTACTCTACAATGCTTAATGGAATAGAAAATGTCTTCTCCGTGTACAAGGCTTCTGTGAAGCGGTACATGGCGGCAAACCGCCAGGCCATTCTTAATGTGCCCCCAGGAACCCACGATCACAGCTCACCGATCGACCTTTCTGCTTCATGCTACAAGTAACGTATTCCGCGATGTCGTCACGTCCGAGTTGTGCCGTAAGTGTATTAATCACACCTTTGGCTTCGTTGCGGACGCCATCCTCATGAAAGATATGGAAGTAGGAAAATGACAAAAGTTGGTACTTTCGCAGTGCATGGCAGAAAATAAAAGAGACAACTGTGTGTATTGAACTCAGGCATTGGGTGTTTCGAACTGAGATTTGCCTGGTCCTATGTGCAAGTTGGCTTTGGGGTGGTTGTATCGAACTCCTGCGGTGGGGAGAACGAACCTGAAATGGTGTAGTGGTAGATGACTCTCAATTTCTACGCCAGTATAACCTGCATCCTTTAACTGCTTCCGGGCGAGAAGAAGTTGTGTTGTGTTACTGATTTCCACAGAGCGGGTCTGCGCACTGATTAGTTCCAACCGCGCCTTGGCTTGATATTCTTCTCAGCCCTCTCGCTTATTCTCAAGTTGAAGACGCTTTTCTTTAAGTTCCAGCAGCTTAGCGTTTGCTTGGTCTCTCGCGCGCTGACCCTTTTCACGATGCCTCGTTAGAGCTGACAGCGAGTCCCCCTGCTGACGCTTGTTACTGGGGTTCTCAGCAATGCTTATCGGCCGCTTGTTCTTCCCTTTGCTCTTCGTTATTTCGTCCAGGTCATCGGTCGTTTGGGCGCTGGACCGAGTTGACTGGCGATCGCCCATCACTGGTAACAGCTCTTAGTAATAAGGACATCGTTTAACGAGGGCAGATCGAATGGGCGTCTCATCCGTGACGCTTTGTACCGTATTGGCCAGCCATACGGTACTTCGACCGCAACTTTTGGATCTTGTCGCGTATATCGGCAGGTTTCCAATGGCGTATGCCAGTGTCGATAAGCTTACCTATTATGGTGCCACATAGCACCTCTTTTGTCAAACCCGACGCTCGATTCCCCCTTCCACTGAGTATAATTTCCTTCAGTTGTGGGCCAGCCCAGCAAGATCTTCATTGAGCTAGGGCTTCCATTCACGCTGTCGCGGTTCTATAGCACCCTCACTTTCACTGCAGGGCTGCTGCTGGTGGCCATGGCAGGAAATCGGCAAACCATTTTGCACACACCATTTCAGAAAGCTAACTAAAGTTCAAAAGCTCCGGTATCGCTATCTAAATTTCAGATACATTTTAGCCAATGAAGCTTCTTGAACTAGTAATTATCTCATCTGAAATTCTATCTGAAAGCAACTCTGACAACCACTAATTTGAAGCTCTTCCAGCGAAATTTCAGTTCTTTTCTCGAGTTTTATCGCAGAATAGGGTTTGTTTTGTTTTGGCCGGTTTTGGCCGGCCAAAATAGATAAAACGGGTTCGAACCAGTTTGAACTGGCAGTTTTGTCTACAAAACTCGTGAGTCACGTGGTCCACACGTATGTGGAGATAATTCCCTTATTATTTCTTTAAATTTGACGCTTACAATGCGCTTCAACAACATTCACTCCGTTCCGCACTGTTGCGCGACAGACCTCGTAAGCTCATCGTGCTAATTAGAGGGAATCATCGATGGTGAGGCCGAAGCTGACAGCAGTGGGAATCCCACTGTGGGATGTGAGGGCTTATTACGTGTCTCCTGTGGAACAGTGATGCCTGGAGGATGGCCCAAGAACGACGTGTGGCAGGTTTTCTGACATAGTGGATGGTGGTGTGAAGTGTCAGCACTGCTCTGTTGTGATTCAGGACCCCAAAGTCATCTAGCTTGAAAGCCGCTAGCTAAAATGGGCTGGGCGTACGCTACATGAGAAAAGAAATAGGAAGCGCGTGGAGGAAGAGCGAGCTGAGGGACGTGCTCGTCGAATAAGCTTGGATGGCGGGGCTACGTTTACTGGAGTCCTCTCGGGTGAAGGCTGTGAAGCACAGGTGGGCGAGATGAGATGCTGGGAAGTAGTAGATGGATCACGCAATTTGGGCGTGAGCGACCCCGGCCAACCAATGGTGTTTGGAGATAAGGATAATATAGCCCGAGAGGCCATTTTGTCTGGTGTTGGTGAAGAAGATGCAGAGATGATATATCAAGAGGACACTGCACCAGCAACGTGGGAACGGTTTGTTGATAAGCAGACCAAGCGAGAATACTCAAATTACATCTTTGCCAGGTCGGGGTTCTACTCGAAAACATACACACCGGATAAAACTATGGAATGCTGGTTGCGCGAGGTGGAGAAATTGAGGTGGCAACTGCTTCACTATGGCAAGCATATGACTGATGAAGATTTTGCGGAGACTCTCCTAGGCCATGTATTCGCGAGCGCATCGAGAAGTTGTTCGCCAGTTTTCTAAACATTACGTGGTCAGACAGGATGGTGGAGCAGATCGGCCGGTGCCAATGGCGGCGCAAGTCATGAATGCGTTGCGGGCTGAATCAGTTCTCGACGAGAAGGTGGCAACTACAGAACACACCACCAGCGTCTGTTCTTCATGTAATCAGAAGAAGCAAGTCAAGCAAACCAGAATCAAGGAAAAAAGGAAACTACAGCAGAAGCAAGGCAGATATAAGCCAAACAGCAGCAGAATTCAAAAGGTGTCAAGCAATCGGGCCAGTGGTGATTTGGCCGAAGCGATACGTGTAAATAGAACCACCTAGCAAACAGAGAGACGAGCTCACCATTGCGAGGTTCACATGCCGCGTTGGTGTCTCGTCGACAAGTAGCGTTTAAGAAGGAGTGCCCAACAAAGAGAGAGACGTGATCACCAGTGTGGCCGAGAGCACGATGGAGACAAAGAAGTATTACAGTCTTTAACAAGATCGAGTGGCTCGCTGATATCCATAATTCTTTTGGAACCCGCGCCTAGAATTGATGCGCTATCGCCGCTGGTGCGTTGGCCCTGCCGCTTTTGCTTTAGGGGCGAAAGACCGAAGCCTGAGCTGTGTCACCCGACCAGGTTTCGAAAATTCTCGACGCCTACCCCAGCCCTTGCTATACTGCTGAGTGTCACGAATGCTTTCAACCAGGGCCATCGATTATGACATGCATATTTATTGACAAACCTGTTAAATAATAAATAATGTATCTGTTCGAGCAAAAGCCCGCCATCAATAATGACATTTTAAAAATGTGAAACATGCATAATGCCATTGCGCAAGCTATGGATGAGCGCTATCTACAGTATTCACATCCCAGTGGGTGGGGTTCTGGCGAAGGAAGAGTATTTGCTCTAGTGTAATGGGTTGAAGACCGTTGCGCTCGTGCCACGAACGTTGCACGAGCAATACTGAATAACCTCTCCACCATATTGGAGGTTTGTGGTGCGCTACGTAGAAACGTGTACTGCTGCTCATGCTGGTCCAGGCGTTTGCGCTTTTCCACTCGCTCAACAAATGGCCCTACCCTTTCTTCACGAGCTGGGGTACACATACAGTGTATATTTAACGATACAGCTAAAATTCGAAGGTCGGTTCGCAGATGAATTGGCGTAAGTGCGATCTTCACTGCGAGCTCTCGGAGGAACTCGCCCTCTACCCGAGACGTTCTGTCGCAGCGCCCCTTCCTACCGCTCTCCACCCCGCACAACTTGCCGTTCTTCACCGCACCACGAGATTTCTTCCACAGACGACGAATTTGGCGCACCGAACACCCGAAACGCGGGAGTAGATCTTGGCTGGTACTGTAATGTTCGTCGCGACGCCGTAAAATTAGCAATAGAGCGTACTCTCGCTCTTTCGGTGTCAGGTTCTTGCGCTTGGTAGGGACAGGAAGCGCTAAAACAGTCATGTTACTGGTCCCAAATAATGATCTCTTCAGACGTCCATATCTCGAGAACCACTGGGGCTATTACAGCGAATCAAACTGTAACGTGCTACGCGCCAATTGGAGGTTCTTTTAAACGAACCAAAGGTGATCAAATCCATGCGTAAGCACTAACATTTAATTTAGAAAAAAATGGTCATATGTTTCTGGACAGAGGAAGTATAAATGAAACAAATAAATATAACGCACCGAAGTTTAACCACGTTTGCGCGCTCTTCTCAAAGGCTTGGCGGACGTTGAACCCGTTTCGAAAGCTCTACAAGGGGATTATGTCAACCTTTTCGGTGTTCGAGAGTGGTTTGACGGCCTTATATACATCAAACCGCAATATGCAGCGTACGTTGGATAGAGTTATTATTACTGTTGTTATGATTTTTATTCGCACTGACAAATATAAATGTTCATGTTTTTAACAGGACCTCGAGGTGGTATTGTTCACAGCCTAGACTTCTGTCGAGTAGTGTTCGTGTTCTGCAAAGCAACACCACTCGCTTGGCTCAATCGGGAAAAACTGCGCTCGGGCCGTTTGAAGTGTCGATGAATAAGTGGTACAATCTGGGTAGTTTCGGAGTCATCATGCTCGACTAAAACCTCAACTCACGGACGAACAGCGCGTCGCAAGGATAAAGTTTGTGCTAAATTTTGTGGAACCTTCTGCTCGTGGCAGACATGAATTTGACTCTCTTCTAGATTACGTACATTTGGACGAAAAATGTTTTTTTTAAGAGAACTCCCGCTATTACTTTGCTCCAGACGGGCCCGCTCCCCACATTACCGTGCACAACAAAACTTTGTTGTGAAGGTAATGTTTCTCGTCGCGAGTGTATGCCCGCGGTGGGTGTCTGAGCAGAACACGGTCTGGGATGGCAAAATAGGCACATGGCCTATTGTGGTGTATGAACCTACCCCGCAGCAAAAGAGCAAGAACACAGTCGCTGGTACGCTTGAGCTCAAAACAAATACTGTGGATCGTGACATTTACCATGCTTGCCTGGTCCACTCGGTCATCCCAGAGATCAAGCGACTATGGCTGTCTGGGGAGCGCGTCCGCCTTCAACAAGACAACGCGAGGCTGCATGTCTTATTGGACGATGTGGTCGTGATAACAGCCTGTACTGACAAAGGTTGGGACATGACCCTCACTGTTCAACCAGCTAATTCGCCGGACTACAATGTGCTAGACCTGGGCTTCTTTGCGTTGCTTCAGACACTGCAGCATCGCAAAACCTCCCGCACGATTGAAGAGTTAGTGAACAACGTCATTGATGCTTTCCGGGAGCTTCCTTACGAGAAAATTGACCGCGTATTCGAGTCATGCGGTATGTTGTATGGACGTATATACGGACGAATGAATGCAAGCTTTTACTATTTATTTTGTTTTGCAAGAATGTACGATTTCGTCGTGCATAACACAATGGTCTTTGCCATCAACGCAGTGTTCAAGCATAGTCAATACAATTTTGGGTGTAGCTGGTTCAAAAACTGTAAAAGGGGCACTCAAATCATGTCTAGTACACGCCCTGTCAGAACTTCCTCCTGTAGCGTGGGTGTCTCTCCAACATGCTGATGCATAGCGCTGCGAGGAAGTTCTCAATCAATGCATGACCAATCTCGCAATCTTCCCACAGTACAGAAAACTGTTTCGTACTTACAAAGGTATAATAAAAAATCATGTGTAGTATACACAACATGTGGGGTTGTAGACAGGGGGGGAAATTCGCCGTAAGTGTGTGTGTGGAGCGGGTTAACCCCCCCCCCCTCGCACTTATAGGTTGTATTTGGCGGCATGTGCCCAAAAGGTGCACCATGTACTCTTTTTCCACATGTAGTAGATACTACATGTTAAAGACACTGAAATACACAGGGCTAGGCTAAAAATGCACAGAGCACGCACACAAAACCCTAAGGTTTTCTAAAAGATTACTGACCCTGGCCTCGTGTAACCACTTATTCGAGAAAAAGCAAAGTGGGCCAGAGATGGTTGGCCGCCGCAAAACGCGTCACGAGTTAAAAAGCCTTCTTCGCCCGCCTGGATGGCAAAATCTTGGAGGATAGGGCGCGCTTGACTATCCAACTCACAGCATACCTGAACGGAGAGAGGGAGACGGATGCTGACTTCGGAACGAGATCGCGGGGACAACGCAGACGGCTACGGGGGCCACGCCAGCTACGAAGGCCGCGCAAGCGACGAAGGTAATGCAGGCAACGACGGCTACAGCTGCGACTCGTCGGCGATCTATTCCTGCGCTTCCGAGACGGTCACCTGTTGGAAAGACGGCGTTGTACATTGCAGCGACGACGACGCTGCGGGAAGCACGCCTCGCAATTGAGGCCAAAACAAAGAAAAACTGGAAAGGGGAAAAAGAAGATGGCTAAGGTACATCGCGAAGCTTTGGAGAAGGAAAGGAACGCGTTCAAGAAAATTGAAGCGGTAGCCCGTGTGGTCTATATCTGCACGACGTGATGCCGAGAAAGCGACGGAACGTGCGCACGTGGTCGACGAAGAACGCAGCTTGGCTAAAGCGCGCCAAGCAGCAGCAAGGCACAAGGCATTGACAAAGTCTCCCGCAGCAAAGAAGCAGAAGAAAACCACCATTCCGCACCTTGCTGAACCAATTGAGGGTTCAGATTCAGACGACGAGAGTATGTTGTCTACACCAAGGTATGTGATTTTCAACATGCCGTACATACCCCATTAACAAATTTGTATTCATGGTGTATCTGATGTTATGTTGTTTCAGATCACCACCAGTATCAGCCGAAGCCACAACACTGCCTCTAATCAGATATCAACGACCAGGTAACTTCAGCTATGATATATATACTGCATGTGTGAACGCATAAAAGTTATTGACGCGTCATGTGATCTAGGGTTCTGAGTATGGATACGACTGAGCCACTCGCGCCTTCCGTTCCAGCTATGAGTGCATCCGTTTAAGATTATGATAATGGAGCTCTCAACACGGCCTTGGACGACGAAGGCGAAGGTCCGGATGACTGGTATATTGAGGAGCAAGACTTGTGTGCAAAGCACACGGACGATTCCCAGAGCGGCTCATATGGTGGCAACGACCTGCTAAACGAATATGCAGATGAGGATCTTTCAAGTGATAGTGATGGTAGTTTGGGTGGTGCATCGCTCCTCAGTCGCGACAAGAGGAAAGCCCAAAGAGGGCAGGAGAAGCGACGTCTGCAAGCAGCAGCGACGTGGCTGGAACACAACCACAAACAATAGGGACTCGCTGACAAAAAAAACAGATTCAAGCGCTCGCGCAGGATGATGAAGATCTCAAGTAGATGCGAGTGGATGGCTGTGAGTTTGGTAAATTTTGCGAGATGATGTGTATACAACATGAAACTAATGTGGTATATGTTGTAGAATGTACGGTTGTGCAGTTCACTGGGGAACGATCCAATAGGCGCCGTCCAAACCGGCACATTTGCCGACTTCGTGGGGAAGTATCGCTGACCGTATCATGCGAAACCAGCATTTTACCGACAACACGGACCAGAGGACTGAAACGGACCGCACCTGGGAAGTCCGCTCCGTAGTGGACACGCAACAGCAAACGCTTGCAAGGGGATACAACGTTTCTCCCGTTTTGCCGTTCGACGAGGCCATGATCCCATCAAGAAGTCGTCACAACGCGCCCAGATTATTTATGAAGTCCAAGCCCCCCAAATTGGGCACAAAATTGTTTATGACATGCTGCTATTGTCTACGGTACGCAGTTCGACCGCCTCCATCGTGGATTATTTTTGTTTTTGGCTAAGTCTCGCATGTTGTATTTGTCTACCTGTATTGAATTGTGCTGCATCAAGTATTTTGCGGGGCCAACCAGCACTCAGACGAGCTGGGAGGTCAATCAACGACCCGATTTTCAGCAGACCCGAACTCTGGTCCTGCAACGGTTATCCGTAATCTGCATGAAGGTCCTCCTACCCCAGAAGAAGGTGTCTACCACAATGTGGTGGTGGATCGCTTTTATACGAAGGTCCAGCTTTTAGCGTTGCAGCTCCTGGTTCGGAATGTATACACGATTGGTAATATACAGCCATCCAAGAAAGGGTTTCCGCCAACCCTAACGCCCAAAGCAGCAACTCCTCCAACTCATATTCCACGCGGGACTAGGACGATCGCCGTCACCAAGGGCAGCGAACTTCTAAAGGAATGCTTTGCTGGAGGCGAGGCGTACTTCCGAGAAGGCGAAAGGGAGTACACCGCTGAGCCCGGTGTGGTAAATTCCGTGTCAGCGAGCATGGAGAACACATTGTTTTCGGAGAGGCTAGCAGGAGACACTACGGAACCTGAGTTCATGCGGAACGTGTTCAATGGTCTCGAAGAAGTTTGTGCCCCCCCCTCGTGAGGGCAGATGAGGTCCCCGAGGGGATTGGAACGCCCCTGTTTAGCTAGCGTTCCACAGTTCATTTGTGGATTTACCAGCCTCTGAAACGGACTTTGAATGAAGGAGAGGGTCCACCTATCGAAGAACAAGAGCTTGGGGACGAAGTTACTCTTATGCGTGACAAGGAAGGACTTGGATTGAATACTCAGTCGCTGCTTAACCACCTGCTAAAATTGGCAGAACGCTGAATGCAGCGTTCTTGGACCAAATTTTGCGGTGGGCTAAGCGATGCCACGAGATAGAAGCCTCTGTGATCCGGGACAGGGTATTAATTAAGGGATGGAGGAGGGACATTGAGGGAGATAGTCCAGTAATCGCGACCGTTGGAGCCAGCGCTGGAAATAGGGTGTTTTTCGAGATGCTGATCAAAGCACCCGAACCAGTGAAATCTGAAATAGCCGACGATGCTCCAGATGTCCTTACGGCTAATACGCAAAGGGCCCCGAGGCCACGGCGACGACCTGGCCTGGCCGAGTCGAACCCGGCTAAGGACGAGCGCGTCGTACCAGAGGGTAAGGGAGTAATATGCAGCGTTGGAAGAATTAAAGCGTGGTCGAGTGGCTTCATCGACTGTTGCCCGTCGCAAATGCTGGCTGATACTAGAGCAGTCGCTAGCCTGGTCGATAAACGGGTGCTGAAGCGGCTAGAGCGTGCCTCTGAGCCTCTGAGACCGTATCACGACAGCTTGAATAGTGTCCCTGACCATGCCACTCGCGTAAGCGGTATAATTGACTTGCCGGTGACGTTAGGGATACTAGAGAAAACGCTTTCTTTCTTAGTTCTGGACCACTTGTACATCGACGCCATTCTAGGGACGGATTCTCTCGAGGCGTTACGGGCGATAATTAATCTCGAAGAACAGGCGATGTTGAAAGAGAGGTTCTTCCGCTAGGTGGCACACGAGTGGAAGAAACCGACGCGGCTACGGCGGCTCCATTTGTGTGTCTATTGCCTGGCAATTAAGCTCTTATCCACGCTGATGTTCGTGGGGCGGTTGGGGATAACTCTGCGGTGCTGGTGGGAGGCGTTCCGGGAGCCGATGAGTCTTTAAGGGTGGCCCGAACGCTGTGTACTGTTACTGAATGCGTCAAGCCGTTCAACGGTCGCTGCGCAGTTTGGAAACAGTACTGCTCGGTGACGCCCTTGCTGACACTACCAAGACCAAGTACAGCTCAACCTGGCGACAATGGTGCTGGTTTGCTCGGATAATGGCTCGCCGTGGTTTAGCGACGACCGGAGGTCCAACTCACGTAAATTACGCTACTTCGTGGCGCATCTACGGCGCTATGGTTCAAACAAGTCACGCCGTGGCAATCGATACGCCACGATTTGAGGAAAATTGTCAAGTGTCCTGTGCTACCAACACCGGTTTGGTGACGTCGACATTTCGTTACCTCCTAGACTACTGCTTCTCAAAGGGGTAAAGCGGCTTTCACTCCCCAAGCAACCTGTGACGCCCACCTTTCTCAGACAATTATACCGGTCACTTGATCTCAAACAATCAAGACATCGCTTACTATGGGGCAGCGTGCTCCTCGCTATTTCTTCCTACTGCGGAGATCTGAATATCTGATCGTGGATAACAAGCGTACCTTCTACTGTCTCAAGACGAAACATGCCATCTTAGCCGACAGCAATGGGAGGCAGGTGTCGTCCGAGTTGGCATCAGCAGTAACAACCGGCTTGAGTGGAGCCAAGAACGACCAGTTCGGTAGGGGTGCCTGGAGAACAATGCATCGGTCAGGGCTTGCTTCCTCAAAAGCTTGACTGTGATTCCGTAGTTTAAGAGAATGCGAAGGGTAGGTTATTTGTAGCAACCCAACCGCAAATCGCACTTAATATCAAGGTGGCCTTATATTTCTGGACATGTTTAACTATGGGACCGGCCTTATATTTCAGGACAGATGAAGTATTCAATATTTTTACAGCCTTAAAACGGACTTCAAGCCTGC
Organism: Phytophthora capsici; assembly: GCA_030324255.1. NCBI lineage: Eukaryota > Oomycota > Peronosporomycetes > Peronosporales > Peronosporaceae > Phytophthora > Phytophthora capsici. The sequence goes on along the minus strand of CM059362.1, from coordinate 2,548,232 downwards.
TATTCGGCAAGGCACTAGGTGGAGCTCCACATTCACATGGCTGTTAGAAGTCGACCTCCTGGTCGATCGCAGCACGCGCCTCTGAGCGTAAGTACGCAGAAGATAGAGTGAGATTGTATCCGCAATTACCAGCCATGACCGTCACTCCTACAGGTCACAGCTGCCGGTGTACACCAGAACCTGGTCCGAATCCTCCTTCTTCAACAAATGCTCCACCGGTACTAAACTGCTGGGGCATCTCGACACAACCGACGATGCTGTTGTAGATCTACTCCCTTCAGCGGCCTGCAATCGTGAGCCAGGGTACCATAAGAACCTGAACTTCTGCAAGGTCTTTATCGTGTTCTTGGAGTTCATGCTGCACAGAACTGTTGAGACAGTAAAAGGTCAGAAAATGTTAGACAGAATTATGTCCGACCGTCGGACTCCAACGCGTTCCAACTAGAATCTGAAGTGAAAGAATCATCTGAGAAAGTGACAGGAGAAAACAAAGAGCTCGAGTGAAATGCAGGTATATTCTCTAATACCGAAATGTTTCCTTCCGCGGTAGTATTCAGTGACGAGTCGATGCGTAACGATAGCAGACCCCTTTTCAGCACTTGGGTAGTTTGGGGGACTGGTCGTATGCCAACCCGGTCTGCCGGACCATTCCAGTGTGGAATGATACGTTGCTCTGATGTCTTACAGAGTAGCCTCAGATTGGAGTAAGTTGGCAAGTGTCGCCGATACAGGTGCGGTCACAGGGCCTTGTTTGGACTTTGGTCCCGAGGTGTCTGACCCCGGAAGATTTCTAATACACCTTCGATTCCCACGCTCGGAATGCGAATAACAGCAGTCAGGAATGGAACACTTCTGGAATGTGAGCTGTGGTGTAGAGGGAGTCAGAAATATCCGATTCACAGGGAAAGGAATTATCGACAAGATTTCAGGGCGGTTTCCACACAGTTGCTTTTATCGCATGCTGCTTGAATGAGCCCGACAACAAATTATTAATTTCTACAGTACAATCTGTTGTGAGTGTTGTTTGAATGAACCCTAGACCTGGATGAGTCACCACGAAAAACATTTATTTATACTTACAGGATATATATTATTATAATCGAAGAGCATTTTTAGTTATAAAGCTTAGTGCAAATTCTACTTGAACCTGATCCGATTCAACGGGGGGTTAATTATGCGCGCATTGGTACGATATAAATACCGTATGTGGTACACATCACGTGAGAATGATCCTTTCACTTCAATCTGAGAAAGTGACAGCAAATAGGAACTATGAGCGGACCAAGTCGCTCAGCGCACATCGCCAGTGACTAACAAAGCCCAAGCGAATGAAGTCCGATCCGCCGTCGCGCGTGCCACCGTCGGTTGACGTATTCGACGAGAGGCTGTACGACGTCTTTTCCTTCCGCGCGGCAATCCCATTGGTGAGCGATGTATATTGTATGTTGTTGTGCCTGCGGTATCAGGCTCACGATCTTGATGCTGATTGCGTTTTGGTAGCTTGAGGAATACTTGTCGTCGATCCAGATCGATGACGACAACCCGGCTTTCCTGTTCGACTGGCAAGAGGACAACGTGAACGCGTTCGTGGCTGCGGCGAACAACTTGCCTACAGCTGAAGCACCACCATGGCTGCGAACGCGACCAGGCCGTATCACGGCCAGCTCATTGATAGACGATATCATCTACAGACTCCAACCAGATGCAGGGGCTCGCTGTGGCCATGTGATGCTGGCACCAAATAACCAGGAACAGTTCCTCGCTATTGCGGGCACGCTTATCTCCCTACAAAATGATACGTTCTTGCAGAATGCCGCTCAGGCAGCGATTCCGGTGGTGAACAATGTTGAGCAATACCTCGCCGTGACGTATCACCTCACTGACTCAAGAGTGCACCGAGCGCGACCGAACAATCTCCCACCGAATCTCCAGAATGGAAACCCACTGCGTCGGCTCTTCATCTAATGTGCTGTCAATGGACGTCTACCAAAAATGCATTATGTACCCACCATATTTGCATCTCTAAATTTGTCTCTAAATATAAATTGTCTAGAGGTCTCGATATGTGAAAGGTTTTCCAAGGTATTACAAATCACACATAAAAAGTGCACCACATACTAAAACCAAGTGACTGGATAAGTCGATCGACGGAAGCGACCCTTCATCTCGTGAGACGAAAAAACCGTCTCACGACGATATCAAGTTTATTAGTTGTATTTATGCTAGGTACATAATGCATTTTTGGTAGACGTCCAATGGCAGCGTCATGTGTGCGCCTACTGACCCCACATCACATGTGATCTGAGGAGTCAGTCACCCATTTCAAAGCTGCTGCATCTTACGTTAGCAGCAGTGTGAGCTAGATAGCATCTAGTACGTTAATTGAAGTTGATGCCGTTGCGGCCAGTGTTCAGATAGCTTATGATGGTTAATCATCGGCCTCAAACAGACTTCATCGCATTGTAGAATTACACAAAAAGATCACACATAGATCGTCTCGAAATTAAAACCCACCAAATCCACCCCAATGGCGATTTCAATTATTTTGCTGCGCGCGTTGTCCATCCAATCTGGGTTCTAGGATATGACCTCCTACGTGTCAGCTATTCAATGAGGCGTAAACCATGTTCCCATGGTTCGTTTTCGCTAAGCGAGGCGAATACTCGATTCCGAGGGGACGCCATCGGTAAACTACTCACTACGGCACACGCCTAAACAAACTCTACACGAAATGCCTCGAGAGCCGACTGCACGTTAAGATGTGGGATGGGATGTCACTCGCTCACCTTGGTTCTGGCTCGGAATCCCTAAGTTCCTCGAGGAATCATCTATATCGCTTTCATTATCGTAGAGCTCTCGTCTTAAGGCCACAAGGAGCCATGTATGGTCTTCTCACGACGGTTTACAACCTCTGGACTCCGTTCACCGCTGCTATCACCCGGCGTTGATAGCATGTGGAATTTATTGACGTAGAACGACACCCACGAAGTAAGGCAGGACGTGACGTACACTTGTTCTGTGTTCCTGGTCATGCTTCGTCGTCAAAAGGAGCAGACACAGGTGATGAAGCGTCTTGGCGGTTCGAGCTACGTGATGGGTGTCAATAGTGTGATCTACCTCGTGTTTGCCCCCGTGTAGTCGGTCATGACCAACATCCTGAGCATCTACGACTCGTCATTGCTGATGGCGAAGGTTTCTAGACTAGCAATGCTACATAGTACTAACCTACTTGTGAAGCTAAAAATCAGCACTTAATGAAACCTTTCTTGATTGGCAATCCGTTGTTCAGAAACGTCTCGAAATCACCGATCAGATCTAACAGGCATTCGTGATCGCGCCTCCTCCACCGCAAGTTCAAATGGGCCCACGAGACCGCAGTCCGTTGCTTCGTTACGGCTCCGCTAGAGGTGACAAGCTTCACTGACGCCTCTGGCTATTGCCATGTCTTCTAATGCGCTTCGATGTCTACAGCTGACAAGAACGAGCATGAATTACCACAGTTTACAATCCCTGACAAGCGTAACGCTTTGACCGGGATGCCGTTGCGGACAGTGTTTTACGCTCTCAATGGTGTCGCACTCCTCGTGCTGCTTTCTCTATGCGTTTCGATGCACAACACGATTTCACGGCTGGAGACGCAGAATGTGTACGTGCAGCGACAAAAGGCTGATTGATAACTTTCTGGATGGGTTGGATGGGTCTTTTAACTCTTTTTGTCACAGTGCGAATAGTGTCCAACAGGAGACGGTGGATGCACGGAAAGATGTCAATACTGGGGAAGTGCACTACCTTTCGAAAAACGGGTTGCTTCCCATGGCACTGTTGCCATCGAAGTTCGCAGTGGATCACGTAACGCCGCGCCAGGACCAGGCTTACCGCGGCACTTGCTGGGATTTTGCTACTATCGGCTTCCTAGAGCAGTCGTATCGAGCGCACGGTATCCACAAGGGATGGCTCAAACCGGACGAATACGTTGCATTCTCCGAGCAGGTTTGTAATAGTGAAGCACTGAGCGAGAGGTTGCCAGTATAAATGACTGTTGTGTATCCTGTTAGGCTTATGGTGTCGAAATCCTCAAACTTTGCGCCGGTGATGCAGATTCCGAGCAACAAAAGGCCTGTAGAGTGGCTGGTGACGAGGTTAGTTGTGCTCTTCACGGTGAATATTGTTGAGTGTCTGGATTGACTGGTATTCATCCATAGATGTGGATGAACTCGACCGAGGGAGGAGAGGTTCCTGAGCTTTATTATCTTCAAAATGGGCTTAAAGAGTCTATTTTCCCGCAATCTGTCTGCAAGTACTACACAGATCCTGGCAATGACACTCTCTGTCCAGGCCTTGAAGCCGCACAGGCAGCTGGAAACCCGCTGAAGTTTCAACTTACGGTACGATGCTATCATTTCTGCTGTAGAAAGAAAGAAACTTACAAATTCCTTTTGTTTTTCAGAGCATGACCACCAAATACGACGATATGTCTGTGAGAGAGCATCTCGTCCGCAAGAATCAGGCGATGCCGCTTTCCACTCCGATCGCCATGACCACGCACTATTACCCATGCATTGGCGCGTTCGCTAACGACCGCCATTGTCAGCCCGAGACGTGCACCTTGTGCCCAGGAGATATGGCAACGACAACGTGTTGTATTCCACTGAAGGGAGGTCGAAACCGTAACATGGAGGGAGAGTTCTTTAGTCATCGCGGCATGTCGATCGAAGGTGGCCACGCTATGGTAAGTTTTTTATATGAAAGTGTGTTGGATCAAGCTTTGACGATAATCTGTTGGTGATTCGCCTTGTAGCTTCTTGTCGGCTACAATGATGCCTTTTTGACCCGTGAAGGCTTCACCGGGGGTCTCATTGTAAAAAACTCCTGGGCGGATGGGCCTACCCAGGGCAGCCACTCGCTTGCGTACTGGATGCAGGAGGTTTCCGACTGGGAAGAGCGTTCAGTTTGCCCCAACAGCTACAAGTACGCTAGTAGTATTACCTGTCTGCCTACATGTCTTGGTTACTGGCTAAGCGATCTGTTTTTTTCCCTCTCCTTACAATGTAGCCCATTCAACTGGTATCAGTGTGGAAATGAAGGAATCTCAGCCAAACAGCAAGGAAACGAGACCCATGAGTACAATGAGGGGGTTAAAGACTGCCTTTCGGAAGAAACCAAGCTGTTTGCCGATATCAACATCCAACCACTGCACTTGAAGTGTAAGGACCCAGTTTTGTGCCGTACGGATGGAGACTTCACCTACTTCGTTCGCAATACAACGGATTGGGGCGATCGCATGACTGTCATGTGTCTGTGGGAGTACTCAGAAGAGCAGCACGTGGCGCGCGAGATCTGTCTCCCGCCCATGCTGGAAGTGTACATCGCACTCACGCTGGGACCCATTGAGGAAGAAACGAAGGAGAACGATACCGATCGCTGCGGTTTTTACTTCATCCCGTACGTGGCGCTGCGCCAATGGATCGCACAGTTCCAGGGTTTCTTTGTCAACAGCTTCGACATCGAGTGGGACCCACAGTCGTACGCTGTCAACAAGGACATGTACCCGGACCTCGATTACTCGCTGTTGAAAGCCTCTACCAAGCAGCAGAATCACAGTGAGTTCTTAGGGCCGTTCCCGTACGCCAAGGTTGTTCAGCACTTCTTGTAGGCCAAAACGCTTGCAAATTGCACGTACATGTAGCAGATATTCTGGACTAAAAGAACCACAAAATACATCGTGCAGGAATTGTCCAGGATCTATGGCCAAAATTTAACAGTGAAGTGGTGTTCGCATTATTCACATGGACTCCATGCTATCTGGCTGTCACTCCATGTCATGGAGTCACTCCATTGGAGTAGCGAAGTAACTTCGGAAGCTGATGCAAATCCTCACGTATGCGACGGTCATCACGCTTGAAGATAATGGAACAAGCGCTTGCAAGAGCGCCGTAAATGTAGATAGATAGATACCTTTACACCAACCAATCGGCGGGTCGCGCTTACAAGGTCTCTCAAATTAAAATTGGCGGCAGGCCGAGTGGACGAGGATGAACATCGTGTTCGTGTGTACGAGCAATACGTGTCGCTCGCCAGTGGCGGAGCACTTCGCTGTCGAGTACTTTCGGCGCAAGCTCAACATGTCGCGCAAGCAGCAAGAGGAGAAGGGCATTGTCATCCGCTCCGCAGCGTACGTACACCAGACTTCTCCTTCCCACATGGTGTCTAACCGATTGATATCCTGTGTGATCAATGCGCCAGTTTGACGGACGTGTTTGATCCCGAGGGTTCGCCTGCTTCCAAGCACTCAGTGGACGTTATGCTTAAGTATCAATTGGACCTATCCAAGCACCGATCGCAGCTCCTTACGGAGGAAATGTGCATGAAGGCCGATTATCTCGTGTGTGTGGCAAGTGGCATGGCCTACAAGGTGGCGGAGAAGTTCCCACAGGTCAAAGACCGCGAGGGAGTGCTTTGTGCCTTCACAAGAGACGTACCCGATCCGTGGCACATGGATCGGGACACGTACATGGAGAATATAGCGCAGAATGAGGAGATGACTCGAGAATTCCTCGATAAGCATGTTACCTGGTGAAGACAAGAAGTGTTAGCGTCCTGGTAGCTTAAACTATCCACCAGTTCATCATGTCATGAATATGCGCGTCCAGTATCCATGCGAAATGCTTACAAACCATTGCTTTGAACACAGCGAGCGCTTTCCAAGCACCAGCACCCCCTCGATGCAACGCTCGAGCACGTTGGGCATGTCTGTTGTACATGTACGTGTACTCACTGCCAATGGATGATAGAGGCGACGGCACACACTGGTCTGATTACACTTGGCTTCACCTTAAATTCTATTGCTGGCGTTGGGCATGAGTGAGGCCACGCACTCCACTGAGGCGGGCCGGCTGCGCGTGGTTGAAGTGTCATCGTTCCCTGCGTGGTGACGTACAGGCAGACAGAGCTACTTGTACAGCAGGATGTGATGGTCAGGCACTTTTACAACTCTGATCCGGCGTTTCACTTAGATACCGTTGATCTTCAACCGGGGGAGCTTATCCAGGCGACGCGTTCGACAATGGAGCTCGAACGCAACACGCACAAGCTCTACTCGCATGGCAAGTTGCTGGCAGGACATGTAATTGCTGTCGTCGTGTCGTTAGATTAAGATCATTTTTATTAAGATTTTCTATTACATGTCGCAGCCTCAAAAGGGTACCACCGTGGTGACCTGCAACCTAAATATGACAATAGAAATTGACGTTATGACAAGGACTTGCTTCCTAGCATCTTGCACCTTACTCCGATGCGTTGCACGAACATTGAAAGTATCTTTGCTGTCGTATCATCACGCTGCCTGTTGTGTGGCTCCGCCATCCATGCGAGTAGATGAAACGTTAAATCGCTGGCTCAGGTTCTAGCTGCCACAGATGGTCTGCTTTTGCGGAAACCTTCACTCCTGCCGCGGCAGTTGACGCTAGTGGTGGCGATGCAGCAGTTGCTGTAGTGGTGGTAATAAGACGTCGAAGAGCCTCCCCTGACCAGCGCAAAATTGGTTGACCCTCGGTTCACTGGCGCCGCTTTCCAAGGAACCGAAACGGTCTTTTTCAAGACGCCGCAAGTTACAGCTACACTCCATGCTGGCGTTTACGCCTGTTGCCACCAAGACCCTCGGTCGGAATCTCTTAATGGCGGCTCGACGACGCCATAGTTTCTCTCAGTCAACCGCCATCTGTCGGCAGCTTTCTCGCTCGTGCGTCCACGTGGATTTGACCATTGCTGCAAGTTACTGGCGCCTTTTCGCGGCTTTTCAACTCTTGCTTTCAATATGTTCATACTGAAAGTAAGTGATCGGGTTTCAGAAAAATTGCGACAAATCGTGCCAGCATAGAAGAGGAGCGGCGGCTAGGATCGAGCGAGAGCTTGGGAGGGGGACACCAGTTTCCGGCTGGTCTTTCGCCTCGAAGCCAACGTGCGCGCCATACTTGAATCGTCCTCGCACAGAGCAGCTCGAGCAAGAAGAAGTCGTTCTTCTTCCTTGCTATCCACACTCGTACACAGTCCTTAGTCAGAATGGTGGGTTTCCTACGCAAGAAGAAGTCAGACCGCGCCGTGCTCTCAGGCGGTACCGTGCTGGATCGTAAGGGGAAAGTAGACGGCGCGAGCCTGCTGGACGGCGATGGAGAGCCCACGGAAGCCTCGCTTTACGACATGAACGGCAAGCGCGTAAGCCACAACAACCAGCGGAACTCGGACGAGGAGAACCGCCCCAACCCCATGAACAACGCCGGCTACCCTCCCAACATGGCCACAGGCACGTACCCGCCGCAGCACTCAGGCTATGGCAACAACCAGCAGTCTTACGGCTACGGCAACAATCAACCCCAGTACGGCCAGCAGCAGTATGGACAGCAACAGCAGCAGCAGTACGGCCAGCCCCAGCAGCAGCAGTATGGTCAGCCTCAGCAGCAATATGGTCAACCTCAGCAGCAGTACGGCCAGCAATATGGACAGCAGAATGGACAGCAGTACGGGCAGCAGCAACAACAATACGGGCAATCTAGCGGTGGCTACGGACAGCAGCAGTACCCTCCCACAACACTGGGAGGTCAGTACCAGTACCCGGTACGATACGGCGCAATGCCTCCTCCAATGCCGGCAGCAGCACCCAAAAAATCTCGGTTCCGCATCCCCGGCATGGGCAAGAAGAACTAAAGACTGGACGCGTGGCTCTGTGGAAGTTGCGAGCGCACTCTCGCCTCAAGCGGGCGGACGATGGTACAAGTATGGTGGTCTCTTCAAAGAGCCTCGTGGTGTATTCTGTTGCGTGAGGGAGACCCGGTGCCGTCTGCTTTGGGCCGAGTAGCCTCAGCTTCCCGACTAGTCTAGCTGTAGCCTAACCTTCCTCTTTTCCTTGCATTGCTAAATAAATTAAGGACTTCACGTGTCATGTCGCCGCTGTTGGACTTCAACACATTGCGCTCCATCTTGCCATCTTGGATTAACTCTTGCTGTCGAAGTTCGAGATGGGTCAAAATGCACTGGCTTTAGGAAATGCTTTGCCATCCGTCATCATGAACAGTTTGCTGTTCGCCATGGACTCGAGCAGGGCATAAAGATCTTATTACCAGAGTGAGCCGAAACGGAGAAACGACTATCACATGCACGTTTGTCTATTTGATATCGCCACAGTTACTAGCAAGTCCACGAAACGCCGGGAACTCCATGTTGTGGAAAGCTCAAATGCAACGGACGAGTTAGTGAATGTTCTGGAAGAGCCGAATGGAACCGTCAGCGCCGCCTGTCACCACCCATGGCTAACGAAAACAAACAATGAATCACAACAATAGTTAGTTGGGCTCAGATAGTTAATAAGCAGAGCAGAGAAGACGTACCAGGACAGGATGGAAGGCCAACGCCATCACACCGAGGCCACCGGAGACCTCGTGACCGCGCAGGATCTTAAGCGGCACAATCAATGGGTTCTTCATCAGGTCCCTGTAAACATCATAATGTCGTTAGTCAAATTAATCAATAACCTCGTCTCAGCGAAACCATTAGTGATACGTACGAGTACACCATAGCGTGGAAGATGTGAATGGTGCCGTCGTCCGAAGCTGAAGCCATGAGCGGGTATTTAGCGTGGAACGACACGTCACGAACAGCCTTCTCGTGGTACTTGAGAGTCTTGAATGGCCTCGAGGACAGATCCAGGTCAAACCAACACAACCGTCTATCGTAACTACCCACAAGCAGGTGGTCGCCGTTCGGATGCACCGCCATGCTTGAGATCCACTTGACACCCGACGACAGCTTCTTCACGATCGACTGCTTGACAAGGTTGTATACACGCACGTGGCGCTGAGTAGCGTGGAAGAAGAACGGCTTGGACGGGTGGAACAACACACACTGCACCTGGCCCACGCTCTTCTGGAACGGGTTCTGGGTCTTCCGCTTCGAGAGCTGGTGGATTAGCACCGCGCTAGAACCAGCACCGGGGGCAACTGTAGAGAGATAGTCGCCCTTGTAATGCCATGCCACGTCCTTGATATCGCTTGTGTGGTGCAGCACGACACGAATGCCAGTGCCCACACGACGCTCAAGCCACGGTCGCTCCGCAGCCTTCTTTGACTTGTGTCTGTCCTTCGTTCCGCTGTAGAACCGCCACGTAACAGGCACCTTCTTTTTGAGTGCGTCAGCCTCCACACTCGCCTCGTCCTCGTCCACAACTTGGACTTCGCTGTCTGTTTTGTCATCCTTCTCACTGGACGTCTGAATGCTATCGTCGGCATCGCCAACGAGAGCATTTGTGAGTTCTGTCTGGTCAGCGCTGCCCGTTCCCGTAGCAATGATAAAAACCTTCTTGGCAGCAGCGACAGCCAACAACTGGTGGTCCTTGTTCGGGTTCCAGGACAACTTGTTTACCACAGCACCAACATTGTACACCTGCAGGCAACGTGCAGTTTCCAGCTCCCAGATACGAACCGTGAAGTCATCCGAACCTGAAGCTACGTATTGGCCATACGGATCCACAGCCAGCGAGCGAATGCGGCCAGTGTGGCCATTGAAGACGAGTGCCAAAGTGTTGGGGAACGGCCGCAGATCCTGAGGCTTCGGCAGCTCCGGCACGAGCGATTCCGGATCGATGTTAAGCTTGCGCTTGTTGACACGAGGCGCCAAGTACAGATCCAGACAACGTTCAAAGCGCTCACGGACGAAGCCGCTGTAGCCGCACACCTCACGCAGCGATTTGAACTTCTTCGGCATAAAGTTCGTCTCACGGTCCTCAGGTTCGGCCTCTTCCCAAGCTCGACGCTCCTCCTTGCTGAACAGGTACTCATCTGGAGGATTGTACGATTCAATGTGTCCAGGCAACGGCATCTTCGGAGCTTGCACGTTTGCAGGGCCCTTGCGCGTCTGCGCCTGGTCATCGTCAAACCACATCTGATAGACCTCGGGTTTCTTTTCGGGCTCCTGGTCGAGTTTAATGCGGCCTTCCTTGATGCCCTTCATGATCTTCATAACCTTCATACGCTCCCATTTCGACGGCAGGAATCGGCTCTTGGGCTCCAAGTCGTTGCCCATGGAGTGAATCATCTTGTTGGACGAGTAAATGTCCACGTAGTCTGGGTACGCCTCGAACTCTGGGTGTGCGAATGCACCAGCCTGCATGCGGCGAATGATTTCCATATCACGGTCCGAGATAACAATCTTGCGGTCGTTGTAGGCATCATACACTGTACGGCTACCAAACAAAAGAAATACAATGTCAGCTCAATTAAAGCTACAGGAAAACGACTGTAAAATCCCCATCGTGCAACGTACTCATAGTTCGGGTCATCTTTGGCAGCAATAGCATCGTCGATGCCATCGCCATTGTTGCTCTTCATGATCTTCTTGCCGTCCACATTGTAACCAATGTGGTCGTAGTCCTCGTACCATCGAAGCGGTACGTTGCCAATAGTGTTGACATTTTCCTCGTCGTCAGACGACAAATCGTCCACGTGCAGCTGAGACGCCACTGACAGAGATCCATCCTCGCGCATCTTCTGCACTTCCTTCTCGCGGTCCACTGTAAAGCGGCGGGTCTTCTTCTCCAGCTCCGTGAGCTCAGCGTCCTCCTCTTCTCCTTCCTCATCGCTGGACTCGTCCGACGAGGATCCTTGGTCCTCGAACTCGTCATCCTCCTCATCGTCTGCCTCGTCGCTGTCTTCTGTGTCGCTAGCCTCTTCATCTTCACTCTCAGCTTCGCTCTCTTCGCTTTCTTCCTTTACCGGCAGCTTAGCACTCTTCTTGTTAGTCTTAGCAGGAGTTTGCACCGGCTTATTCTGCTTCTTTGCAGCGACTCCCGCCGTCTTCTTGTTGCCTTTGTTGCCTCCATTGGCACTGGGCGTGGATGCCTTCAGCGGCGCTGCTGTCTTCTTCCCGCGAGCCATCAAGTTCCTGTCGCTATTGACACTGGTAACGCTGATGCGGACGGCTCGCAACCAGCAAAACTAAGTGTACCACTTCTGTACCATTGTGAATTTTCCCGCGGGATTCAGGAGACTACGGGACCATCACTCATCCCGCGGGTTCTTAATGCCCACACAAAGGGGAGCCTCCCACACAACACCGCAACGCCCACTTGAAGAGAGAAGGCTCGCGCTCCGGGTCAGCACCTCTCTCTCGCTGTAGCTCCTCTCCTAGCGGTGTGCGGCCTGTCGCTCTAGGTTCTTCGTGTTCCCTGCTGCCTCCTCTTTCTGACGAGCCTTTGAACGCGAGTATCGTCTCCGTAGAAGTCAAGCAATCGCTTGATACCCAGAACGCTCCAGTCCGCGCTAAATTACGCGTAGATTGACCTTCGGCGCCCCATCGTGAGCGCCCACAGTCGCCGAGTGCCACTACGAGACTCCAGCGTCGTAGCAGGCAGCGTCTCATTTCTTGGAGCGCCATGAAGGCTGCGCGCGCCAGCTGCGAAGGCTATTTGACCTTCCGCACCAGCCCGTCCTCGCCTCCGCCTATGTTGCGGCGTTACTGTTTCCTTGTGGGCACCTCTTTCCACTACTACAGGTAGAGTAGATACAATTGGGTCGGTTTGATAGCTCTACGCCATGCTGAAAACCCTGTGTATGGTTGTTGATGTGAATGCAGCACACAGGAAGACGCTTATCATATGCTGCGGATTAAGGGCGAGGTGGATGTTTTAGGAGTGCAGGAATGGGACGGCAAAGGCAACATGCACATTTACCAGCACGGCTTCCTGTTCGCTACGGCACAGAACAAGGTTTTCTACGCTTACGCAGACACAGCCATGGACAAGGAGAAATGGATCCGAGCGATCCAGACGGCAGTGGAGACTACAGTACCGCGCCTTGCAGCGGCCTTCTTCCAGCATGCCTCGTTGGATGTGGCTGTCTCTCCAGTGAGCACTGTGACGGTGCCGACCACGGAGACGGACGTGACGTGCAAGTGTCCGGATTGTACCCGATTGGCAACTGAAGCTGCTGCCGCAGGCCAACCAGCACCGACAGCAGCGACCTTGCTATACAAGTGCAACAGTTGCGATGGGTTGTATTGTGACAAATTTACGACGCATAAGGTGCCGCTCCCCCAGAGATCGCACTATTACGCCAAGCGCGTGTGTGACCGTTGTTACGAGGCGCAGAATTACATTAACTACTTGCGAGCAATGGTGGAAAGACTGAAAGCGGGTATCTGCTTGTACCCGAAACCACTAAACCCCGAGGCACCGATCGAGCTCATTATGCCCAAACGTCCACTCCAGACAGAGTCGGCCAAAATTGCCATTGATTTATTGAAAGCAAAGGTTATCACTGCTGAAGAATGCGAGGAGATCCTACTTAAAGACCGGCGATTTTATGATCACACGATGGATCATCCAGAAATCCCATTAGACCTGAAAATCTTGGGTCTCCATCGCGAGTTCCGTGCGCGCAGTTTCAGCGTTTATCGGGCTGTGATTTTGTTGCATCGTCACTTGGATAGTGATCCCCTATTGTTCAAGCCTATTGTGGAGAAGCTGCTGCACTTTTCGTACACGCGTATCAACCAAGTGGAGTTCTACTGGCCTCAGATTGTCCATGCCTACCTTTCGATCCCGAATTTTGACTTCGAGAAGATCTTCTGGCTGGATGAGCTCATCTTATCGGTGTGTTCGCGCTCTATTCACCTTGCTCTTCTTCTTCGATGGCAGCTTCAAGGTGCGCTCGAAGACTCGTTTGACATAAGAAAACCCAAGGAGATGCTGGATAAATATGCGCGCGTGGTGCGGTTGATGGTCGAAATTGAACGTGAGGTCGCAGGTGTGGACCGTGCAACAGTACTCAGTCGCGATCCACTACAAGAAGCGTCCCAGGTTCACAAGCGCAATTTACCGATGCCTACGGATGACCAGTTGCAGGTTATCGTAAAATTGACGGAGGAGATTGCCACTCACCGTCGACAAGCCCATAGCATCACATCTATCAATGGCTCTCCTGCTGGCATGGATTCATACTCGCCAATTTCACCTCCGGCGAGAAAATCTACTGATCGTAACTCGCTAGATGCAGATGTGGACAGTCGATTCCGTGATTTCTCTCGCTTTCAGCAACACCTGCTCACACCCAAGGAAGACCTGGACTCCATGCTACTTTCGCATCCTACAGGTGACGACTACGAACATGATGAGCGGTTGTCTATTCTTGAAGAGGAGGATACTGACAACCAACCAACCAGCATATTTAGCGAGTCTATGCGACGGATGAGTCAGACAGACAAGTCTTTGCTAGCAAAGCACTTCGCTGATGAATGTGATTTCGTGGAGCAGATCACCGACATCGCTGAGGCATTGCGCTTTGTGCCATCCATCCAGGATCGAAAGGCCCAATTGCCGTCATATTTGGAGAAGCTACATCTTCCGCCCATGGCGTATGTACCGCTGGTTAAAGCCACCGACCCGTTTGAGAGAATTGTACGGATACCCACCAAGGAAGGTACTGCGTTTTCGACGAAGGCACGAGTCCCTATTTTGTTGATCTTTGAGGTGATCCGCGGTAACCCATTTGACGAAGAACAACAACAGGATGCCTCACTTCTAGGATCTCCACGATCCCCAAGGCAAAACCTTAACGGAAATGAGTCTTCCGAGGTAAATTACATCGATGACGATGAAATTGGTCAACTGATTGGACATCAGGCCAGTGATGCGTTTGCTGGTGACGCCCAGGAAGCGGAGGAAATCCCACCAGAACCTATTATGCCACCCCCTGCACCTGTTGTTCCCGAGCCATACCATACCCCAGTCGCCGTGCCGCGGCGTGCACCAGTTCCGGAAACGCCTATTGACGTTCCTGACATTGTCTCAACGCCATCAACGGCTCCGCCAGTCCTCATGACTGGACGCACGATGAGTAACGCGTCTGCAGACGGAGTGGTAACTGAGGGCCATCCTTCTACGCCTTTGGACTTGGCAACGGGTGATTTGACAGCGGAGGCAATTGAGCGTGAGAAGGCCCGTCGTCGGGATTTTGAGGCAGCTTTTGGCGAATCCTGGAGTTCCAAACGAGCAAGAATGATGGCTGCTTCGCCTTACGGCCATTTGCCTGGGTGGGACATCGTGTCCATGATTGGTAAGAGCAATGATGATCTTCGCCAGGAAGTTTTTACGCTGCAGTTGATCCAGAAGTTTGTTGAAATCTTCAAAGGCGCGCATCTGCCGATGTGGGTGAAGAGATACCGCATTATCGCTACAAGTTCGTCCACTGGACTAATCGAGACTCTGATCAACGCAATCTCATTGGACGGGCTAAAGAAGCGTGAGGGATACGTTTCACTTCTTCATCATTTTGAGAAGTCTTATGGCCCACCTGACTCACATCGGTTCAAGGAAGCGCGACGGAAGTTTATCCAGTCCATGGCAGGTTACTCACTCGTGTGCTACTTCCTCCAAATCAAGGATCGGCACAACGGCAACATCATGCTGGACAACGAAGGCCACATTATCCACATCGACTATGGGTTCTTGCTTGGCATCGCGCCTGGTGGAATGCTGAGCATCGAGACGGCCCCATTCAAGCTGACAGCCGAAATGGTGGAGACCATGGGAGGCCAAGACTCGGAGGGCTTCAAGGAGTACGTGACACTTTGCACGCGGGGCTTTCTTGCGTGTCAGCAGCACTGCGATGAGATCTGCGACCTTGTGGACGTGATGTCGCGTCAATCGCCGTACCCGTGCTTCCTGGGCATCGACGCTGATTATATTTTATTGCGCCTGCGCTCTCGTTTCAAGTTGACGCTGACCAAGCAAGAGACTGTAGCGCACGTGCTGTCGCTCATTCGCAAGAGTAACAACAACTACAGCACGCGCCAATATGACAATTTCCAGCGCATGACGAACGGCATCCTTGCGTAGGTGAGCTCTCGTCGCAAGAGAATAAAACTCGTGAGCTCTTTTGCGGATGTCCTTAGAAGCTATAAGGTGCGTGCTTGATCGAGCACGTAGCATTTTGGTAGGTAGTGTATACGTGAATTATCAGCAAAGGGTGAGCCAAAATCT
Organism: Phytophthora capsici; assembly: GCA_030324255.1. Lineage (NCBI taxonomy): Eukaryota > Oomycota > Peronosporomycetes > Peronosporales > Peronosporaceae > Phytophthora > Phytophthora capsici. The sequence goes on along the minus strand of CM059362.1, from coordinate 2,532,208 downwards.
ACAAGGATGGAGAAGAATATCATTTGGCCGATTAACCAGAATCGTCGCTATCATATCTAGCTTTAAGCGGCAAAGTAGCTGCCAAAACCATCGCGTTTTCGCAGCATGCACCTCCTCGTGAATCCTGTGTGCACTACAGAAAGAGCCACGATGACGACAGCGCAAGCAAGTGCGATTTTGGTGCCTGTGGACGCGTCGGAGATGTTGGTAAGCGACGGACCCGAATCCTCAGCGACCAGCAGGTTGAAATAGACGGCTGCAACGAGCGAGACGAGCGCGATGAGGCCCCAGATAACTCCCCAGCACCGACTTGACGTATGAGTCATCTTGGCAAAGACGGACGCGTCACTCTCGTTTACTCGGCGGGAAATGAGGTCGTCCCAGATGTCGTAAACCGAAAAGAGGCAGCTCATGACACCCAGGAAGAGCGTCACGTACTGCAAAGCATCGAATGTCGTCCAAATGTTCAGCGCCAAGAGACCGGCAAGCAGTAGAATGAAGCAGAAGTTGAGGATACGAAGGTAGCCATTGTGTGCGTAGAAGATGAAGACCAGCAGGAAAAAGATGAGGACGCCTGCTGCCACTTCCGATGCCGTTTTGTCCGCACTAGCGATGGTCAACGCCATACCCCATACTGCAGATCCCAGGTAGCCCTACAGTCAGCACCATCACACACGGACCAAGTCAATTTAAACCCTTGAAGTGCAACAGAGAGTTGGGCAACCATGGCTTACTGCTGGGAGGATGACCCACTGGAGTCCACCAACAGTCTTCGTCACGCCACCTTCATCCGGATGAACTTCCATGCCTTTAACCTGCAGTATTGCCACAATAGTTCCGTAAGCACCAGAATCTTACAGTATAGCTGGTACAACTGCGCTCCGTACGCTGCCACAGGTGAGCCAAGCGGCAGTCGCGTGCCCAAGCTCGTGAAGAAACACCGTTCTGTAAACAAGAGCAACAAGCGTTAGAACTTGATTTCATTCAGTGTACACAAAGAATGCTTTAGCAAACGTACAGGATCTTGAATGGGTGGAGGATCGAGACGCGCCATCTATATCGACAAGGGTCAATGATTAGTTTGGTAGGTTCATTAAGTAGACGACAAGGTGTTGCGCCTTACAGCTTGAAAATGACGAGAGCATAACAGATGATAAGGAAGATGGACAGGAACTGCTTGTCGTTGCAGCACTCGAGTGACCAATCGATGCTCATGGTGGCGGTCGTAGAGGAAGCAAGTTGAGAGCTTTCCGACGCAGCAAGTTGGGGAATGAGTCCATGTTCAGCGGGTATGAGATACCCCAATGTTTGGATTCTATCCAATCACAAGCTGTTTTAGAGTGATTTCATCCAATCACAAGCTGTTATTTGTTTGAACCTACAAAACCCTCGCCCATAATCACATGGTCAGCAGTCTTTACCCATAATCACATGAGCAAGTCACACGCTCGGATGGATTCTCTGAGAAGGAAGGGTGTAAAGTCCGCAGCCATTCGATGTGATGCACTACAAACAAGGGAGAAGAAGGGAGAAAGCTTGTGGATAGAAAGAAGGGCAGTACTTGGCGTTAACTAGCTCTTAAATGACCCATTCGCATGGATGGAATATGATGCTGAGGAGGTGGTCATAGGAACAGTGTGTACACTCGTGGCTGGGATATTTCCAGCGATTTAGCTTTGTTTTAACCGCCGACCCATAGGGAACAGTCGCTCCTGACGGACATTCCTTCTTCGTCATGGGGTCACAGGACGGCGGCGTAAGTGGTGGCAGCCATCGCGAGACGTCGAAGAAGCCTCATGAAGTAGAGACGAATACGAATGGCACCACGAAAGCCACGAAAGCACCATCGTTTAATACTCTGCCAGCCAAAGCTCCAGCCTCGACAGATTCCAATTGGCAGCGCAAACGCTCGTCGTTGATGCTGAATGCGATGCACCCGGAAGGCGCCCACGAAACGGCGACGTTCGTTGAGAGACTGCCTCAGTCCACAGCCCTCCGAGTTCTTCTCGCTCTGTTTGCCTACGCATTGCTTGTATCTGACGTCCCTCGGGCGGGGTCAAGTGTTGACAGTCTCCCGTTCGTGCAGATCGAGCCAAATGTCTTCACGGTGTACGGACCCACGGCACTTGCAGGTCGAACGTTTTTCCAGAATGGCACAATCTCCACTGCTGGGTCGTCCACGTGCTCTTCTGAAGTATCTACGGCATTCTATAAGTTTACACCAAGCTCTTATGGACTGCGTACGGCTCGGGACCTGCTGGATACGTCGGCACAGCTGAAATCGTCCTGGCCTGCATGTATCCTTAGTGATCTCTCTGCAGGATCAGAGTACAGCAAGGACTGTGGTGACTTCCTCCCTGGAAAGACAGTGTTCCAGATGCTTGATACCCTCGTTGAAGCACTTGCAGCCAATGCACCGAGCACGACGAGCTACAAAAATGTGGCACAGACAGACGATGGCGTCGCGATCATGGCACGAGGCGAGCTGAGTTCATTACCGCAGCGCGTGTGCTTTTCGGCACGCGCCAAAGCTCGCTGGACAGGTACAAGCAGTGCAGCGTCTGGTTCGACGGCTGCAAGTAGCAGTACGAGCTTCCTTTCGCGGAACTTGCTAGACCACAAGTACTGGCTCAGCGTCTGGGTTACTACTTTTGCTGACCTGGACCCTACCAACCCAGGTGTGGACTTGTGCGTGGATGACTTGGATCGCCCCCTCTTTTGCGAGAAACCATGGGCTGCATCGTTAACTGTGGACGGTAGCGAGAGTGAGGCAGCATGGGAAGTTATATCGGAACGAGTTGCAGAGCTACAGAAGACTCTGGCCAAGGATGAAAAGCTGGATGTCACTTTAGTGGAGACTGAATCGGACCCTCTGACCAGACTGGGTGGAGCTGTACTGCTTGCACATAAGATTTACAGCGTTGTAGCACTGTACCGGATCAGAGAATGCACTAGCGTGGACACTTGCACAACTACTACGTTGTTTGAGGAACGTATTGAGGGCAAGGTGCTGTATACAGACGCTCTCGAATGGAGTTCCTTGGCATCCACTCTGCGGTTCATTGGGCAGGCGTATGTGATCATGAGGGTTTTGTGTCTGCTCGTCGCTTGCTACGCTGTTGTATGCTCGGCTTTTGGCAACGTTGCGAGCACGGATCCATCGAGACTGAATCGTACGTTACGAGTCTTTTTTGCTGTTCCCAGCCAGGTCGTCGTGTATGGCAGTTGGCTGCCTGTATTGTGCTACGCAAGCGCACACATCATTGACGCTTTAATTCATTACGAACTGGAAGATGACGGTGGAGAGAACGCCACTGATAGTTTTGTAGCTTTAACGCGGTGGCTGGCTGTGCATATGCGCTGCGTTTGGCTCATGGCGTTACTAGCACGGTTTCGAGCATTGCTGCAGACCTCGGCAGGAGCGTGGACCCCTTCGCACGGAGTCTCAGGAGTGCGGGGCCACTTGCTCCCCGCTTTGGCTCTTGGAGCTGTAGCGTTCGTAGCACATGGAGGAATCGCTGTTGACGACCGCGATGCACGGATCTTGGAGGCCAATGAGGTGGAACCCGTCCCGACTTTCATGCTGCTGCGCTCCGAGACGCTGGATGCGTGGAAAATGAACCTTGAAGGAGTTTACAGCGATATGTTGGCAGTTGCTCTTGCTGCTATTATCTACGTCGTCGTCATCCTCGCAGTACGCCAGCTGATACGTTGGCATCGACGTCGTTGGGTCAAACCAACGAACTTAAGTCAGTCAAAACCCCAACCGAGGGGCGATGCCGTGCCCGACCCGTTGTTCTTTGCTCGTTCAGCTGTTCCCAGTGCCGCAGGAGCTCTTTGGGAACCTAGCTGTCTTTCTGTGAGCTGGGATGATGATCTACTGGGACCTTTGCTCGTTATGCTGACTGCTACTACTCCGTGGTTAAGCCAGCGAAGCCAACGTAGCATCGACCAGAAACAAGGCCCAAGCGAGAAGACCACAGATGATAACGTTGCTTCGAATGGTAGCGATGTAGCGAGCTCAGCATCATCCTCTCAGCGCATGCTTATGAATCTGGTGTTCTTGAGTGACCCATGGAATCTGCTGGTTCTTAAGCTCGGACGTGCTCGTGTACATCTCTACCATCTTCGAGGAAGCGGACTCGATTGCAAGGTTGTGCATGCAAACGCCAAAGCTCGTGTTGCACGCGAGTATTCGTTGCCACTGGAAAACGTGGAGCTAGTAGCCTCCCTTCGTGCGTGTGAATTATCCTGGTCGCAGCTTGTCACGTGCAAATGAATCGTTTCCAGCGATACATAGTCGATGACTCACTTGAAAGCACGCTATACAATTATTTCTTGATTTCTAGTTGTCCTTGTCGCCTTCGCCTTCATTTTCGTCTACCAGTTCGTATCCTCTGGGAGTAGTTTCTAGGTCGTAAATGAGCGCAGAGGCGAGAATTACCAGTGTCGGCAAAAGGACAATTTGGGCATTGACGATGCAGAATTCCGCGATGGAGTTCCCCATCTGTCTCCAACTCCCTTCATTGTTTACAAGAAAGACGAACTGTGTCACCAGAACCTCCGCCAGTGATGCGGTTAGAAGGAAATACCGCGGGACCCACAGAGATTTCCCACGCAACTCCTTCTCTTGTGTCGAGACTGCCCCTGATGGTAGCAGTAGGATCAGACGGAAAGCGCATCCAACAATCACGAATGGAATCGCGAGCTTCAGTACGACAAGAGCTTGTGCAGTTAAGATGGAGGATTCTGTTAAGAACCGCTGCGTTGATGGGATCTTAAAACTTGTCAAGCTAGCCACACTGTTTGTGCCGAAAAACGAAACTTGGACGAACAATAAGAGCAATAACGCTCTCTGCACTTCACGAGACGCGGAGACCCCTCCGTTTGCTGTTTGTTTTGCTTCTGTCATCACCCAGCTAACGACTCCACTTGATAATGCTGCGAAAAACAGCACTTCATACGATGTGCTAAGCAATATCAAGCCTGGTGTGACAGCTAAGATTGCCTGCGTTAAACGTACAACCGCTAGGCGTGCAACCTCCCCACCAACTTGCTGACGTTCAAGATCACCATTATCTTCCAGCTTCAACGAGCGAATCTCTTTTTTGCTGCTACACATTGCTTGAACGAGTAACCAGGTTATTGGTACAACGACTATTAGCCAGTTTGACGCCACAAGAAGCAAGGGGGGAGTAGTTTTACTTTCCAGGTAGGTCAACGTCCATTCCAGAGCCAGCATAGCCAGAAGCACAGGAAGACCCCCAGGCAAAAGAACCGTTTTCCACTGGGATCTTTCATAATGGGCACCCGAGGTATTGCGAACCACAGCAATAGTAGAAAATAGTACCAGTAAAGCGCCAAGATGAACCAACGTCGTGTTTTCATCGTGCTCACTCGGTAGACACGGGAAAACAGCGATTAAAACGCAGCTTGTAGACCAATAAAAATCTGTCGTCAACCATTTCCTCCAGTGTAGACGGTCATTCAACTGGACGCTGCCCTTTACTTGAAAGAGGTTGTTGTTTATGACTCTCGGGTGCAACGCCAGTAAAATAAACAGCAAGCAAAAGAATTCACGGTGGTGGTAACCGAAAACGACAAGTTCCAAGCATAGGAAAGTTAATGCAACTTGTACACTCCACTTCCAGCGTGAACCTCTTGGGGGAAGCGCTGCGTAAAGTTGACCGCGATGTCTCCACACAAATTTCCACAAGATAAGAGGGCACAACCCGTACAGGTAATGCGTGGATGGAGAATCCGCAAGGAAGCGCCACCACATTACTGCAGCTACAACTGCGAGGAGCTTGGTGTCCATCGTATGGGTCAACAACCACCGTGAGTGGAATTTCTGGGGTTTCCGGTACGCAACCGCCATGACTAAAGCCCAACCAAAGCAGCTTAACATGATCGATCCCCGCAAAACCAGCCAGTCGTATGTCTGGTAATACACAATCGCCTTCCGACAAATATCAACCATTTCCTGACTCAACAGTTCGACAACGCGGTAGGCATCATCGTGAATTAGGTGGCTTTTGCCTTCGCTGATGCTGTTAATGGCTTCATCAATTTGAGCCTCAAGCTCTTCCACTCTGTCGTGGAGAGGTGAATATGGAACAAACAGCAAGCCCCTGTGCGCTCGCTTCACCTTTTCCTTGCGCAGCGCATGCTCATATAATTGTCGAGCATTTGCACGTATGGCGATCGCGCGGTATTTATCTTTGACCAGGTACGTAAACGGAAGAACTCCGACGGAGTTTCGGGGGTACGGAAGTCCTGCCAATGCAGTGATCAGAGCCGCCACATCTGTCTGCATAACATCTTTGCGCTTGAGATTCAGCACTGACCCCCATTCACGAGCAGCAACCTGTTCTTCATGTTCTTGTCTCCCAAGACGACTTTGAATCTCGGCTCTAGATCGCGTAGGTAAATCAATATCAAACGTGTTCTTGATAGTTTTCTCCGCAGTCTCAGGCCCTTGGACACCTGCGCCCCAAGCAATAATTGCCGTCCGCGTCTTCTCTGGAGCATCGTCACCATGGTCTCCCTTAAGATTCATTCCATGGTCGGCATTCACAATGTACGCGGTTTGTCCATCGTTTCCATAGTATTCCTCAATCATTTTCTGTGTCTTCTCGATCAAATCATCAACCACTGCGATATTCTCCAAGTACTCCCTCGAATCTGCTCCAAATTTCGGCCCCGTCAAGTCGGTGCCTAGAAAATGACAATAAATCACCAACTTATCATCATGCAGCTTTTCGTACAATTCCGGATCCCTCGCTTTCTTTCCCCTTGCAAACAACTCCTTCATCTTCCGATAGGCCCAAACATCCAACAACGTCGTGTCTTCTCGAGCCATTTCGACCTCTTCTCGTCCAGTATAGTGCTCTTCTACGGCCTGTGGAGCGTGAGCAGCCAATATCGGGGCTACATCTTTATTGCCAAAGATAAAAGCATTGTTGCTCTGATTAAACACAGAATCAAAGGGAACTGGATGCTGCTTCCAGCGCTTGTAAACAGCGTGCGGGTCCTCGTACATTCCTGCGGTCAGAGCCACGTGGCACGGTCTACTTTCAGTCGGCGCGTGGTTGTGTGAGACCCCCCAACTGCCTTTTGTTCTCATCACCTGACCCAGGAACGGAACGCGACTGTCAGAGTTGAATTGGGCAGCCTCGGTACTGCTTGGGTTGAGGTCGTAGTGGTCTGCATGGCCGGCGACGACTTTGAAGAGCTTGTCAACGCGACAACCGTCCAGAGTGAAAATGACGACGCGTTTGGCGGGAGGCGACGACGTAAAATTGGCACTGCGGATGGAAGACTCCACGGATGACTGGAAGTAGATGTCGAATACACTCAAGATGCACAGCACATGGAAAGCCACGCCCAGCAGCAGTAGCCGTGCGATGCTACAGCTCATGGACTTCCTGTTGTACACTGTACCCCTTGTACCCCACGTTTTAGAAATCGATCGATGCTTAGAAACGTTTGGTATTTAACTTCAATAACAGTTATTATCATCACCGGGGTCCGGACCAGGACCGTTGTGTGCTGGTACACAAGAGGAAATAAGCGTAGTTATAAACAGTGCAGCTGGGCAGAATAACAGGTTATCGTCCCCTCCAGACTTCTGAGTTATGATTGGCAAAAATTGCTAGCGTTGACTGGTAAAATAGGAGTTTTCTGCCTGCCAGACGCTCGCGAGAAAGCAGGAAAGAAGTCAGTGATCATGTCCGAGGAAGCAAGAATGTCCGTGGAGCTGCAGGAGTCCATACAAAGGACATACGCCAAGGCAAAGGATATGAGGCCGAAGAACACTCAGCGATCGTACGACAAGCGCCAGCAGGAGTTTCTTGAGTGGTGCACCAGCAAGGGTAAATCATTTAACGACCTCACGCGCTTTACTGTGACGGGTGAGAAATTGCATCTCTTTTTGGAAGAATGTGTTATCGGTAGACGTAAGCGACAGAAAAGCTTAAATGAAAAAGCGGGACGAGTACAGACAATAGGACGCTCTTCGGTCAACTTGTACGTAGCAGCCATGGTTGATTTTGTGGAAACAACAAGCCCAAGCCAAAATCAACAGTTATCCTTCACCTCGCGATGGTGCAGTAACATCGCTGCTCAAACTTACCCAGTTTGATGAAGACGAGCGCAAGCGCAAGAATTTCGAGGACCGGGGAACTGATACGCTTCTAGATGGATATACTACTACAGAGCACATCCAACAGATTGCAAAATACTTTTGGGCTATGACACGTGAGGCAGGGACAAGCTTGCGCAATCTCTTGGCATTTCTTGTAAGCCATTACGCGCTCATGAGAGGAGTCAGCGCGGATGTTGGAATTGGCAGACTTGCATTCAATTACGTTGGAAAATGAGGGCTACAGTCCATGCAGGGCGCTAGTTATGGTGATGCGTCAAGGCAAAACCAACCAAGTGGGTCGCATTGAAGTAGGTGCTTGCATGCGCCACAAGAATGTAGAAATTTGCCCTCACGGACTCTTGGGAATGTATTTGTTCTGGCGGTGGCACGTGGAAGGAGAAGTTTTTCCTGATTTTACATCATCGGATAAATGGTATCCATTGAAACTTCTTAAAACTGGCAAAGACCCCAAGAAGATGATGTCGTATAAGGTACATCGGGAAGCTATTACTGCCGCACTAAATCACGTTGGAATTCGCAGTAAGGCTAAAACTCATGTTGGTCGTGGGTCCGGATCACGGATGGCGGATCTAGGTGGTGCAAGCGAATCTCAAATTAGGCGTCTGGGTCGGTGGAACACCCAAGCTATGGAAAAGTGCTACCTCACGTCACTGCCACGCGAAGCTATGCGCACGCTGGCTGGAGTTTGAGCCTTCTCGAGGAGGATTTTTCATTCCTCGCGCGTCTGTGGAGCCCCCAATTTCTCTACAGAACCAGATTTTCCCCCAGGTTGAAGTGTGGCAGCAATCTATCAATGAAGGTAAAGCAGAGCGATCGATTGCAGCAGGAGGTTTCCTCGAGCTTCTTCACTATCTTCGCAAGACTATTCTTCAGGATGCAATCTTTTTACAGGACCAAACACCGCATCACCCGGTATGGCAACATGGTATATTCACATCAGCGGAATTCTTGCAGTTTAAACGGGAAGCAAGAGAGGCTATCCGTACAATGGAGAACCCGGCCGATCAGAGACTGCAAAAGGCTATGCCAATATTGAAGGCCAAGCTGGATGGCGTACATCAAGATCTGAAGACATCGGTTGGTCATGTGAACACAAAGCTGCGATCCCTGGAAGGGAACGTTGCTGAAATAATGAATATTCTTCGGCCACTTCGAGGGGATACTGCCATACTGCAGGTGAAGCTCGTTACAAACACAGAAAACATCACGACCCCAATATCTACTAGCTGTTCGCCACCACCACCTGTGAACAGTGAAAGTCAACCACCGATACCATCTTACAAGATGCGCAGAGGTTTGGAATCCGTCATGGAGCTTTGGAATGAGTGGAGTGTAGGTTTTGATGGTGGTATTTCGGTGCGTGAGCTGGAAGAGCGCTACGGAACAAAGTGGTGTGATGCCGATGAGAGGAGGTTTTTTAATCGTCGCCGAGTTATACTTGATTTTATTCAGCAATTGTCTGTCGAAGCTCAGAGCGACACTGGTGTGTTGGAGGCAGTTGCGATACAGTGTGTTGTACAGTGTGTGGATGAAATCCGCAGAGCGCGTAAGAAAACTCTTAACTGGGTTTCCAAGAACTGCGGTCTAATTCGAGACGAAGTGAGAAGTATGGTCATCGCCCGAATTTCGCTGGAGCCAGCTCCCGCCCAGTTGAACGCTGTTTCTCTATAAGAAATGCCTACATCATGTGGATCTACTCCTCTACCACGCAATTACCGCAGTGTGACTTTTCGGTAGTTCAAATATCGCAGTACGGCTTTGCGGTAGTTGCCGCGACGTGACTTCGCGGTAGATTAAGTACCCCAATGTGACTTCGCGGTAGTTCAAGTACTGCAGTGTGACTTCGCGGTAGTTACCGCAATGTGACTTCGCGGTAGATTAAGTACCGCAGTGCGACTTCGCGGTAGATTAAGTACCGCAGTGTGACTTCGCGGTAGTTCAAGTACTGCAGTGTGACTTCGCGGTAGTTCAAGTACTGCAGTGTGACTTCGCGGTAGTTACCGCAATGTGACTTCGCGGTAGATTAAGTACCGCAGTGTGACTTCGCGGTAGTTCAAGTACTGCAGTGTGACTTCGCGGTAGTTACCGCAATGTGACTTCACGGTAGATTAAATACCGCAGTGTGACTTTGCGGTAGTTACCTAGCGTGTGTGGCAGCATTAGAGACAATACATACAAGAATATATCTTGAGTTATATTTTTTCACTTAGGCAAGAGCTTTCGATATAGCTGAGAGCGGTACACAGATGCCTTAGTAGCGTTAAAATTCCCGGACGTCCACGTCGCTATCTTGCCCTCAATGGATTTAGGTTCTTCGGTAGCAATGCGCTTGGAAATTTCATCCATATAGTACAGGACGTAAATTCCGCAATCCGAGTAGTTTGTCTGCTGTGGTTTTGTGTTGATAGCGAACGTACTCCATTCAAACGCAGTAGCGGCATCTTTGCTTTGCTCATAAACTTTTGACAAAAACCATTTCAGAACATCGAATGCGTATTCTGAGCTGTGTGCTTTTCTCAGAGAATTGACGTGATAAACAGTTGTCATACCCCCATGCGTAAAATTCTCGATCACCAAAAAACTCCAATGATTTTTACCCGACACTGGTAAAAGCAGATACTGATATGACCAGTCGAATAATGCGTTCAACTCATTGAACAATCGTAGTTTCTTGCGAGGACTGCGTGTAAATCTAGCCGTCTCCATCAACACGTACAATTCAGATCCACACGGGTTCACTATTCCTTTTCGTCGAGACATATCGCGATAAATAAAAAAATCCAATGCTGTTTGCGTCAGTGAAGCATCCACCTGCAAACTATCCAAATCTTCAGGATATACATGAAGCGTTCGAGGTTGATCTCCATTTAGTTCTGTCCAAACTACCAAAGCATCATTTTTTGGTAGGCGCGGTCTGAAAAACGAACTCGGAATTTCAGGAACCAAGTCTAAATCATCCAAATTGCTTGCATCGGGGCTGTTTGGCTGAAAAAGTTCGTCACTCTCGCAATCACTGCTGCTTGGGTCACTAGACTTGCTGTTAACAGCAATCAGTTCACTGTTTTCTCCACTAGAGTCGTCGTCATTGACACTCAGCTCATCTCTGCAGTCACCTTTTGTCGTACTATCACACTGTTTGTCGCCCGAGTCTTTCTCTCCAATTACATCATCACAACCATAGCTCTCACTTTCACCGTATGAATTAGTCGACAGCGATACACTTGGGCCCGGTATAGTGGGGTGAACACGACGGCGTTTGCTTGACTGGATTGGTTGCGCCGAACACTCTTCACCCATCCAATACACGTTCTGCAAATTCTTTGTAGTAGCCTCCACAAAATTCTCCCTGTTGGTGTGCATAGCTTTAAATGCCGGACTTGTTGGTAATGTATCCCGAACAAACTGCACAAGCGATGTGTTCGCGTCACTAGCGCTGATCTGCGTTTGCCGAAGTGCATCATTTGCCTCTTCGTCTGAGTACATAGCCATTTGAGTCAACGAAGCTTTGAAATGAGTGGCTACATCAGAGGCGATTCGCAAAACGGAGGCTCGGAGTGACATGGGTACAATTGAGGCGATCTTACAACCCATGCACTCGGTTATCGCTGACGAACGAGTCACGACTTGCTCAATGTTATTCGTTCGAGTTGCGAATCCAAGTGCGGTTACCTCTGCGACGAACGCTGCCTCCACCAACTCATCTCGATGCTTTGTAAAGGCGGTGAGCTCTTCTTGAGTTGACTGGTCCATAGGCGGTGACGGTGGTGCTGGAGTCCGCGAAGGTACATCGTCATAGCTTATAGTCTGGGGGGTTTCAACGTCAGCGCGCACCATTGCAGGATACCGGTTACGATCCTTGCGAGAATCAGCTATGCCCGATGGATACTTGTCCAGTGGAAAGAGAGTGTCTTCGTTGTCACGTAGATATAGTTGCTGTCTGTCGGGGTGTTCTTCCAGCCAACGCTTGCGCAAGGCTCTCCCTGCACGGGTCCGGAGCCAATCCTCTGCCGCTTTACTTCCTCCAGGTACATCTTCTGCTGCCTGCTCCTGTGCAAACCTCGCGGCACTACGTGAAATATCAGCGCCTTTTTCACCAGCGTACACCCAGAAACCTCTATGGCAACGCATCGTGACTCGTAGCGGCTTGAACGCGGAGACTTCTAACTGTTTTGAGGCTAAGCAAAGCTGCTACCGCGAGACGGTATGTTATTGGCTGAAATTTACCGGCCAGTTATTTCTCCCCGGTCCGTAGCTGCCTCAAACTGACCAGAGACCGGGTCTCGGACTCAGTCTGTGGAAGGGACGATAACCCCTCATTATCATCACCGGGGTCCGGACCAGGACCGTTGTGTGCTGGTACACAAGAGGAAATAAGCGTAGTTATAAACAGTGCAGCTGGGCAGAATAACAGGTTATCGTCCCCTCCAGACTTCTGAGTTATGATTGGCAAAAATTGCTAGCGTTGACTGGTAAAATAGGAGTTTTCTGCCTGCCAGACGCTCGCGAGAAAGCAGGAAAGAAGTCAGTGATCATGTCCGAGGAAGCAAGAATGTCCGTGGAGCTGCAGGAGTCCATACAAAGGACATACGCCAAGGCAAAGGATATGAGGCCGAAGAACACTCAGCGATCGTACGACAAGCGCCAGCAGGAGTTTCTTGAGTGGTGCACCAGCAAGGGTAAATCATTTAACGACCTCACGCGCTTTACTGTGACGGGTGAGAAATTGCATCTCTTTTTGGAAGAATGTGTTATCGGTAGACGTAAGCGACAGAAAAGCTTAAATGAAAAAGCGGGACGAGTACAGACAATAGGACGCTCTTCGGTCAACTTGTACGTAGCAGCCATGGTTGATTTGTGGAAACAACAAGCCCAAGCCAAAATCAACAGTTATCCTTCACCTCGCGATGGTGCAGTAACATCGCTGCTCAAACTTACCCAGTTTGATGAAGACGAGCGCAAGCGCAAGAATTTCGAGGACCGGGGAACTGATACGCTTCTAGATGGATATACTACTACAGAGCACATCCAACAGATTGCAAAATACTTTTGGGCTATGACACGTGAGGCAGGGACAAGCTTGCGCAATCTCTTGGCATTTCTTGTAAGCCATTACGCGCTCATGAGAGGGGAGTCAGCGCGGATGTTGGAATTGGCAGACTTGCATTCAATTACGTTGGAAAATGAGGGCTACAGTCCATGCAGGGCGCTAGTTATGGTGATGCGTCAAGGCAAAACCAACCAAGTGGGTCGCATTGAAGTAGGTGCTTGCATGCGCCACAAGAATGTAGAAATTTGCCCTCACGGACTCTTGGGAATGTATTTGTTCTGGCGGTGGCACGTGGAAGGAGAAGTTTTTCCTGATTTTACATCATCGGATAAATGGTATCCATTGAAACTTCTCAAAACTGGCAAAGACCCCAAGAAGATGATGTCGTATAAGGTACATCGGGAAGCTATTACTGCCGCACTAAATCACGTTGGAATTCGCAGTAAGGCTAAAACTCATGTTGGTCGTGGGTCCGGATCACGGATGGCGGATCTAGGTGGTGCAAGCGAATCTCAAATTAGGCGTCTGGGTCGGTGGAACACCCAAGCTATGGAAAAGTGCTACCTCACGTCACTGCCACGCGAAGCTATGCGCACGCTGGCTGGGTTTGAGCCTTCTCGAGGAGGATTTTTCATTCCTCGCGCGTCTGTGGAGCCCCCAATTTCTCTACAGAACCAGATTTTCCCCCAGGTTGAAGTGTGGCAGCAATCTATCAATGAAGGTAAAGCAGAGCGATCGATTGCAGCAGGAGGTTTCCTCGAGCTTCTTCACTATCTTCGCAAGACTATTCTTCAGGATGCAATCTTTTTACAGGACCAAACACCGCATCACCCGGTATGGCAACATGGTATATTCACATCAGCGGAATTCTTGCAGTTTAAACGGGAAGCAAGAGGCTATCCGTACAATGGAGAACCCGGCCGATCAGAGACTGCAAAGGCTATGCCAATATTGAAGGCCAAGCTGGATGGCGTACATCAAGATCTGAAGACATCGGTTGGTCATGTGAACACAAAGCTGCGATCCCTGGAAGGGAACGTTGCTGAAATAATGAATATTCTTCGGCCACTTCGAGGGGATACTGCCATACTGCAGGTGAAGCTCGTTACAAACACAGAAAACATCACGACCCCAATATCTACTAGCTGTTCGCCACCACCACCTGTGAACAGTGAAAGTCAACCACCGATACCATCTTTACAAGATGCGCAGAGGTTTGGAATCCGTCATGGATCTTTGGAATGAGTGGAGTGTAGGTTTTGATGGTGGTATTTCGGTGCGTGAGCTGGAAGAGCGCTACGGAACAAAGTGGTGTGATGCCGATGAGAGGAGGTTTTTAATCGTCGCCGAGTTATACTTGATTTTATTCAGCAATTGTCTGTCGAAGCTCAGAGCGACACTGGTGTGTTGGAGGCAGTTGCGATACAGTGTGTTGTACAGTGTGTGGATGAAATCCGCAGAGCGCGTAAGAAAACTCTTAACTGGGTTTCCAAGAACTGCGGTCTAATTCGAGACGAAGTGAGAAGTATGGTCATCGCCCGAATTTCGCTGGAGCCAGCTCCCGCCCAGTTGAACGCTGTTTCTCTATAAGAAATGCCTACATCATGTGGATCTACTCCTCTACCACGCAATTACCGCAGTGTGACTTTTCGGTAGTTCAAATATCGCAGTACGGCTTTGCGGTAGTTGCCGCGACGTGACTTCGCGGTAGATTAAGTACCCCAATGTGACTTCGCGGTAGTTCAAGTACTGCAGTGTGACTTCGCGGTAGTTACCGCAATGTGACTTCGCGGTAGATTAAGTACCGCAGTGCGACTTCGCGGTAGATTAAGTACCGCAGTGTGACTTCGCGGTAGTTCAAGTACTGCAGTGTGACTTCGCGGTAGTTCAAGTACTGCAGTGTGACTTCGCGGTAGTTACCGCAATGTGACTTCGCGGTAGATTAAGTACCGCAGTGTGACTTCGCGGTAGTTCAAGTACTGCAGTGTGACTTCGCGGTAGTTACCGCAATGTGACTTCACGGTAGATTAAATACCGCAGTGTGACTTTGCGGTAGTTACTGGCACCTAGCGTGTGTGGCAGCATTAGAGACAATACATACAAGAATATATCTTGAGTTATATTTTTTCACTTAGGCAAGAGCTTTCGATATAGCTGAGAGCGGTACACAGATGCCTTAGTAGCGTTAAAATTCCCGGACGTCCACGTCGCTATCTTGCCCTCAATGGATTTAGGTTCTTCGGTAGCAATGCGCTTGGAAATTTCATCCATATAGTACAGGACGTAAATTCCGCAATCCGAGTAGTTTGTCTGCTGTGGTTTTGTGTTGATAGCGAACGTACTCCATTCAAACGCAGTAGCGGCATCTTTGCTTTGCTCATAAACTTTTGACAAAAACCATTTCAGAACATCGAATGCGTATTCTGAGCTGTGTGCTTTTCTCAGAGAATTGACGTGATAAACAGTTGTCATACCCCCATGCGTAAAATTCTCGATCACCAAAAAACTCCAATGATTTTTACCCGACACTGGTAAAAGCAGATACTGATATGACCAGTCGAATAATGCGTTCAACTCATTGAACAATCGTAGTTTCTTGCGAGGACTGCGTGTAAATCTAGCCGTCTCCATCAACACGTACAATTCAGATCCACACGGGTTCACTATTCCTTTTCGTCGAGACATATCGCGATAAATAAAAAAATCCAATGCTGTTTGCGTCAGTGAAGCATCCACCTGCAAACTATCCAAATCTTCAGGATATACATGAAGCGTTCGAGGTTGATCTCCATTTAGTTCTGTCCAAACTACCAAAGCATCATTTTTCGGTCGGCGCGGTCTGAAAAACGAACTCGGAATTTCAGGAACCAAGTCTAAATCATCCAAATTGCTTGCATCGGGGCTGTTTGGCTGAAAAAGTTCGTCACTCTCGCAATCACTGCTGCTTGGGTCACTAGACTTGCTGTTAACAGCAATCAGTTCACTGTTTTCTCCACTAGAGTCGTCGTCATTGACACTCAGCTCATCTCTGCAGTCACCTTTTGTCGTACTATCACACTGTTTGTCGCCCGAGTCTTTCTCTCCAATTACATCATCACAACCATAGCTCTCACTTTCACCGTATGAATTAGTCGACAGCGATACACTTGGGCCCGGTATAGTGGGGTGAACACGACAGCGTTTGCTTGACTGGATTGGTTGCGCCGAACACTCTTCACCCATCCAATACACGTTCTGCAAATTCTTTTGTAGTAGCCTCCACAAAATTCTCCCTGTTGGTGTGCATAGCTTTAAATGCCGGACTTGTTGGTAATGTATCCCGAACAAACTGCACAAGCGATGTGTTCGCGTCACTAGCGCTGATCTGCGTTTGCCGAAGTGCATCATTTGCCTCTTCGTCTGAGTACATAGCCATTTGAGTCAACGAAGCTTTGAAATGAGTGGCTACATCAGAGGCGATTCGCAAAACGGAGGCTCGGAGTGACATGGGTACAATTGAGGCGATCTTACAACCCATGCACTCGGT
The DNA here is from genome assembly GCA_030324255.1 of Phytophthora capsici. Taxonomy (NCBI): domain Eukaryota; phylum Oomycota; class Peronosporomycetes; order Peronosporales; family Peronosporaceae; genus Phytophthora; species Phytophthora capsici. The sequence continues at coordinate 2,515,468 of CM059362.1, read as the reverse complement.
TATCGCTGACGAACGAGTCACGACTTGCTCAATGTTATTCGTTCGAGTTGCGAATCCAAGTGCGTTACCTCTGCGACGAACGCTGCCTCCACCAACTCATCTCGATGCTTTGTAAAGGCGGTGAGCTCTTCTTGAGTTGACTGGTCCATAGGCGGTGACGGTGGTGCTGGAGTCCGCGAAGGTAAATCGTCATAGCTTATAGTCTGGGGGGTTTCAACGTCAGCGCGCACCATTGCAGGATACCGGTTACGATCCTTGCGAGAATCAGCTATGCCCGATGGATACTTGTCCAGTGGAAAGAGAGTGTCTTCGTTGTCACGTAGATATAGTTGCTGTCTGTCGGGGTGTTCTTCCAGCCAACGCTTGCGCAAGGCTCTCCCTGCACGGGTCCGGAGCCAATCCTCTGCCGCTTTACTTCCTCCAGGTACATCTTCTGCTGCCTGCTCCTGTGCAAACCTCGCGGCACTACGTGAAATATCAGCGCCTTTTTCACCAGCGTACACCCAGAAACCTCTATGGCAACGCATCGTGACTCGTAGCGGCTTGAACGCGGAGACTTCTAACTGTTTTGAGGCTAAGCAAAGCTGCTACCGCGAGACGGTATGTTATTGGCTGAAATTTACCGGCCAGTTATTTCTCCCCGGTCCGTAGCTGCCTCAAACTGACCAGAGACCGGGTCTCGGACTCAGTCTGTGGAAGGGACGATAACCCCTCATTATCTACATAACGAAACGAACTTTTTGTAAATGTGCATGCACAAATTTTGTGCACAAGTAAAATTGCTGTAAGCTCTATATTGTCTACTGGGCTCGTTCAGAAAGCCAAGCTCCATCAAGGACCAAGCTACGAGTCGAAGAGAGACGAACCTTAAACTGCGACTCCAATTTCTTTAGCGCTACAATAATTACCAAGATATTGTAAGCGAATCAAATAATTCAAGCATCAAGCACAAGTACGTACTGCGAATAGATCCCTCGCTATTGCCATCGCTCGACGAAGCAGGGCAGCAGATTTGCAAAGTTTGCCCAGTCTCCGCTAAAACGATCCCACTGAGGCCCACGTTGCATGGATTTAACGATTGAACCACTGCAGTACGACAACAGAGAACGACAAGTTAGCAATGATTGCACAAATGGAGGATGAACAGCACGCAGCGTACCTTCAAGCGGACATCCCGATAGATCCATGTACTTCAGCTTAGCCTGAAGCTTTGCGTTGCGCCTACGCTGGCCCTCCTCGGTAACTTGCTGAACGTCACTGACCTCGCTCTCAATCACTTGGCTGACGTATCGCGTCCAAATGTCGTTGAGCTGCTCTGCGTCGCTATACTTCATCTCTCCACCAAGCATGTGCAAGCCCAGTTCTCTACGTCGACGTGCACTCAGCAACTTGGCCGTCTGTTTTCTACTAGCTGCCGCAATTGTTTTCTCCGCCGTTTCAGCAGCAGTAGTCTTAAACGGATTATCCAAGGACAACACCTTGTTCTTGAGACCATCCACAGCACTCGCCCCTGTCTTCATGCCTTGTGTCACGGACTCCAGATAATTCTTGAACGTCTCATGCAAAGCACGTGGCTTCATTAACATCTCCGCTTGTGGTTGCTAACAAATAATAGTGTCAGTACCAGTATTGATGTATATATCTTTCCCATTCGGCGTCCCTCACCAAAGAGCAGTCTTTGAGTCCAACGGCTAGCAGATTTGCGCCTATCTTCTCGTACAACGGATCAATCTTCACAGCCTTCTTCTCGTCTGCCTTAGCAGCTTGCTTTCCTGTATCCTGTCCGTTTCCTTGTCCATTGCCACGCTTCTTGTCCTTGTGCTTGCGTTTCGAGTGCTGGTAGGCCTGCTGTTTATTGCCCTTCGGCGCCGCTTGTGCTGCAGCCTGTGCGGTGTACTTGGAAACGGCAGGCTGAGCAGTGGACGCAAAGGCCGCGTCCAGCGAAGACAGCAAGTCGGCGCGCGGCCGCTTCTTAGCACCAGCCGAAGTTTCCATCACGAATGGATGGTCAAATTCAAACAATTGGGATCAGATCTGAGTATCGTGTCATCAGGTTCTGAGACTAATAACGTAATCTTTATGATACGTTTCACTTGATCAACATATAGGTACATTTCATGAGCTAGTGACTGCCTCACTTTCACTTCAAAATGGAGGGCGGGCCATGGAGTGCCTGGTCCTGCGCCGATGTAGGGCGCTGGCTACGTGCGCAGGGCTTCGGCGAGCACGAGGAGCTCTTCGCTGCCAACAAGATCTCGGGACCCATCCTGCCAGAGCTCACACGCAACGCACTGCGCGATGATCTGGGCATTGCTGCATTCGGAGACCGCGTGCGGATTGCACAGGCCATCGAGACGTTGATTGCGTCTTCACCTGGTGACGCATCAACGTCAACGTCACCAGCAACTTCAACATCGGCAACTTCCCAGCAACTTAATCAGGCCTGGTTGCCTCGCGACGACAATGCGCTGGACCTCGTGGTGCTTCATGCGGCTCCACTCGTGATCAAAGACAGTCGCCACCGCATTTACCCCATGGAGAAGCTGGATCTGGAAGCAGAACGCCGAGAGATCAGCAACTCGCTGCTCACAGATGTGCAACATAAGGCCATCCACGTGCGCTTCGACATTGCTAGTGCCGATATCCTACGCAGCCTCATGACGGCTTGGAAGTGCACAGTGCTCCACTTCTCAGGTCATGGACTGGGTCAACGTGCAGCTCTCTGCTTCGAGGATGGCGCAGGTTGCACACATCTCATTACTCCGGACGCACTGAGGCAACTGATGTTCTCAGGCGATCGAAAACAACAGCAGGTAGCAGGAGCGACACCAGTGGAGATGAAGACGGCGGAGGTGGGAGTTGCTGGTCCAAAGCCGCTGGATGGCAACGTGCAACTTGTGTTTGTCAATGCCTGTCATAGTCAGAAGGTGGCGTCTGTGTTCCTGAATGCTGGAATTCCGCACGTCGTCGCGGTACATTCGGACTCTTTGGTCGTCGACGCATCTGCCACAATGTTTGCAAAACATTTTTATTTATCACTCTTCCATGGTCATACAGTGTCGACGGCGTTCGAGATCGCGAAGGGGGCAGTACGGGCACTTCCTACTCAGAAGAGAGCTGCTTGTTGTTGCGCGTGAGCTTTACGATATTTTTTTGGTTGATTTGTGCTATACTAATAGGATATTCTGTGCTTGTTTGTCCTCTGTAGTCATCTTCATGAGCCGACGTGTACATGGATGCGGGATGGTTCACGACATTCCCAACACAGTGCCACTCAATGTTGTTGCAAGGGTCATGCATTGGCATTTCCACACGATGAGTCCAGCAAATTTCTCTTGCTGGGTACGGCCTCACACGATGTTGTGCTTTTTGGTGATATTCCAAACGGGAAACTACGCGATTACTCGCCGCGGTACCCATCGAACATACCGTCCATGCATGGCCAATTTATTGGCCGTAACACGGAAACGTATCTTATGGTCAAATCGCTCCGCGAGAATGCCGTAACAGCGTGCTTAGGCGCTCCAGGCATTGGGAAGAGCTCTCTTATTATCTCTGTTGCGCACTTCGTGCACAGTCGGCGAATGTTTCCTGATGGTGTATTTTACGTAGACTTGGAAGGCCAGAAACTCTCCACTGTGCGTTATGCCATCGCACAAAGCATTGGCATGCCTGCGGCGGACACCGACGAAGAAGTATTCGCAGAGCTAGGGTGAGTACGCAAAACTTGTTCGAGCTAATTCGGCAAACTACCCTGGCTGTAATTCTTGCTAAATGTGACGTCTGAAATGCAGGACTAAAAATTGCTTGCTCGTGCTGGACAAAGTGGAAGAGCTGCTGGATGAAGATGAAAACAAGGGCGAAGAACTCTTGCATCAGCTTATTTCTGTTGCTCCGAATCTGAAGTTGCTGCTTGCCTCTCGCCGCAACATGCATATTCCCAGCGTTACTCCGTACTCACTTTCAATCTCGGAACTTCCGCTACATACGGCAGTAAGTGCCTGCTATAATGTGTCTTAATGCTCTACTTTGATTAACTCGTGCGGTGGTTATGATGCAGACAGAGCTACTGTGTCTTGTCGCACCTGGCTGTTCCGCAAAGCTAGCCGAGCGTTTAGCCAGAATATGCGGTTGCCTTCCTCTTGCTATTCGAGTTGTTGGGCGTGCACTTGCTAATGCACGAATGACTGTGACTCCTGAGCGTATGATCGAGTACTTAGAGGTAATGCGAAAAGCTTTATCAACTGTTACCGTTGAAAACACCCTAACATTTTCTCTTTGTTGCTACAGCGCGACGACCATAGATTCGAGACTATCAGGGAGCTCAATCAAGTCGGGCATAAAGAGTGTGTCGACCGCTGCATCCGGTCATCTTTTTGCCACTTGGATGAGCCATTGCGACTGGCCTTTATGGCTTTTGGATTTTTTCGGGGTAGTTTCGAAATTGAAGCTGCTGAAGCAGTTCTTTCGAGCGTTTTGACGGAGCAGAATGCTGCTGGAAAATTGGTGGGAAGTAATTATTCCTTGCTATCATCGTCTCTGAGCGGGTCAGGAGGGGCAACAACGACAGGGTCAAGCTCTTCAAGTTCAACGTATTTTCCTTCTGACGCATATCCTAAGAGCAGCCGAAGTCGCAACAGAGACGATGACGCTTCCTCAGTTCGTAGTCTTGGGTCACAGCTTTCGAATATGGATGGCTTTGGTTTCGACAACGACGGGGCTATGACCAATGACAGCTATGATCTGCTCGATCTGGAGAGTAGCGAAGAGGTGAAAGCTCGTGAAGTAAGTGTTCCGCCGGCAAGCGTAGCTCTTGAATTACTTCACCAGTGGTCGCTTGTGGAATTTGACTCAAAAGCTAATCGTTATCGGATGCACAATCTTGTGCAACTTTTTGCGGAGGAAGAAGCTGGACGTATGGGAGAGGAGTGCCTTGCTGATCCAACACCTTCGGGTGTGAGCTCTACATCTTCATCGTTTGTCGCCGCATCAATGGGAGCTCCTCCCACAAGTATTCCTCTGGGTAAAGAACTACTACTCACGTGGAAACGGCGTTTTGTGCGCTACTACTGTATGATCGTTGCTAAGGCATCTCATGCCTATCGTTTTGACGGCACATTGGCGCTTTTCGACAAGGAGCGCGCTAATATTGAGTCGGCTATGCGGTTAGCTCACGAGCTTACCCAGCAGAGCATTGAACAAGTCCGCGAGAATAATCGTCGTGCCCAACAAGACCTCGTTAGTGATCAGCTTGGAGAAGCACCTGCTGATTCTGCCAGTACAATGAGGTCGAAGAGCGAGCCATCCTTATTCACTGACGATGGTATTGCAGCCAAACCGGATATTGAGCGCCACAGCAGTAGCTTTGCTGGAATCACAAGCAATAGTAGCAACGGAAGTGGTGGTGATGGGCGAAGGTTTACTGGACCTGCTTCGCTCAATAATTCCTCCATCGTGGATGCTCTACTGTATAGCAATTTGGTGGTACGGTGTCGGTTCATTTTCCGAGCGCGTGTGGAGCCTCGACGACGTATTCAGGTGGTATCGTCGTGCTTACAACTTTCAAGAGAGACGCGCTCTCTGCATTGTACTTGCGGCCATCGAGAAAATGACCCTGCAGCACTACTGTGGGATGTCGAAGAGGCAAAGTTTGATCGTGAGCTATCGCTACTGGACAAGTTGCCTTCTTTCGAAGAGCCGCAACCGCCCATCGCTGCGTCTGCAGCTTATGATCGGTGCACATGTGTGGGTATCCGCGAGCTCATCGCGCTGGAAGCTTTATTATTGACGGATCTGGGCTACGCATGTTGCGATGTTACAGACTGGGTGGCTGCAGAATACCACTACCTGGAATCGTTACGATTACAACGAGAGGTTTTAGGCTGGTCGGAACACCCGCAAGTCGCTGAAGTGCTAAACCAGTTTGGTATTTGTCTCAGTACTCGCTGGGGATATTTAGCTCATAATGTCTGGTTGCTGCAGCACGCGGAGCGCTTGCTAAAAGGAGCACTTCAGATGCGAAGTCGAGTGTTAAGCAAGAACCACCCGGAATATGCTACGAGTCTGAACAACCTGGCCAATTTTTACAAGAACTATCCAACCGCTGGGAAGCGTCGGTCACCGTCTGCAGCACAGCGGGAAGATGCCCAAGAACCTAGAGATCTGCGCACGAGAGGGGGCAAAAGTGGAGGACGGCACGGAGGTAGTGGTCACCGAGGTGCTCGTTCTGGCTCTAGTCCTAGTCCTAGCCGATCCAGTTCCAGCAGCGAAAGTATGGCAAGTCCTAGCCAGGAAAGCACGAAAACGGATGTGGGTAAAGGATCAAGAGGAGAGGAAGTGCCTCAACCCGACATTGCTGCTATGTATCGGCAGTCGCTTAAGATCCGAGAGATGACACTTGGTGAAAACCACCCGCAAGTTGCTCAATCGCTGAATAACTTGGCCCTGTATCTGTCAAATCAACTGGAGACACAACAACGAAGGTAAGTTTGCAACAGATAGAATTATCTGTGTATAAGGTCGGTGCTAACTTATGTGTGTTCATTGATAGCGAGGAGGAATTAGCGGCACAGCGGGCTGAAATTGGCCGCTTATATGAGCGTGCATTACGGATTAGGCGAAGTACGCTTGGCAACGCAAGCTTCGAGACTGCTGCTACTCTCAACAACATGGGAAATTTCAAGCGTTTGACGGTGCGTGTTGTCCGTTAGGTTCCAAGCCTACATGGTACTCATCTTGTTTTATTTACGTGTTTCCCTCCGGATGCAGAAAGACTGGCGTGGGGCAGAGGAAAACATCAAGGAGGCGCTTCAAATTACAGATCGCTATTTCAATGATATCAGCCCTCGTGCTGCTCGTATTTTTATTAATCTCGCGCGGGTGTATCGAGATCAGGTACGGTTTTCAAAGACCATCACACCGCTCGTCGTCAGAACTTTTTGTTGAACTTATGGTGTTATCTATTGCAGAAACGCTTCGAAGAAGCCATCAACGCTTACAAGAAGGCACAAGATATTCGACAACAGCTATTTCCTGATACCCGTGACGTTGGGTTTTGCATCGGTGCGATCCACTTACATTTTGACTTTCTTAGTCACTTCTAACTGCTCGTGTGCCGTGTTACGTATTAGAACAAATCGGTAAGTGCTTACGGCTTCAAGGAAAAGAAGAGGAGGGCAGGGTCGTGGAAGAACGAGGGCGGCAGATGAAGAAGCTTGGACTATCTGCAATGGAGCAAGATGAGATGGGCCAAGAGGAAAGCAACAGCAGCACGAGCAGCGAAAGCATCAGCTTTAAGCATGCGGTGTTGAGTGGTGATAGCGCTGAGGGCTCTGTATCATCCGGTCATCTTTTCGTGAGAGTGAACGTGTACGACATCGTTGACACTGAAGCTCTTGTTTCGCGCAAGTTTAACTTTCCAGGCAAACTTTTGGGCGAACGTGGTGTACACTTAAAAAGGATCGAGGCTATTGCGTGCGCTCAATTGCGCTACTTTGGGCCGTGGCCGCAGACGCTGAACAAATGGAGCAAGGGCCGATCCCACGGCAGCAAGGCTATTTCGCCGCAGTCTATGCCAGAAGCCTACATCCAGATTACCAGCACGTCCGAAGCGGTACGTCGACTTTTCATGAATGCTTTTCATTGTATAAATGCTGACACCATCGTTTGTAGGCTTTGGAACGCGCAAAAGAGCAATCCGTGCGGCTTTTACGTGATATGAAACTTGCTTGGGAGCGTTTCCTGGCTCGTACAGCAGTGCATTCGGGAGGTGGTGGACACCGTGGCCAACCCCCTCCGCACCACACTCATTATGGCCGTAGCAGCTCTGGAGGCCGCGGAGGTGGAAGGGGTAGACATTTACACCTTCATCGAGCTCCCATGGCACCACCGCTCTCCAGATCAAACAGTAGTAATAGTGATGGTACCGCAACTACAAGTGCATGGGGTGGCATGACATGATTAATTCGCCAGATATTGTGAACGTACATTTAAATAAGTAAGAAAACGCGAACGAACATCGAATATCTTAATGGCTTCACGACGTCTTGGCATGGCATTTCTATCGTTGTGCAAGCCGAACAAATTCAAAATCTCTATGTGGGGCAGAGAAACTCGACTGCTTTCGTCGCGCTACAAACCACCCGCCTTCACAACTTTTTTCCCCATACTAATCTTCCCTATCTTGTGCTGCTTCGTAAGCACCGTCGGCACTGTTAGTGTGCCAGTGCAGGGCTCGTTCGCCATTTTCTGAAGTTCTTTTAACGACTTGGGCTGTGCGTTAAAAATCTCGTTTACCCGGCGCCGGAACGCGACGGTGACCTGTCCAAACTCCATGTATCCCTGTACCAACAAAGAAACTTAGTACTTCATTGACAAAAAACAATATGGTGACAGAACTTACCGCTCCCATCTCAACGAAAAGCGAGTCCAAGATTGGGAAGAGAAGGCAGAAAATAGTCTCAAACACGTGATTCTCCGGCTCGTTGACGACATCGTCCCAAGTATCGTAGTCACTTAGCGGCCGCTGCGCAGAGTATGCCTTTGGTTTTGATGACCGTGACTTGCTAACACTCTGTGCAACCAGGAGACTGTATGTCTTCATTGCCTTTACTGAGCACCCCTCCGAGTGCGTACCAGCGTCTCCAAAGCCGAGGGTTTCAGTCAATATCGATGCCACATTAATGCATGCGATCGCGAGGGGGTAATTCTTCATGTTGCCTTCACTCACACCATGCCGCGTGCGCGTCAGAATCCGCTGGAACTCACTCGACGGGTAGCTAGCAAAGAAAATAAGGCAATAAAGCCCAAGAAGTCCACTCGAACGAAGATCAGACGCTGGACCCCCTCTTTGAAAACCAATCTCCAGCCACTTGGGATCGTTGTTTGACGTAAATGGCTCACCCGGAAAAACGAGTTCCCACAGTTTGGCGATCATCATATTCACCGTCTTCTGGTCTTTCGGGGGTCCGTTTGGCTCGGGGGTCACCTTAGCCTTGAGCAACTTTCGTAGCCGCGATACACATGACTGGAACACTGTGCGGATTTTTGCTCGCTCTCTCAGCTCAATCTCAATAATTTCAGAAGGTAGGCACATGGCAGCTGAGATGGCATCGTACCAGGCCCGAGATTCGGCAGCAGACGGACATGAAAGTGCCAGTCGTCCAATATAAAGTATGCGCTTATCTTCCCGGACCGAAACACGAAGACCCTGAAGTGCCATGACATACCACGGCCTCGTAGTGGTGTCTCCTTCTGCTGGATAAAATACGATGCAATTTTCGTGCAGACAGACAAACAACCGCCCACGCAGAGTAGCATGTGGGCCAGCGTTCTTTGTATCTAAGCGACCGGTCTTGAGAGTTAAGCGAGACGATCGCTTTTCAAGATCCTCCCCAGATACGACGTTATCGACAATCCGTTGTAAAATGGCGAATAAGTCATCTCTCGCTTCCACGGTATCCAAGAAAATTGGCCAGGATCGATGCCGTCCGTGGAAATCGATGCTAATTCCATGCTCCTCGCCGCTTGATCGCACACTACTGACTGAAATACCGCGTATGTCAGTGAAATGAAATGTTGTCAGCGTCTCCCCTCGTCGCGAATTCGTAAGTGTTTGCTCAGCAAAGTTCAGCTCCAAGACTCGAGTCTGAAGGCGATTCCGAGAGCTGCACTTGCGAATACCATAGCGAACTAAAAATCCCTGTATTCCCGCTTCATGCCACAGTTGCTGGAAGTCGGTGGCACCGTCAAAGGTAGACCGGTTCCCGGAGTTGATAGCGTTCTGAATTGCACACACCCACTGAGTCATCTCGTAGCTAGATCCGGCGATCATACAGTATTCGCGTCGAGAAGAGTCGGCAGATGTCATGACTTTGAATTCATTGTCCTTCGCGTTCTTGCCTGTGACAACCAAGCAACGTGATGTCGAGCTGAGGTCAATCATTTTAGTCGGTGCACCTTCGCTGTTGTCCTTTGCGTACGTCAACATTGGGCCTTGTGGCATACGACGCAACGTAAACCAGCGCTTCCGATAACTCGGGACCACCTCACCGCGCTTAGAAATCCAGCCCTCTCGAATAATATCTGACGGTGTCGACATCCGCTGCATAGTGGACCTACGATACGAACCCAGCGATTTCCCTCCTCCTTCCTGATCCTGCAAACTCTGTCCCAATCGTTCGAGGTAAACGTCGCGGCCGAATTGCGGGTTGAAGTGCGCAAGATCGCTCATGGTAAATGGTCGGTCCGGCTGCAGCTCTGCCACCATACGCGACTCGACGTTCAATGACTTGGTGATGTATCCAGCAAGTGACGCCTCGATGCGCTGCTCATAAGTCCCCTGATCTCCATCACTCAGACGTCTCGTCGAGCGTTTCCGATGTGGTGAAGGGGCCGAAATGCTCTCGACACTGAGTTCCTCCTCAGAAGCGAAGGAGAAGGATCTGTCTGTGTCTTCGCTAGCACTGCGTTGACTGGAAGATTGCCTGGCGTAGCTACTGCCACTGCTAGGTTGGGTGGCACTCAACGTTGCAGGAATACGCTCTTCAATGGGTCCAATAGTCTCATCATCGTCCAGTTCGTCTTCGTCAATGCCGTAACCCATCAGCCCCGTGGGTCGTCCAAAGCCTCCCATTGTATCATCATTATCACGCGGCAACCGTACTGATTCGCGACGACCGAAGACCAGATCGCTACCGATCATGGAGCAGCCTAACATGTTATCCTGCGTGTAGAAGCTAGCGCGCACGAGATCGGCATCGTTCTCCACGTCAGTTCCGGCATCTTTCTTGATCAGATTCTGAGTAAGTAAATACATATTAAAAATAACGGACAGAGTTAGAAGAATTTTTTTAAGCTTGTGACTTGTGTCAATCCTGCCACGTACATCCAGGGACCAAAGCAGATCGTCCGACACTTGGTCGCTCATACCGACAATTGCAGGTGATGTGCCTCGAAGTGCCACGTCGGAGAGTCACGACTCGAGGGGGGGGAATTGGCTCCAGTTCCTTTATGAGTCTGCTAGCGTTACTGGAATAGTCAGCACGAGCGAACGTCACGCCGACAATTGCAAGTGCGGTACACAACTGCCACATAAACCACATAAACAGGCCGACTATCCGGATTGACTGATGTCACCGGACCATATTGCCACCGAAATTTACATCATACTTTACACTAGTTTTTTAAGATTAAGAAAGATGCAGGACACCGAGATGACAAGTGCCGATGAGGAGATGCTGGTGCAGCGCGAGGACGGAGGAGCCAGTGGAGGCGGCGAGCGGCAGATTCAGATCCACCCGCTGGTCATTGTGAACGTAGCAGACCACCAGACGCGACAGAAGTGCAACTCGCAGCTGAGTCAGACGGAGGCTCCGCAGGTCATCGGCGCTCTCTTCGGGATCCAGAAAGGTCTGGATGTGGACGTCTATGACTCGTTCGAGATGAAATACGAAGTGGTTAATGGGGAGATCCAGATCGACAAGGAGTTTCTTACCTCCCGCATCCAGCAGTGTGCGTTTTCACTTGCATTTTCATTCATTTGGGGGGCGTAACCTTCTGTTGATGTTGTGAATGCAGTTTCGCAGGTGTTCCCGGGCTTCGAGCTGCTGGGATGGTACACTGTTGGTTCCAAGGCTCTTTCTAGCGATCTGGCGGTACACCGCGTGGTAATAACATGGAATTATAGGTTTTGGTGGTGTCGGTGACTGACGAATTAACTGCGCTCTTGCTGCAGGTGATGGAGTTCAACGAAAGTCCGTTGTTTATGATCCTGGATCCAGAATCTAAGGGGCCAAGCACCAAGAAGAAACTGCCGATCTCGCTGTTTGAGTCAGAGCTGCACATGCTCAACGGTGTACCCAAGATGATCTTCGTTAAGGCGCCGTTCAAGATCGAGACTTCTGAGACGGAGAGTATTGCTATTGATCATATCTCGAAGATCGCACCTATTGGCGATGCCAACAAGTCGACATGTACGTTTTCTTGTTGTAGCTGGTATTGCAGTCTTTAGTTGCTTAATTTGTTAACGCTGCTATTGTTGCAGTGCACCCGTACCTGGGCAACGTCCGAGAAGCCGTGAAAATGTTGGATCGTCAGGTGGATGTGCTGCTTCGGTTTCTACAGGCGATGAAGAATGGCGAAGCACCTCTAGATCATAAGCTACTGCGCCACATCTCGAGCATTTGCAACCAGTTACCTGCGATGAAGTCGGAGCATTTTGATGCGGCCTTCACCCAGGAGTACAACGACGCACTCCTGGTCTCGTATCTGGCTACGCTCACGAAGGGCGCAACTAACGCGAACACCGTCGTGGATCGCTTCACAACTACGCAGGAGCGCCACCACCAGCGGGGCACGTTGCTGTGATCCTTGACGACAACGACACAGCAGACAACAGCCGTTATGCAAGCAAGAGTCGTTGATGCGTAAATATTTTCAAGCAAAAACCACAACTTATCTGGAAGCTCCGCAGTTTAATTGCTTCAACGTCTGCAAGCATTTTCCGTTGTCTTTTTCTCGTGGTGCAGTGACGAAATGCGACAATCGATTCCTACCACGTCAGTAGTAATCTATGATTGGCTGTATTCGTCACCATCTGCACATCAAGATCACTTTTGTACCCTGTCCGGTGTCAATAGCAAATCTTCCCTTCTGATGGCTCCCGCTCCACGCTCATACGTGGAAAAGCTACGCACCCCACAGCCAGCACTAGAGCCTCAAGATGCCGATTGATATCAACCGCCTGCGTCCCGAGCGTGGCGGAGACCCGGACTCCGTACGCAGCGACCAGCAGAAGCGATCGCTCGACGTGGATATTGTGAACAAGGTCATCGAACTGGATGAGCAGTGGCGCAAGAAGCAGGGCGAGGTGGAGACCATCAGCATGAAGATGAACGCGCTGCAGCAGGAGATCAAGAAGCTCAGCAAGGCCAAAGAGGACTTCAAGGCGCTCAGTGACGAGCGTAAGGAGCTGGCCGCTTCGCTTCCTGCGAAGAAGAAGGAGGCTGACGAGCTCAAGGTGCTCGTTGACAAGGAGTTGCCCAAGATTGGTAACACTGTGGACCCCACTGTACCCATCTCGAATAACGAGGATGACAATATTGTGGTCAAGAAGTGGGGCACTCCCATCGAGAAGGACGGGCTGCACTTCCACCACGAGGTGCTGCACCGTATCGACGGTTACGAGCCCGAGCGTGGCGTGCAGGTGGCTGGCCACCGCGCCTACTTCCTCACGGGCTACGGCTTCCTGCTGGAGCAGGCACTGATGGCTTACGCCACGACCTTCCTCATGAAGGCTCAGTACAAGATGCTCAAGCCGCCTTTCTTCATGAACAAGGAAGGTATGGCTGCCGTCGCGCAGCTTGATGACTTTGATGAGCAGCTATACAAGGTCATCGGTGAGGACGAGAAGTACCTCATTGCTACGTCCGAGCAGCCCATCTGCGGCTACCACAGGGGTGAGTGGATCACTGAGAGCTCGTTGCCCCTGCGTTACGGTGGCTTCTCCACCTGCTTCCGTAAGGAGGCTGGTTCCCACGGTAAGGACACGTGGGGTATTTTCCGCGTGCACCAGTTCGATAAGATGGAGCAATTCTGCATCACCGACCCGGAGAGCTCTGCTGCCATGCACGAGGAGATGCTGCGTCACGCTGAGGAGTTCTATCAGTCGTTGAACCTGCCGTACCGCGTGGTGAACATCGTCTCGGGCGAACTTAACAACGCTGCTGTCAAGAAGTACGACCTGGAGGCGTGGTTCCCAGCTTACAAGGAGTATCGTGAGCTTGTGTCGGCCTCGAACTGCACGGACTTTCAGTCGCGTGCCATGGAGATCCGTTGCGGCGTCAAAAAGGAGAACCAGCGCGAGAAGAAGTACGTGCACATGCTGAACTCGACGCTCTGCGCGTCCACGCGCACGGTGTGCTGCATCCTAGAGAACTACCAGGACGAGAACGGTGTCAAGGTCCCGGAGGTACTAGTGCCCTTCATGGGCGGCGTCACTTACCTGCCTTTCACTCGTGAAGTCAAGGTGAACGTCCAGGCCGTCAAGATGCAGAAGGCCGCCAAGAAGAAAGGTGGAAAGCAGTAAGCGTATGGTGTAGATAACGCTAAGGCTCGTACAACACGTTACCAATGCGCTTGCCGTCGATAAACTCGTCGTTCTGGGTGACTAGTTAGCTTCTTCTATTGCATCTCATTTGGTTTTCATCCATCCACGTACATGTACATGTAATGCATTCATCACGTACTACGTCAATTTCACATACTTCGCAACAACTCAAAACTGTGGTGATCAGAAGCATTTCATGTATTGTTGGGATAGCACTCGATCATAAAGCTGAAAGTCCTCTTCAATACCTTTTGTTGACGGTTTTCAATGAAGATTCCGCGTGAACATCATTGTATTTGAAGTAAGTTAGTATTGCTTACTTCCCCTCCACAGCCGCCTTGTAAGGAAGCGCGAGATACTTGATGAAGTTGCGCGTCTCACAGTGACGGGAGTTCTCATCCATGACGTCGGCATCCAGTCCAAGACGCCATGCAATGTCGTAACGGGACGGATCAATATGCAGGTTCTCAAGGTCGTCGACGTACTGGTCGGCGCTCTTCATGTCTGCAAAGAAGCCCAGGTCTACGAGCTTAGCACGGCGGCAGTACGTCAGACGAGCAAGCTCGTGAAGGTCGTACTCCGGATGATACTGCACAGCCCAGAAATCGCCCTTCTTGTGACGCACAGACACAGCCTGCACTGCTGTGAAGCTGTTACCACCCAGGACAAGTCCTCCAGGCGGCATGTGAGTCACCTCGTCGTTGTGGCTCGTGAACGCGTCAAAGACCGACGGTTTGCCCTCGAACATCGGGTGTGCACGGCCTTCCGGGGATAACTCAATCTTGCGCGCAATACCCATCTCGCGGCCGCGAGGGTTTGCTCCGCAGTGGCCTCCAGCAGCAGCTACTGCGATCTGGGCCGCCCAGCAGCTCCCATACTGCGGAATACCTGTCAATGGTAGCAGGTAGATCCTACGTTAGCTTCAATCCGGTATTTGGGAACACTAGCTATGTCTCTTACCCTCCTCAAAGACCTTCTTGGCAAAGTCAATCTGCTTGGTAACGCGCACATCTTCGGCGTCATGAATTGTTAGCGAACAGCCAGTCCATGCTACAGCATGGTACTATAAACAAAAATCATAAAGCAATAGCAATTGTTTAGTTCCCCGCATTATGTTTATATGGAGCAGTGGCGGAGCTTACCTTGGACAGATCAGGCGTCTGGAAGTCGCTATCGGCTGGGTAAACTACGTCTGAGGCGACATCCACACCAGCAGGCGCTGACTTGTTGAGTAGATCAATGTAAAGCTTGCCGGCGGTGCTGGCACCTCCAGCTTCAAGGTCAGCTCGACCGTCTTGTGAATAGCCGTCGATGACCAGCACCTTCAATGGAGAAGACGAGGAAGAACTCAGTGCGCGTGATACAACGGCCGATTGGAGGCGCAGACGACGGGAGAAGCGAGTTAGCATGGCGGAGATGGAGCTGGTCGTGGTGACTCCGAGGTACGTGGGCGAGTGACGTCGCCTGCCGCTGATTATCAGGCTGCTAAAATCTAGTGGACCACACTAGTTTCAGTATGCGCAAGTTGAAGTGCCCATCATTACATTCCGTGGTGTGAATGTGGCAATTGTGGCTGGAAAGTGTAGATGGTGACGGAGGAGATGCTTTAAACCCAGTGCCGGTGCATTACCTCGAGTGTGAAGCTGTCGACGATGCAGGAGTCATGCATCTAGTGCACGCGTACATGTACATGTACATGTACATGTACTTCGAAGCACCATCAGCAGATTTGTCCATTGAATGCGCGGCCGAGAGGTCTTAGTTTCACTGTCTGACAGACAGTGTCTGTGGTCTGCCCCAAGGTGCTTGAGTCAAGCATAGTGTTGTTCACAGAACATATCGGATAGCGTGGTTGAGCACAAAGTGCTTGACTCAAGCACCTTGTGCTCAACCACGCTATCCGATAAGCTTTTTATAAAGCAATGTTATTTTTCCTGGTGCTTGTTTGCTAGACTATGGCGAAGTTTCTTCACTGGATCTGTAGTGATGATTCTTTACTGAAGATGGCTCGACACTGAAGACGTCACTGCACCGGCACAAAGCGGTGCCCATCACTGTGGTGCTCATTAAGTGCTGCTCACAGAAGTTGACTCATAAAGGCAAGCTCACCTTGCCTTTGCGAGCTTGAAGCTCGTCTTCATTTCGGCTAGACGAAGTTGAAGTTGTCTTGAAACTGCACTTGCACATTATGTACATTATACAGCGCAGGCGGGTTAACTTGTTGCTGAAAAATGTCCAGTTAATGCAGTCTTGGCTTGGCCTGGACCCCAGCATGCGTTGTCAGACCCCACCTACCTAGGCCCTAGAGTTCTTCTCTAGTTGAACACTGCAGAATCCTAGTGGGTGTGCTTGATCTCCCCATCCAAGCACTTGCCTTGTGCCATCCTCATCTTTAGTACAGACTGTACCGTCAGCAAACAGCCCGCAGTGCTTGAACCAAGGCAGGCACGCTTCCAACTTGATCCCTTCTGGCAAATGAAGACCTCGCTCTGGATCTCAAGTTGATTCTCAACACTTGAGCATCAACCGCGTGTGAGCAGTGACGTTGAACGCGTCGCCTGTCACCTCATCAAGTTGTTGTGCACCACACCAATGTCCGGTGACTCTAGTCATATCCAAGTCAAGAGCTGCAACGTGCCACCTCAGTATCACAAGTGCGTCAAACCCCCCACACCCAAGCAGTTCCATCATGAGCGTCATCGGCAGTAGATTGGCTGGCCAAGTGGCTGTGATCACGGGCGCCGCTGGTGGCATCGGCCGCAAATCGGCCATCCTGTTCGCCAAACAAGGCGCCAAGGGCGTCGTGTGCGCTGATGTGAACGCAGACGCCGCGGCCGAGACGGTGAAGCTCGTCCAGGAGGAGCTCAAGAAGCTCGGCAAGACTGACACTGTCGCTCTGGCTGTGCAGGCTGACGTGTCCAAGGCCAGCGATGTGGAAAACATGGTGAACGTGGCCGAGAAGGAGTTCGGTGGGCTCAATGTGCTCTTCAACAACGCCGGTATCATGCACAGCGCTGATGATGACGCTATCGCCACCCAAGAGGACGTGTGGGACCTTACCATGAACATCAACGTTAAGGGTGTCTTCCTCGGCTGCAAGTATGGCATTCCGGCCATGCGTCGTGCTGGTGGTGGCTCTATCATTAACACGGCTTCGTTCGTGGGCATTCTGGGTGCCGCCACTCCCCAGCTCGCCTACACATCCAGTAAGGGAGCTGTTATCGCCATGTCACGTGAGTTGGCTACGATCCACGCTCGTGAGAATATCCGTGTGAACGCCCTTTGCCCGGGTCCATTAAACACTGAGCTGTTGCAGAAGTTCCTCGACTCGGAGGAGAAGAAGCAACGCCGACTGGTGCATGTTCCTATGGGCCGCTTTGGAGAAGCTGCTGAGATGGCCAAGGCTGCGCTGTTCCTGGCTAGTGACGATGCGTCCTACATCACTGGTACGTCGTTTGTGGTTGATGGTGGCATCACCTCGGCCTACGTGACGAGCGAGGGCCGCGTGGACCCTTTCGGTGGCCCCAGCGAGGTGTAAGTGACTGGAATGTCTTGTGCTTTAGCTTCACGTAGGGAGTTGCAAAGGATAGTAGAGAAAGCAAGCGTCTTAACCCATGGTATAACAGACTATCATTTCATTTTGAAAACGACCACAAGTTGTCATTCACAGTTTAAGCTTTTGATTCTTCCACCAGTCTACCTAGAGACAAAGCGTGTCTTCACGTGAGCATCAGAACGAAGCGAAAGTCATTTGAAATCAAAGATCTTTTCTTGGCGAGCGAAATCTAACGCACTGCTAATACGAAGTACATGTACACACTTCGTAAAAAGTAGACGAACTTATTGGCAGGCTGCCAACGGCAGCATTGACACATGTGCACCATCTAAACGCGGAAGTTCCACTACAATCCAAGCAAACAGAGAAATAAATTAACTCGTGGGTATGCAATAAGGAAAAATAGCAATGGCGTGTGAACGTACCGATTTGAGCTTCGTGACGCCACGGAATCCATGCTTGGAGAGACTGATGCCCTTGCCGGAGTCGCGGTTGCCAATCCAGGGAAGGTAAGGGTCCAAGACATCACACCGGTTCATGTACACAGTGCCGGCGCTGATTTGCGAGCCCAAAGCCATGGCGTGACCACGGTCCGACGTGAATACCGAAGCTGTCAGTCCGTACTTGCTGTCGTTAATTTTCGAGATTGCCTCGGCATCTGATGACACGCGCTCAACACCGACAATCGGCCCGAACGATTCCTCCGTCATGATGTCCATGGAACCGTTGCAATTGGCAAGCAGTGTAGGAGAGTAGAAGCGGCCCTTTCCAGTAGCATCAGAAACAATTCCACTGCCCGTTAATTGGAGAGCACCCTTCACCACAGCGTCTTTCACGTGAGCATCCAGCATTGCAGGTGCAGAAGGAAGCGCCATAGGACCCATCGATGTTTTCGCGTCTGTCGGATCACCCAGTTGGTATGCCTCAAACAAGCTCTTGGCTTTCTCCAAGAACTGGTCATATTTGGACTCGTGGACGTAGATCCGCTCCACACCACAGCAAGACTGGCCTGCGTTGTAGCACACACCATCCACAAGACCCTCAGCAGCGGCTTCAGCATCTGCGTCAGCAGTCACGTATCCAGCGTCCTACATCAATGATGGCAATTTTCTCAGTCAGGTTGTCTGTGTTGCCCCAGTATTCTCACACTTACGTTGCCACCAAGCTCCAGCGTTACGTCGATTGAGCGTTGCGAGGCCACTTGCTGGACCTGACGGCCCCTACACAAATCATAAAACCACGTTGTACAAGTGACAAATAAGTATTCCGTCCCGAAGCTCTTGTCGAAATTGTACAGGACACGTACCCTCGGACAGATCCGGTAAACGACACAAACGCAGTCTCCGGTCGCTGGATGATTTCTGCAGCAGTGTCATGCTCCACAAATGACGATTGAAGCACATTCGTGGGGAAACCCGCCTGCTCGAACGTCTTCTGAAAATGCTCTCCGCAGAGTGGGGTGCGAGGCGAGTGTTTCAGCAGCACAGAGTTGCCGGCAAGAACAGCGGGGATAATCGAGTTGACTGCTGTCATTAGTGGATAGTTCCACGGAGCCTGTTGATATGAAACAGAGCATTAGGATAGAGTTGAGAAACATATCTTTCAGTATTGAAGTACTCACAATGACGTAGACAACGCCGACAGGATCGTGTGTGATCTGACGGAACAGTCCGTTCTCCTCCGGGAACGAATCTGTGCGTAGTGCCTCATTCGAGAGGTAAATCAGAGCCCTATAGCGAAACAAAGAGCGAGTTGTAACTTCCGTCAGCGCAATTTACGAGAAAAACTGTAGATAAAGAAGAACTTTGAGTTTTCATACTTGGCGCGGTCGATGGTGCCGTTGACCTCATTGCGTGCCTGCTGAACAGGTTTCCCCATCATGCCAGAGATGTCGTGGGCAATGGACTCGGAGTTGCTCTTGAGAGCGTCGATCCACTTAGTGCAGAGTGCTTGACGCTCGCTGAGCGGCACATTCTTCCAATCAATCTGCGCCTTCACAGCAGCATCGACCTTAGCATGAGCTTCAGCGTTGGAGTCGTAGCCAACCTCACAGAAGGTCTCCCCCGTGTACGGGTTATCCACCTTAAGGCTGTCTCGAGAATGCAAACAACAATTACTTGTCAGTCGTAAATACATCTGATTGGATCTTTGTCTTCAACGTACGCAGAGGCAGCGAAACCACGCTGGGTCGAGACCTTGGCAGCCTGGCGAGAGATCGCTGCAAGCTACAGCGATAAACACCAACAGTGAGCACACGCAGGAGGAATCTCCGGATTCAGAGGCACGTACTTGGGTGGCGTGGTGAAACATTTCGGATATGACGTGGTGGGCGAATGGCAAAGTGATGTGCAACGTCAGTTTATAACGGCTCCCTTGGCTAGCGTCACCGAACGCTTCTGATTGGCTGATCAACATGTTCAACCGTCGCATCCCCCAATGCGTCGCCACCTGTCACCAAGGGACAAGCTGAGCTTGGCTCTTGCATTCTCCCGCTCCGCCGATCTCCACTCGACAAGATGCTCCGACGCGTGGTCGCCCGCCCACTGACTCGACGTCTGTTTGAGCCCAAGATCAAGCTCCTGCACACGTCGGCGGCCTCGAATGATGAGGAAATCCGATATCTGGTGATCGACGGCTATGTGAAACAAGGTCGAGATGTCCTGGAGGCGGGAGGTGCCACAACCGCTGGGCAATTATACGCCAATATGCTTGTGAAAGCTACAGAACGCAGTGTAGGCCGGTCTGCGCAGTACGACCTTATCTATCCGGCTGACGTGGGGTTTGTGGCACCAGACCTGTCCAGAGTGCGTTGATAGTACTGTTGCAGTCGCAATTTTTAAACATTTTATTGACCTTGTTGTGTTGATATAGTATCATGGTGTGGGCTGGTCTGGGTCTTCTTTGGCGGTACATGAGCGCGAAGACCCGTCGGTGGTGCAGATGATTGACCTCGCAAGACAATGTTTTGCACACGGTGTGCCTCAGTTTGGGAGCTGTTTTGGTCTGCAGCTAGCAGTGGCTACTGCTGGCGGTGTTGTGCAGAAGAATAAGCACGGCAAAGAGCTTGGTGTGGCTCGTAAAATCCAACTAAATGGTGCGGGGCGTGCCCACC
This sequence comes from Phytophthora capsici, assembly GCA_030324255.1. Lineage (NCBI taxonomy): Eukaryota > Oomycota > Peronosporomycetes > Peronosporales > Peronosporaceae > Phytophthora > Phytophthora capsici. The sequence continues at coordinate 2,494,693 of CM059362.1, read as the reverse complement.
CGATGTACGAGGGCAAACCGTCTGTGTTTGATGCCTTTAGCAGTCACAAGGATGAAGTCCGAGTCATTCAGCCAGGAGGACAGATGCTTGCATCAAACACATTCACAACTGTTCAAAGTGCGGCTATCAGATACCTCAAGGGTGAATTCTGGGGACTACAGTATCATCCGGAGTACGATCTGCACGAAATGGCTCGGCTGCTGTATTGCCGCCGAGAAATGAACACTTCACTAGGGTTTTTCACGGATGTGGAGAAGTCTGATGACTTTGTTGACCTGCTCGAGGAACTGGCTGCTGACCCGACACGTGAAGACCTCGCATGGCAGATCGGCTATGACAAGGACGTACTGGACGAAAATCTCCGCACTTGCGAGGTGAAGAACTTCGTCAAGCATTTGGTGATGCCATACTATATGCGATGCCGAGAACAATCCGGACAAAAGGAGGAAAAGGGTGTCCAAGATGTTTCGTGCCAGCAAGAAGTAGCATAACTGTGGCCTATGAACAGTAATGCCCGATCTTGAATATACATGTATATTGTTTTTGGCATCCAACTTGTAAGGTACAATGCCAACTGTATTTGTAAAGAAATTGTTCTTGTCTTTCCAACGATACTTACTCTTGTTTCTTGTGCGCACGTGTTCTACTCTTACGCTTGCGGAAAATGACAATGAGGATCACCACAAGTAGAACTGCACCACCACAGACCAATCCAAATTGCTTCACAGCCTCAATGAACTCGAGTTCCCGCATCATTTTGACGCCATCCACACTGCGAGAAAGGTTGTTGGCCACATTGATGAGCGCGATGAGCTCATTGCGATGGAGCTTTGGGATTGCTGACACGTCTTCTGCAAGCAAGATCTTGATAGCTGTGCCCAATCCCATGGTCTGGAGTTTTCCCCAAAGCCGACACTTCTCGCACGTGACGCAATCCATGATGCGGCTTACGTTCTGGAACTTCTCGCGGAATTGCACTTCTAATTGCTCCTTCTCCTGTTTGGCTTGTGCCAGCTGATCAAGAGTGAGTCCATCGGCTTGAACACGAAAGAGAGCACTCTCATCGAAGCCGGACAACACAGACGAGCATTCAGCATATGCCGGACAAGAGACTTCCGACGCACGGGCATCGTCAGATCTCTCCAGCAAGAGCTGACGCAAGATCTCCTTCACACGAAGATCATCCACTGCATTTCCAGTGTTGTAGTCATACGTCAATAACTCATGACGGTACTTACTGACCGCCCGCATGACGAACAGGTACGCGAAGTAAAGGTTCTGCAAACGTTCGCGGTGCTTGCCAACCCGCTCCACAAAAAGCGAAGGGTTTACACCCCATTTGTCTCCAAACTTGTACGTCAACGCGATGTGCGTGTTAATTGACGACTGGAGTCCACTGATAAGTCGGTAATACACTCGTTCTTCAAGACACATGCCGTCCAAAGCACTTTCTTCAGGTGGTGTGAAGCAGTTCTCCTCGTAAATGGCCTTCCAGATACGTTCGGCTTGAACACCACTATACCCAGTGTATCTCTCCGGGTTCTCCAGTAAATTAATGTACGTCATCGTTTCCTCCGCCTCACCCTGAGTAGCCCACACATTGGCATTCGGGAATTCTTCCCACTCATTGAAGCTCTCTCCAGCCACTGCATTTTTGCGCTCTACCTTGGACAGTGTGCTCTCCCCCGTCTGTTCGTCACAAGGTTTGCCAGTCTGTTCCTGGATTTCACTGAGTCGTTCCTGTTGATCCAATTGGCTCCAAGGTGCAGGGATCTCGTGTGACGGACACTCACACACTGCACAGTCAATACTGGCACACATGCCATCATCCTGCCATGGCAAGTAAGGACACTCCTTGCCTAGATCCACCTTAAAGTAGCGGAAGAATGTGAGACGCGACAGCTCATGCAGCAGCGGATGGAAGTGCTCGTTCACCGCCTTATCCACTGTCTCGTAGTCGCAAGCCGAGTCCTGTACGCTGCCAGTGAGCTCCGGCGTTTTGCACACTTGGCACTGCAAATAGTCCATCATATCGGTCGCGAACAGCGGCTTGGGGGTGTTATTAACAGCGCCAGACTGCGCAGTTACTGCAACGGCAGTGGCGGCTAACAGAAGGCGCTGCAGAGATGCTGAAGCGACCATTGTTCTGCTTTGGTGTCTCGTAGCTGAAGGAATACTGCCACGTAGCTGTTGCCGAGTTTCCAGCTGCTCGGTGACAAGTTGTACTGCTGCAAAAGTAACATGTTATCCGAAGGTAACGCGTGCTCAAGCGACAGTCACACTTCAACTTGCACCGATTGTTCGAGAAACCACCATCATTTCGTTTCGTTACTAAAATAATACACAATATAATAACGCAGACCCCATGTGCTTGGCTCAATTCAGTAGCAGTGGACCAAACTCGCACGAAATCACCTTGATTGCACTTTTGCGGGTAACGAAATCGCGCTCCTCAATAGTCAGGAACGCATCTTCCTTACTTTGCGAGTGGCTGTGAGCTACTTGCACAAGTTTGTAAGCATGCACCAGGTCGCGTTCCAATAGACCTCCGTCTGCCATTCCCAGCGTCTTGGCGATAATCTGCCTCCATGGCTCCAATTCTGGCAGCACTTCCAGCCGCTGATTGCAAACATCTGAAGCTAGGACATCTTGGCACTGGTTCGTAACGAAAGCAGATATCGATACGTGGAGCCACGTTTTCCATGCACGCTGGCGATCTTCCGACTCAAGTAGACGTTCGACCTGCTGAAGAGCCCACGCGGATGTCACCGCATGCAGAATGACGAAATCGTTGTGCTCGATCATCATGTACAACCAGAAGGCTACATCCAGAGCGAACACACCATCCATCTTGGATAAATCGTAGCGATTGATCGTATCCCAGACCCAGTTAAATGCCACGCTGCTGCCTCGTTCTGGGTCGCCTGACATCGTACTCAATCGCTTCTGAATGCTACCAATCTCCATGTCAGCTAGTGGTTTCGTTTGCAGCTTCCTACGCATCTCACTCTGCAACAGTTCATTGGAATTCAGTGATTCTACTAGCTGCAATGCTTCTTCACGTGAGAACGCGTTCTTTTCTTGCAGCTCCTCACTATTTTGTTTGTGAGGCTCGTCGAACGAAAGGTAGGCATAGTGCATGTACGTCAAGCCTTCGGCCACAAGACGGTCTCCACCAATGTGATAGGCATACCCAAGCTGGATGATCGAATGAAGAAGTGCCCCCGCTAGTCCTCCGACGAGGACAGGGAGATGCTTCTTCACAGTTTCGTCAATTCCGAGTGTTTGCACTTCAGCAGCATACAGTGCCAACAGTCCATCAAAGTTCTGGCGTTTGCCAAGCAGCTCCTGTGCCCCCTCAAACGTCAGTCCTGACTCCTGTAAATAATTTGCGCGGACATCAGACTGCATCACATCTTGGTGGTTGAGTTCTTCTTTCTCCAATTTAGTCGAGTAGCTGTCCGCAAACTCTGCTGTCTTTTCCTCGCCGGCGCCGAGGTCAAATAATGCCACGACACCGTGCAGCAGGTGGTTAGACAGATACCCACCGTACTCCATGCGATAGCGCAGCGTGGACCAGCTCCGCGTGAGCTGCTGCTGCAGTTGCGTCGCGCCTACCATTTTCCCGATTAACGTTACTTCACAAATCTGGTAGGTACCTAAACTTTGGGCAATCTGGTATGTCAAGAAAAAAGGTACCCACAAGTTGGGTAAATTTGGGTAACATCGGCATCGCGCGCTTTTTACACTGCAAAGTGTGCATGATACTTACATTGGTTGTACGGCACTACATGTAGTGCAAAAGCTGAAAATAAATCGGAACAAGTGGGTGTCTTCATTGAGGTGGGCATTCCTATTGCCGTTGCTTTCGAAAATGCCATTTGTGTGAGCAGTATGACCCGGAGCTATTGACTCGAAGGCTTTCAAAGGAACGACTGAAAACAAGTGTCTAGACCCGCACTCATCCTAAAAGAAGCTTAGCTCTATCACTTGGGTAGTCTAACCTTGCGTTTGATTTTGCCTCCTGACAACTCAGTTTTTTGGTCCCAAATGGCTGGTCGGGATGTTTTTCCCGCATACAAAATCTCAGTCTAAGCTTCAACTGTCAAGGCTAACCTTAGCCAAAGCCGAGAGAATCTTCAAGCCCAAAGCCAAAAAAAAGAATTCGCAACGGCCAAGCGCGTCAGGAGACTCCACTGCACCGCATCGTACCTGTACGCACAGCCGTCCACATCCGTTGTCAACCTTCTTACGTCCAGCGAGCGAGTGGTGGCTCGATCCCTTTCAAGGAGAAGAAGATACGGCCCAGTCAAGTGACCATCACTCCTGATTTTAGTTTCCCTTTGATACATTTCCATTCCGCACGCGATAAGCCATGGGCAACGAGCAGTCCACGGCCAGTGGTAGTCGCAGCGATGGCGTGCCCTTCGTGTGCTGGCAACGCAGTCCCAAGCAGCAGGCCGTATCCCCCGCGCAGGATATTAACGCCAACCTGCACTCACAGAACAGCGCATCCACTGCCAGCAGCTATCACTTTGCAGAGCCTTCGAGCTTTCGCTATGATCGGGTGCCGCGTGTGGTGACAGGTGCCGTGGTGTTCACGAACCCGCCGAAAGCTGATGGGGATATCAGGAACAAGGCTGAGCTATTGGGGAATATTGCGGTGGTCGAACGAGGTGGCCGGGTCCATTTTCCAGATATTGTAAGACGTCTATTGGCCGTAGGTGTCACGGGCATCGTTTTTATCGAAAGAACAGACAACAAACACGCCATCCAGTCGCTATTTGATGGTTTCCACTCGTCTGGACGCCAACCGGTGTCCATTCCGATCGTTTTGCTGTCCAAGTTTCACGCAGACCAACTTCTAACCGACAAACCCTCGCGGATTTCAATCGAGCTGCTCTGGAGAGAGCAAGCGTGCAAACACGTCGTTCCAGATGATGTATACTTTGGAGTGCAAACTGCTGCTCGAGCTGGAGATGTGGCTCTATTGAGACACTTATTGGAGATCGACACGACAGGAAATGTGGTGGATGTGAGTAGATGACGGCTATATTATCAAGTGAAATGGTATACTGACTCGGTGAGGTTGATACAGAATATTCCGAAGGCGGTGGCGTTGTGTGATGCTGCTGAGAACGGGCATGTGGACTGCATTGAGATTTTGCACGGCCTGGGTGTATCATTAGACGAACAGAAGGTAAATGCCCGCGTTTGGTTCGCTTGGTTTGAACTAGCTTGCACTAATAATGTATCTCTTCTGTTGTGCAACAAAACGACAGCCAACAGGCGTGTCACCCCTTATGATGGCTTGTTCGGTCGGTAATGTGGAGGCGGCACGGGCGTTGCTCATGTTTGGTGCTAGCCTTGACTTGGAAGATGTGAGATTTATTGCCTGGAACTTCTTTCTTCGAATTATGTTGACAAAAAATGCGCTGACAGGTACATGGCATGACGGCACTGATGGTTGCTGCACGTGATGGTCGGGCAAATTGCGTAAGGCTGTTAACCAAGAAGGGTGCAAGAATCAATTTATCAAGAAACAGAGTACGTGGTGGATATGTAGTTGTGAAATCACTCTCGCTACATGTAGCAATTGTTTTGTGACTAAAATATTGTGTAGAGTCGTGGTACTACAGCACTTCACATTGCGGCTAGAGGTGGCCTGGAGGAGTGTTGTTCTATCTTACTGCAAGGAGGTGCAGAACTCGAGACTCAAAGTGTGCGTGTGCATAATTGTCGCCATCATTTCCTGATATCATTTAACGATTCCTGCTATCATTTTGCGTAGCCGAATTCAACGACAGCTTTAATGGAAGCTGCACGTGCTGGAAATCTCGGATGTGTAAAGGTGCTTGTGAACGCAGGTGCTAGTTTGATTGCCAAGGATGTAAGTGATCTGCTTCGTATTATTGTTGATCAATGGTAAGCCGTAGCTAATGGTATGGTGGCAACATGCAGCGTGACGGCAATACAGCGGAGACATTAGCGCGAATGGCTGGACACGCTGACATTGAAGATTTTTTGCGTGAACAAGCAGAAAGTGTACGGGACAGACATGATAAACTGTTTAGCTGCTGTTGAATTTGTTACGACTTTCTAACCATTTATTTATGTTCTAGGAATCTGTAAGGGATCATCGTCGCCAAATCGAGGAAACTGTGGCTAAGTCGAACTCTACTTTACAAGATCTACTGAAGATTGCGAAAAGCAGTCACATGTCAGTCGATGTCCTGTACCGCGAGATGATACGAGAGCACAAGTCGAGCATCTGGCTCGAGCAGCCTCGAATTATTTATGAAGTGTTTCGCTTGCTCACAGTTCCTGTCACGTCTACCGAGTCTGATCCTGCGGATGATCCCAACTACGGCAAGTATACTGTCCAGCATTTCTGCAGTGAGGTTGCACTATGGTATTCACCGAAGATTTTCCAGAAGGGCTATAAACCAGGTGGAGCAGGATGGACACTAAATATTGGTGATGCGTATGACGTCAAGGCTTCATCTGGATACCTGAAGGTGCTATTTAACTTCGTTTGCACGGCAAACCCTTTGGATGATGTGCTGCTGGTGCTCTTCTGTAAGGTTGTAAATCACTTTATTGTGAACCAAAACCTTGGTGAGCTTATTTGGCGCTTCTTGGCAGACGAGGGGCAATTTATTGTCCCGTGGCTGGTATGCCATATTGGCCTCGATTCGATTCGCGACACTGTTGTGTGGTTATTGTACTCGGACATGTCAGAGGCTGGCCAACTCAACGTGCAGAAGAGTGGTATGTTCGAGTGTTTATTTGCTCGCCTGTACTCATGGCAACGGACCCTTGGCTGGGGCGTGGGGACTGCTTTTCAACGAGATTCCATCGAGAATATTTGCTCGTTGGTGAACTACATTATCTACCCGCCATCCGTGTACATTATGAACAACATCGCGACTTTTGTGGAGAACACAGACAACTCTTTGCCGCTAATTACCGATCAGCACTTCCCACTTCACCACAACGAGTTGTTCAAGTCATTGCTTATCTTTCTACTCAACTCGCCGGATGTCTCGTTTGGGACGTTGCTCGACCTGGGGTTCGCGGAGGTTTGTCGCCAGTGCACGCAAGGATGCAAGGTTCTTGTTGTTCGTGAAGGTGGGGCTCTCTCCATTGTTATGATGCTGATGAGTACGCTGGGATACCACAAGAAAAAGCGTGATGTCACAAGTATCGAAGGCCTTTTGAAGACAGTCTATGTTTCCGTTTTAACGGCATTGATTCCGCGAGTGGAGAAGTTTGTGAAGTTGAGTCGAGCAGTGGTTACGTCAGACGTTAACGCACTTCGTAAGATGTCTACTTCTTATAACCCCGGAAGCATCAAGGCTGTGAACACTAAAGGGTCTGCTCTCCTGCACATCATCACATTTTTGAAGCGTTGTGTGTTTTTGCAAAGCGGAGATGTGGACTACCTGTTGGCAAATTTCGGCTTGATGCCGTGCTTACTAGCGTGCTACGGATCGCATCCTAGCAATAGTATGCTTCACCATGAACTGACGGATATCATACGGTTTGTGTTGATGGATCCTGACCAAAAGCGGTTACCGTCGTCGCCGTTGTTGAATAGCCTTTTCATTGAGGGGGCAAATATTCTGGATTTTGTAATCCGCGCGTACGATGAGCACGTTCAGTACAAGGGCCACATGACGACTATTGCGAACAGCATCTTTACTCTAACAAAGTACGTAGTTGTGTGTGGTATACGGTGGAAGTGTTAACACTAACACTCCTGTATCACTTTTATTGTTGTAGCACCCCAAATTGTAAGAGTGGATCTGTTGCGATTACATGCCAGGAGGTTGTGCGGCAGTACACGTCGCAGCACCAAAATTGGGTGAAGTTCGAGCAGATACTTGCAGAGCAAAACCGTGTCGAGATGCTACCTCTTGGTGAGCGTAATGCGCCACTGTGTCATGGATGCTTGAAGCTAAAACAGAGTGCTGTCGAGTACGTCTCGACTACGCTTACAAATGCTGAAGTGGACGAGTATACCGGCTACTTGGAGACGATCTTTTCAGGGGCTGCAAGTCACTACTGCAAGGTCACATACACGGATGAGTTTATCACGGGTTTCATGTACAAGAAGGACAAGATTCATGATCACATTCCTATTCCGGAGCCCACTCGCGTGAGCTCTTTCATCCAGTTCCCGGTACCCATGCCATTCCATGCGCTCACATTCACAATCACGTTCTTTGGCCTGTGCCAAGTGTGCGATAAGCTATGGTACTGTGACACACTTCAAAGTGCTAACTGGACGAATCGTATGAAGTGGGTTATTCCTACTTCGGTCCGCAAGTGGTACAGTTTTGGAGTGACAGAGGGACCGGGGAGTGGGGCGCATGGGATACAGTTTTCATCGAAGGGCTACAAGAATTTTATTGTACTCACGGACACTTGGGGCCGTCAGGAGCAATGGATGCACGCGATCGAAGACGCTATTCAGAGCCTAGCGACGCAGATGTCCCGAGGGAACACCGAAAGTGCCATGGCAATTGAGATTGATAACGAAGTTGATGCTGACGAATTTGACGTGATGCGCATGAAAGAAGTCACTGCTGGCTCAGCTGGTGTTGGCGGCCCAGTGGGTACATCCAACCATGTGGCTGCTGCTCCAAAGAGCGACTCGAGTAGTCGAAGCTCGCGTGTGTCAGACGAAGATGAGAGCGGAACACGCCGCCGAAGTAACACGTTGTCCTCTCTTGAAAGTGAATCCGAGGCCCTGCGTGATGATGATGAAAACAGTGATACGTTGTCTCCTTCACAAGAACTGACGATGCCCAGCGTGCGTTCACGTTCTTCAATTGATCTCAAGTGCATGGAGAATGGCGCCACCCCAGACTCTCGAAAGGTAAAGTCTTCAGGTCAGGGTGATCCTCGAAGGAACCTGGATTTGAAGCGTTTCCAACCTGATACGCAAAAGTTTTCCGAAATCCTAGGCAAACTGAAAATCGGAACTCCGCCGCGCGTTAACAACTCCCGGGCAAGTATTAACGCTGGTAACTTTGTCCCCTTCAGTCAGCGGAATGCTGTGAATCCACACAACGCCATGAACAGTCGTTCAGCTGCCGAGCTAGCAGGACTACGCCACGTTGTTTCAACTCCAGACCTTACCCGAATGCAGGGCTAGCATTTTACTTCAGCAGATACTGTGCTTTTTATCTATCTGACCAATATCACTGCAATTTCATGCACATAAGAAGATATTTTTGAAGAAGATAAGACGAGTTTCAAAACAGGAGAACAAATTGTAATATGTTCTATGAAGATACAAAATAGCTAGACTAGCCGACCTCCTTAAAGATTGCGCTTAGTCATCGCGGTTTTTCTTCTTCTTCGAAACGCGCTTGACCTTAACAACTTGAGCTGGGGCCACGTCGTGTGCGAAGAGCTTCGATACCTCAAGACCCGAGGTGAAGGCGTTGTTGAACATGACACGCTGTTGGAAGGAAGAGATGAAAGGAAGGAACATCGACACGATCATAATGGGCCCGAACACGATCCAACCAACTGCGCGGTCGTAAGCACGCGCAAGCGCACGCACCACAATATGGTGGTACTGCAGACGCAAAATGCACATCTGCATGAACCAGTAGACTGCCACAAACAGGAGAATGAAGATTGCAAACAGGTTGCCAATCGACAGCACTGTAAGACTCAGCATCGAGATGAGGAAGCAGCAGCACGTCAACAGGAACTTGATCTTCCGAAGCTTACGCTGTTTCATCGACATCTTCTTCGTCACACGGCTTGCAATGTAACCGCAGCAGATGAGAAGGAAGAAAATCACGATGACCAAACCGGACAGGGCGTATGTCAACATGTCGTCGCTTGAAGTGATGACCCTGTTTGGTCGCTCGAAGTACGCATTGTACATCATGTTCAAGTACATACCGATCGCAACCAAAATGAAACGAAGCTTGCGAACAGCAGTAATGAAGCGGGCACCGCGCGTTGTGTGCTCCAGGTAATCCTGCTCATTCGACCACCAGCCAAACCAACTGTCAGCAGAATCATTCGTCGTCTTCAACCAGTTCTGCCAGTCGTTGTAATCCTCAATAATCTTATCCCAGTCAAGACCGCTCGGGTTAAAGAAGAATGGCGCCCACATCCACGTTGCAGCAATAATCCACAGCGAGTAAGACATCACTCCGTAATTCTGGTTTGTCGGCAATACGCACGTCTGGTAGTGATTAGCATAACAACGTGTCCGCCATTCGAGATCAGTGGGCTCGACGTTGTTGTAGAAGTCAGCATCCGATCGCCATGAGCAGTTGCACCACGAGAACGTGCCATACGCGTAAAACATGAGCAAAAGGAAAAACAACTCCACTCCACGGTAAAAGTGGCTAAACGCGTAGAAACGGAAAAGCTCTGCAAACTTCTCGTGCTTGATCGTGAAACCACGACCCGTAGCACGATATTTGGCACCACCGTGAATCAACGTACGGTCGAAGTAGTGCATACGAGTGCCCATCTGGAACGTGAAGAAAATTGGTCCAAGAGTCATGATGTTCCAAAGCAAGTAGGTGAAACCATGGCGGAAACCCTGCTCCACACCCACGACAGCAATAACAGGCACCACAAGTAGGAAACCAAACTGGAAGGCCCACGATGTGTTTAATGTGCCAGCAATACCAAGACCACCCTTTTCAAGAAAGTAACTGTCCATGCCACTCAGCGCCATGTAAACCTTGCCGTAAATGAAAAAGTACACACCCACGACAGTCATCGACTGCGTGAAATACCAACCCAAGTTACCATAAAACCACGAGTGAAGACGGAAGAAATCCAGACGAGATGCCATGCGCATGGCATCACGAGAAATGACTGCCTCGCCAGCACCAGACGACAGCTTAGCCTCGAACAGAGCCAATTGCTGCATACCAACATCACGACCCTTGCCAACCTGGATGAACTCTTCGTGGGATGTGCGACCGCCACGGAGTGTACTGTTGAAACCAGCGAAGATATCTTCCGACAGATTAATGCCCTTGGAAGCCTTAGCAGTGCCACCACAACTCATGGCAAACAACTTGTCAAAAATATCGGGGTGACCGTAGTGCTGACGCACGTGGAAAAGAGCAAGCATACGCTGACCGAGCGACACGAACGACAGCTCCTGAATCGACATAAAACTGGCCAGGTTCGACACACCGCCGGTGAACACGTGCTCACGGAAACCGATAATAGTCAGAGGGCGTTTCTCAGTGCCTCGGTCCATTGTGGACAGCAGGTTCGGCATCTTCAGGGCCTCTTCGAGGTAACCGTCCTGGTTCATATCGATACACTGCAGCAGCTCACCACGCGAGAAAATAATGGCGTGGTTCTGGTTTTCGGGCTTACCTTCACCCACAATCGGATTGCCTGGCAGCTCCACACGGTAGATTTCCACAATCTTCTCGTCTTGTGCACGAATCAGCACCGAGAAGAACTTTGGCGGGCCGTCCTTTACCTTTTTGGGACCATCCACATAAGCAACACGAAGGTTGGTATGCTTCCGCATCAGGAAGTCAATGTCCTGGGCCTGCTGCTTCTGCTCGTCCTTCTGCTTACCGTAAATCTGGCAAGTGCACACGTAGTTAAACTTGAGCGAAACCATCTCGTTCAGCTTGCAGCACTTGTTGCACGAACACGACAGCTGGTGCATAGGCTCATTCTCGCCAATTTCCAGCCAATGCAAAAAGCGAATTGCTTCCTCGTTGTACATCATACCACGGACAGTACGTGCAAGGGTCTGACCTCGGTAACTAGCCCACAGCTGCACCTCTTCCGGATTCTTCTTTAGAGCTTCGTTCATGTCCTTTGCTTGGACACGTTCAAGGAGGTTTTCCCATTCAAACGGGTAGATTGTCTGCAGGTAATACAACAGCTTGATGCAGTCGTCATTCTGAGCAGTCAAATCCTTGATTGAGTACATGACAATTTCGTTGTAGTACGGCGTCGACACGGTCAGCGAACGGATCTTACGAATTGGCTTGGCTTCCGGCATATCCATGAACAGAGAGTTGGCGAAAAAGCGCAGGCGGCGACGTCCTTCATCAGAACGTGGCTCAGCATCAAAATTGTCGACAGTCAGGAGCTGGTATGCACGAGATACAATGTCAAGTGCAGCCTCATCGTTCACAATCTTCTGTAGTTGGAGGCTAGCATAATGTTGCGAGTCGCCAGGGAAGAAGAACGAGTTCGGCTTCAAAGGCGTATCGTTCAACATCTGAACTAAGTTCTCTTGCTTTGCCAGCACCATCTTCAGACAGTTGATCACAGACTCAACCGAATCAATGACCTTGTAGAGCGCACGCTGAAACTTAATGCTCGTTTCTGTCGACTTCTTCGGCACCTCAAGAATGGACTTCATCAGTTCAGCAGCAGCAGCACGGCACATATAAAGGTTGTCCAGCTTCAGGCCCTTGAGGATCTGCTGGTGGGACGCCATTTCTTCGATGAAATTATAGCAGTCGTCCAGCTCCTTGTGTTCCTCGCCCAGCAAGATACGCAAAACCTGAGACGAGAACTTGTACGAGCCCAGAATAGACTCTACACGCAGGTCGTCCTTCGTTAGACGCTCGCGCATAGTCGTCTCAATCTTTTGAAGAGTCTTGTCCTTCTTTTTCTTGTCCGTTTTAAGCTTCTCGTACAGCGCCGAGCACTCAAGCACGATATCGATTGATTCATCGAGCTTGCCTGCCGTCAAGAAAGCTGGCGGATAGAGCTTGCGACCAACAGTATCCTTGGAGTCGATCAAGTAGCTCAGCACGTTCAGCTCTCGGTCACTAATAACATCAGCCTCGCGTAGACTTGTTAAGCAACGGTTCCATGCCATAGCAAACGGGATCGTGCGTTCGAACTCAGCTCCCGACACACCTGTGATGGATCCAATGTTCGAGGAGCGGCTCGACTGCGACGACATATCCTCGTCCGTGCCATTGGGGGTTTTCATCTCGCTGTAAACATCATCATCGTCACGCTGTTCCAGTAGGCTCGAGTACTTTTGCGTCTTCACAGTCAATGGCTTCGCGCCTTGAGACATCGAAATACGCTCAAAACGACGCAGAGGCATGGCCATTTCATCTTTGTCGTTCTTGTTCTTCTTGTTTTTCTTTTTCTTGTTCTTCTTGGCCTTCTCCTCGACAATGTTCGGCACCAACTTTCGGTTAAACACGCCAGGGATGGACTTGAACGTCAGACGAAGAATACGGAAAGATCGAAGTTCACCAATACGCAGGTTGAAACCGGCGAACGAACCGTAAATAACGGACAACACCGAGTAGAAAATTTGTGCGTCGTACAGGAACACCATCCACGCTGGGATCCATAAAAACAAAATGTACACAATGTTGTGGTACGTGGTCTGGAGCATAAAGTGCGAGTACTTGAGGTAATCTGTCGAGTTTGCCGAGTACACAAACAGTGTAGTCTCCACAAGAGTCTTTACGACGAACTGGTAATCAAACGTGAGCTTGCAGATGTACAGCACAATCCAGAAACACGTGTATCGGCAATACGTCTTCATAGGAACAGGCATCGAACGGCCCACAAAACCCATGCCAATTCCAGAGAAGAAGCGGTTCTGTAGCTCGCACACGCACACCAATCCGATCATAGCCGCACCACCAAGCAATGCCATAACGCCCTTATCATCGCGACTGAAGTCAATCAGTCCCTGCAGTAGATCCATTATACGCGTCGGTTTCTTGGTGAGACTGGTGATGTCAATTTGGCATTTGCCACAATTGAGCATTCCGTCGCCTTCGTCATCGAGAATGCTATTGACTTGAGCCAACCACGATGGAGCACACAAACTCTGGTCGTAAGTGAGCGATGCCACCGAACCACTGGTCGATACTTCGTCGGCATCACCAGTATCACTAAAGCAATCGTCGATGAGGTCGTGATAGCATTTGCAACGACCCACTTGTTTCTCGACGCAATCCGTAAAAGGGACGATCCCCAAAAGTTCTTTAAAGTCCTGAGGCAGCGTGCCAAAGGTGTCCGAAGCCGACGTAAAGTATTCCACGCCTAAGCACGTTGCGAGCTTAGCATACAGGCACTGGGAACCTGCGCCACTGTCCGTGTTGATATCATCGGAAAGAGAGTCATCCGTATTTTCAACTGAAGAGGAATCAGTGGACGCAGCGTATTTCTTGCCCAAAATCTCGAGGACACTAGTGTCAGAAGCCGGCTGCACGTCTTCGCCGTACATAATTGTCGAATCAGGACAGTAGAGCACCATATCAATCGAGAAACCCAACGTTGCCAAAAACAGCGCACAGTTCATGAAGAAAATGCGGCGGAACGAGATCACCGCCCGCGTCCAACTCCGAGTCTCGTTAAACGTCTTCTTGACGATCTTGGGACGACCCTTCTTGTCGTAGTTGGCAAAGGCCTCGCCAATATTGTTGTAGTCGTACTTCAGGCTCTTCTTGGTCCAGAAGAATTCGTTGAAGTCATCGTAGTTACGAATCTCGCGGTGAGGGGCTTGGGCGCCCTTACTGGTCTTCTTGTCGCTGTCACGGCGCAGCTCCGCGTACATGGGGCGAATAGTGTTGGCCAGGAACGAGCCGGGCTCCTCGTTGCCTCCACTGTTGACCTTAGGCAGCATCGTGTGCAGCAAGAAACACAAACACTCCGGCATCTGTCGGAAGTTGGCGGCTTCCCCCCAAATGAGGAAGAAGAGAGTAATATCCACAAGTGGGTCGCTCGAGAACTTGGGCTTCTGCGAGATGTACTTGCACCACTTCTTGTAGTTAGCAAAAATGCGTCCATGAAGACGCGAAATACCCTTGTTAGCCAGGTCCATCTCGAGCTGAGGGTCACGTTGACGCAGATAATCGTCAATCGTCTCCGTGTCGTCCTTCTTCTTCTTCTTTTTCTTGCCATCATCTTGTCCGCTCTGTTCCTTAAAGTTGGTCAAGAGCAGTAAAAGATGCTCCTTCTGATTCAGCACAGAGCTCTCCTGGAAGCCAAAGGTGCGCTTCAGAGCCTCGCAGATGTCTCCTAATTGGTTTGAGTTGTTCAACAGCTGCAAAACCGGCGTGTAAACCTCAGGGAGTCGCTCCATCTCCAGGATGTTGTGCTTGATAAGGTTGCGGCCCTTGGGACCCCCACCGACGACACTCTTGGCTCGTTGGCTCTTGATCATCTTCACATAGCGCATCATCTTGTTGTTCAAACGGTCAGCCGCGTCCTTCTCGTCCGCAGAGCGGTAACGGATGCTCAGCGCCTGTTCCATAATGTCCACAGCGCGCGTGAGTTTCCGTTCAGCTTCTTGTACGTTAGGGGGTGACGCGTTCTGCATCGCGACACCAGCGTTAACAAGGCTCATGGCTTCGTCGCACATCTGGCGCTGCATCTCCAAGGCTTCCGTCATGATGCCGACGGAGCTTCCTTCGCGCTCGCTGCCATTGCCGTTGCCATGGCCGCGGCGGTTCATGGTCCGGTGAGTCTTCCTGTGCTCTTGTGGCTCTGTTTGACGCACTCGCTAGCCGATTGCCCGTGGACAAAGGAAGAATGGCAGAGGGCTGGATGTTTTAGCCTTTTGTCCTTTGCCGGGGCCTTTCCGAGGGAGGGGCTGGAAACCGCTGGGGGAGTTCAGAACGGTATACTGGGCGCTAGTCAGAGGATATCTGCCCGAGGGATCTAGGGTTAGCAGATAGCGTGTGAAGAGCGCGAGCCAGTTCGTTTTATATTTTGTGGCTTTGATGATGCCACATTTAAGGAAGATGCTGGAGCTGGAGAAATCAAAACCAACGACATGTTCATCTGCCAAGTGTCGAGGAAAACGGGATAAGGCGAGCTGTAGATATACATGCAGTGGATTAGAAGATAGTTATTTCGGAGTATTGGACAAGAGTCCATCAAAATAATGAAGGAGGGAATCGCAGTGGTACGGTATCCAAAATCATAGACTGCGAGAGTCGAGCACGTGGTGGAAAGGCAAAGCCGAAACGACGAGGAATTAACTTTAGCAAGTAGGTTGGATCCAAAATGGAAAAAATAAGTAGGTGCGTTTTTCAAAAATAAGTAGACTGACACCAAATATATAATGCATCATTGCTAATACCAAATAACCAAATTTAGAATGACCGTTTAAAATTTAAGAACATATATCAAAGTCTTAAAAGTAATATCGTACGATTCGCACAAGGCCACATAGGCCCAATCGATCATACTTATTATTGCTACTGTTGGTACTACCTAGTATTTCCAGTGGAACTCACACCCAGGAAACATTCTCCACTTGATCGAGCTAAAAGAAGACATGACCGTTCTACAGCCAGTCCGTTTCGCAACTTCTCCTGGCTAATCAGTTTTGAAACCCCATCGCCTTGCCAGGACGAGGTGCTCACGACCCTTCATTCATCATTTTTTTGCGCTCTCGCAAAGACTCCTTACGTGCACTGTTAGCCAAGCCAAAATGTCGGAGACTGCAAACGTGTCACCATTCTCTGCAAGAGACCAGCTAACGTCATGTAACTCAAGATGTCGGGACGATACACCTGCACCGTTGAATGTGACTGTACCTAGCACCACTACTCCCGAGAAATCGAGTGCACCAAAGTCGAAGAGCAACACACCTGATCGTCACGAATCGTTGCGCGTTAGTTGTGTTGAGCTGGAGGATGTTTCAATTCTCCGAAACCTGGGACACTACGAAGTGACTTGGACGTGGGTCTGGAACGAAACGACCTTGAGACGTATGGGTCCGTTGTCGACCGAGGGAATAACGTTGCACCAGAGTCATTTGGAACGAAAGCGGTACTGCTACAACGATGTCGAGAGTTTGCTAGTCAAGCTGGATTTTCCATTCGTGTCGCGACAAATAGCTACGGTCGTAAGCAAGCTTGACTGCTCGAGCTTCCTGAAGTCGGCGGGTCTTATGAGTCGGGTCATGCTGCTCCAGGCAGACTTGGCGACCGACATGCTTTCTGAGGCTATATGCTGACAGAACTCGAGCGCAAACAGGGCAAGCGACTCGCTCGGACATCGTAGATAGATTAATAAACCTACTTACATCGATGACTTTTTGTTGTGTTGCTTCATCGTCTTGTAATACGTCTTAATATCTGATCTAACCCTCAACTTCTTATTCCTAATTATACCTACTTACAAGTAGGTTGGTCAATCTACTTACTGATTCCATTTTGGATCCAACCTACTTGCTAAAGTTAATTCCTCCCGAAACGACACTCGCTGATTCATCATGACGGCTGGTGATTCATAATGGCTTCTTCGGAGCAAACTAGTAAAATGACAACGGTCTAAAACTCTTAGCGGAATGCGTCTTTGTTACTCGTGGACCATGCTTCATGATTCATGACTCAACTGATTGTGCCAAATTTAAAGCCGCATTTGCCACATACATGTACTAAAATTCGGCATCTTCTTAAAAAAGGCTCTGGTCGACAGAGACCAGACATCTGCTGCTAGAGACTGGTCGAAGGTGGTTCCAATGGTACATCTGCGCCGCGAAAATGTCGTACGCCAGAGGCCATGTGGGCACTTGTGTGCGGCGGCATGACGCCGATCGAAAGCCTCCTCGGTGTCGCTGAGCGACCCACTGGGCGTCGACACAGTGTATCGCGAGAACGCATAATAATACGGTATAGCTATCCATTAGTATTGACGACACGTTTTGAATGCTTTTAATTGCGCACACTATCGAAAAGTTTACCTACATGTAGCAGATTCTTAAGATATCATCTTTGACAGGTTGGTTCAGCTGAAGCCAATGGAGCTGCTGAGAAATGACCGAGCATGTGGCTGCAAGCCAATGGCACATACCTTCAGGAAGAAGAATTGTTAATATACCTGGAGTGTATATGCGCTAGAACTGTAGACACAGCGGCAGGTTCGCCAAAAGCTTCCACTGGATCTGTCCTGGAAGTTGTCAAAAAGTGTAGCCAAACAAATACAGAAATCTGCCTGAATAAGGAACGGGGTTTCAACTAATAACCTCGCAATTTTTATAGCCGGGAAAGATTTAGGGAGATGAGATAGTGATGGGCAAGGTACTGTGACAAAACAATCCAGGCACTGATTTTAATTTCAATTTAAAAAATGGCGCGCATTTGGTGATCTTCCTTCGCTTCTAGCCCTACGTGCCGAACTTCATTCCTACATTTACGTTCAAGATCACTAGCCGGCTGCGTCTTCAACGCCTCCATGTCCTCCAATCCTCTCCGCCGTACCTGGCCCGAGAAGGTAGCCATCCTCAAGAAGGCTGCTCGCTCACCTAGTCTGTCGTATGATGAACTAGCTAAGTAGGCGGTTGAAGAGTTTGGGCTTCCGACGGCCCCTAGCAAAACGACAATAGGCTGTATACTCCGATCAAGTACTGCGCTGCTCTGGTGCGAGACTACATGGTCTAAAGTTAGCGCTTCCACGAATCAGCACTGCTGGAATCACTAATCTTCAATTTACCCTAACTTAATTCAATACATGCACATCGGAATCCGATGATCGGATATCATAATCTGATTTTGGCGAGACATTGTCAGCTTATGCAATCTCTTTCTCAATATATATCAGGCGTTCCTTATTCAGGCAGATTTCTGTAGTAGTAAACCGCAGCTGAATTTAAAAAGATCAAAGGGATCAATAACAGAGACAAATTGAGACAAGTCGGACCATTTTACAACGCTACGGGCTGACTTTGTCAGGCAAAAAAGTTCGTTGTAGTTGACGTTGTTGTCTCTGCGGGCACATGAATATCCTTCCGACCTACAGGTTGCTGTTCTTACAGTGTAGTAGGTCGATCCACTCGACTGTCAGCGACATTTGCATTTTTTTTCCCTTTTTAAACATCAATGTGTTATAATTTGAAGAAGGGTGGCGATCTTAGTCTTGCCTGTCCTCATACGTTACATGACATCATGGGGGGGAGAATGCATGTTCAGTACCATCGCAGGCGAGTATTGTTTTGCTATGAGTTACTGGATAGGGAACGAGTACAAAAAGCATCATAGTATGAAAAGGCAGAGCCCATTAAATCCCACCACATCGCTAGCTATCCATGGCGTGCTTGCCCTGTCATGAGCGATCGGGAATAGTCCATAGTGCGAGACAAACTTTCGTCAACTCCTTGACCACGCTTGGACACCAAGCAGCGAGGGACCGGGGCAATACAATCTGCTAAATCTAGTCACTCCGCTTCTTCTTTTTGGCCACACGCTTGACCTTGACGATCTTGCTCGTGGACGACGCCGCCTCGTTCGAGAACAGCTTCGACACTTCAAGTCCCGACGTGAACGCGTTGTTAAACATGACGCGCTGCTGGAAGGATGAGAGGAATGGAAGGAACATTGCGATGAAGAGTACCGGGCCCAAAATGATCCATCCCACCCAACGGTCATACGACCGAGCCATCGCGCGAACCACCACGTGACTTGTCTGGTTGCGGTAAATGCACAGCTGCAGGAACCAGTACGCGGCGATCAAGATAATGATGATGATCTCCAGCAAGTTGATGAGCGAGATGACCAACAGACTTGCGCATGCCACGAGGAGGCCACAGCAAGACAGCACGAACTTCATCTTTCGCAGCTTCTTCTGCTTGAAGGTCAATTTCTTCTTCACACGGCTGGCAATGTAGCCGCAACACAGCAGCAACAGCACCAGGATGAACATGAGACCTGTAAGCGCGTAGGAGATCATGGAACCCTTCTCAATCTTAAGATCCCGGTCCTCGTAGTACGTCTTGTAGGCCAACTGGAGGTACAAACCGTAGGCGACAAAGAAGAAGCGCATTTTACGGATCATCGAGACGATCCGAGCGCCCTTCGTCGAGTGCTCTAAGTACTCAACCTCGTTGGACCACCAACCGGACCAACTGGCAGCCGAGTCATTTGTCGTCTTCAGCCAGTTTTGCCAATCGTTAAAGTCCTCGATGAGCTTATCCCAATCGAAGCCACTGGGGTTGAAAAAGAACGGGGCCCACAGCCACGTCGCAGCAATAATCCACAACGAGTAAGACATCACGCCATAGTTCTGGTTTGTCGGCTCTACACACGTTTGGTAGTAATTAGCGTAGCAGCGTGTGTTCCAGTCATTGTCCGATGGCTTGTAGTAGTTGTAGAACAAAGCGTCCTGCGTCCAAGAGCAGTTGCACCACGAGAACGTACCGTACGCACGGAACAAGATCAACAGGAAGATAAGTTCCACAGCACGGTAAAAGTGACTAAACGCGTAGAAGCGATAAAGCTCTGCAAACTTCTCGTGCTTAATCGTGAAACCACGACCCGTAGCACGGTACTTAGCACCACCGTGAATCAACGTACGGTCGAAGTAGTGCATACGAGTGCCCATCTGGAACGTGAAGAAAAGTGGACCAAGAGTCATGATGTTCCAAAGCAAATAGGTAACACCGTGACGGAAACCTTGCTCCACACCAACAACGGCAACAACAGGTACCACAAGCAAGAAACCAAACTGGAAGGCCCACGATGTGTTCAACGTACCACCGATACCAAGACCACCCTTTTCAAGGAAGAAGCTGTCCATGCCACTCAGCGCCATGTAAACCTTGCCGTAAATGAAAAAGTACACACCCACGACAGTCATTGTCTGCGTGAAATACCAACCCAAGTTACCATAGAACCACGAGTGAAGACGGAAGAAATCCAGACGAGATGCCATGCGCATAGCATCACGAGAAATAACACACTCACCAGCACCAGACGACAGCTTAGCCTCGAACAGAGCCAATTGCTGCATACCGACATCACGACCCTTGCCAACCTGGATGAATTCTTCGTGTGAGACGCGGCCACCACGGAGTGTACTGTTGAAACCAGCGAAGATATCTTCGGACAGATTAATGCCCTTGGAAGCCTTAGCAGTGCCACCACAGCCCATCGCGAACAGTTTGTCAAAAATATCGGGGTGACCATAGTGTTGACGCACATGGTTGATCGCGAGCATACGCTGGCCGAGCGACACGAACGACAGCTCCTGAATCGACATGAAACTGGCCAGGTTCGACACACCGCCGGTGAACACGTGCTCACGGAAACCGATAATAGTCAGAGGGCACTTGGTAGTCTCTGTGTCCTTCGTTGACAGCAGGTTCGGCATCTTCAGGGCCTCCTCGAGGTAACCATCCTGGTTCATATCAATACACTGCAGCAGCTCACCACGGGAAAAAATAATGGCGTGATTCTGGTTTTCGGGCTTACCTTCACCCACAATCGGATTGCCTGGCAGCTCCACACGGTACACTTCAGCAATGTTCTCCCCATCGGCACGCACAAGTACAGAGAAGAACTTGGGCGGACCTTCCTTCATCTTCTTAGGACCATCGACATATGCAACACGGAGGGTCGGATGTCTGCGCAGTAGATACTCCAGATCAGAAGCTTGTTGTCTCTGCTCATCTTTTTGCTTTCCGTAAATCTGGCACGTGCACACATAGTTGAACTTGAGAGCAACCATTTCATCCAGGCGCTTACACTTGTTGCAAGGGCAGCCAAACTGATGCATGACTTCGTTTTCGCAAATCTCCAACCAGTGAAGGAATCGAATCGCGTCCTCGTTGTACATCATTCCACGCACGGTACGAGCGAGGGTCTGACCTCGGTAACTAGCCCACAACTGGACTTCTTCGGGGTATTTCTTCAAGGCTTCCTCCATGTCCTTCGCCTGAAGCCTCTCGAGCAAGTTTTCCCACTCGAATGGGTAAATGGTCTTCAGGTAATACAAGAGTTTAATGCTGTCGTCGTTCTGGGCCGTCAAGTCCTTGATCGAGTACATCACAATTTCGTTGTAGTACGGTGTCGACACAGTCAGTGAACGAATCTTGCGAATAGGCTTGGCATCGGGCATGTCCATGAAGAGGGAGTTTGCGAAGAATCGCAGGCGGCGACGTCCTTCCTCAGAGCGTGGCTCGGCGTCAAAGTTGTCGACTGTTAATAGCTGGTAGGCGCGTGACACAATATCCAGTGCTGCCTCCGAGTTCACCAAACGCTGAAGTTGCATATTTGCATACTGTTGAGCGTCACCCGGGAAAAAGAACGAGCTCTGTTTCAAGGGAGTATCCGTCAGGATCTGAACCAGGTTCTCCTGCTTGACCAGGATCTTCTTCATGCAGTTCAGCACAGACTCCACACAGTCAATCACGCGGTAAAGAGCACGCTGGAACTTGATGCTGTTGTCGGAAGTTGTCTTAGGCACCTCAAGCAACGCTTTCATCAGCTCAGCGCATGCAGCACGGCACTCATGAAGGCTTTTCAGATTGAGTCCCTTTAGGATCGATTTCTGTGCAGCCATTTCCTCCATGAACTCAAAACATTCATTCAGGTCCCTGTGCTCATCACCGAGCAAGAAGCGAACAGCTTGCGACGTAAACTTGTAAGATCCCAGAAGTGATTCCACACGCAAGTCATCCTTCGTTAGACGGTCGCGCATGGTGTTTTCGATCTTTTGTAGCGCCTTCTCTTTCTTCTTCTTGTCAGAGCTCAGCTTCTCATACACAGCCGAGCAGTCGACAATAATGTCAAGAGACTCGTCCAGCTTACCAGCAGTCAAGAAAGCGGGCGGATACAACTTGCGGTCTTCTGCGTCCTTGGAGTCGATCAAATAGCTAAGCACATTCAGCTCACGGTCGCTGATAACATCAGCCTCGCGCAGACTGCCCAGACAGCGGTTCCACGCCATAGCAAAAGCAATCGTACGCTCGAAGTCAGCTCCAGATACACCGGTTACTGATCCCAGCTGAGACTGACGTCCACTTGAGCTCGCGTCGTCTTTATCATTAGGGGTTTTCACCTCGTTGTATGTGTGATCTCCGCTCTGGTCCAGAAGGTTCGAGTACATCTGGGCCTTCACCGTAAGAGGCTTGATTCCATCAGCCATCGACACGCGCTCGAAGTGGCGAACGGGCATGGTGGACTCTTCCTTCTCACCTTTTTTCTTTTTCTTCTTCTTCTTCTTGCCATCAGCCGCACCATCCTGGATGTTCGGGACAATCTTCTTGTTGAACATGCGAGGAATGGACTTGAAAGAAAGTCGAAGCACGCGGAAGGAGCGCAACTCACCAATTCGAAGGTTGAATCCAGCAAACGATCCAAAGATCACAGACAAGACCGAGTAGAAAATCTGCGCGTCGTACATGAACACGAAAAATGCCGGGATCCACAGGAACAGAATATAGATAATGTTGTGGAAAGTCATCTGGAGGATGAAGTTGGAGTACGGGAGGTAATCGTCCTCGTTCGCGTACCAGATAAACAGTGTCGTTTCCACCAGCGCCTTGATCATGTACTGGTAGTCAAACGTCAGCTTGCAGACAAACAGCAACAGCCAAAAACAAGTGTATCGGCAGCGCGCTCGAAACGGAACCGGTAGAGAACGTCCGACGTAACCGGAGCTTACGCGCGAGAAGATCTTGTTAAAGAACTCGCACACAAAAACCAGAGCTAGACATGCACCACCGCCAACCATAGCGAGACCACCCATGTCCGTACGTTCGGTGCTAGTGATGTCACCATCCTTGAGCGGGGTACCATTTCCAAATTTAAGCAATCCACCAATCAAGTCACCAATCTTGCCGTTTGTGATCAGAGCCTTGATGTCCAACTGACAGATCTCGCAATTAAGCTTACCCGGACCAGGGTCCTTAATGATGGATTCGACTGTGGAGCGCCAGTTTACCACACACATACTCTGGTCGAATTCACTTGAAGAGGAGTACGTAAGTTCATCTTCGGTAACCTTCGTAGTTTGGCCCGTTTCAGCAAAGCAGTTGTCTATCAAATCCAAGTAACAACCGCAGCGACCCGTGGTTTTCTCCAAACAGTCTGTAAACGGAACAACCTGCAGTAATGCCTTGAAGTCAATGGGGATATCTTCGAAGATTCCTGTCGTGTAGGTCATACCGAGACACGTAGCCAGCATTTGGTGATTGCAGCTAGCTCCCGATCCCGAACTCGACTTGTCAGCTGATCCATCACCAGATCCAATGGCAGTAGAATCGGACGCCGTAAAATTCTTGCCAAAGACAGTAAATCCACGAGAATTTCCGTTGTGCAGATCAGCACCGTACAAGATAGGCGAGTCTGGGCAGTACATGACCATATTGAGTGCAAACCCACAAACTGCCAGGAACAGAGCACAGTTAAAGCAAAAAATACGACGGAACGACATCAGCGCACGAATCCATGTACGCTTTTCCACGAAACTCTTCTTGATGACCTTCGGGCGACCCTTCTTGTCCACCTCACCAAATGCCTCGTGGATGGTCGTCGGGTTGTACTTCAAGCATTTTTTGCTCCAGAAGAACTCGTTAAAGTCATCATAGTTTCGAATCTCCGAGTGAGGAGCACGAGCACCCTGCGCAGTCTTCTTGTCGTTGTCCTTTTTGAACTCATCATACATCGGGCGAATGACCTCCGTGAGGAAATCACCGGGGTTTTTGCCACCGCCTCGAGACGAGGCCTGGGGGAGCGAAGTGTGCAACAGGAAACACAAACACTCAGGCATCTGACGGAAATTACCCGCCTCACCCCAAATCAGGAAAAACAGCACGATATCCACGAGTGGATCACTCGAGAAAGCAGGCTTCGTCGAAACGTACTTGCACCACTTGGTGTAGTTGGCAAAGATGCGTCCGTGGAAACGCTTGATACCCTTGTTGGCCATATCGAGCTCCTGCTGACGGTCCAGCTGATGGTGCTCCTCGCTGTTCTGGTTTGGTTCGTCCTCTTGGAGCTTAAAGTTCGTCAGCATGAGCAGCACGTGCTCCTTTTGATTGGCCACATTGGCGTCCTGGAAACCGAATGCGCCCTTTAAGCTCTCAAAGATATCACCTACTGCCGAAGAGCTGTCAGAAACACATACACAAATAAATAAAATCGGCGTCAGTTTTCGGTGTTTCTGAAACTGCAGGAAATGAAATAGTTCGTCCGTACTTGGTCAAAAGCTCCACCATGACGTTGTACGTGGAAGGCAAGTTGTCCATGGGCAGGATGTTGTACTTGGTGTTGTGTCCACGGCCCGTGGCACCGCCAGCCGTGCCCTTCTCGCGCTGGCTACGGATCATCTTGACATAGCGGTTCATCTTGTTGTTGAGGCGTTGACTAGCATCACGCTCCTCCTGGGTGGGGTACTCGATGGCGAGTGCCTGCTCCATGAGCGTCACGGCGCGCGAGAGCTTGGCGTCGGCCCCTGCCGTGTCAGGCGGGGAAGCATTTTGCATGGCCACGCCGGCGTTGACCAGCTCCATGGCCTCATCGCAGAGTTTCTTCTGCTGGCGCAGCGGCTTGCTGTACTGCATAGCGTCATCGCTGTCGCCGTCGCTGCCAGAACGCGCCATTTTGCGCGGGCTGCGGGGCGTTCAAGACTGAGGGGGAGCGAGGAAGAGAGAGACAGCGGGCGGCAAGGTGAGACTTGTGGCCCTGGCTAAACCCACGTGCGACTGTCCAGCTGTTGGGGGCTTCTTGTCGCCGATTGCGACTGGCAAAGGAAATGCAGGAAGAAGGAGATCGTCCTCTCGGCGTTTCCTCTCCGGACCTTTGCGTCGTTTGCCGTCGGTCGCAAAATCCCACACTGAGCTAACGGCGAACTGCAGGCGCATTGATCTGCACGGACTTGGTGACCAAGGGGCATAGTGAACCCAAGTGATAGACGTTCGGGTGGTGATAAAAATCAGGATCCTAAGCAGGATAACAACTTCCAAAATGAATAATAGGGAAACGGACAATACGACAGATATTCTGTTTTGAACAACCTTTATGAACACATTATCTCTATAGCATGATGCGAATGATGAAGCTAGGTTGACAAGGGGTCTCTATTTGAGTTGTTTCCGAGTATTGTTTAAACAGAAATCACAGTCAAAGTCTTCTATTGAAAGCGATGCTTTTGAATCAGCCTTCGGACAGCTGGATTTCTGCCTTGAAGTGAAAAGGTACATGCAGAAATAATTTTCGTGGATCTAATGTCGACACAACGCATTTGGGACACCTTGTCACAAGTTGTCAGGCAAGAGGTCAAGAGTTACCGTTAGACCACACACTACAGTACATGTACACTTCAAACTCCTCTGGCTGTGCCAGTCGCTGCCATGATCCGACGATGAGAGCGTTTTGTGTCAAGCCAAGATTTTTCCCATCAACCGCAATCAAATTAATCTCGCCTTCTGTTTTGGTACACCACACCAATGGCTACTGTCTCGCGATTGGACAATTTTTTCAATCGGTCAACAAATCCGGCACATCTTTGTGTACCACTTGTGTAAACGTAACTGCCCGATCTTGTTTTAGCGTGCAAAATGGGCAACAAGAAGCGTGGCGCGAACGACCGACGCCATGTGCGGGGCGTCCCGGGGAGGGCGCCTGCCGCACGCGAGCGCCGTCTCATCCGAAACAAGGAGAAAGAACTTCGTGCTGTCATCCTCCACTTGCGCTCGCTGGAACGCGACCACAATGCCGCAACCGTTGACATTCGTGACGAGTGTTTCCGCCAAGTACGCCGGTTGGCGATAACACCGAAAGGCTTGGTTTCAGAAGAATTCCGCAAGGAATTGTGGCCGTTCCTACTGGGCGTTGATGCAACAGTGAAGAATGGACAAGCTACTACCGAGAGCGGCTCAGTGGAAGCCCATCGGGACGCTGGGCAGGTTGAGAAGGACGTAGAGCGATCTTTGTGGCACTATGACATCCTGCAAGGGCTGAAGGACAGTGAGCGGCGCGTTAAGAGGCGTGCATTAACGCAGATTATCATGGACGTTCTGAACGCCAACGACGAGTTGTTCTACTTCCAAGGATACCACGATATTGTTTCGGTGTTTTTGCTCACACTCGGCAACTCGAAGGCCACGCTACAAGCTGTCCAACATGTCAGCAACACGTATCAGCGTGAACCAATGCGGCCAGGCTTTGAGCGAGTGATGGCAACCACAAGGTTATTGTTTCCGTTGCTGGATGCCGCGGATGAGGAACTCTTTCAGCACATACGTGAATCGGGGGTACAGTAGCGAGTTGGGGTGCACACAAGCACGTGTGACTTTTAGCCGAGCTGACGAATGATGCATTGTTTGTTGGTTTAGGTGGAACCTTTCTTCGCGTTGCCCTGGATGATCACGTGGTTTGCGCATCAATTGAGGCGGTTCGAAGACGTTGCTCGACTGTTTGATGTGTTTCTCGTGTCTCATCCACTTTTTAGTCTTTACGTGTCCGCCGGGGTACGTAGCTAATTGCTGCAGTGTTAAATTTCGCACCTAAACTGCTCCTTGTCTTTTTGTAGGTTTTACTCACGGCAAGAGAGAAGATATTGCGGTGCGAGCTCGATTTTGGCACGATGCATGGAATGCTCTCGAATCTACCTCTTACGATGGACGTCGAGAAAGTTATTGCCCGCGGTCTTGTTTTGTTCCACCAGCTACCCCCAGGGCAACTCAGACAACTTAGTGGGGAGGAAACGACCTCAGTGTACGTCACCTGCAAGTTATCAATGCAGCGATTGAAATACTGACTTTAAATGGCAGTGAAAGTATGTTCTTTCAGTGTCCTTTCGAGTATCAACCGTGGCCCAGCGTGGCCAAACCGATACTGAAGGATGTCCCAGCGTTGCCATCTCGTCGATCAAGGTTTGTTGAGTTGTTTTCGTTCCCACTGTATCGCAAGGGCATTCATACCCAAACTGTTTATTGTCTTTTATTGTCAGAGGTGGAAAGAAGGTTAACTACGTGTTAGGCTCTTGGCAGGTAAGGCTATGATCTGCTCTCAAGAATGTGCATTGGTCAGCTCACTGTTGCTCTACAGACTTCAATTGTTGTCACAACCGTGGCGGTTGGCGTCGTGGCAGTAGCATCTGCTTATGCTTTTCGTGACCGAATTGGGATGAGGATGTGAACTAAACGTCAGCAACATCAGCGTAAGGACTTCGTCGGAATAGAATACACGTTGAAATTATATAGAGGCAAAACTGTCGAGCTTGGATGTGAGTGATATCGTCTCGGAATTGAGCGATCACGCTTTCGTGGGCAGCATTAAGTATAGTTACGAGTCCTCGAAGAATAGATATTCCCGACAAACTGGGCAATTTGCGTCACGATTTAGCCATTCGAGCAAACAGCTCATGTGGAAGTTTGTTCGGTTCATACCGCAGTTACACAGCGTGCGAACTTTCGGATTGTTCTGTGTTGGTTGGCACGAGCACAAACAATGTCAGAACCCACGGCAAACTACAACAACTAAAGAAGGACTCACCTCGGAGAAAGTGTCCAAGCACATGATGCATTCGAGATCCAGTTGGCCTTCATCAACCTGTCACAGGTAATTGCACCCTAGATCAGCTCAGGCGCCGGAAACTTCAAGGTGAAAGACAATAAACGCACTTACCACGCCTGTGACCTCTTGGTAAGAACGCAGCAATCTTGACAGTTCTTCAGGCCGAGGTGACGGAGTAAGGTGGTGATTTGCATCGAGCCCCATCAGTCCCATGCTGAGGGTGCGCCGCATGTATTGCTCCTCTGTCTCCTTCTCCTCTTCCTCCTCGTCGTTCCTGTCCACGTCTACCATGGCACCAGCAGCGATAACCGACCCAGTCCGCTTTAATACTCCTCGCTGGTTGCTCCTTCCGACTGAGTTAGTCCTAGGTCTGGCGCCAAGCAGCCCATGCGATTCCTGCGAATCCACGATCACTTCCAACTCTTGGTCGCTGTCGTCTTCGCCTCGCTCCATGTCGACGGTGTCGAGGTCGTCAGACTGCCGCCGTTGATACTTGGGTGGATGCTCCAAACACGAGCAATGCTGTCCCATGGCGTCGATAGGCCGCTCCAGAGCAACTGAGCTAAAGTGCGGCGAGCGCACGCAGTCGTCGTCCTCCTCGCCTGATAATCGCTACGTCGGACCAGGAGTCGGTTTTTAAACTTTTTTAATTTGCTTTGTTTACAAAGTGCTTTCTAACTAATCTGTAAAAAAGGTTTGTCTGATATTAAATTGGACCAAAAAATGTGATGACCATTTTCTATAGGTTGAGCTACATGTATACAGATTGTAGCTAAAAAGGGAGCTTCAATCTAGGATCCAACATGCGCGGAATCGTAGCGATACTCATAGTGCTGGTGGCACTGCTTGTGCACGCCTACAACGACTTTATGCCTGTGGACTCGTATCTCCCCTCATCCTCTGCTAATGCCAGTATCGAAGCTCACTTTAGCAACTCGTACTATGAAGCGCGGTCTCTTTTCCGCTCCCGCGCGAAATCGGCGGATGCAAAACTTTTCTCGCTTCCTCTGGAGCATCCCAGGTCGTTAGACTTGACGCTGGACATTGCAGTTCTCGAGGGGTCACGCGACCGCGTGCTGCTACACATTTCAGGCACGCACGGAGTCGAAGGTTTCGCCGGAAGCGCCATTCAGGCTGTACTTCTGGAGCGAGCAGCAAGCCTGAGTTCTGCCAAGAACAAGCCCACTGTAATTTTCGTTCATGCTCTCAATGCGTACGGGTTTGCACAACTACGTCGGTTTAACGAAAATGGTGTCGACTTAAACCGCAATTGGCTCTCACCGGAGGAGTTTCGAGAGCGTCAAGCGAGAGATCCGAACCGACTGGGATACCTCGATGTCTATGAATTGCTAAACCCGAAGGAATTGAGCGGCGTCAAGAACTGGTTCTGGGTCAAAGGGATCGCGCATTTGATCACTAAGGGCTTTGATGCTGTCAAGAAGGCGACAATTGGCGGGAATTATCGTTTCCCACAGACGCTGTTCTACGGTGGAACAGAACTGGAACCTAGCTTGGCGTTGTTACAGGAGTTCCTGCAAGAGCATGTGGAGTTCGACGACCTGACCAAGTTTGCGATGGTAGATGTTCACACAGGACTTGGGCCTGCTGGTGTCGACACACTAATGTTAGGAGAGGAGAGCGATATGGCCGTAGCACGCAGTGTCTTCCACGGCCCAGAGTACACGGATAAGGTGGTATTCGTGCACGACAACGAAAACCCAGTCTCGCGTGGATACGATGGTGTTGGTGGCTTTACCTTTGATGGTGTGGCTAAACTCTTGGGACCACACACTAAAGGAAACACCCTTCTGTTTTGTCAAGAGTTTGGGACGGTGCCTGGTGTGTTTATCCTGAAGGCGATGGTCGAGGAGAACTCCATTTATCATCACAGCTCGTCGCCTGTTAGCCGCTTACCCTACGCACAGAAGCTCCGGGACGTGTTTTATCTGCACCAGAGCGCTTCCTGGAAGAGTGAGGTGCTTCGACGTGGCATTGATGTGTACGATCGACTGTACGCGTATTTGTCATGAAGCGAATTCACATGTACCGGTAACTGCAACATGTTGAAGCTCAAAATGGTGTGGCGTACTCCAAAAAACAAACCTTCGTTTCATTTAATTGGTTGAAAAAGTAAATTTTTGAATGACTGGCTGTTGAGAGCGGCTGGAGCCGCCTGCCTCCAGGCTCCATCACTCGTTTATTCGCCATCTACGATCATCATGCCCACCAAGAAGGTCAAGCGCACTACCACCACCACCACGACCAAGACGTCGAAGTCGGTCAAGGTCTCGGCTGCCTCGAAGAAGGACCCCCTCTTCGTGGCCACGCCTAAGAACTTCCGCAAGGGCGGTGACATTCAGGTATTTTGAAGCGCCGTCTCTTTCAGAAGAGTTCCAATCCCATTGCTTCGTCTTATGTCTCTCCTCGAGGGACTGTAGGGCGGGCAATTCCACGCCCCTCGGTGATGACAGAGAAGGTGGAAGAGTTTGCATGACTCAACCGCCTTCGTCTCACTAGAGAACAGTGTAGCGGGTCCCCCACGACCGCAATGACACAAACTTGTGGTGGCAATTTCATTGTAGCAATGATTTGCGCCTCAAGGGTAAAGAACCTGTTTTCTGCCGTGTTGTCATGCACTAGCTCACTTGTTTCTGGCGTGGAGGAGCTTTTCATCCCTCCACCCAGTCCACTAGCAGCTTTAACTGACATTTGTTTACTGTTGTGTTCCGATAATTAGCCCAAGCGTGACCTGTCCCGCTTCGTGCGCTGGCCGCGTTACGTGCGTCTGCAGCGTCAGCGCAAGATCCTGTACCAGCGTCTTAAGGTGCCGCCTTCGATCAACCAGTTCTCCAACACCCTGGAGAAGAACGTTGCCACGGACCTGTTCAAGCTGCTGCTGAAGTACCAGCCGGAGACCAAGGCCGCTAAGACCCTGCGTCTGCGCAACATCGCCGCCGGCAAGGAGGAGGCTTCGGCCCCGCCCGCCGTCGTGAAGTTCGGTCTTAACCACGTCACCTCGCTCATCGAGAACAAGAAGGCCAAGCTTGTGGTCATTGCCCACGACGTCGACCCCATCGAGCTTGTGGTGTTCCTGCCTGCTCTGTGCCGTCAGTTCGACATCCCGTACTGCATTGTCAAGGGCAAGGCTCGTCTGGGCCAGCTCGTGCACCAGAAGAACGCCGCTGTGGTGGCTCTGACCCACGTGAACAAGGAGGACAAGGCTAAGTTCGACTCGCTGACGCAGACGTTCCACGCCAAGTTCAACGAGGACAACACGATCCGTCGCAAGTGGGGCGGTGGCATCATGGGCCTGAAGACCCAGAAGAAGCTGGAGCTGCGCGAGAAGGCGATCGCCGCTGAGGCTGCCAAGAAGGCCCAGTACTAAGTTATGTACCGGGTTTAAAGCGGAGTGTGGCGTGGCCCGTCACCTCTTGACTTTTTCATTCGTAGGTGCTCTCGACAGGAAGGGAGACTTTCCTGTCTAGCGTAATGGCTGAATAACACTCAAACTTCCTAAAACTCAACTTGTACAGAAGTTTATCTTCATGGTAGCTACAGACTGTCGTGCTTATGTTGACGGTGGCTGGCATTATCCTGGCTTCACCGGGATTGCCGGGCCGCAAGGCCCGGCGGTCGCCGCCACCCGCAGGGTGGCCCGCGGCCCGCCCGCCCGTTTTCCTATTTTTTGTTTTTTTGTTTTATAAATGCATGTGGCTATTTTCCTCATGAAGAACAACCCTGCCGCAGAAGCTGTGAAAGAAGCGATAGCTTTAAGAAGATTTCCACCTTCTTTAGAGCTGCCCGAGAGCCAAAAAGGTAGCTTACTATCGACGTGGTTATCCTACCCTAGTTATGTGTGGGCACCAGAGTGTTTAACAGAGTCAAGGAAGGTTTCTTGCATCATGAAAGATTGTTCTTGTACACCCACCGTGAAAGAGTACACGTGTCGAGTCGTGGATGACGTGGAGCACAAGACTATCCTGTATTATGCTCGTTATGCCTGTGCGGGTGTGTCTAAGGGCACTACTTTCTCTACAATAGATGACAAGTACATTTCTTCAAGCAAGATCACGCTTCTGGCTTTTCGCTATCTACTGACTTATAAAGGTGGAATTTCAAGAGAGCTGTTCGATCTTCTGTATGATAGCATGTTAACAACCAAAGGAATTTCTGGAGCTGTTAAAAACATTACCCGAAGACGTCACAAGAGATACTACGAGATTGTATCTAAGGCTGCAGTTGCTGTAGAGTATCGCAAACGTGAAGACTCGTGTTTTCACCCCCTCTTTTGGCTACTATCGAGCAGTACATGAGCAACAATGCCTGCGTGGACGAAGAATCGCTCCGAAACCTCTGGCTCGAGCAAACCGAAATTTACTCCAGATTACTGACTGCACAGATTGCCCAGTCAAAATGCGCCCGTCTCATCAGAATGGACCATTCTCAAAAGTTTTGTGGCAAGCTGAAAGTGTGGGGTTCAGAAGGGCAGAAAGAGCAACTGAGTAGTGTGCGTATGCTGCTACTAGTTCAAAATGAAGTTGGTCAAATTGTCGGCAAAGGTCTAACGTCTTCTGAAAATCACGAAGAGTCTGCCGCAATTTTACGTTCAGTGGTACCCAAACTCGATATTCATGCTGATCCTCCTCCTGTATGCGTGTGCGACGATGCCAACAAAACTCGTAGTCTGGTTACATCAGTTTTTGGAGACAGTGTAAAAACAAAACAAGATCCCTTTCACGTAATTCAGAGATTTACAGAGAAAATTGTCGACAAACCACAGCGGAAGTCACTAGCCAAGGATTTATCAAGCGCCTTGTATGACGTGAGTGGTAATATTCGCACCCCCGAAGAAGTGGCTACTCGCTTTAATACTGTACTACTAGGGGTTGATGTCTCGAGTGTGCGTGTCAACGCTTCCACGTGGCAGAATTGTATTTCTGTGAACTTGGAGCAAATTCGCAACGGCGACTTGTACGTAGAGGACAATGAGTACATGGATAATGGTAAACGGGTTCGTGTTGTCTCCACCAGCCAACTTGAAGGACTACATTCAAAGCTTCGCAAATTACTGGACCGGATTGTATCTATAGAGGTTGGCATGCGTATTCTCGATATCTTTCTCCTTAAGGTCCGTTTGTCATGTTAGAACTGTGTAATTACCGCTAAACTAACCTTGCTTTGCTTTAGCACAACCTCAAAACGGGAGCTATGTATCGTCGTAATCCGGAATTCACTGCCTACGATGTTATGACGTTGTGTCGAACTTCTGTTTTAATTCACGGACTACTTCCGGAATCTCCGCAGCTCGAGTTCATTCGCAAGCTTCTTGTGGCACCAGTCCAACCTACCTCAATGCTACAGCGTATTCGACCGGGCGGATCCTCTGCAACGCTTAATCGCCCTTGGGAGCAGCTCCACGGGCTGCTTTCGGTGTCCACGACGGCGACGGAAGCGTCCATGTTGAGAAAGAGGGCACCAGCGACCGATATCAGACAGTTACTGCTGTCAGTCCACGTAAATCGCAAGCATATCACACAGCAACGGTTTGTGGAACAACTTCGATTGGAACCGGATTACGACACTGCGTCAGAGTTTACATCGAACGAGTTCTCTCTTTTGGAGCAATTTCGTGGAGAACAGCTCGCACTGGATGAGCAAAAATACTGGTGGAAGTATTGCCTCGCTGCCACTACCGTGTTGTATAATGCATCAGTGCGGCAACTCGATAATCCAAATTTGAAGCTGCGCTTGCACAGCTTTCGTTCGATTGAAAAGTATCTCTCAGCAATAGATGCAAAGATGAAGAACCGACAAAACCCACCAGCAACGACCAGTATCTTGCAGGTAGATGAACAAAAGCAAATTGATGACCAAACCAACTCTGAAGATGACGAGTGGCTCCAGAAAAAACTTTTCAACTTGCTACGAGAAAAAGGCACGGTAAAGAAAAGAACTCAAGTGTTCTGTAAGCTGTACGTTTTAGCGGCTTGTATGTGCACGAAAATATCGAGAAAATCGAAGTCGTATCTCAAGCGTCGGTGGTCAGCACTTCGTACTGCCGACAATCGACTCGAGCGCTTAAAAATTGTAGTTCGTGTTCCATCTCAAGCCCGACATCTGAACCATGACTTACTAAACCTGGACTCTCCACCATCTAGGTCTCAAGTAAATTCAGAAGTTCCACCGTTATCACTCGCGGCTTCATCTGTATGTATCGACCCAGTTGCTAGGACGGAAATTGTCGCCTCCACTTGTGAACATCTTACTCGCACAAGTGAGGAAGCCACAGGTACAAATGCCACAATCCCAACTACAGCATATTCCAGCTCAAGTGTATTACCGACGCTAGAGTTTGTGTCTCCACCCGAACTTGAAATTATAGATGATGAAACACGGGAATTTTTACGCCACCTTGCCGATACCTTACCGCGAAGCAAAGGCAAATGGGCGGTTATATTGCAGGAGTACACCAAACGAAATCCAGATACGAAACTCAGCGCTGATAATCTCCGGTGTCGTTTGAAGGAAAAGCGGAAGCCTCACGCACGATCCCTGTCACCAGCCGAGCAGGGAGAAGCAGTCATGAGCCAAGTCCCCATAGATGCTGGCGACGTCGTGAGTGGAAGTGCAGCTACCGTCATTCAGCCAGGTGCCCACCAAGACACAGCATCCCAGAAGAAGAAGCGACGTGCAGCATGCCAAAGCTGCCGTAACGCGAAGCGAAAGTGTGGAGCTGACGGCAACAACGTAGACTGTGAGTACAGACAGCAAACTGGTCGTGCGATCACCTCGTTCTTCTCTAGTGTTGGGTGACAGCTAACACGATAACGACATACACGTACATTTAGGAAACTACTACGTGTACATTAGAACAGACCAGGTGAAGCGCAGCACCTTACCTTCTCTTCTCAAACTCGCCAAAGGCTCTCCGACGGTGCGCCTTGGTCCTTGCTGGGTTTTTACTTTGTTTACTAAGGAATCTGAGTCAGAAACCTGATTCTCTGCTCCTATTGGTCATCTATTCTCGGGGACTCAAGACATTTTTTCAAGACAAAACACGGTGCTCAACGGTGCTCAACGGTGCTAAACGGTGATTGACGGTCGCACGACAATCCCGAGAATTCCGGTCAAGCCCCCCCCGGCTTCACCGGGATTGCCGGGCCGCAAGGCCCGGCGGTCGCCGCCACCCGCAGGGTGGCCCGCGGCCCGCCCGCCCGTTTTCCTATTTTTTGTTTTTTTGTTTTATAAATGCATGTGGCTATTTTCCTCATGAAGAACAACCCTGCCGCAGAAGCTGTGAAAGAAGCGATAGCTTTAAGAAGATTTCCACCTTCTTTAGAGCTGCCCGAGAGCCAAAAAGGTAGCTTACTATCGACGTGGTTATCCTACCCTAGTTATGTGTGGGCACCAGAGTGTTTAACAGAGTCAAGGAAGGTTTCTTGCATCATGAAAGATTGTTCTTGTACACCCACCGTGAAAGAGTACACGTGTCGAGTCGTGGATGACGTGGAGCACAAGACTATCCTGTATTATGCTCGTTATGCCTGTGCGGGTGTGTCTAAGGGCACTACTTTCTCTACAATAGATGACAAGTACATTTCTTCAAGCAAGATCACGCTTCTGGCTTTTCGCTATCTACTGACTTATAAAGGTGGAATTTCAAGAGAGCTGTTCGATCTTCTGTATGATAGCATGTTAACAACCAAAGGAATTTCTGGAGCTGTTAAAAACATTACCCGAAGACGTCACAAGAGATACTACGAGATTGTATCTAAGGCTGCAGTTGCTGTAGAGTATCGCAAACGTGAAGACTCGTGTTTTTCACCCCCTCTTTTGGCTACTATCGAGCAGTACATGAGCAACAATGCCTGCGTGGACGAAGAATCGCTCCGAAACCTCTGGCTCGAGCAAACCGAAATTTACTCCAGATTACTGACTGCACAGATTGCCCAGTCAAAATGCGCCCGTCTCATCAGAATGGACCATTCTCAAAAGTTTTGTGGCAAGCTGAAAGTGTGGGGTTCAGAAGGGCAGAAAGAGCAACTGAGTAGTGTGCGTATGCTGCTACTAGTTCAAAATGAAGTTGGTCAAATTGTCGGCAAAGGTCTAACGTCTTCTGAAAATCACGAAGAGTCTGCCGCAATTTTACGTTCAGTGGTACCCAAACTCGATATTCATGCTGATCCTCCTCCTGTATGCGTGTGCGACGATGCCAACAAAACTCGTAGTCTGGTTACATCAGTTTTTTGGAGACAGTGTAAAAACAAAACAAGATCCCTTTCACGTAATTCAGAGATTTACAGAGAAATTGTCGACAAACCACAGCGGAAGTCACTAGCCAAGGATTTATCAAGCGCCTTGTATGACGTGAGTGGTAATATTCGCACCCCCGAAGAAGTGGCTACTCGCTTTAATACTGTACTACTAGGGGTTGATGTCTCGAGTGTGCGTGTCAACGCTTCCACGTGGCAGAATTGTATTTCTGTGAACTTGGAGCAAATTCGCAACGGCGACTTGTACGTAGAGGACAATGAGTACATGGATAATGGTAAACGGGTTCGTGTTGTCTCCACCAGCCAACTTGAAGGACTACATTCAAAGCTTCGCAAATTACTGGACCGGATTGTATCTATAGAGGTTGGCATGCGTATTCTCGATATCTTTCTCCTTAAGGTCCGTTTGTCATGTTAGAACTGTGTAATTACCGCTAAACTAACCTTGCTTTGCTTTAGCACAACCTCAAAACAGGAGCTATGTATCGTCGTAATCCGGAATTCACTGCCTACGATGTTATGACGTTGTGTCGAACTTCTGTTTTAATTCACGGACTACTTCCGGAATCTCCGCAGCTCGAGTTCATTCGCAAGCTTCTTGTGGCACCAGTCCAACCTACCTCAATGCTACAGCGTATTCGACCGGGCGGATCCTCTGCAACGCTTAATCGCCCTTGGGAGCAGCTCCACGGGCTGCTTTCGGTGTCCACGACGGCGACGGAAGCGTCCATGTTGAGAAAGAGGGCACCAGCGACCGATATCAGACAGTTACTGCTGTCAGTCCACGTAAATCGCAAGCATATCACACAGCAACGGTTTGTGGAACAACTTCGATTGGAACCGGATTACGACACTGCGTCAGAGTTTACATCGAACGAGTTCTCTCTTTTGGAGCAATTTCGTGGAGAACAGCTCGCACTGGATGAGCAAAAATACTGGTGGAAGTATTGCCTCGCTGCCACTACCGTGTTGTATAATGCATCAGTGCGGCAACTCGATAATCCAAATTTGAAGCTGCGCTTGCACAGCTTTCGTTCGATTGAAAAGTATCTCTCAGCAATAGATGCAAAGATGAAGAACCGACAAAACCCACCAGCAACGACCAGTATCTTGCAGGTAGATGAACAAAAGCAAATTGATGACCAAACCAACTCTGAAGATGACGAGTGGCTCCAGAAAAAACTTTTCAACTTGCTACGAGAAAAGGCACGGTAAAGAAAAGAACTCAAGTGTTCTGTAAGCTGTACGTTTAGCGGCTTGTATGTGCACGAAAATATCGAGAAAATCGAAGTCGTATCTCAAGCGTCGGTGGTCAGCACTTCGTACTGCCGACAATCGACTCGAGCGCTTAAAAATTGTAGTTCGTGTTCCATCTCAAGCCCGACATCTGAACCATGACTTACTAAACCTGGACTCTCCACCATCTAGGTCTCAAGTAAATTCAGAAGTTCCACCGTTATCACTCGCGGCTTCATCTGTATGTATCGACCCAGTTGCTAGGACGGAAATTGTCGCCTCCACTTGTGAACATCTTACTCGCACAAGTGAGGAAGCCACTAGTACAAATGCCACAATCCCAACTACAGCATATTCCAGCTCAAGTGTATTACCGACGCTAGAGTTTGTGTCTCCACCCGAACTTGAAATTATAGATGATGAAACACGGGAATTTTTACGCCACCTTGCCGATACCTTACCGCGAAGCAAAGGCAAATGGGCGGTTATATTGCAGGAGTACACCAAACGAAATCCAGATACGAAACTCAGCGCTGATAATCTCCGGTGTCGTTTGAAGGAAAAGCGGAAGCCTCACGCACGATCCCTGTCACCAGCCGAGCAGGGAGAAGCAGTCATGAGCCAAGTCCCCATAGATGCTGGCGACGTCGTGAGTGGAAGTGCAGCTACCGTCATTCAGCCAGGTGCCCACCAAGACACAGCATCCCAGAAGAAGAAGCGACGTGCAGCATGCCAAAGCTGCCGTAACGCGAAGCGAAAGTGTGGAGCTGACGGCAACAACGTAGACTGTGAGTACAGACAGCAAACTGGTCGTGCGATCACCTCGTTCTTCTCTAGTGTTGGGTGACAGCTAACACGATAACGACATACACGTACATTTAGGAAACTACTACGTGTACATTAGAACAGACCAGGTGAAGCGCAGCACCTTACCTTCTCTTCTCAAACTCGCCAAAGGCTCTCCGACGGTGCGCCTTGGTCCTTGCTGGGTTTTTACTTTGTTTACTAAGGAATCTGAGTCAGAAACCTGATTCTCTGCTCCTATTGGTCATCTATTCTCGGGGACTCAAGACATTTTTTCAAGACAAAACACGGTGCTCAACGGTGCTCAACGGTGCTAAACGGTGATTGACGGTCGCACGACAATCCCGAGAATTCCGGTCAAGCCCCCCCCCCCCCCTGGTGAATCCTCCATTCGGATACACTATTTGACAGTTTTTGGCGTGTCCCACAGCAATCAACTAACTTGGGTTTTGTATACCGTCGTAAAAACTGCTCTCCATTTTCGTCCGACCTTGAGCTCTGCGTTTCAGTGTCGAAAAGTACGAGAAGATCACAGGTCTTTGCTGCGCGATGGGTACGTTCTGCCCTTTACATGCCTCTGCATTTAATCTCACATATGCGCGTATGTGTCCATGTATTTTTCTTCACAGAAGACGTAGCGAATCTCCAGGTGGAGACGTCAGAAGCTCCAGCGGAGTCCAGCCCCAGCAATAGCACAACCACATTAGGAGCCCCTCCACACGGAGGTAATAGCAGCCCAACAGCACAGAGTGAAGGTGGCTCAACGACCTCGACCCACCCAGCTCCTATCGAAGAATCGTACTCTATAGACCTCTTCCAAGCCTTCCCCAAGGTTTGCCAAAAGGCCAAAAGCGGCATGCAGCTCTGCCAGGCCGTGTCAGCTTTTATTATGGAACGAGCTGGACTGGAGAGCCACTACGCACAGTCGCTGATGAAGCTCGCACAGTAAGGAGACTATTGCTCACGAAACATTTACAGATCGAGCAGGTTGATTGATTTTTTGTTTTGGTTGTTGAAAGGAGTGCAAAAGCTGAAGACTGGTCCGAACAGCTTACGGAATGCTGGGCTACTTTCCAGGAGGCCACCGAGCACTTAGCTCAAGAGCGCTGGGCATTCGCACAGACGATGCAGACGGCCATTGCACCTGGTGTAAAAGCTTTCGCGGCCCAGCAGGACACTCAGGTGCAACGATTAATTGCAGGTTTGATGTCTTCATTGGTATTTCACTTCATCGGGTTGTAGAGACTTACGCAATTACTTCATGTGACTAAAGAGGGGACAAAAATGCGCTGGGCACAACAGCAGATGATATCTTCGATGGACAAAGCGAGAGAAAAGTACGAGCGCAAGTGCCAAGAAGCGATCACAGCGATGCGGAAGAATGAAGCAGCTGAGATCAATTCCACGTCATCGGATTCGTCCTTAGATGAAGTGTCTGCATCAAAGGAGCTGACCGACAAACTGGCTGCTGGTGCGGGCCAATTGCTAACGAAGATGTGGGATACTACCTCGGCTTTTGGACGCAACCCGTTAGAGCGACAGAGATCCAAGTTAAGTGGTTGTCTTGGGGACGTCATTGCTGCAGAGAAGCACTACATTCAGACGGTGGAGTACACCAACGCACAGCGTTTGATCTTCGAGCGCGAAATCAAAGAGAACCTGCATGCTTTCCAGCTGACAGAAGAGCAGCGCCTTGAATACCTCCGAGATGTTCTGATGCGCATGCAAAAGGCGTTTATTAGCATGTTTTCGCGATCCCAACAATTCGTCGAGCGGATGAAAGCCAGCGTCACTGAAGTTGACGAGCTGGGTAAGCAA
This sequence comes from Phytophthora capsici, assembly GCA_030324255.1. Taxonomy (NCBI): domain Eukaryota; phylum Oomycota; class Peronosporomycetes; order Peronosporales; family Peronosporaceae; genus Phytophthora; species Phytophthora capsici. The sequence goes on along the minus strand of CM059362.1, from coordinate 2,454,303 downwards.
ACTCTTTCGAGTTCCTGATACCATGCCTTTAAGTACTAACGCTGCAGTGTGTCTTTTGCTATTCTAGTGGATATAGAAAAAGGTTTCCAGAGCCTTGGAAGCCAAGAAGAGGTGGATGTCGATCGAGCAGACTTGTCAATCAACCCCTTCTACCTACGTATGACGCATATCCAGGCGATGTCAGATATCGGACAGCGAATGATTGGAATTATTAACTCGGTCGTTTCCGAGTACATTGCAAGCGAAGCCCGTTTCTCCCAAGCCCTTCGTAAGCTACTTCGCACGCATGAGCATGGTGGGTTATCTTCGTCTTCGGACCTCTTTGGTGCATCTTCGCCCAGTGCGAATATGACTTTCCTAGCCGACGAAGGTGCAACTATGGCGAATGGCTGGATGGCGGTGAAGGACCAAGTGAAACTACTTCTGGAGGTTCATCAGGTGCTATATCAACTGATTCCCAGTACTATTTGACGTATTGTGTACTGATTCCTATGTATCTGTTGTTAGGAATTCCGATCGCTGCTTGCTGAGCCTGTGTCGTTGAGCCTTGCCACGATGAAGAGTGAGTATGAAAACGTTCGAGTCTCAACTCAAGACAACTTTCTGAAGGCACACGCGTCATTATGCAACGAAGCCTCTGCGCACAAAAAGCTCCAACACAAACTGGATACGAAATCACGTGACTTCGCGTTGACATTTTCTAATTTGCCAGGTTCAACGCCCGTCAGCGCTAATTCGTTAGGCATTGAGGTCACTCAAGCCTTGAAAGTGTTGAGTGCTAATTTGCGTTTATTTAACGAGAAAGAGCGGCGGTCTGAAGCGAAACTCCGACAGCTTGCAGAGGAAATACGTTTATTGCAAGTACAAGTTACGGACAGCAGCAAGTCTTTACGCCAGACATACCAGATTTACGTTCAGGTTTGTTGTCTATTGGGTTTCTATGTTCTACCTAGACTTCTATCTAACCTAGAGGTTGGTTTTACAGGAAATTGAAGTTTTTGTCTCGACGTGCATGAAAAATGAAAAGTATCGACTCCAAGTTAGCAAAAACTCCCTGCAATCTCTGGCAAAGGCCATCGAGCACATGCTGCAGGGTGGAACATCGGTGGGAAACAAAGCTTTGGTGGAGTTTGAAAAGATTGACCCAAGCGGAGACATGGCTGAGTTTATTCGGATCAATAGACAGCCGTACCAACGAAGCAAGCGTGTTGTACCTGCTTATCACGGGAACGACAACTTGAAAGAAGCAATACGGGAATATCTCGCGTCGCTTGGACCTCCTTCATCAATGGGATCAGAAAATGGCGACAAGAACCCCCGGAGCCCAAGCAGCAGCAGTCCGTCTTTTTCGCTTCCCAACAGTGATACGATCGTATCGCCTGAAAAGAAATCCCCGCGTGTGAGTAAGATGTCGCTCGAAAAGAAATTTGCTCGTGCAAATACCTTGCCAGCAGACGGTCAGACAACAGCCCCAACAAACGACGAAGTTGCTGATGACAGCCTCTCAATCGGGGACGATAGCGCGAGCTCTGGTATCGAACAAGACGAAGAATTCGCTGAAGCACAGCCATTAGGTGTTTCTGACTTTCAAAAGAAATTCAAGGTAAGCAGTGGAAGTTATCTCATAGTTCTGAAAACTCATGAACTCATGTACTAACCGCATTTTATGTGTCGGTCTATAGCTGGATTCACCCGAGCAAGTCGTTGAAAGTTTTTCCTGTGCGTTGTACCTCTCGAACTTCCCGTTCCATGGGCGACTTTATCTAACCCGAAACCGAATGTGCTTTTCCGGGTGGAGAGACACAATTTTCGTACGCTGCATAATGTACTTTTGACAACTGGATACATGAATTGACTTACGTGAATGTCGTCACTTGCAGGTTGCTTCATTCTCCGAGATCGCTCTGATGGAGAAGAAAAACACAGCTCTGATCGTACCTAATGCGATTGAGGTTAGTACTGTACTCTTGTGTGGTGCAGACCTCACGCTCATTCACGTTGCTTGAACGACAGTTTACCATAAAAGGAGACAAGGTGTTCTTCACGTCATTTGTCTTTCGGTAAGCACTCAGTGTTTTGCTCTGGTTCCCTCAGTATGCTAATCATTTCTGCATATTACAGTGACGAATGCTTCCAAAGTATTCAACAGTTACGCTCGATCAAGAAGGAGACCGAAGAACTGCTGTCAGATCCCTCAAAACAACCTGACGGAGATACAGACGGGAAAACAGCGGCTGAAGATGAGTCAAAACGACGAAGAAGTTCCAATGACCTCGCTGCTGTTGCTCCTACTCCAGAGTTGACCTCGGCAAATACAGCAGAAACAACTATTGCAGACGGCAGCCGCCCTACACCGTCTCAATCGTCAGAATCTGTTGTATCACCAACACCTCTTGTGATTCCAGAAAAGGATGCTCTACTGGGTGAATACGATTTACTTCTAGACGAAGAGGTGGCGTTCAGGTACGAAGTGCTGGAAAATCCTTTTCCAACACCTGTATAAATTAACCGGTGGATTTCTATGCTTGCAGTGTGGAGACTGCGTTCTCGAAGTTATGGATCCAGTCAGACGCTTTCGCAAAAAGTATTCTTGATGCAGCCGGCGCTACGAATATTTCTCTTCCTGCGTGGGATGCGAAACCTGTTTCGTACACGGCAGTGACCAAGCCGTGTATGTTTGATGGTTCCCGCCTGGTATCGTATACCCACAACAAAAAGTATATGGTCGGTCCAAGCGTCATACCGACGGCCCAAACCCAGCGCTACGCGTATACACGCGGCAGTCGCCTCATTGTCAGCACAACAACGTGTGTATCCGATGTCCCGTACTGTGACTACTTCCGGGTCGAACATCGATGGGTCTTCAGTGCTACGAAGAAGACCGGTGTGTGTTCGGTGCAGGTGGGGCTTCGCTTGCAATGGTTGAAAAGCACGTGGTTGAAGAAGCAGGTATGTAGTAGAGTTATCTTGATCCTATTTTGGAGTGTGTTACTGACTGTGTACTGTTCTCATAGATTGAAAGCACAACAGTTTCCGAAGCAAAGGAAGCGATAAAAACATGGCTAAGCGCTGCTCTTCATGTAACCAAGCAGAAGGCAGCAACCGGCGGTGCTGTTGACTCTCTTGCTCCTGCTCGTACATCTACTACAGAAATGCAAGAAGATTCTTTGTCCAAGGTGAATACTCCCCAAATTGCAGTTACGACAGATTCACTTTCTGTACTTGGTCACGCCGGTCTTCCAACGCCGCTTCACCCAACTATTCAGGTTGCAGTCATCATCTGTGCACTGATGTTCGTCTACACGATGTATCGAGTTTGCGTTGCGATGGACCAAATGCAAGTATTGACGAGGGAATCCTTGCTTCAGCAGCGTCAACAGCAGGAAGTACTCATGGAGCTTTTGCAGCAGCTTGGGAATATGAGAGAAAAGTAAGGCGTAATACTCCTACGCGCTTTTCAGTACAGCATCACTGGAAGACTGGAAGGTTATGGTCGACAAGCTTAACAAACTGGTTCACACTTCAAGTAACGTTATCTCTATTGGCTATACCCTCCTTCTTCCTCCTCCTTGAGAGTAAGAGTGCTCAGTAAGTACTTAACAAGAGAATAAAGAAAAACTACTCCCGTACCTCGTCACTGTAAGAAGGGAGCGAGGCAAAACATAATAGGGGAACTCCTTGTGGTCGAGAATGGTGTTGGCTCATATTTTCTGCAGGAAAAAGTTGGGTGTCTTCGAGATTGTCTGATAAAATCACAACTTCGTTAGGTTTTATGCATGACCAAAGTGCTTACCCACCATATATTTTACCTTCTTGATCATCCTCTGGGCAGCTACCAGTACTGCTGGTTTCATCAACGCTATCATGGTGGCGTTTATTGGAATTCTCTGTCCTTGCTTGGTTTAGAGCAGCTTGCAAACTCTCAATTTCCTTCTGCATACTGCTTACTCGCTTCTTCATTACTGTATTTTCCTGCTTCAATAATGCGAACTCTGTTTTCAAAGAAATGCTTTAGGGCGTTGAAATCTAGCGAGAAGGACACAAAAGTCGTACCAAAAACGTCCTGGTCACATGCACACCAGGACTTGGAGCCTTGAGTTTTGTTAAACTTGGTTGGACTCTTTCTACTCGTCATATCCACGTAAGTGTTAAATTCATCTCGAATTCGAGATAAAAGTCGGCCGTAGTGCTGCAGCACACAAGTTGTGATCATCAACGAATTATCGTATACTGATACAAACAACAATACCTCATCCTGTAGCACGATACGATCAAGTACATTTTGGCATGCTCGCGTACGTGACAACGTTTTCTCTGGCAACTGCAAAAAGGATGCGTCAAATTCAGTTGATCTACATGTATCAGCATCCAATATACTATACGTACATTTGAGCGGCCGATTTCGTTCAGCCGTTCCACAAGTTCGACTTCCAATTGAACAGAGGAAGATCTGTATCCACCCACAAGAACTGGGCATGTGGTGATGGCAAATTGAGAAGGTTCGGACATCAGAATGGAGACGCTGGGTGATCGACTAGGACCAATTCCGACTCCAGCAATGCATTCATCCTTGTCTTGCGTTTTGCATGTGGATGACAGAATCCCAGAGTTTTTCCGTACCAAATTCCCATGAGAGATCGTGGCCGATTCAGCGCTTGGAGTGCGATACCCCTTCGATGTCCTTGTAGCAGCTTTGGAAAACGATGAGGACGCCAAGTTTCGCAGTGCGTCAACTTGTGCCTGTAACTTGTGGTTTGGGTGGTGATATCCGCTGCTGGAGCTCTGCTCCATAGCGTGAACAAGTTTTTTCCGGACTGCAGACGCTGACTGGCATCGCCTACGTTGCAGATAATTAGTCTACACTCACATTAAGTCTATGAAGAAAATGACTTACGTTGGCATTTGTCTCGAACTTGACGGTATCGACGACTCGTTCGGGTTTGTTGCTGCTGGTTTCGCTTTCGCCGCCACTTTAGTGACCCCAGATGATCGAATGATGGAAGTTTTACTCCGAAGGAACCCAGGATGAAGAGCGGGTTTTGATACTAACTCGCGGTCAATCTCAACTCGTAGGTCAGCAAAGAAATCTTTCTCGGAAAACTACAGAATTGCAACAAAAGTGAGGAATTTATCTATCACGAAAGCCACAAGAATATCTCACTTTGCCAAACACACCAAGCTGTGGATCAGTGTTCTCTGTGGTGATCGACTGACGATGATGCTGTATATCGTGGAGCGATTAGTTTGTGTCATTTGTTAATGTCACCAAACTCAAATTGCACCCACGTACCGACACCGCTGGCCCAGTGTTGTATATGTAGCTACGCTTACGTTGCATTGCCAGCACCACCTCGTCCGAAATGCAACAGACCACAACGCACTTTTAGCGTACGACGTCAGCCTAACAATAACTCTATTCAAAATGGATATGCACGTGGCCAAATTTGGAGAAACAAGTCCGTGACACCCAGAAATCTATCGCAGCTTTACTCGTCATCGCTGTCGTCATCTTCCTCTTCATCGTCGAAGTGGCCTTTGCGGCGATTCCGGTTCACGTGCATCATGGCAAAGCGGTCTTCCACCATCGTAAGACCCTTCGGTTGAGCTTCTTCTTCCTCCTCCTCGACTTCCGCCTCACCCTTCTGCTCCTCGTCACCGTCAGCAATATCACCCTGACTCCAGGCGGGTCCTGCAGATGAATCGTCGAACGCCGCAGGCCTGAACAATAAAACCCAAAATGTCACCACAATTGCAGCAATATATCAAGCAAAATGTACCGTACCAGAGGTCTTTGCGCTTGAGGTTCTTAATCTGTTCCTTGTACAGAATATGCTCCACAATAGAAGTAACAGCCCCCTTCTTGCCCGTTGCCGTCGTAGCTTCACCACCGTCGCCCTCTCCAACAATCAAAAAGTCGCCACGTTTAACCCAAATGAGCTTGCGGAATTTGGTCGGCAGCATTGTCACCGATTTGGCTCCATTGGCGTCCACAACCTTCCCATACACAAACAAAACAGTCAGAACCACTGGCCAATAACTCTTTTATCTCCTGTCACCGCACCTCGAACAGGTTGCTGCCTCGTAGAGCTGTGACGCGCACAATGAGCTCGTTCTCCTTAGGCTCCGGGTCTCCATACAGCACACGCTTCGTCACGCCCTTGCGATACGCACTCTTCCGTCCACTCCCCGACATGCTTCGAAGCCAATCAGTGTCCAAAATAAAAAGCAATTTTTAGATGGACTAAAAAAGGAGTGGACCAAATTTACCGCATCTGTAGCCAAGTGCACAAAATCGCTTTTCAATCGTTCGGAAAACGATGGCTGGAAGAGGTCGAGGACGAGCTAACACGTTGCCGGCATGGATGACCAAGCAAGGCATGACTGGAGCTCCTCCTCCAGGACCTGCACCAGGTTCACGTCCACCTCCTTCAGCCGGTGAAGGTCCACCACCGCCCGGACGCAACGGTCAATTCGATGACGCGCCAGAGCCCCGCGGACCACCGGTGCGCAACGATATGGGTGAACCTTCGGGTGGGAAGCGGCGCTCACGCTCTCGAGGACGTGGAAATGTCCGTAATGGTGACTTTAGAGGCCCGCCACCCATGCAAGAGCGACCCCGCTCGCGTTCTCGAGACCGTGGAAACGGAAGAGACCGGGGATACGGACGGGAAGATGCGTACCGACGTGGACGCTCTCGCTCACGGTCTCGTGACCGTCGGGATTACCGTGGGGACAACCGGCGTGGAGGTGGAGATCGCTATGAAGACCGAGGATATGGCTATCGTGGACCGAGAGAAGATGACTACCGACGTAACGAAGGCCGGCCGATGCGCAGGGAGGAGGAAGCGATGGAGCGTGGATATCGACGCCCTGCATCCAATGGACATGACGATCGTACTACTCGCAGATACGCGTCGGATTATCAACCATAGATGCTCATGACGGTTGTCTGCTTTTTTCGTGATGCTGAAGGTTTTAATCAAAATGCACGCAAAACCCTTTTTGAAGATGATAAGAGGGTAGTAAAATTAACCGTTTATATCGGGATTTCATTTTGTTCCTTGTTGCTCTTCCTCGACTGAACATGGCTACTGATCCGAGTACTTTGCCTGGTTTAACACCAACGACCATGTCTCCAACTGAACCAGGTAATGAAAATGTGACGGGGCACGAGAAGACTGAAACCTTGTCAAGCACCAAGCCTCGAGAACCCAAGTTGCTCTTTGCTGTTGCCAAAAATGTGGCAAATGCTTCCACTGCTACTCGCTCGAAGAAAGAGGCCGCTCCTGACATTAAAAGCCCTATAAGTGAGGGGAAAGGAAGCATGCGGACCATGTTTGGGATAATCAAACGATCTCAATTACTTTCACCGAGCACGCAATCCCTGCGATCTCAACGATCTGAAGACGACGTGAAACCAAGACACCAAGAAGCAAAGGAGGTTCGACGATCCTCGGCATCCGCAGAGTCTGAAAACCACACTAACGCTACCTCAGATAGTACAACGAAACCTGGGCAGCATTTCGTGGAGGAAGTGCGTGACACCTTGGAGAAACTTCTGACTCAATTAGACACCGTGGATCCGCGTAAATTGCTTGCGGTGCGCTTGGGAGGTGAACTGCGAGGTCTGCTAGGGAAAGCAGAAGATGAATTCGCAGCATACGAGGTTGAATTCTTGGAGCATGCATCCAACGAAGGTGTTTCGATAGCGCTGCAAAACTTCGGGGCTTCACTAGTCCAAGTGTCCTCGATTGCTGAGCGACTACGCACTGCGAAGTTCCTACTCAATCGAACGTTCAAGGGTGAGGTGCTGTTCGCCTTCCAGGAGATCAACTCGTACTACACGTCGCTTTTCATGGAACTGTCCATGGCAATAGCCCGACGATCAGGAATTAATTTGCCACTCCCTCCACCGATAACCCCACCTCCTGCACCAGAACCAGCGGAAACACCCGCTCCTACAGGGGATGAAATTTGCTTGGAAGCGCACCAGTATTTCTTTGGTCATGGGGTCCCCAAGAACCTTACCAAAGCTCTTCAGCTCTACGCGGTAAGCTTTCAGCACTCATTTCTTGACAGTATTTTGGCTGATTTCACGTCGTAATGCAATACAGCAAGCCGCCGATCTCGGTTGTGCAACGGCCATGACTTGTTTGGGTCAAATGTACTTTGCTGGAAATGGAACAGAGAAGGATCTGCTAATCGCAGGAAAGTGGTTTGAACTCGCGTCGTCCGCAGGAGAAATCGAAGCCTGTCATCAACTGGGAGTATTGATGGTATGACATCTCACGATATGTCATCCTTCGTAAACTGACTGCAACTTGTAATCCACTCCAGTGCGAAAAAGCAGCGCATTTGAAAGACACACAGCAACATGACGAATTCCTCGCCATTGCGCGGGTTCGTTTTACCCAGGCTGCAGAACAAGGCCATCGTGACGCTCAATACGAGCTTGGTAGTTCCGTCCAGCTTTTTAGATACTCAGGCGATACTAATCGACACTCATGCTGAACAGGGGTTTTCCACGAGAATGGCCGAGGTGGATACGAACCAAACGACATGGAAGCAGCTACATGGTACTCAAAAGCTGCCGACCAAGGCCACACCGCGGCTGAGTCAAGTCTTGGACGTCTTTTTCTGATTGGAACACATATTCAGCATGATGTCGCCAAAGCGATTCACTTCCTCCAGCGCGCGGCTGCCAAGGTTCGGGCAAATTTGTTGTGTATCACACTTTTCCGATAGTTGATTCTTGTATCTCAACCAGAACGATTCTAGCGCCCAAACACGGTTGGGCGTGCTCTTCACAACAGGAAACGGTGTCAAGCCAGATATGGAGCGTGGCATAGCGTTTCTTCGGAGCGTGCGTCCTCCAAAACCAGCAAAGATCCCATACGTATCCTCACTCACTTAACCGGTATTTTTCCTTTTGCAGGCTGCAGATGCTGGTAGTAGTGTTGCAATGACTCGACTTGCTAGTTTGCTGCTTCTCTCTGCATCCGAAGCACCGATGACATCCAATACATCACATCATGACACTCAGTATCGAGACCGCGAGGAATCCCACGACGAAGCACTCCGTCTGCTCTTGAGTGCTGGAAATGGAGGCCATACTGACGCGTACTACAGGCTTGGAAAACTTCTTGAGACATCGTCACTTCTTCGAGACCCATCCGCTGCTCTTCGCTTCTATTCCAAAGCTGCAACCGCACCAACAGTAAGGCTGCAATTAGGTTGAAAAATTTGCACCAGTTCCTCATCGTCACTTCGGATGTTTCCCCTCCTTGACGTTTTGCAGCCCCATGTGCCAGCCGCTAAGCGTGTAGCCACGATGTGCTACTCGGCGATCGGTTGCAATACTGATAAAGCAAAAGCACATCAATTCTATACAGTTGCAGCCAACGCCGGTGATGCAGAAGCTCTGAACGCCCTCGGTATAAATTCTCTCGGAAATCTCGGGCTCCTAGTCGCGGTCTTGACTTTTATGGTTGCACAATGAACAGGTCTGTTGTACGAAGAAGGCGACGGATGCGACATAAACTACCGGAAAGCTGTCGAGTGCTATCGTAGCGCCGCTGATCTGAATAGCCCGCACGCCCACTTCAACTTAGGTTGCCTTCTTTCGCACGGCAAAGGTGTCACCCGTAACTTGGATGCTGCACAAGCGCATTTCCGAAAGGTACTGACAATCTTCCCCACTTAGATAACAGCAAGCTTACCCTGCGTTATTCGTCAACTCTCCAGGCCACGGATCTTGGTTACTCACTCGCGCAGCAATTTCTACTTGATGGAGACGATGCTGTTGCTGCTAAATGAGACAAATGGAAAAGACCACAAGCATTTATTATCGAAAAATACTGAAGTAGCTCGTAGCACATGCAGTACGTACGCACGCGTCGAGATGGCTGTTGTCAAAGTGTCTTCACTGCAGAACACTACTGGAGAAGTGCCTTCAACATACACGACTAGGCAAGCTACTTAGGCAAGCTCCCTACGCGCATACTTGCCCTCATCCATGTACTCGACGGCCACTGTTCTGTTTGAGAAGCCGCGACCGTGCAACTCCGTGGCTGCACTTTGAGCTGCCTGCACATCGCCAAATTCAACAAAGACCTTACCGACGGCGCTGGGAATACCATCGCGCGGACGCGGCAACAACAACGATGGCACCGCCCCAAAACGCTCACACTCGCCCTTGATGTCGTCTAGAATGTCAGCATACTCTTCTTCATCTTCAAGCTCTTCCGGTGTCACCATATTGAGCAGCACAATCACGCGAGATGGTGTGCCAAGCGGCAAGCTTGGGATACCTGCCATACTCATAGCTTGCATCGCAGCCTGCGAAGGATCCAGTCCCAGTTCAAGACCCGTGTTCACTGTACCTGCAGCGCTGGCGACAGCTTTAGCATTCTCCTGTGACATTGCCCGGCGCACGGTAAGTGTCTTGTCTCCAAGTCGCATATCATTCAGCCCGAGACAGGCAGCATCTGTCACGTTGATATCCATGTACTCGCAGAATCCGTAGCCCTTCGACAGGTTAGAGCTGAGCTCCTTGACAAGGTGAAACGACCGGAGCGGACCAAACGCCTGTAGCAACTCCTTCACTTGCTCTTCATTGAGATGGTATGGTAGGCCACCGATGAAAATCTTACCGGGGCCATCGCTCACAGTGGTGGATACGATGCCCAGCGCTGCCAGGTTAAGCTGCGGGATCGGCCCCAGATTCTTAGGAACACTAGCAGGGTTGTAATCGTTGGGCCGGCGGATTTTCAGAGGCTGGCCGTTGTACGACACACCATCCAGATTCATGCAGGCAGTCGTCAGCTCAATGGTGCGTAGTTCCACGAAAGCGAAATGGCGCTCACGGTTAATGTAGACAGACACAACGGATCCGCCCTCCTGCTTCTCGCCCAGAGCACGGTCAATAACATCGTTAAAGAACGCGGTGATCTCTGGCTCTGCAATTTCGCCAATGCCGCCAACATACAGTCGACGCGCATGACGAGTCTGCTGCGTCTGCCCCGAGAAGCCATATCCCGCGCTAGCCTGGTGGGAGTGATTGTACGCAGGACCCGATGGGCCATTCTGAATGAGGAAAGCGCATCAAAAAGCAACACAAGTTAGCAGGCATGGAAGAGTTAATCGCGCCGGTATCCAGCGCCACTCCAGGGGATTGCAGAGCTGCCAAGCAAACACCACGACGAACAGACAGCGGACAACGCACACACAATGACATCGTGTCAGCCGTTGTATCTCTCCGTGCTGTTTGGTTGGCGCGCTCAAGGCAAAACAAACTAAAAACACTCACCGCCATGGGTGCAGTCGAATTCTGCGGCGGGGCAAAAGATGCCGGGCCGACGGAGCCCGCCAGCGCCGCCATATTCTGCTGCAGAATAGCCTGCGCTGCATAGGCCGCCGCATTCTCTTCAGTGACTCCAGGTGGTCGCACGTCAAAGTTGGATTTCTTGCGGCGGCGCACCACGCGAGTCGACGAGCGTGAGCGGCTGCGTCTGGACGAGCGGCGATCCGAGCGGTCGCGGGACCGACGGCGGTCCCGATCCCGGCTGCGGCTTCGGCGGTCACGGGACGAGCGATGACGCGAGGAGCGGTGTTCTCTGCTGCGACTCCGTTCGCGACGGTGCGAAGAGCGCGAGCGGCTGCGGCGACTACGATGCGAGCTGCGGCGATCGTCTGCAGGGGCGACAGGCTTGGCACTGCCGTTTGAAAACTCCTGTCGTACAGTACATAGTTGTGTGAGTACAATAGTAACGACGTGCGTACAGGACATGGTGTGCGTACAGGTGCGTCTGCAAATTGCGATGGCATTGAGGGAGGCATTTGGTGCTGAGGGGGAGGGTACGCGCCGCCACGAGACGGGGGCGCAGGCTGTGAGGGAGCGCCGTACGCAGGTCCTTCCGCCTGCTGCTTCTTCATCCACGCGGGCAGCGTGAGCTCACGTCCACGGCCTGCCATCGTACAGTGAGTGACCTTGGAGCTGGAGCTTGTCGATCAACTTTTGTTCGTCCACCACTGGACGCCGCCTTGTGGCAGATGTCATTGTCGCGGGGGAATGTGAGAACAGATAGTTTACTATTACCAAGCAATATTAACATGAGGGAAGTTATTTCTGGATAGAATCTTATTCACAGCTTTACATATTTGCATACGATTAATAGGGGGAGTCAAACCTTGGCTAAAAACCGAAATATCACACGTTCATTTCGAAAAAATCACCGTGAAATCTGAGTGTGATATCCAACATGCCATTTCGAATATCACCCACCTTCCGAGGTGGTTGATGTTTCAAATGACATTTTGTTTTCCTCAAAAAGATACATGTGATTTTTAAAATTGACATGTCATTTTGTGAAAGTTTACGTCAGGTTTGACTCCCCCTAATAGTTGAACACCTTTTTAATCGGTTAAACAGATCATCAAGGAAGTTTTGATTCAATTAAAGAGGTGCAACGGAAGTTGAAGCAGCTTACACAGCATCACCGCAGTCGCGCATGACCTGCTGGGCAATGGCCAACGTATTCGCATCGCTACCCGAAGGGATCTCGCTCGTCCAGATACACGACGGGAATTTCTTCAGCTCCTGAACAGCGTGCTTGCAGGCTTCTTGAGTGCAGAATTCGCTCGCTTGATCTCCCGGAAGCCACTGAACAGGGGCGAACAGTAGAGGGGCCACACACTCTCGTAGCGAGTCAGCCAGACCTCTCTCGTTGGTGTTAAGAGAGAACCGAAGCTGGTGGAATCCTTCGCATGCCTCGACACCACACAAAGCAGCGGCAATAGCTACGAACGCCTCCAACATGCGGATCTGCATCGTTTTCCTCGCACGGATCAAGAAACTTGGAAAATGGTGGATTCCATGTACTCCGCCGGGTCCCAACCAAGACCTTTACATAATAGCGCTATATGCCTTAATCTGGCACTGCTCCTTCGGTGAAAAGTCGCATGTGCAAATCGAGATCTCACAGATGAGCGTAAATCGAGTGGTTTCGAAGCAGACAGAGGAGCTCTTCCGGGCGAGTGAGACTGGTGATGTTCAGGCTGTGGTAGGCCTGGTGCAAGATTCTCAAGTGGACATTAACTGGCACTGCACACAATCGGTTAGGCATCCAGTTTTGTTGGACGAACGCCATACTGAGCTGCTGATGTTGTCTGCAGTACGGAGCTACACCGCTTATTGCTGCCATTTCCAACGTCCACCAGGAGATTGTACACATTCTACTGAAAGCCGGCGCTGAGCTTGCAGCTCTGAAGACCCCCGTGCGTCAACACTTTCTTTATTCCTATTCGCTACTTGCTCCATGACGCTGCAATTGCTCGCAGGATCGCAACAGTCCTCTGCACGAGGCAGCCTTTAGAGGTGATCTGGGTATTCTGCAGCTTGTTGTAAACAAGGTTATTGAGAGATCAAATGAGGACGTTCCTGACCTCATCAACCTGCAAAACCAAGTAAGGATGCATGCCTTGGCAATGAGTTTCAATACTATTTACCTTCAAAATTGCGCCTTGCAGTTTGGAAACACGCCGCTGCACAACGCTGCTCGAACAGGAAGTCCAGGCTGTGTCTCTCATTTGCTTCAAGCGGGTGCGCAATACTCCATCAAGAATGTTGTAAGTTTTTATGTATAGATAACACCTTCCAAACTTTGGGCTAATCTTGCTGCAGAATGGTTCAATTCCACTACACCACGCGTGCTACAGTGAAAAACCCAATGCGGAGGTGGTTCGGCTCCTCATTGAAGCTGGTTCTGATGTCAATGCGCTGGATGCGCAGGGCTGCTCGCCGCTCATTGTCGCGGCCAAAACGAATCAGACCGAAGTGATCGATTTTCTGCGTAAACACGGTGCTGACGCTTCACTGAAGAACTCGGTGCGTGTTTGTTTTTTTCAGGTACACTGAGTCCAACGACTTACATGAGCATTTTGCTACTTGGCTATAGTTCGGAGAGAACGCGCTGCATTTCGCAGAGCTTCGGGACAATAATGATGCTATCGAACTACTGGGATAAGTACTATATCTCGCAAAACCCGGTAGCTAACGCGCTAAAATATGCGGTTTGATTCATGCTTTTTCACCTCAATTCGCTTGACGATCGGTGCGTGTATGTTACTGTCAAGGATACTGATAACCAAATCGTTTGGGTGGTGGTCCATACAGCTGGTGTTCGAAGGACTTGAGTAAGTTGTAAGCTTAAGTAGTGATCATCGATATTGGTTGGATACCCGGTGTGGTTGTCCACAATGATACGGTGAAGAAAACCTGCGGCGACCACGGAGGCAACTTCCGCATGGGATTTCCATTGGACTACACAACGAGCTGCGAACAAGTCGAGGTTCACTTTTGATTTTCTTTTTCAGCACTCGACCCAAGACTACCACGTTAGAATGGCATTACGTCGACTGCTCCTGATTGCAACACTAACCGCTGGATGTGTCAGTGCTGACATTCCCCGAGCTTGTGTTAGTAAAGTCCATCAGAAGTTACCGTTCTGCAACGCTTCCCTGTCGATCTTGGAGCGCGTTGAAGACCTCTTGTCGCGAATTCCACTATCCGAAAAAGCGACACTACTCACGGCTCGGGCCAGTCCACGCGGCAACTTGAGCAGTATTGGTCTGCCGGAATACAATTGGGGTGCCAATTGTGTGCACGGTGTCCAGTCCACATGCGGTACGAACTGCCCCACTTCGTTCCCGAATCCTGTGAATCTGGGAGCAATTTTCGATCCTGACGCAGTACTTTCAATGGCTCAAGTCATCGGTAAGGAACTGCGGGGGCTATGGTTGGAGGGTGCGAGAGAAAACTACCATGGAGGGCCGCACCTAGGCTTGGACTGCTGGTCTCCAAACATTAATATTAATCGAGACCCACGATGGGGACGCAATACGGAGACTCCATCGGAAGACCCGCTCGTGAATAGCAAGTACGGTGTGGCGTATACGCGGGGACTTCAAGAGGGCAAGGGTGAAGACCCCCGATTTCTTCAGGCGGTGGTTACTCTCAAACACTACGTAGCGTATTCTTACGAGAACTACGGCGGTGGTGATCGAATGAAGTTTGACGCCAAAGTATCCCCTTACGACTTCGCAGACACGTATTTCCCAGCATTTCGCTCCTCGATCATCGATGGTAACGCCAAGGGAGTCATGTGCTCCTACAACAGTGTTAATGGGGTGCCTGTATGCGCCAGCAACGACCTAGAGAACAAACTGCTTCGAGACGTGCTGGGCTTTGACGGATACATCACTAGTGACTCGGGTGCAATCGAGGCCATATCTGACAGACATCACTACGCTTCCTCACGTTGTGAAGCATCAAGACTGGCAATCCTGGCCGGCACGGATGTCAATAGTGGCAAGTCGTACGAAGTGTGCTTGAAAGAGCTCGTGGAAAGCAAGCAACTCAAGGAAGAAGCGGTGAACGACGCACTTCGGCACACTCTGAAGCTCCGATTTGAACTTGGGCTCTTTGACCCCATCGACGATCAACCATACTGGAAAGTGGCCCCTAGCGACGTGAACACGGACGAAGCCAAGCAGCTGAGTCTCGATCTAGCTCGGAAGTCAATTGTGTTGCTACAAAACAACAAGTCGGTGCTCCCTTTGAAGAAAGGAATCAAATTGGCGGTTGTGGGACCTCACGCTCGTGCACAAAGCGGACTGCTGGGCAATTACCTGGGTCAAATGTGTCATGGAGGATATGACGAAGTCGGATGCGTTCAAACGCCATTTGAAGCCATTTCCCAATTGAACGGCGAGTCGAGAACGACATTCGCTCAGGGATGTAATATCACCGGAAAGTCGACCGCTGGATTCGATGAGGCTGTAACAGCCACGACAAATGCTGATGCCGTCGTCCTGTTCCTAGGAATCGACAAATTCGTCGAGGCAGAGGTCCGAGATCGCAATAACATCGAACTGCCCAGTATCCAAATGAAACTTTTGGAACGCGTCAGAGCTGTTGGCAAACCTACAGTTGTGGTGCTTATCAACGGCGGCGTCTTGGGAGCTGAAGATATTATCCTGCACACAGATGCTCTTGTTGAAGCTTTTTACCCGGGCTTTTTCGGATCTCGAGCAATGGCCGACGTCCTCTTTGGCAACGTAAATCCAGGTGGGAAGCTTCCTGTCACGATGTACCGCTCGGACTACGTTAACCAAGTCAAGATGACCAGTATGGACATGACTGCCTCCCCTGGTCGTTCATACCGTTACTTCAAGGGCAAACCTGTATTCCCGTTCGGGTGGGGCCTCAGCTACACTTCATTCTCTCTTGTGAGGGCAGACAAAGCAGTCCAAGTGGTGTCCAAGACGAGGAACGCAACCGTTTCGGTGATACTCTCAAATAATGGCCCTGTCGATGGAGATGAAGTCGTATTCGCGTTCTTCAGACCACTGAAAACGGGTGTCAGGGGACCGGCCAAGTTGCTGAACAAGCAATTGTTCGACTACCACCGTACGCACTTAGCAGCATCGAAGAGAAATAAGCTGAGCTTTACCGTGCAACGAAGCTCTCTTGCCCTCGTTGACAATGACGGGAACTTGGTAAGTTTCCCTGGAGAGTATGAAATCATCGTCACGAATGGCGTACGCGAACAGGTAACTTTCACTGTTCAAGTTCAAGGCAATCAAGAAATAATTCGACACCACGTCTAGCCAAATGGAGATGCAAGAGTGAGCTAAACATCGAAATCCCTTCCTTAACGTTATGCTTCCCATTGTTACTACGCTACGCTACTCGTCGTGACGAAGCCAGTGAGTTCGGGGCTGAAATGTGCCCGCGGCATACAGGGCAATCCAAACGTGCATGGAGCCACATACAAATGCACGTATCATGAAAGCTGTGACCACACGGGAGTTCCACACCACACGCGCGACCTCGGTCGGACATTTCCTCCGGCACCCTGTCAATGCTAGTCATACAGATCG
Organism: Phytophthora capsici; assembly: GCA_030324255.1. Taxonomy (NCBI): domain Eukaryota; phylum Oomycota; class Peronosporomycetes; order Peronosporales; family Peronosporaceae; genus Phytophthora; species Phytophthora capsici. The sequence continues at coordinate 2,437,362 of CM059362.1, read as the reverse complement.
TGCAATTCGCGCCTTGTTGCCCATATTTCACGTCACTGCTATCAACACGACGCAGTGAACGGATAACATCTACAGCATCGGCATCGTGAGGGTACTGCATCTCAGTCATCTCCTCAGTCAAGCGCAAGACTGCGCATGTTTGCTGAGTAGCTCGAAGAGTTTTTCAAAGAAGAGTTTGATCGTATCGCACTTGCGTTCTTTGTGTCCAGGGTTCATAGCACTCCACCGGTTCACTGCCGACCACGCGCGCATTTCGTCCTTGAGCTGGATGCACATGACGCAGCATTTCTTCACCCCGTTGCGCTCACCCCGACGGTTCGCCTTGTAGTGTTTCTTGACGAGATGGTTCATTTGTAACTCGAATTTGCGCACATCCAAGAGCGAAACACCAAAGCCCCAGCTGTGGCGAGGCATCGTCTTCTCTCGATGCATCTCGACGAAGAACCGCGACTTGAGCTTGTTTTTCGTGTGAGCCACTGACACTTCAACATTGACATCCCGTAGTCCTGCTGCTCGTGGGATATCAACAAGCTCGCGAACGCGCTTACTGACAATAACACGCCTACCCAATCCATTCGGGGTCGTTGGAGCGGAGCGGGGGTGGAAGCTCCCCACAGACCGATGATAACTCTCCGCTAGTGATGCCCCGGAGGAGAACACGACGGAAACGCCTTCGCTCTTTCGTACAGCCACCATTTATGGAAAGTGGTTGCTGGGATCCTGGGAAATACTGGAAATACCCGACAGCTCTGCGACGATCGGTGGCTGTGCGTATCTCTTGAGCTATAGTGACCATATGGATGAACTACTATACATGTAATGGGAGAGCTTGCACAGCAAACACTTGCAGCAAATTGAAGGCACAAACCCATTCCCTTCCGCCTGGAAATCTGGATAGAACATCAACAACGTAATCAGAATTTGTCAATTTTAATTTCCAAAAAAAAACAATTAATGTCCACATGAAATGGACGAACGAATGTTGCACGAAGATGTCCTAGTTTTACGTTTGGTACACCTCGCGCAACCTTGTATTTAACATCATTTGATTGGTTGATATTCCACCGCCCTAGGACAACCAGTCATTCTTCTCCATTTGCGAGACCCCATGGTTGGCAGACTGACTTCCGCTATAGGAGCTTAAACCGATTCAGTTCTATCTTTCCTGACGCAACCATGTCCTTCGCCGACCTTAGCAAGACCCAGCGCGACGAGTTCGCCGCCTCTCTGGCCGTCCTGGCGCTCTTCGACGCCGGTGTGGAGGTCACGGCCGATGCCCTGACCAAGACGTTCGCCGCCTCGGGCAACGACGTGGCTGCCTACGTGGCCCCTCTCTTCGCTGACCTGCTGAACCGTGGCCTGGACGTGGAGAAGTTCCTTGCTGGCCCCTCGGCTGGTACGATCATTAATTATTATTTTTTATCAGTTGCAGTAACAATTAAAACTAACTTATTTTTTATTCTGTATTGTAGGTGCTGCCCCTGCTGCTGGCGCTGCTGGCGGTGCTGCCGCCCCCGCTAAGGTGGAGGAGAAGGCCGTTGAGGAAGAGGAGGAAGTCGACATGGGCGGCGGCATGGACATGTTCGGCGGAGACGAGGACTACTAAGCATCTGGTCACTCTGCTCCCTCCAATTGGACTCCTTGAGCAGCAATTAGCTGTCTACTAGACCGTGCGGAGCTGCTTAAAAAGCAGTTGAGCTCTCTAATTGAACTCATACGCTTTTTGTCGGGATTTGTGAGCTGCTCGAAGCGTTCGTGGCTACAGTTGGAGGCGTTCAATGGCGTGGGAAGACTCTGTTAGGTCTCTTTATAGTGTATTGACTTCCATGCCATCCCTGCCACAGTGTAACGCGAATAAATCGAAGGGCTTCCACAAGGAACTACTGCAACTACACTTGGTCTATCGGTGCAGCACACGCAGTCGGAGGTCGCTGTGCAAACGCTTGTCCATTTCGGCGTACTTTTGCAGCGCCGTCTCTTCATGACTCGCTAGACGTTGCTCCAGGATCTGGATACGGAACATGGTCTCGCTGCAGAAGCGCTCGAACTCCTCGTCTGTGCCCTGGTCGTGTTCGCGCTGGCTGCGTTGGAAAGCGGCTTGTCGCTTTGCCAGTAGTGCGTTCTCCTTATCTAGCCGCCCTTGGATGATATTGGCTCGCTCGAGCAGACGCTCCTTCAGGTTTCGCAGACACATATCACGCACGGTCTGAGCTTCCTCCTTTGACAGCTCACCCGTAACGTGGATGCTCTGCAAGAAGGGACTGAGGTAGTCCACCTCGGTCTTTGCCTGACGGACAACTTGTTAGTATCCCACGACAACTCCTAGATCAGGTACGTACGTTTTTGTCGAGTTCCTTGGCGTCTTGCTTCTCTTTAGCTTGAGCCTCATCCTCACTGCTATCGAAGAAGCTCGTCTCCAAAGCAATAGTCATTTCCTCACGCTTCCGGATTTTTAGGATATCTTGCGTCTCAATGTCCGAGTGGCGAATTGCACTGTAACAATCTTTTTCCAGCTAAAAGGCAACACAGAAGAACTGTCATGCCACCAACCTGCACTTGAGACCAATTAATTACCTGTAGAGATGCTCGTAACTCGTTTTCCAGTACGGAAAGTTTCGGCTTCTTCGCATTTGGATCTGTCAGCACCACCTCAACAGGAACATTTGGAGCCTTGTAATACGCTCGCAACCCTGCGGTGATTTTCCCAGTGGCGTAGTGAAAATACACTCGAATGGAACCTTCGTGGACATTGTACGCCCGTTTCCGTTGATCTTCATCGGCTACAACCGCAGAGTTTCGAGCAAACTTCTCTTTCATCTTTTTGATCGAAAGTTCACCTGCAGGACCTCCAGGTAAAAGATAGGGATTCTTCGGATCTACTTCGTCCTTGTCTGTGGCAAGAGTAACGGATCGGAAGATGAGGAAATCGTCACGTCCATCAAAGTGCTCCACAACGCGCTTTTGAATGTCTTCGTCGCGTTTCACTAAGCCATCAGGTCGAGCACTAGTGTAGAATTGCAGTTCACGGCGGTACCCGATCCACTCAGTACGTGACTTTAAAGCTTCAGGAATTCTTCCTGGCAAGAAACGCTCTTCAAATTTCCCTTCGAACGGAAACCGTGTACGAGACTCGAGTCTATCCTTCCTGTTCTTGAAGTATTCACGAATCTCAATGGGTAGTGTGCATCCAACGTCACGGAAGAGTGTAACCCGCGCAATCAGACCTTGTTCGTGTGAATTATCAGCGAATTCCTCAACCTTCGCGCGATGATAGAGCGTCACATGCTGACAATCCTTGACAAAACGCTTCTTGTACGTTGCACGGTCAATATGAAGCTTGGTTACCCACGATGGAGGGATATCAAGAATGAGATCGTCTTCGTCCGCTGTATCAACCCCATGTTGACTATCACCGTCAGTATTCAGCATTTTGAGATCGTCGGAGAGATCGACGCCTCCTTTTGCGCTTTGATCAGCTTCTTTCGCGGACTTTCGCTCGGCAGCAGACAGGAAAACGTACTCCCAGTCGGTCGGGTTGGCCAGGTCGAACAGCGTCAGATGTACAGGCTGCTGCTGCATGTTGACCCAGTAGTTTTCATGGTTCCAAACGCTTTCGATGGATGTGTACGGGGAGTCTGTCATAGAATAACTTCGCCCAGTAGACGGTTCCAGGTAGAAATGTTCGGATACTTCTCGTTTACCTGCACGGACGAGAACCCACGCATGTACTCGCTTTCCCTCTAGCGGATCTTCCTCCTCGTCATTGTCCCCATAGTTAAAGTCCAAGACTCGTCGAGTTTTTTCAAGTCGCTCCTTCTCAGCTTGTTCCTGCCTTTCGAGATATTTACTAGTGAAAGTGGTGCGACTGACCAACTTCCCTTCAGCTCCTCTGGGTTCTTTAAGCTGATCAGAGACTGTTTCTCGCTCTTGAGTCTTCTTCAGTTCCTCTTCAACAGGTAAAACCGGTAACGGAGCTTTGCTTTGATCCAAGAGACAAAGCCACTTTGGCGCAATGCCATTGACAACATAAGCATCGTACCCCGCCCCAACCAGAAAGGAAGTGACCAGTGTGGCCAAGTCGAAACTATCACCCGATCTCCACTTGAGTGTGAACGTAGACGAAGGCAGACATACTGGTGGGGTCGTCGGATTCGCTAAAGGCTCGTACTCGACGACTCCAGCCAAGAACCGAGCTAAAGCGTGGCAGTCATAGAGATCTCGATACGGTAGCAACGTTGGTCGGATCGTAGTACACACGAATTTGGGCACTCCTTTCTCATTTGGAGGATGCAGGTACAGCGGTTTTCGTTGAGGGAACATCCGTTCAAATTGTCTCTGGAAACCAGCAATGTACTCGAGACAGAGCTGTTCTTTGGGGCTGTTGCTAGTATATGAAGGAATCTCCACCGCATCTATTAGGTCGTCGACCAGACGTCGCTGCTTGGTACTAACGACCCCTGCCATGGTGAATTGCCGTGCTGCAATGGCAGCTTCTTCATCAGATTGACTCACAACATCTTGTCGGTCGTCATATTCATTCACATCCTTAGCGTCTGCTCTCATATCCAGCGCCATTGTCAATAGTCGGAGAGAAATGGTTTCGCCCCTATTTACGACCCTTTCACTGCGGCTAGTCGTCACTGGATCAAGATGAAGGGCCAACCGAAGGTTGGGGACGACACCACGTCGCAGTATGTGGCTCGTGGCTCGCCCAAGCGCAGTCCTGTACGGTTGGCGAGGCTGAAGATGCTGCAATGTGCCATTAACACCCGCAATTGCGACGTTCAAGACTATTCCGCTGAAATGTCAAGTCCCCGTTCAGAGAGACGCATCAACCGACTGGAAGGCCCTCAAGACGATATGATCGAGACTATGGGGCCATTGGGAGGACTCATGGGACCAAGAGGAGAACCACCGCGGAAACAGAGGAAACTTTTACAAACGTCCTATCGACCAGGAGAGAAAGTGGCGGCTAGTGTGGAAGATCGAGGCTATTACCGCCTAAGCGACCGGATCGGAGCTTACTACACGCAGTCAGCACGAATGCTCACATTAGAGCGGATTTCCACCTTTACAAAGCGAGAAGCGCACATTCCAGTGACATTTGCCAGTTCTCCAATGCGTTCACCTACGGCTCGACCGATGGCTATTTGTCCAGTACTTGAACGCGGTTCTCCGACCAAATCTGCGTCTTCTTTAAACCTGAAACAGCAGGAGACTCCTCTTTCACCTCGAGAGGAGCGAGCAGAGAACGTTGGGGATGAACAACTTAGTGTCTTTGCAGACGGATCGAGAACGTACGCTCGACATGTCGAGAACAGTCAAGGCATCTTCCGCTCTCCGTCCCCTACGAAACCTCGTCATCGAAGCCCCACGACGAGAACGAAATTCTCTCTTGATGTGAACGACAATAAAACGAGTAAAAATCTGCATCTGGAGCCTGTACAGGCCACACCACGGACGTTCGAGATGGAAAAGAGACGATACGTGAAAACGATGGAGGCTTATTGGAAGCAGGTGGATCTCTACTTAGCAGCAGCGAGGACAGTTCCCATGGCTTCCGACTGTCCGCATCGTATTCTAAGACGATTGCAAGTGCCTCCACCTTCTCGACTAGATTCCATTGGGTTACAAGAGTTCGATGATCGAAGTGAAGCTATGATCGCGGAGATTTTCCAGGAAGTTTACACCGATTACTACGAGACGATGGCTCGTAGTATGTTATCTTACGATCTCTTGGATCCAAATACGTGCTTGAAGATGAACATTTACCCTCCATTTCTACAGGCAGAGCAGAAATGGTGGACAGACATGATGTACCAGTCCGATGCGTGGCGTGTTCTTCGTCTAACTGGAGTCGATAGCTACCGAGCGGAATTGGCCCGATGTCAAATCCAACAGAACTTGTTCGCTATCAATCCGGTAACGTTTGCCCTTCAGGAACAATGGATCATGGAAACACCCCCGTCAGAATGGGAGATGAACCCCAATAGTGGACGAGCCACGTTTTCGACTATCCGTTTCGTGGACGTCCACAGCCCCGAATTCCGAGCGACGTTACCTAAAACGGTGGACCATTTCGTGGATGCGATCTCTAAACGAGCTGATCTCGTGAAAGATTGTTTAAAGACGTGCTGGATTGCAGCAGCCGCAAAAAGAGTCAATGAATGTGCACTGCAATTGCACTATTACAGTATCCGTAGTAGCACGAACCCAGGCGAGAATACGGTTGTTCCTGGACCTGCAGGGGCAGTGAAAGCTGCTCCTGTCAGTACTCGCACTTCTCCTTCGAAAGCGAAATCAGATTTATCTCGAAACTCCCCTGAACACTCGAAACTTCTGCGGGATCGAATGGAGTTCGAAGGGTTAAGTCAGAAACCACACTCCGACCGGACAAATAATCCTTCCGCTGCTGTGAAAGACCCAGAAGCAGCGCTGTATCATAATTTCACCGGGGTTCTTGACGCAGCAGCAGTGCTCATGGCAAGAAACTTGAGGGAATCTGTGGAAGCATCGGTGAATACGTTCGTAGGCTTCGTTCGGCAGTTCTCAAGGCCTACTTTTCACGGCGAGTCTGCCTTACTTCTTGCTGTTAACTGCACGATAACAAGTGACGGGACCATTCGAACGCAGGACGGGTTCTTCATCGAGCCTTCACCGAATGCTTTACGCGAGAAAATCGCTTCTTGCGTTGATATCATCGTGGAATCATCTCACAACTTCCCCCGGATCGACGGCCAAACGAGAATCCCTGCGAAATTCCGTAGTTCTGCTACACTTGGACCGAGTACCATGGCTCTAGACGATACGTTCGTTGTGAAGGCGAAGAACACGCTAGCGGAGCTTCTGGCAGAGCATATGCACGATCCGACAGAAATCCTCGCTCTCTTTCAGCCTTACGACTACCTCATCAATGGTGAATACGAGACCAAACTGGAGGCCCTGATCGAATCAAGCGATAAGATTCTACGTGGAGAGGGCGGGACGGAGGCACAGACTGCCAACGATATCCTTTTGTTGTACCGAAGTGAGCTTAACGAGCTTAAACAACTCGAGACCCGAGTGAAGGACGACATCTGCGAGAAGTACAGCTTCAAGCTGTTGGCAATCTCGTGTGCTGAGGTGAAAGTCAAATTGGCTAACAAGATCAAGGCTCACGCTAACAAAGTCCTAAGTAAAGTGTCGACAGACAATACCAAGCACATGAGCTCGATGATCGCTGAGTATGAACAGATTGGTGCAAAGTTGATCACGGAGCCGTTGGACTCGTTCGAATTGAAGGCGCTGGATAAATTCTACCTTACCAGTATCGACCTTATTGACAACTTGAACACGAAACTCTACGAAGACGTGTGCCGGTGCATCCAGTTCCTTAAAGATTTCGACTTTCAGATGTCTCGCGAGGAAATCCAGCTCTTCTTCAACACATTTCGGTGGCCTGAAAATATCAAGGGGTTCCAGAGGAAGAGCATGGAGCTACAGACAAAGAGGCAACATGAATTGGAGCTTATTGTGGAAGGCCGGCAAGAACAACTCACCAGTCAGTTTTCGTCTTTACAGCGCCGTATTGAGAAGATGAGAGACTACGCGAACCTGGCTGACTCCGAGAGTATATTGAAGCGTATTGAGTCAGGCCGAAAGGCGCTGGAAGATGCTGAAGCGGAGGCTGAATCCATCAAAGAACAAGAAACGATGCTGGGAATGAACGTCACGAATAACCAGACGGCATTGACGGACCTCTACGATATGCTCAGCCCAATTGAGAAGTTGTGGACGACTATTGCCCAGACGATGGAGAAGGTAACCTTCAGTCGTGAAGCTCCACTAGCAACTGTGAATGCTGAAGAGATCGAGCGCGATTGTGACCAGTTCCGTCGCACTATAGTGAAAATTATCAAGGAGTGCGAAAAGAATACGGATGTGTACGCTGTGGCGATTACAATGGCCCAAGAAGTGAAGAAGACGTTAGATGACATGCTGGATAATATCATCCCATTGATGGTATTACTCTGTACACCTGGCATTCGAGACCGACACTGGGAAGAAATCGAGCGGATCACTGGGATTGAAGTGCAAGTGCATGAAGGCTCAAATATCAACCAGATGATCGAACTCGGCCTGCATCGATTCACTGCTGCAATTGAGGAAACCTGCGTCAGTGCGTCGAAGGAATATTCCTTAGAGAAGGCGCTGGACAAAATGGAGACGGAATGGGTGGGTATTAACTTCTCGACAAAGGAGTATCGGTCAACTGGTACTTCAATTCTGTGCTCAACGGATGAGATTCAGCAGATTATTGATGACCAAATCGTCAAGACCCAGTCCATGCGAGGTAGTCGGTATAACAAACCGTATTTTGAGCGGATCAGTAAATGGGAGAAGATGCTGATCTGTATTCAAGATATCATGGATAACTGGATCAAGGTGCAGGCAACGTGGTTGTACTTGGAGCCGATCTTTAGCTCCGACGACATCATGCGTCAAATGCCGATAGAAGGCGCACTTTTCCGCAAGGTTGACTCAAATTGGCGCCGAAATATGCAGGAAACAGTCGCTTCTCCTGCCGTTTTGACGGTAGCTGAACGCAGCGATTTGTTGCCAAGTTTGCAGCAGTCGAATACCGACTTGGATACGATCCAGAAAGGACTGAACGATTACTTAGAGACGAAGCGGTTGTATTTTCCCCGTTTCTTCTTCTTGTCAAACGATGAGCTACTGGAGATTCTTGCCGAGACTAAAGACCCGTTGCGAGTGCAGCCTCACCTCAAAAAAGCGTTCGATGGCATTTCTCAACTTGAATTCCAGGATAATCTGGATATTACGGCTATGCTGAGCCCAGAAATGGAGAAAGTGCCGTTCCGATACGAGAAAATAGCGCAAAATCTCATCAATCCCAACAATTCCGGAGGAAACGTCGAGGTGTGGCTGGAAGAAGTGGAAACGACCATGAAGAAGAGTGTCGCTCTTCATTTGGACGATTCCATTATAGATTACCCGACTAAAGATCGCTTGGAGTGGGTACGACAATGGCCTGGCCAAGTTGTGCTAGCTGTGAACCAGACGATGTGGACACAACAGAGTGAAAAAGCTCTCAATGGTTGTGCGAAAGATCCAAAAGCTCTGAGTGATCACCTGGAAATGTTGCGAACGGAACTGAAACGAACTGTTGAAATGGTTCGTGGTGAACTACCAAAGTTAATTCGAATTACGCTAGGAGCTCTTGTGGTTATGGACGTTCACAATAGAGACACAATTGCCGAGCTGGTTGAGTTAAAGATCACGGAGAAAACGGACTTTGACTGGTTGGCACAATTACGATATTACTGGATCCAGGGTGGAGTCTCGGCGACAACAGGCAAGCCGCATACCCTTGAATGCCGAATGATTAACACGTTAGCTTTGTATGCGTTCGAATATCTAGGCAACAGCATGCGTTTGGTCATTACGCCGTTGACGGATAGGTGTTACCGAACGTTAACCGGAGCTATCCACCTTAACCTTGGTGGTGCCCCTGAAGGTCCTGCTGGGACTGGTAAGACTGAAACCACAAAAGATCTGGCAAAAGCGATTGCCATTCAATGTGTCGTTACAAATTGCTCGGATGGTCTCGACTATCTCGCAATGGGCAAGTTCTTTAAGGGTCTTGCAAGCTCCGGCGCTTGGGCGTGTTTCGATGAGTTCAACCGGATTCAACTCGAAGTGTTATCGGTGATTGCCCAACAGATTCTCTGCATTCAACTGGCCAAGGCGCAGCATGTAGAAACGTTCATTTTTGAAGGAACGGAGCTGCGATTAAATCCAACTTGCTGCCCATTCATCACCATGAACCCTGGGTATGCTGGGCGAGCCGAACTGCCGGATAATTTGAAAGTTCTGTTCCGTACGGTGGCCATGATGGTACCGGATTATGCCATGATCGCAGAGATTATGCTGTATTCGTACGGGTATATGGATGCGAGCGCGTTATCCAAGAAGATCACGACCACGTACACGTTGTGCTCGGAGCAGTTGTCGTCTCAGTCGCACTATGACTACGGAATGAGAGCTGTGATGGCTGTGCTTCGAGCTGCAGGGAACTTGAAACGAGCTGAAGGCCATCTACGAGAAGATACGCTAGTACTTCGCTCTATCATTGACGTCAACCTGCCCAAGTTTTTATCTCCCGACGTCCCTTTATTCAACGGAATCGTATCGGATCTTTTCCCTGGAGTTACGATTGATCCCCCGGACCGACGAGATATGCTCAATTCCATTGATCACGTGTGTAAGCAAATGAACTTGCAACCTGTGCCTAATTTTGTGGAAAAGGTGATCCAAATCTACGAAATGATGATCGTTCGGCACGGATTTATGGTCGTAGGGATGCCGTTTTCAGGGAAAACCTCTTCGTGGAGGGTGCTATCCGAAGTGTTAGCGCACTTGCACGAGCAATTTCCGAATGACCAGCGATATACTAATGTGATTGTGTCTGTGATCAACCCAAAGTCAGTGACAATGGGACAGCTCTATGGTCAATTCGATGCCGTTTCTCACGAATGGAATGACGGCGTTCTAGCTATTAACTACCGGAATCTGGCTAATAATCCGTCTCCGGATCGAAAATGGCTCATGTTTGACGGTCCAGTGGATGCTGTTTGGATCGAAAATATGAACACCGTTCTGGATGACAACCGCAAATTGTGCTTGATGAGTGGTGAGATCATTGCGATGAGTCCAGTCATGAGTATGATGTTTGAACCGATGGATCTGTTGGTTGCCTCCCCCGCTACTGTATCTCGTTGTGGTATGATCTACATGGAACCGGAACAACTGGGTTGGATCCCAGTGCTCAACTCATGGCTGGATTCCATCACCGTGGTGGAAGGAAGTAAAGAGGCTCCTTTTGGACCGTTTGAGGTCAATAGCGAGCAGCGAACACTGATCTATTTCCTGTTCTCGTGGCTGGTAGAACCATGCATTGCGTTTGTTCGAAAGGAGCTGGTCGAGCTCTCGCCCACCGTTGACACGAACCTCGTGCAAAGTCTCATTCATATCTTCGAGGCGCAATTGTGCAAGCTTCCCAAAGACGCAGCTTCTAAGAAGAAGGCGACGATTGAGGCGTTGTTTATCTTCTCGCTCACTTGGTCTGTAGGCGAGAGTATTAATGCTGAAGGTCGAACGAAGTTTTGTGACTTTGTTCGCTCCATTATGGAGAATATTCAATCCCTGGAGAGCAAATACGTCGTTGTCAGTCGTGCGCTTCAAGTGCGTAAATGGGAGAGGCCAGCATTTGAAGACGGGAAAAACACTTATACGTTAACTCTCCCTGTTCCTGGTAAAGGGAATTTGCACGACTACTATTTCAACATCGAAGAGAGCAAGTGGCTCAAGTGGGAGGAACGTCTCAAGCCATACGTGATCCAGCCCAACACTCCATTCAATCAAATTGTCGTGCCTACAATCTTCACGGCTCAACTGGAATATCTCGTGGAACTTCTTGTGACCAACAAGAGAAAAGTATTGGTGTGTGGACCGACCGGAACGGGCAAGTCTTGCTACATGACGTCCATTTTGAATGAGGTTTTGCCACAAGACCAGAATTCCGTCATCATGTTGTCATTTTCGGCGAAAACGTCGGCAAATATGACGCAAAATATCATCGATGGCAAACTGGATAAGCGGCGTAAAGGTGTCTTTGGCCCGCCACTGGGTAAAAATGCGATTGTTTTTGTCGACGACCTCAACATGCCACTGGTTGAGACGTATGGAGCTCAACCCCCTATCGAATTGGTTAGACAACTGATCGACAGTGAAGGCTATTACGATCTCAAGGAAATGTCCTGGCGGAAGATCGTCGATACGATCGTCCTAGCAGCAATGGGTCCACCTGGAGGTGGGAGAAACAACGTAACCCCTCGCTTACTGCGTCACTTTAATCTCCTCTGTTTCTCCGAGTTCGACGACGCGACTCTTACTCGTATTTTCACTACGATTTTGGATTGGTACTTAGGCTCGAATGCTTTTGTTCCCGAGGTGAAGCGACTATCAGAAGCTGTGGTCTCTGCTACGCTGGAGCTGTACCAGTCCGCTATGTTGTCACTGCTCCCGACTCCAAAAAAGTCGCACTATACGTTCAACCTGCGAGATTTCTCTCGAATCGTACAGGGAATTATGCTGGTAGTGCCTAATGACCAGTTTAACGCCAATAGTTTAGTTAAACTCTGGGTACACGAGTCGCTTCGAGTGATTGGGGACCGGTTGATCGATGACGAAGACCGTGAATGGTTCAACGAGATGCAAAAGAAAATTACGATTAAACATTTCGCCACGAACTTTGACAAGGTGTTTGCCAGTCTTAAACGTGGCAATGAAGGCCCCGTATCAGCTGTTGATATGAGGAATCTTTTCTTTGGGGACTATATCGATCCAGACGCCAGTCCTAGGCTCTACAAGGAAGTGGATGTTCGTTTGGACACTGATTTTGATGGTATCGCTCAGCTAATTCAGTGCCTTGACGGGTATTTGACCGAGTATAATGGTATCAGTCGCAAGCCTATGAATTTGGTCATGTTTCTATTCGCTATCGAGCATTTATCCAGAATTGTGCGGGTGCTAAACATGCCTGGAGGGAATGCGCTGCTTGTTGGAGTGGGTGGTAGTGGACGTCAGAGTCTTACCCGGTTATCAGCTTTTATCGTCGACTTTGAGATCAAACAGATTGAGATTTCTAAGAACTATACGATGACTGAATGGCGAGAAGATATGAAGGACGTCTTACGGATGGCTGGTACGGGTGCTAGACCGCTAGTGTTCTTGTTCAGCGACACGCAGATTAAGTACGACGGCTTCGTGGAAGACATCAACAATATGCTGAATTCAGGAGAAATCCCCAATTTGTTCCCGTACGATGAGCGCGTGGGCATTTGCGAAGCTGTCCGTCCACACGTCAAGGAGAAATTCGGCAAGACTGTGGGCGACAATATGAACCAAAGTCAATTGTACGCGTTTTTCCTGCAGCGAGTACGTAGTAACCTGCACATTGTGCTTGCTTGTTCGCCTATTGGTGATGCCTTCCGAGATAGACTGCGGAAATTCCCTTCGCTTATTAATTGCTGCACAATCGACTGGTTCACTGCCTGGCCTTCCGATGCTCTAGTGGCTGTGGCCGAAAAGTTCCTGGCTGATGTCGAAATGGACAGTGCAAACGTCCGCAAAGCGATCGTAGATACCTGCCAGTATTTCCACGTCAGTGTGATGGATCTGTCGGACAAATTCCTCAAGAACTTACGTCGCCAGAACTACGTGACTCCGACTTCATATCTTGAACTCATTGTGGCTTTTAAGAGCTTCCTCGCACGTCGTCGAGAGGCGGTGCAAGGAGCTCGCAACCGCTACGTCGTGGGCCTGGAGAAGATCAACTTTGCAGAAAATAATGTAGCAGTTATGAGGAAAGAACTAGAAGACTTGCAGCCGGTTCTTGACCAGTCGAAAAAGGATACAGACATTCTCATGGAGGAAATCAAGGCCAAGTTGCCTGGAGTTGAGGTTCAGCGTACTGAAGTCCAAGCTGATGTTGCAGTGGCGGATGCTTCGAAAGCCGAGTGTGAACAGCAGAAGGCTAGTGTGGAGGCAGACCTGGCAGAAGCTATCCCGGCTTTGGAAGAGGCTCTAAAAGCTTTGGACACGATTAAACCCAGCGAAATTAACGAAGTCAAAGCGATGAGTAACCCACCAGCAGGTGTCAAGCTGGTATGCGAAGGTGTTTGTGTCATGCTTGGCATTAAACCAGCACGTATTCCGGACCCGCAAGACCCTTCGAAGCGCATCATGGACTACTGGGGGCCGTCCCAGAAGATGCTGAGTGATCCGACCTTTATCACGACGCTGAAGAAGTTTGACAAGGACAATTTAGACCCGAAAACCATGAAAATTGTTGCCAGCAAGTACATTGCAGACGAGAATTTCAGCCCCGAAAAGGCCGAGAAGGCGTCGAAAGCTGCCGCTGGGTTGTGTAAATGGGTTCACGCGATGGCTCTGTACGACAACGTCTCGAAGGTTGTTGCCCCCAAGCGTGAAGCACTAAGAGTGGCTGAAGAACAGCTTGCTGAAGTGATGCAAAAACTTAATGAAAAGTTATCCCAGCTGAAAATGGTGGAAGATGGTCTAGCAGAGTTGCAACGCCAGTTCGACTCAGCCACACGGCAAAAAGAAAACCTCGAGTACCAAGTAGATTTGACTGGGAAGAAGTTAGTGCGCGCATCGACACTGATTGAAAGTCTTGGAGGAGAGAAGACACGCTGGACCGAGTTTGCAGAGCAGTTGGCGATCCAGTACAGCAGATTGACAGGAGACGTATTGATATCGGCTGGAGTGGTAGCGTATCTAGGGCCTTTCACGTCGTTATACCGCCAAGACGCTGTGCAAGACTGGGTAGGACGTTGCAAGCAACTGGATATTCCTTGCAGTGACTTGCCATCGCTTAACGGTTCACTAGGTGACGCTGTGCAAATCCGGAAGTGGAACATTGATGGTCTTCCGACTGATGGTTTCTCGGTTGATAATGGCATTATCGTTTTTAATTCGCGCCGTTGGCCACTGATGATCGACCCACAAGGCCAAGCGAACAAGTGGATCCGCAATATGGAGAAAGAGAACCAGATGACGGTAATTAAGCTCACCGACGCCGATTACATGCGAACATTGGAGAACTCGGTGCAATTTGGCACGCCAGTGTTGCTTGAAAACGTTGGTGAAGAGCTTGACCCATCGCTTGAGCCTTTGCTATTGAAACAAACGTTCAAGCAGGGCGGAGTGACTTGTATTCGACTGGGTGATTCGACTGTTGAATATGCAGAGAGCTTCCGCTTCTACATCACGACAAAGTATCGAAATCCCCATTACCTGCCGGAAGTATCAGTGAAAGTGACGCTTTTGAACTTTATGATCACGCCTCACGGCCTCGAAGACCAACTCCTCGGTATCGTTGTGGCTCAGGAACGACCAGATTTGGAAGAGCAAAAGAACAAATTGATCGTGCAGAATGCGCGCAATAAAGGGCTGCTCAAGGAGATCGAGGATAAAATCCTGAATATTCTATCATCTTCCCAGGGAAATATTCTCGAGGATGAAGATGCAATTAACACTATGAACCAGAGTAAGCAAGTTGCAGACGAGATTAAAAAGGAACAGCAAGTTGCTGAGAAGACGGAGTTGGAGATCGACACTGTTCGACAAGGCTATAAACCAGTGGCCTACTCAAGCCAAGTGTTATTCTTCTGTATCGACCAACTTGCCAACATTGA
Source organism: Phytophthora capsici (assembly GCA_030324255.1). Classification (NCBI taxonomy): domain Eukaryota; phylum Oomycota; class Peronosporomycetes; order Peronosporales; family Peronosporaceae; genus Phytophthora; species Phytophthora capsici. The sequence goes on along the minus strand of CM059362.1, from coordinate 2,422,081 downwards.
GCCAGTGTATCAGTACTCACTGTCCTGGTTCATCAATTTGTTCATCGCGAGCATTTTGAATAGTGATCGCTCACCAGATCTCACTCAACGGCTCCATAATCTGGATGCCCACTTCACGTACTCGCTGTATCGCAATATCTGTCGTTCGTTACTGGAAAAGGATAAGCTCATGTTCTCGTTCCTGCTGTGTATCTCGATCAAGCAGGGGAAACATGAGATTGAGAGCAGTGAATGGTATTTCTTGCTTACCGGAGGTGTCGCTCTCTCGGAACCACCACCAAATCCAGCGAAGCTGTGGCTGAGTGATAAACAGTGGGCGGAGTTTTCAAGACTCAGTGCTTTGCCTGCTTTTAACGGAATTATTGAGGAATTTATTGACAGCGAGGATCAATGGAAAGCTGTCTATGATAGCCCAGTTGGTCATACCCTCCCATTCCCCGGTATATTGGGTAAAGTGAGCGAGTTCCGTCGGCTGTTGGGCCTACGATGTATCCGTCCTGACCTTTTGGTCGTTGGGATCCAGCAGTTCCTGGTGAAGGAAATGGGTGACAAGTTTGTGAAGCCTCCGCAGTTTGATTTGGCACTATCGTACTCAGACAGCAGCGTTTCATCTCCTTTAGTATTCATCTTGTCGCCGGGATCAGACCCGATCAGCTCTGTGCTCAAATTTGCAGATTCCCTTCGTCAAAAAGCCGAGACCATTTCTCTTGGTCAAGGTCAGGGTCCTATTGCTGAGCGGATGATCGTGCGTGCTCGGGAGGCTGGCTCGTGGGTTGTACTTCAGAATTGCCATTTAGCGCCAAGTTGGATGCCAATTATGGAGAAGATCGCTGAAGACATCAAGCTCGATAACACCCACGCAGACTTCCGGTTGTGGTGCACTACATACCCGTCGGATGTTTTCCCAGCGGCAGTGCTGCAAAACGGCGTAAAGATGACAAACGAACCTCCTCAAGGCCTCCGTGCAAACCTTATGGGTTCGTACATGTCTGATCCTATAGGCGAGGCAGACTTCCTCGAATCTGTGGGCAAAGGAACGGAGTTCCGAGTGCTTCTCTACTCGCTGTGCTTTTTCCACGCTTTGGTGCGCGAGCGCCGTCAATTTGGTCCTTTGGGCTGGAACATTCAGTATGAATTCAACGAGTCCGATCTGAGTATCAGTATCCGACAATTGGCAATGTTCATCGATGAAAATGTGCAATTACCGTTGCGTGCTTTGAATTACTGCACAGGCGAATGCAATTATGGTGGACGTGTGACGGACGACAAGGATCGCCGCACACTCATGTCTGTTCTTGGCAAGTTTTACTGCTTGGATGTGTTCAAAGAGGGCTATTCCTTTGACGAACTTGGGGTGTATACGATGCCACCCGACGGTGACTATGACTCGTATCTTAAATTCATCGAAGGTTTACCGTTGGTGGCTCCACCTGGAGTGTTTGGACTGCATGATAATGCCACGATCACCAAAGACCAGAATGCAACTGCAAAACTTTGTCGTGATGTGTTGCTAACTCAGAGTTCTGGAGGTGGTAGTGAAGGTAGCAGTGGATCTTCACAAGAAGAACTTGTTGAGGCGGTGGCGAACGATATTTTGGCACGGTTGCCGCCGAACTTTGACATGGAGGTGGCGCAGATCCGCTACCCAGTTCGTTGGGATGAGTCAATGAACACAGTGCTTTGCCAAGAGCTTGTGCGTTTCAACAACCTCATGTCGACCATCCGTTCGAGTCTCGAAAGCTTACGTAAGGCTTTGAAAGGCCTCGTTGTCATGTCGGCAGAGCTTGAAAATGTGTCCAAGAGCTTGTTTTACGGCAAGATCCCGACTCTGTGGGCGTCCAAATCGTATCCTTCACTAAAACCACTGGGCAGCTACGTGACCGACTTACTGGAGCGTATTGCGTTTTTCAACAAGTGGCTGCTGGAGAAACCACCAGTTGTGTTTTGGATCTCGGGATTCTTTTTCACTCAAGCTTTTCTGACAGGAGCCAGCCAGAACTATGCGCGGAAATACACTTTGCCTATAGATCAGCTGGGTTTCGATCACGAACCGATGCCGCGCCATGACTACGCACAACCACCACCGGTAAGGATTGATATTATATTGATGCTTGGTGACAAATCTGACAAGTTTGTTTCGTTAGGATGGCGTGTATGTACGTGGGTTATTCCTTGAAGGTGCTAAATGGGATAAAGGCACGAATGAGTTGGCAGAATCCGACCCAAAGGTGTTATTCTCATTGGCACCAGTGCTGCTGTTCCGACCAGTGAAGAAGTTGGAAATGAGCCAACGCAGCTCGTACTCGTGCCCAGTGTACAAAACAAGGTGCGTTCTGCAGTTGATGGCAAATAGTTTTTTTTTTCTGATACCGGTCTCTTTCATTCAGTGAGCGACGAGGAACATTGTCAACCACCGGCCACTCAACCAACTTCATTTGCTTCATCCGATTGCCAACCAGCAGGCCAGAATCGCACTGGGTAGCACGTGGTGTTGCCATGTTGTCTCAATTAGATGACTAGATATCTTTTACATGTACCCGATCGAATGTACAGGTGCCTGAAGGTTCTCTTCTTTCTCTCGCATCCAGAAAAGATATATCTATCGCCATCCACACAAGTATCGAAGCCGAGTCACACACAAAACCTTTCGTCTATCATTCGTCAGATCCGGCTGTTTTATCTCAATCGTACGGTTGTACGAGAGCTACGGTCTCCGTTCCGAGATGAAAATATGTACTCTGACAAGCGAGCAAGGCTTGTTCTCTTCAATTAGCATTGCGCACACTTGCTATCTGCAACAAGCAGCAGCCAACACTGCTTGGACTTTGATGCTGCATCGTTTAAACAATCGCACTTAGTGAAGCGACTCAATAGAGATGAGCGAGCGAGGGATATCCCGCCAGAAACGGGGCGCATCTGGGCTTCAAAGTGGCTCAGGCGAGCTGTTTGACTCGAGTTTTGTATGGGCGGGTCTCACATAACCTCGCCAGGTGGTGGCGCTGGGTGCATTGCATTGCCTTCGTCCAACACACATTTGCGCTTTGTGGCGGTGGCAACAAGACACGGCCAATTTGCAGCCCAACCCTCACTTCCCCTCGATTGCGTCCGTCCAGTGCCGAAATTATGGAGTGGGAAGCGCAGTGTCTCGAGTGCGACGAAGTGCTGGACGACGATGATCTCATGAGCACACAGGAATCCGAGACGGGCGAGGTGCTGGGGCTTCTCGTATCCGATCCACCCTGGACGAACGAGTTGTCATTCGAAGAGCAAAATGTTCGTCCCCTCTCGCTTTAGACACACTTTTTGCAACTGACCACTTTTCTTATTTGCAAAAGCTGGTGGCACTCGAAGACCGTGACGTCGACAGCGTGTACCGAGCCATGCTACGTCACGAATTGCTCCGACCGGACTTCTCCAAGCAGTACGAATACCTCAAATACCGTCGCGTGCTCGTGGACTGGATGGCTGAAGTGGGGGAGACACATTTGCGTATGCGCAAAGAATATGTGCATACGGCGGTGGGGTATTTGGAAAAGATGCTGGCCCGAGACGCCCCACTGCCACGCAAAGACCGGTTCCAGCTGCTGGCTCTCAGTTGCTTGCGTATGGCGCTCAAGTTTCTCGGCACAGAGGAGGAGCTCCCACCCATGGCTGAGTTCTGGGAGATGGGGAACCGAATGTACTCGTACGAGGAGATCAGCGACACCGAAGCAGACATTATGCAAAAGTGCGTGAGGGTTTTGTTCGTCATCTAACGGCATTTTTTTGACTGGAAGTTTTTAGATGGACACTTTGTACTGGCATCTTGCTAAAATTGCTTGCTGTGTACATATAGACTGGGATGGAGGCTTACGACGGTGACTCCATTGCATTTCCTGCAGCATTATATGGGCCAGACGGTGCTGTTCGCTGAGGACCGACTGATGGGGGCTGAGCTTGTGGATGAAGCACATGCGTATTATTGCAAATACGCTGCATTCTTCGTGGACCTGGTATTGATGGAGTATTCGTTGCAAGTATATCGACCATCAGTTGTCGCCGCAAGCATTCTCGTGGCGTCCCGTAAGGCACTTGGAGTTACACCACTTTGGCGGGACGAACTGTCAGCGCTTACTGGCTACGACGAGAAGCAGGTGTCGCCGTGTTTTCAAGCTGTGTGGGAACACTTCGAAGTGACTTTCGGACCTTGGAACAAGAGCATCTATGACCGGGACGACTCCCCTTCTGGCGTGGCTGACTTCTAAGGGTCTACGTGGTTTTGCTCGTCTTCTCGGCGCTCGTCGTTCTCTTCGAATGCAGCGAGGGAGACCGGGAGGAGGATAGCAAATGATTGTTAGGGCGTAGTCAAGTATTTATGTCACATCCGGCTGTGCTTGCTGTGATCACAACAGGGGTGGCGATAGCATGCGTATGAGTTATCTCCATGCGTCATTTAGTAGCTTTACAGGCATACTGTAGCAGGTATCAGTAAAAAAATTCTTCACATTATTCATGGACACCACCCAACTATGCTAAGCTACTTAGCATACCCTATTTTTTATAAGTGGGGACAAATGGCCAAAATGCTACATAACCTCCAGTCGAAGAGCTGAGCGCTTACGGCCACGGCAGTGATCGATCAGAATCCCCAATTTCGCCACCTTTAACGCGATCCTTGACCGTCACGTCGTAGTAGCCAACACCTGGACTCTCACTCCTGGTAATGAACGAGTCACGCGAGATTCGCGCACGCGACATCACTGCCCCACGCGATGATAATGAAGTTGCTCCAGCCTCCGAAGCCCCCGCTGCGTTTGCTGCATACTTCTGCGGCATGTAATTATACCGCTTATTCAAGTTGCGAAGTGCCGTACCACGCGGTGAGTGGTTGCCTCCCCGGCGTGCAGACGTGTTAGACGAGTTCGAAGCGTATGAAGACACTGAGACGTTGTCGGCGTTGGCAAGAGCTACTGTGCGAGCATTGCGCGCACGCATGTTTCCCGAACGTGCTACAGGCATGGATTGGGACGAATATCCCGAGATTGACGACACGTTTGATGAGGTGTAGGCACCAGTGCCACGCCGGGGAAGACCAGCTTTTTGGTCCATGGCTTCCAAAACTTCAGGCGTCAGGCGAACCTTAGATCCACGACTGCTCGAGGAAGAAGATGAAATATGACGTGAATGCGTGCTGCCGTTTTGCTTCGACTGCTGTCGATGTTGTTGCTGCTGCTGTTGATGAGAAGCCGCTCCAGATTCGCCGCGTAGAGCAAGCAGTTTCTCGGAGCAGTTCTCAAGTTGGCGTGCGATTTGCTTGGCTTCTTCATGCTTGCGTAGTAAAGCCACCTTTAGGTGTTCAATTTGCTCTACAAGCTCAGCCTCAGTCGAATGATCCTCATCGTGATGTTCTGGCCCGCCGTGTTGATTTGAGGGGCTAACGTCACCGCGAGGTGCTGCCTGTCGAGCCTCAATTTTCTGCTGATTGTGGTGACTAGAAGCATCATTTTTCTTCCTTCCTCCCCGTCCACTACTGCGACTGTTACGGCTACGACCGCTCCCATTGCTGCCGTTGCTACGGACACTGCGTCGATCGAAAGAGCCTCTGCGACGTCGTCCCTGTTGTTGGGGCTGTTGTGGGGGTATGACAGCTGACGCTGGCAACCGTGCAGGCGGTACCGGTTCCCTTTGAGCTGGATTGGGCGAATGGGATGGCGATGCTAACAATTCAGGTCCTCGGAATTGAATTTCCAACGGGAGCTGGGCATTTTTAATCAAATCGTGAACCTGACGGAGCCCCATATCCTCAAGCGGTGTCCCTGCAATACTCATGATCGTCACGCCCGGTGTCAATCGCGGAAAATGCGTCGCAGCACTTTTCGGATAAATAGTGCCCACCTCCGTGCTACTGTCATGGCCACGCTTCATTGTAAACCCCAGCGGGAGTTTGTGGAACAGCACACTGAACACGCTGACCTCGCCGTCACTGTCTACGCCACTGACACTGCTAGCAGCAATAGATGCTGTACTATCAGCATGTGCGCTTGTAAGGGCTGGTAGAGTCACACCCAGCTCCAGCTCATCGCCCCTTGCACAGCACTCGCTAATTAGTGTTCCAGCCACCAAAAACTCCTGTTTCTTGCGATGGAACACGACATTGCATTCGGGAACTTCAGTATCCGGAAAAGTTGTGTGGTAGGATTCAGCGGCAGCACCTAACAATGCTTCACATGGCCATTCAGGGTTCACAATACAGCGGAGATTTGCTCCGACGAGATTGACTGTTACAAAAAACTCATTGCTTGCCGCTTGTGAAAACTTTTCAGGTACGAGCGACACGGGAGCAGGCGGAGGGGCCCCACCAGGTGAAGACATGGCAATAACAGGCAGCGGCGGGGGCTCTAGATGGCAATGGAGCGCGGCAAATGAGGAGCCTTGGAGCTGCTCGTCCTATTCCTGAATGACCACCCATGCGACTGCAAATACTGGCATTATTAGCCAATGAGAAGCACCACATCTGGTAACGGAAGAAATCTGTAGCCATCTGGGATACGTACTTCAGCTTAGTTTTGTCTTAATTCTTATAGCAGTTTTCTGAATGACAAAACGTCGAAGCAGGTATCACATACACGGTCGGGTTTAAGAACTTGGAACTTCGGGATGGCAATCTTGTTGCTCGAGCAGTTGTAGCACACAGTTCGGCCGCAATGGCGACAATGGTGTTTGCGCATGGCCAGTCGGAAAATGGTATGACACGATGAACACTCTGTGGTTTGCTCGTCACCAACCCATTCTGGAGGATGTGACAAGTTCCGCAGCACTGGTACTAGCATGGAACCCTGCTTTGTGCTCTCCAAAAGATCCACCACACTTCGACCTGCTGCGTCAAGCAAATGCACGAAAGCACCAGCATTTACCAGTGCGACTGCAACGTCCTCACTTCCTCGACCGATAGCCAGATGAAGTGCAGTGCTGCCGTCTAAACTCTGTGCGTGAATATTGACGCCATGCTCGATCTGAAGTCAGACATTGGGACAAAATAGAAAAGTGAGAACTTCTGCCAATATGACGCCTATAAAGAAAAGCAGGCTAGTCAACTTACGAATGCGTTGATAAGCGACGCCGGTCCGTTCTGGTGTGAGCAAAACAAGTGCAGTGGAGTGTAGCCAAACCAGTTCGCTCGGTTTGGATCAGCGCCATTCTCAAGTAGTAGCTGTAGCATTTTCTGACACCGTTCAGACGGCGACATGGCAGCTAAATGAAGAGCAGTGTTGCCTTTCAAGTCCTCTCGGTTAATGTCAAATCCGTTGGACTCGTCTTGCTCCATAATTTCTGCAGTGTTACCAATATCGTTACTCCCAGCTTGCTTTGACTGTTGGGCCCCGTCAGACAGAGCGTTATCTGTTGTACCATTGCTCTGCATGCTTTTGTCAACAGTAGTCGTCAGGCTTTCCATCTTCGCAGCTTCGTTCTCATGAAGTAAAACTAGAGTGACAGCAGTGTGACCGTTTGCAGCAGCGTGGTGGAACGCATTTTGGCCTTGGTCATCGACAATGTCTTGCTCCGCTCCGTGACGAATGAGGTACGCCACCACAGCAACATCTCCTCGGGCTGCTGCAATGTGTAGTGGTGTTCGCCCACGGCGGTTGGGGATGTTGGCGTTCGTCCTAAACGCACTGTTCAGAAGAACTTCAACGGTCTCGATATTCGACGCGTAGTGCAGCGCTGTGTTGCCTTCTTCGTCGGGCAAGTTGGAGGCCGCATTGTGCTGTAACAGAAGTTCCACCACCGTACTATGACCCTTCCGACTGGCAATATGTAGCGGGGTTTGCTGGTGACCAAACTCCGCTGTAATATCCTTGTCCCCATCTTTCAATTGCGATATCAAATTTACGTCAGCAGCATTCTGCTGAATCAGGATTTCGCAGTGCTGCACATTTCCACTTGCGCTAGCTAAAAATATTAACGGAACTTTGTCCGTGAGGAGGAAGAATGGCGCATTTTCGTCAACAAGCAGACGGCGAATGATCGCGTTGTTCCCGGTTTTCAGCGCTGCAACGAGCGGTACGTCCGTCTCATCATTTCCAATGGAATCCAAAGGCTCTCCCAGACGTAACAATTCATTCACCGCTCGACCAAGCTGGTAGCGGATTGCTACAACTAGTGGTGTATCCGAACGCATCTTCAAAATCACACATAACCGCTCAGTCGAGCATTGTCGTCCCGTATCACTCTGTAACAGCTCCTCAAAGTCAGCTTCATCCATATGCTGAAGTTGCTTCAAGCACATACTCTGCAGTTCATGTACTGCCTCAGTACAGCTTGCCAGCACTGAACTAGTAGCATCCGACAACCGTCCATTTTGCGACGATGGCGGAGTCATGGAGTCCGACAATTCTCTTCTTCGAGCGGTCAACGGATTCGTCGCCAGTACAGTGTCCATAAAAACCAGCACATCCAGCGTTTTCTTCTGCAATCGTCGCTTCTGTTCTTCCCTCGTGATACCATCTCTTTCTTCCTCTTCTACCTGTGCCTCCTCGTCTTTCAGAATCAAAAACCCCGCAACATGCTTCACACAAATTTCCACCAGCGACGGCACCAAGTACACAAAAGCCGCCCTTAATAGTTGTAACCAAAACGTCTCTCGATCGCGCTGTTTAGCTCCCGATTCTCCATCTGCACCCAACTCGTTCGTGTACAGAAACCTCAACAGCGAGTAGAACACTCGGTAGGGCGTATCCTGCACGTGAATTTTCAGCGGGAAGCGCACTTGGCCAGGAACCTGACTGCTCTTGGTACGCATTAATGCGGATTGGAATGCACCACTGCGTAGCGATAGCACTAGACGATGCGCAGGAATGAGATGGTCTCCAGCTGTCGCGCTCTTGCTGTAGTCACCCCCATTCGACGCTGTCGAGTCGTCACCAGAGTCGGATGAGAAGAGAAACAACACGTCACTCAGGTGGTTGTTAGCGAACAGCTTCTTCACCTGCAGCAAGTCCGACACCAGCGTGTCGTCCTCCATGCCTATCTAAGTCTGCTTCAAGTGAAGAACATCACAAAACTGTGTATTACAAAACTGTGTATTATTTACGTGTATGGATCAATTTGTATAAGTACGTATTGGTGTAAAACCCCCAAATTTCGCCTTCTAGAAGAAAAACCAACCACGCAAAAAGCGATTCCGCACTGAGGGAAGATATGGCGGAGCCCAACATGCAAATGCTGCGCCAGTCACTGGAGGGGACGCTCTCTCCCTTCGCGGAGACGCGTAAGGGCGGTGAGGCGTACCTGAACACGCTGTCTGCGCAGCCCAACTACGTCCTGTTGCTGCTTCAGGTGCTCGAGAGCTCGAGTGAGAAGCAAGAGGTGCGTCTGGCCGCTGCTCTGCTCTTCAAGAACTTCATCAAGCACAACTGGGACCCGGAGAAGCAGGGCTGTGTGCCCCAGAATGAGAAGAACCTGGTAAAGCAACACCTCGTAGAGCTCATGTGCCGTATGCCCGAAACACTGCAGAAACAGCTTATCGAGGCTCTGACAACCATTGGAGAGTACGATTTCCCTGCCCAATGGGAGGATCTTCTAGCTCAACTAGTGCAGAAACTACAGACCGAACAGGACTGGCAGGTCCGCAATGGTGTGCTTATGACGGCTAACACTATCTTCAAGCGCTTCCGCAACGTATTCAAGTCTGATGACCTCTTCCGAGAGCTCAAGCACTGCCTGGGAGCCTTCCAGGAACCACTTCTTTTGTTTTACAAGGAAACAGGCGCGACATTGCGTGCTCCTGGTGTTGCTGCTGCTCAACAGGCTCAGATGATGGCGGGACTGCGTTACATGAGTCGCATTTTCTACTCGCTTAACTGGCAGGATCTGCCGGAATATTTTGAAGATCACATCTCCGAGTGGATGGCCGAGTTTTTAAGCTACTTCAGTTACGAGAACGCGGCGCTGGTAGATGCTGACAACGAAGATGAGCCAGGTCCGATTGACCGACTACTCGTGGCCATTGTGGAGAACATCAACCTATACGCGGAAAAGTATGACGAGGAGTTTAAACCCTTCTTGCAAAAGTTTACAGAGGTCATCTGGAACCTTCTGGCTAACCGCATTACACTTTTCCCCAAGCACGACGAACTGGCGGCCAAGTGCATGAAGTTCCTGACGTCGGTTGCCTCTCGCTCGTTCCACCGCGGACTCTTTGAGTCTCCACAGGTGCTAACGGAGCTGTGTGGCATTGTAGTCACTAATCTGCAGCTGCGGTCGTCTGACGAAGAACTCTTTGAGGACAACCCAATGGATTACATTCGACGCGATATTGAAGGATCTGATGGCGACAGTCGCCGTAGTGCTGCTCGCGATTTGGTGCGCGGTTTGCTTGGAAACTTTGATGAAGCCGTGACACAAATCTGCATGAGCACGATTCAGACACATTTGCAGCAGTACAAGGCGGACCCAGCGCGTAATTGGGCAATGAAGGATGTGTCAATCAACCTTGTGATTGCTATTTCCGCGATTAAGCAATCCCGCCTGCGTGGTGTGTCCGAGGTGAACAGCCGAGTGCCTCTCATGGATTTCTTTATGGCCGAGGTGCTCCCAGAGCTGTCCGCCCCCAATCAGGCCTCACTCATTCTGAAGGCTGATGCAATTAAGTTTGTTTCCACGTTCCGAACGCAGATGCCGGTAGACGTCATGGTTCAGCTTTTCCCTCTTCTGATGAACTGCATGGACCCATCGCAGTTTGTTGTGCACACGTATGCTGCTGCCTGTCTGGAACGTCTCCTTACCGTTAAGGAGCCAACTGGCACGCTACGTTTCTCCAAGGAGCGCCTTGCACCATACTTGGGCAAGCTGCTGGAGCACGTTTTCAACATCCTCGAACAGCCTAACTACCCGGAAAATGACTATCTAATGAAGGTGGTTATGCGAGTGATGAACGTGGCGAAGGAGGACATTTTGCCTCTGACGGACATGGCTGTAAGCAAGCTAACCAACATCCTCAACCGTATTTGTGCTAACCCGAGCAACCCGTCCTTCAGTCACTATCTGTTCGAGTCGCTGTCGGTGTTGATTCTCAACGTGTGCAAGACAAACCCTGCTGCGACCGAGCGCTTTGAAGAGCTACTATTCCCGCCGTTCCAAAAAGTGTTGACAAATGACGTGGAGGCATTGTCACCTTACGTTTACCAGGTACTGGCCCAGATGCTGGAGCTCCGACCAAGCGGCGTCTCGGATGCATACAAGAGTATGTTTCCCGTGCTACTGAACCCTACGTTGTGGGAACGAGTTAGCAACGTCCCGGCTATTGTGAAGCTCATCGAGGCATATATGCGCAAGGCCCCGAACGATGTTGCTCAGTCCGTGCAGGGTATCCTTGGTGTTTTCCAGAAGCTGATTTCATCCCGCTCAACGGAGGCAAATGCCTTTTCTCTTCTCCGGGCACTGTTTGCGTTCATGCCGCGTGAAGCCTACGCAAATTTCCTGAATGAAATTGTGAAGATTCTCATGATTCGGCTGCAAACTCGTATGAATGGACGCAACTCCATTGGTTACACGAAGGAGCTCATCTATACGGTGTCCGTGCTTATTGGTAAGCTGGGTCCAGACACGTTCCTGGCGTCTCTGGAAGCGCTGCAAAAAGGAATGTCTACTATGTTCATCAAGTCAGTGTGGCTGCCGTGCAATGCTCGTGGGCGTGGTCCCGCAGAGCAAAAAGCTTGTGCTATCGGCGTGACACGAATGATGTGCGAGACGGAACTTTGTGTCTCCGACTTGGATGTATGGACAGAAATGCTGGCAGCAGCGGTGAAGATTCTTGAAGAAGCTGGAGAAAGTGGCGCCGTTGTCAAGGACGAGGATGAGTCGTTATTGGAACTAGAACAGACGGGCTACGAAGCTGGTTACGCGAAGCTGTTTTTCGCGTCAGTGGTCTCGCTGGACCAGTTGCAAGAATACCCCGCACCGACTCGTTATCTTGCCGAGTCGATTGCGAAGTTGTCTGCTGCGAAACCTGGCGTGGTACGTTAATTGTTTTTATTTTGTTAGTGGAGTTGGAGTGCATCGTCTTACTGAAATGTTTTTGTGTGTTTCTTTAGCATTTGGCATATGCCCAGACAAAACTGCCCACGCCGGCAACGCTGACGTCACTGCAATCATATTTTGCGCAGAACAACGTGCCGTTCCAGTAGATGGATAACATGAATCGACGGACATCATTAGTCTGGCGTACAATCTTAAGAGTGTGGACGAAGTGTTGTGCAGCTTTCGGCAGCATTTCACCACGATTGTTCTATTTGTCTTGTTTTATTGCATAGAGTGATTTTGTGTTTGTATGACCTCCCTCAGCATTGCCACTCTACTTATCGTTGGCGGTTGAAAGACACGACATTCATTTCTTGCTCTATGAACTGTAGAGTCTACAGAAGAAGGGATTCAAAGGACCCCGCCCTGTTCTGGAGGTGAGGAAGACACATCCTTTACAGGGACTCGTTCGGCGTCGGAGGCCTGTTCGTAATGGACTGACTTGACGTCCATGCCCACATATCTTCGTAACCGGAGTCCCATCTTACTGCGGAGCGTTGTACATGTCGATGCTCTCATCGGACTGCGGGGTGGAAATCGTGCGGTTGAACGGAGTGAACCCCATGTTCTTAGCCTGCATACGGGCATCGCAGCGCTCAGCGTGCAACCGCTCGAAGTAAGCCTGGTCCACGTCGCCCGTGACGTATTTGCCGTTGAAACACGACGAGTCGAATTCCTCAAGCGACGAATTCTCCTGCCGCACGGAGTCCTCCAAGTCCTTCAGCTCCTGGAAAATCATCCACTCGCAACCAATCTCCTTGGCAACCTGTGCCTCAGTCTTGTTAAACGCAATGAGCTCCTCCGTCGTGGGCATGTCAATGCCATAGACGTTGGGGTGGCGAATGGCAGGTGCAGCAGAAGCAAAGTAAACTGCCTTAGCACCGTTCTCACGTGCAATCTGCACAATCTGGCGCGAGGTGGTACCGCGGACGATCGAGTCGTCCACGAGTAGCACAACCTTGCCCTCAAACTCCGAGCGGATAGCGTTCAATTTCATGCGCACCGTTTTCTTACGAGCGACCTGACCGGGCATGATGAAAGTTCGTGCAATGTAACGGTTCTTGACGAAGCCCTCGCGGTACGGAAGGTTAAGGCGCTGCGAAGCCTCAAGAGCCGACGTGCGGCTTGTGTCAGGGATGGGGATGACCACATCAATTCCGTGGTCGGGACGTTCACGCAGGATCTTCTCAGCGAGCTTGGAGCCCATGTTGCGACGAGCCTGGTAGACCGACACACCGTCAATGAAAGAGTCCGGACGGGCGAAGTACACATGCTCGAAAATGCATGGAGACAACTTGGCGTCAGGCACGCACTTGCGGGTGGTCATTTCGCCACTCTGCTTGATGACCATGGCCTCACCGGGGGCGAAATCACGCTCCGTCTTGAACTCGAGAGTGTCGATGGCAACACTCTCGGAAGCCACGACGTAGTCGGTGCCGTGCTGGTTCTTACGGGTGCCGTACACAAGGGGGCGGATACCGTGCGGGTCACGGAAAGCGACAATGCCGAAACCGTTGATGAGCACGACGGCCGAGTAGCCGCCGCGGCAGCGCTTGAAGACACCCGTGACGGCATCCAGCACCATTTCCGTGTCAAGAGGCTGGTCCACACGCTTCAGAAGTTCGTCGGCCAGGATGTTAAGAAGCAGCTCCGAGTCTGAGTCCGTGTTAACGTGGCGGAAGTTGGTGTTGGCCAACTGGTCCACGAGCTCGTGTGAGTTCGTGAGGTTGCCGTTGTGCGCAAGCGAAACACCATAAGGCGAGTTGGTGTAGAATGGCTGCGCCTCCGAGCTAGAGCTGGAACCGGCGGTCGGGTAGCGGCAGTGGCCAATGCCCATGTTACCACGTAGGTTCAGCATGTGGTTCTGCTTGAACACGTCACGAACGAGGCCGTTGTCCTTGCGCAGGAACAGACGCTTCTTCTCGCACGTCATAATACCAGCAGCGTCTGCATATATAAGAGCAATTGAGTATATTGACGAAATCAGATTGCGCATTTTCAGTTTGTGCCGCACCTTGTCCGCGGTGCTGCAACACCGTGAGCCCATCGTAGAGACCCTGGTTGCAGTGCTCGTACTTGTTGGCAAGCATCAACGCAATGATGCCGCACATGGTTGAAGAGGAGGAGGAAAGAGAGAGAGGTGGTGGCCTGCTTGGCGCCGGGAGATTCCGCCAATGCGCCCCAACCGAGTGGTTGTCAGGAAAAACCTCTTGCGTTTTGTATGGCTATGAAACGGCTCTGCGTGTTCAGCCAGCCAACAGTTATGAAGGCAAATTGACCAATCCTATAGTTAATGCTGCACATCCTGAATATTGATTGGTCGAAACAAACAAATATGAACTTGAAGTGCGCTGCTTAGCGGCGTTAAGGAGGCGATAGGTTCCTTATACAACTGCTGCGCACGGAGAAGAGGAGATGTTGCCCACTCTTGACACAACCGTCGAGAACAATAAAAAGAGGACAGGTCTTTGCAGACGATTGCTGAAAAGCAGCCAAGTGTTTTCATCTTCGTAGCCCTATTGCGGTGGTTCTGGCTGTGGTGTAAGAGATTTGAGCACAGACTTCGATCGACTTGCAGCTGCTTTCTTCTTGGGTGCGATGACTGGTGCACTGATCGGTCGATCAGGCGATAGAATCGCCCTCTTCGCAGTAACGTTCATGAGGCTACAACAATGATATCATCGTAAGAAGAGTTTTTTTTTTTCTGAAGTGACACCTTCGTACCTGAGCGGAGAAGATTGAGGAGTCTTGAGAACTTTTTTCAGGTTGATCTCTGCTGGTGTCGACCATTTCACATTCGGGACTCGAACAACCGGAGCCTTCTCACTAGCGTAAGAATCACCAGCAGATTGAAGCTGCAGTGGTTGTGGGGACGTGAAAAGCTGCTGAAGCGAGAATCCCGTGTCGCCTGACGATTCTTCCAGAATGGATTCCTGAACTAGAACTTGAGCGTTGAACGGGACGTTGGAACGGTAGATGCGAGCAGATGACGGGCCTGGATTCACTTTTCGCAATTGAGATCCATTCAATTCGATCTCATCGTCTTGTGCGTCCTCGTTGTATGGGTTTGTGACCTCTTTATGGCAAGACAAGCAGCGAACGAGGCAGTCTTCGTTCTCCGCATCCAATCCGAGCAATCGAGCTTCCAATCTACATATATCAGTGATGTCAGTCAGAATGGGATCGGCCTCAAAACTTATGAACGCACTCTTTCAGCAGCTTCAAGTCAGCCTTGCGCCGTAAACTTCGCTTGAGGTTTTCGATTGCAGCATTGTAGTCAGGCTGTTGTTTCAATTTTGCCAAGAAGAGCTCCGTTTGAGCATTTAGCTGGACTGGAATATCTTGTGTCAATGCCTCAATTTGCGTTCGCTGGCTCATCAAAGCTTCCTCAAGCAGCGAATGTCTAGTGGTAGCTTCACTCTGAGCAGTTGTGAGTTGAAGCTGTAGGGTAGTGCGAAGAGTGACGACTTCACTCTCCAAATCGCTCACCTTCTCAATAGCAGGAGCAGATAACGATGCAATTCTTGAATCGATGCTTAACAGACTTTGCTCGATATCTGCAACCCGACGGCGAAGTGTTTCGTGTGCGGATCGGTCATTCTTTTCGCGCATATCGTGTGTGATCTGCTTCAGTGCTGCGAAAATCTCCCGAGATTTTTCCTCCAACAGCTCGATCCTTGACGAAACAGTGAAGACGTTCTTCTTGCGCTTGAGCAGAATATTGGTTACATCTTTCTTCTGCTTCTCCTTGATGTGGCCCTTAAGCTGGAACCATTTCTTGTGCGCTCGCTCTTTAAGTTCATGTTCCTCTTCAGGCGACAGCATCTGAGCACGTTTCAACTTGTTCAGTGCAGTCATCGTCTTGGAAATCTCCTCAACGGCAGCTCTGGCTTCATCGTCTTCTTCTTCTCCTTCTTCTCCTTGCTCTTCATCGTCACTCGAAGCTTCAGATCCGCCAGATCCTCCCGAAGATGAGTCACTGTCGCTCTCGGCCTGTTCAATTGCATCCACAGGGGAATTAACTTGAGTCGACACTACTGTTTGAGGAATTGGCTGCACTGCTGGCGCTGGTTGAGCTGGTTCCTGAGTTGGTAATTGCACCGCTGGAGGCGCAGGAGTAGACTCGTGCTCAACAACTTGAGGAACAAGAGAAGCTCGTCTTGAGTTGGACCCTCGCATTCTCATGGATAACCTGTGAGCAACACCATTGTCTGCTCCATGCTCCGTTTTCTTCGTGAAGCTTGGTCTTTGGATCATTTTCGAAGATCTCCGATGAACAGAGCTGCGGTGAGGCAATAACGGATCGACTGCGGCTTCTGTAGCTTCGGAAGATTGAGGGGATAATGGTGCTTTATGCTGTGACGCTGCTTTTGCACGAATAGGGACTCCATCAGTCTTGATCATTTTTTGGACAACTGCAGTAGGTTCAGGCGCTGTTACCGGCTGGTTGTTTAAAATCGGAGGCGGAGCTTGCTTCACAGGAACAGTTTTGCTTGGTTCAGTTGCTGATAGGTCTGGCGAAGCATTTATTGCAGGGGTATGAACGGGTAGCACAGGTTGAGTTGGCTGGGATTTTGGTTGCTCTAGTGGTTCTGTGGTTGGGCTCGGTTGTTCGGCTTCCTCCGTTGTAGAATCCTTTGTAAAAGAGTTAGAGCTTAAGTTTCTGGATAGAAGTGGCTCGTGCACTTCCGCTGTTGCAACCTGTGGCAATGTATCGTCCGGTTGAATTGTATCTCTCGGAGATATCGTTGGACTACTCTCATGAGACGAATTTTCCAATTGACTCTGGGAAGTCGACGATACGGAGACTTCTTCAGTCATCTTTGGCGTGTCAATGGATACAGGAGGTTGAACTGGTTGAGGGTCTGGAATGGAGGTTGTTGGGATCAAAGGACTACTCGTTTGAGTTGTCGCTACCGGAGTAGGTTTTGCGGACCCTTTCAGCACAAATGGTTGGGTAGTTTGTTCGAATTGAACTGTGGGCAATATACTGGAGATAGACGGCGTTGGTGCTGACCATTTTTCCTTTGTTTCTGTAACAATAGGCACCGACGGAATGACACACTTCTCTTCTGTCTGATTAATTTGTGGTAGCACAGGTTGCGGCAATATTTCAGGTTCCGTGTCCGTCTCATTATCCACCTCAACAGATTCTTGAGTCTCGTCAATGACCTGATTCACTGGTGATTCCTCAATCCTTGGAAAAGCTTGAATTCCGTCTTGCTTTTCCAGTTTAACGAGGAGAATTTGAGGTTCTGGTACTTTATCACTAGCCATTGAGCTCTTCATTTGCTCATCGTTGATCGGCGCAATTTTCGAGTCTGCAATTACCTCGACATCCTGTACTACAGTTGGTTTTGCTTCTACTACTGGTGCAGGTAGAGGAATTGCTGGTGGTGGGGCCGCTTCAACCACAGCAGGAGAAGGGGTAACTGGCACATCTGGAAGTCCACTAGCCTTGACCTTTTTGGTGCCGTGTTTCTTGTCTTTGCTCTTCTTCTTTGTGGTATTTTTCTCACTCTTTTCAGCTTCGACAACTGGGACCGGAGTGTTTGCGCTTGTTGTGGCCAATCGATCCAAGATTGCAGCAGCCATTCCAGTGACACGCACAGTCTTCTTGTCAGCCCCTAACTTCTTAGTCACAGTTGGCGCCAATGGTTTAACGTCTTCAACTGGAGGGATCGCCCATCGATGCCCTGGGACTTCATCATCAACTGCAGCAGTGCCATCGATATTGTGCGCGATATTTCGAAGCTTGAGATCCAGCTCCGTCATGCCAAAACTCACTTCTGTCAACCAGTTCTCCATTTTATCCACACGACCGCAAACAGCGCGTAAAATGGCTTCAAGTGCCATCGCTTGCTTGCCCAAATCCTTGAAAAGCCCTTGGAATACCTCGCGAGAGGTGCTTCCAGGGACATCATGAGGTACTTGAGCTACAGATACCTTCCCCATGCTGTAATTCCGGGATTAAAAGACGCCACAATGAGTTGATCAAGCTACTGTCTCCATGCTCTACGTCGGTTTCGATCTGCTATTTCAAATAGTCGTCCCAGTTGATCATGGGGATCCTACGACGCTGGTTGACGCTTGTTAGGGTCTCCTTCGTCCTCTGTAGTACCCTTAGTGGTGTTACAATTGCGGCTAATGGTAGATTCCAGTTTACACAGGCTGTGTATTCTACCACCGAAGACTTCGGAGTCGCGTACATTACGGTACAACGCAGCCTCGGATTTAATGGCCGTGCGGCCGTCTACGTATCTTCAATTCCTGGTGTGGGGAATGCTGTTGCAGGGCGAGACTTCAAGCCAATCTTTAATGTTAGTCTCGTGTGGCAAGATGGAGAAGACGTTGAGAAAGAACTTTACGTGCCGATCTACAATGACGGAAAGCCACAGGAGATCGCGAAAACGTTCACTTTAAAGCTACACGACGCTGTCGGAGCGGAAATAAACCTTGATCGAAACCAGACACAGATCATCCTTGTCCCCCCATCTAACCGTACGTCTTCAGTGCTGGCCTGCCATTTCTAGTCGTTAACATTATTTATCTTTTTAATTTGTCTAGTTGTGCCTGGTAGCTTTAGCTTTGAAAAAGAAGCGGTGAGTATTACAGAAGGCAATTCCTTGACAATACCGGTTCTTTGGGTAGCTGGTACGACCTCAACTGCAAGTGTCAAGTTTGAGGTTATGTGTGAAAGTGCATGCTCTCCGGATGACTTTGCTGTGGTATCTCCAACTACAAAAGTGTTGCAATGGAAACGTGATGATTATCCGGTAAATTCTATCTCTCGAGTGCAAAATATTGTTTTGAAAGTGTTTGGAGACAAATTGCACGAACAAGCCGAAAGCTTCTCGTTACGTTTACTTACTGTGGAAGCTGAGGAAAGTGATCCCATAGGTACTGGCGTGATCGGGAATATTGGCGAGACAGTTATTACCATTGCGGGCCCTAACGATGGGCAGTCAGGCACTCTGCAGTTCGACGCAGAATGTTTTCCGGACTGTGCAAGCACCAAATACTCGGTGATTGCAGGTGGAACTGCTGTTGTCTTAATTCAGCGGCGTCGAGGCAGTGACGGAGACTGTTCTGTTACTGTTGCTACTCAGGCCGGTACTGCACTGCCAGGCTTAGACTATGAACCTTTGGAACAAACTATCTTCTGGAAAGAGGGTGATGCAAGTGATAAACAAATTCTTGTGCGAACTGTAAGTCGACCAGATCCAAGACTTCCAACTCGTCGTGTAACGCTCGTATTGAAAAACAACAAAGGCGCGCAGATGAATGGAGTTCACTCCAGCACGACGTACGTGGACATCGCTAGCCTGACAGACGTGTTTCTTGGCGACGTAAATTTCGCTGTTCGAGATCCATTGGAATCTGTTCTTAAACCTCCAGAGTTGGGTTTGATCGCTCTTGCATCACGTAACACAAGTTCACGATTACAACTCTGTCCTAGTGTTGTAGCCACCGAGTCGGGTGTTTTATCTGTGGCAATTCAACGAAACTTCGCCGACTTCCTAGTACCTGTTCGCGTGGTCGTGACAACAGTCGCTGGCACAGCTACACCAAGTGTAGATTACGAAGCTCTCAACACTGTGGTAAGTTGGGATAACGATGACGCAGAGGTTAAATACGTGCTGGTTCGCATTTTGATGCCTCCGACCTTCGATCCTCGACCACGTTCATTTTGGCTGCAGTTGTCGGATGTCACTGGGGCAATTGTTGGAGACTGTAATCTTCTCGAAGTGGTTCTAACTGGAATTGCATCGGGGCCGCATGTCTCCTCCTTCGAATTGGACATGGCTCTTGGAACGCTTACTCTTAAGATGAGTGCTTCTGTCCAAGCTTCAACGCTTGACGTATCCAAATTGCTACTGAAATCTGAACGTGAGCTGAAAGAAGGACCAATTTTTAAATTCAGCCCCCAGCAAACCACCACGAGCAGCTTAGACGGTGCCACCATCGTTCTTAACATTGGTGCGGGAGATCTCAACGCTCTTAAGCGTGTCGTTGGTCTCGCTCGAAGTGATTCAACCACTTTTTTGAGTGTGGGTGATGGTCTTTTCCAGTACATTCTGAACAATTGCCAAAGCAGTGGAATTTTGGCTTGCTCTCCTGACAAGACTATTGCTACGTCAGCTCTTGCTGTCAGTAAATTCACAGCGGATTCGATTGCTCCGACACTTGTGGGATTCAGTCTGGATTTACCACGTCGATTATTGAAACTTCACTTTTCCGAGGCTGTGGATTTTGCTACTTTGAAGATCGAAGCACTTAGTTTTTCAGAGACAGCAGGAGGAGTTGACGTCTATTGGCTCTCATCTTCCACTACACGTCTCTTTTCACCGCAACCAGATCCTTTAAGCGGAGCTACACTGCGAGACTTGAATCGTCTTCCAGCTGACTACACATTTCTCACTCTCCAGCTAGGTCGCTCTGACATCACATCTCTAGCTCGCTTCGGTACGGGAAAGATCGGAATCTCACGAGCGAACACGTTCCTTGGTATAGGAAGTTCCTTTGTAAAGGACTTTGCAGGGAATCCTGTTTTGGCTGTGAGCTCTCCCGCGTTCCGTCAAGTGTCAGCAGCAGATTGCTCGACGTGTCCAACAGGAACGTACCTAATAAGTTCATGCTCGGATCTAAAAGACCGAAAGTGCGCGACTTGCAGTGTGTGTCCAGGCAATTCGTACGCGCTTGAAGCTTGTAAATCTACACAAGACACGATTTGTTACCGTAAGTCTGCGTGTTGGTCGACTTTTGTTCGTTCGCCTAACTGTTTGTTGGTTGTACAGCGTGCACTGAGTGCCGATCAGGTCAATATGTGTCGGTAGCTTGCTCTCCAACGACAGATCGGGTGTGTGCGCCGTGTACTCAATGCACTTTAGACGAGTACGAAGTTTCGACTTGCGCGGCTGGTGCGGATCGGATCTGCCGAACTTGCAACTCTTGCACATTGACAACCGCACAGCAGTGGCTGTGTCAGCGTAGCCCAATGTGGAAGCGGTTGCAAATGCGACTGCCGTTCAGCTGTCCGCAACCTGGTCAACAATTCAAAACCCGTGAGGAGCAGCTACAGAGAGCGAAGTCCAACAAGTGTGGATCGGGACGTTGCTCTTGCGTTGCTACAAGTATCGCTGGGAATGCCAATCCAAACGGTGACGGCTTTCCAGCCGATTCACGTTGCACAGGACCTGTGGCGTACAATATTCTCGTTTAGTAGAAGATCAAACAAGAATTGTAGATGCGTCTGGTACTCTGTTCTATTGGTACTTGTTCTAGTTCGAGGCAGCTCGGATCTCATAGAATTCGTAGGATAGCTCATGTACGTCACTGACAGTCTCAAGAAGCTCTGCACCGTCGGCCATTTTCTCCACAGGAGTGATGGTGTAGGAAAGATCTGTGCTCGCAGCCAAAAGTGCATGCAGGTGGATGACACCGAAGCGACTGTGGCTGTTAGCATTCATGAGGTAAGCCACAGCGTTGGGGTTGCTCAGCACGTGATGGCGCACAACACGTAGGAAACCTTCGGCTGTGCTAGGCTCGCAGATAATGTCGCTGGCTATAATCACTTCGGCCTTCGGCACCGCCTCAATACTTTCGGTGGTGTCCCAATCCAAAAACGACACTTTAACTTCGGGCTTTGACGGGTCAAATTCGTGAGTAAACGGCTTGTTGAGCTGCACGTTGTACTCGAGGGCTGTGCATGTATCAGACTGGTAGTCCGTGAGCGTAGTGTATCTTGCAAAGCGTGCAGCGGTGATGCCTCCCAATCCAAGACCACTGCCAACTTCCAGCACGCTCCTTCCCACAAATAGGTCGCGGTGCTTGTGAATCCAACGCGCGAGTACGAAAGCTGCACCCCAGAGTAAATACCCTGTCTTTCTCTGCCCAGTCATACGCGTCGGAACTTGGCGAATCAGTACATTCAGCGTGCTTTGAGTACCGTCAGCATTTTTGGGCGTGTTGTCGCGAGCGTCGAAAGGCAAAGGTACTGCGCGTGGCCACAAGCGCTCCACCT